>BSBM01000536.1:7500-1207500 GCA_027924585.1 Larix kaempferi | reverse complement strand
GTTCCTTGATCTGAGAGACCCTTGAAAATTAAGATTGAATGGTTTCTCCATTCTGAAACTTTACTGCTTTCAATTGGTTCTGCAGGGTCATCTTCCGATTTATGTTCTTTCCTTCAAATAGCTTGGTCAAAGATTCAAACATCTCTTTGGGTGTCTTGAGAGAAGACACATGGGGTATGAGATGATCTTTGATAGAATCAGCAATGATTCTCTTTGCCTTGACCAAGTTCTTCTTGTGCAATACCTTGGCCTCTTCATCCTCTGGGATAGGGATGTCTTCTTTCACATATGAGTCCAACTCATTCTCTTCCAGGATTAGCCCAATCCTATACTTCCAGGCTCGGAAGTTATCAGCCCCTTCAAGCTTATCCTCAAGCTTGGTGTGAAGAGACATCTTTAAGAGTACTTCAAATGGAAATAGAAAAATTTAGAACTTACCACTTGAAGTGCTGAAAACTGGATCTGGTCCCGGATTAGGGTTTGTCAGAGAAACCCTAAAAATTCAAAATGTGAATTTCAAAATTCCGAAAGGATAGAAAGATGCGCCTTGGAGAGCTGATCAGCCTAGTACATTCAGAATTTGAGATCAGCAAAGTCTTGCCCTTCAGAATTGCCTTTTTGTCCTCCCGGGTTCACTAGGGAGAGCCCTGAATTAGGGTTTGAGTTTCCCGGAGATCTACCCAACCAAAAATCTCGATCCAAAGCTCAAACCTTCGATTTTTGCAAGGAGCTTCCAGCTGTACCTTCAGTTTCCAGAAATTCCTATTTTTGTGGAAACCCTAAGTTTTAGGGCCAAAACTGAAAATGCTCGGAATTGAAATCTGATTGGACAGAAAGATGCGCCTTGATGAGTAGATCCAATCTACTATACTGAATTTCAAAAATCTGTGGAGAGAAACCCAATAAATAAGGAATACAAGATTCCGTCACTGCAAAATGTCTTCTTCTCAGTTAGGCTCTGATACCATGTTAAATTTTCAGAATTAAATCACAATACTATAGGATCTTTGCTGAGAGAATAACATCTACAGTATATCAATGCATGACAATCATAATATGACAAGCATCACAAGCATCACAAGAATCAAAAGCATAGAGACAAGAGACACAGAGTTTCCGTGGGGAAAACCCTAAGGTGAAAAACCCCACAACTTCCTCAGAGATAGAGAGAGCAATGGCTCAACCAAAATACAACCAAATAACACTGAGATAGTCTCCTAGCAGATGATCCTCCTCCTCCTCACTAGTGCGCTACTTTTCAGAGAGAGAGATAGATACTTTTCCGAGTGAGTAAAATAGAGATCTCCTATCTCTATTTATACTCACCTTTTTGCCCAGTGACCTATTGGGGCCGACTTGTCTACTTGAGTACATCCACATTATATTATATATTAATTAGGGCCAACCCTATAAGGTGGTATAATAACCCATCGGCAAGTACACACACTTGCGACACTTGTCAATCCACATGACGACACTTCCTTATAGAGGAATAACACATCTCTTATAAGGGTACAATAAATATATATATAATATATTGATGAAATACATTCCGAAGTTACATATACATCAACACTTAAATGGTGTCTGTCCTGTTAGCCGCTTACATGTGGTGCGATAGGCCCACAACACCGCTGGGATTTTGAGATCCCAATCGTCGCGGATCGCATTGCACACCTTTGTCAGCGCATGCTCCAATACTTTGTTAAAAGCCTCCACTGTGCCATTCACCTGTGGATGATAGGGTGAACTCTTCTTATGCTGGATCTGCAACTCCTCCGTCAATGCGCTGATGGTGCGATTAAGAAAGTGGCTACCTTGATCACTCAACAATATCTTGGGGCAGCCAAAGCGAGTGATTATGCTATCAAATAAAAATCGCGTCACCGTAGCCATGGAACAATCAAATACAGGTGCCGCCTCGGCCCATCGGGTCAAATATTCTGTCACTGTGATGATATACCGCGCACTCGTGTGTTTCCCTGGTGGATTGATCAGTCCTGCAAAATCCACGGCCCATTTGTCGAACGGTTGCAATGTTATTTGAGGCATCAGCGGCATCTCATCGCGGCGAGATGGTTTGCCAGTCCGCTGACAAACATCGCAGGACCGCGCATAGTCTGTCGCATCATTATACAGGGTAGGCCACCACAGCCCCGCACGCAACACCTTCCTAGCCGTCGCCCGACCGCCATAGTGTCCTCCTGCTACTCCTCCATGTGCTTCAACAAGTATCAGCGCTTGCTCATGCGGTAAGACACATCTGTGCAATATCTCATCAGCACCCATTTTATACAATTCTCCTGCGATTAGCTGGAAGTCTGCAGCCTTGACTACCAATTGCTTCTTTTGACTGGTGGTGAACTCATCTGGTGCAGTACCCGTTGTCAGAAACTGGAGGATGTCATCAAAATAGTCATCAGCAATGTCAACCTTAAATAGTTATGCATCCGGCAACCCATCTTCAATATTGGTTGGTTCCTCCCCTGTATCAATCCATGATAGATGATCAAGACCGACATTCAATCGGCCTGGCTTCACAATGACTTCAAAATCGAACTCCTAAAAAATAAGTAGCCAACGGCATATCTTCCCCCACAACACAGGCTTATTGACTAGGTATTTTAACGCGGAATGGTCAGTGCACATTTTAAAGTGCCCACCCAACAAATAGTGCCTTAACTTCTGCAGCGCATAGACTATCGCCAGACCTTCCCGCTCTGTGGTTGTGTAGTTTCGTTCAGCGGACGACAACTTCTAACTAGCGAAAGCAATGGGGTGATCAAGATCTCCTTCACCGGGCTGAGCTAATACTACTCCCAATGCGATTGATGAGGCATCCACATGTACATGGAACTCCTTACTCCAATATGGAAATACCAGTATTGTTGCCGAAGCCATCTTCATCTTCAGTGTGTCGAAACTATCTTGACATTCCGGAGTCCATTGAAATAGTGCATCTTTCTTCAGCAACTTCTCCATAGGGGCGATCATCGCTGCATATCCCTTGTTGAACTTGCGATAATACCCCGTATGCCCCAGAGTCGCTCGTAACTTCTTAACAGTGGTCGGTGGTTGAAAACTCAAAATGAGCACAATCTTAGCTGGATCGACCAACACCCTTGCTTACACACAATATGACCCAATAATATCCCAAATGGTGCACAAAAAATACATTTCTTCAAGTTCAGCGATATCTGGTGCTGTCGGCAGTGCTCAAGCATTAACCGCAGATTGGCCAGATGATCGCGGATCAACCCATAAACTGTCCAATCATCCATGTAGACTTGCAAAATATTTTGAATAAAGTCTTTAAATGCAGCAACAACGACCCGGGAGAATATCGCAGGTGCATTCTTCAAACCAAACGACATTACAGTGTACTGAAAGCAGCCCCATTCAGTAACGAAAGTTTTCTTATGGCGATCTTCTTTGGCAATGCGAATCTGATGGTAGCCAGAGAACCCATCAGTGAATGAGTACATCTCCTGGCCGCCCACCCCTTCAAGTACTTCGTCAATAAACGGGGTCAGAAAAGGGTCGTGCAAGCAGGCATCATTTAACTTCCGCAAGTCAACACAAATGCGCACCTCACCAGTTTTCTTGTCCTACACCACCATAGGACTGATCCATTCAGACTCTTCCACTGGTTCAATAATATCAGCATCCAACATGCGATCAAGTTCCGCCTTGACCTTCTCCTAATGTCGCGGATTCAACCGATAAGGTCGATGTCGGACTGGCTTAGCATCTGGTTTTAAAGGAATCCTCATCTCCCCTAAATCACCGAGGATCTCCTTCATATTGGAAAACTTTGTAGGAAACAAGTCTTGAAACTCATGGAGTAAATCAGTGACCTTACTCATCATCTCATCATCCCAATAGTCCCCAACATTTGCAAACTTGGGAGTGGCCTCTGGGCCGATATTAAGCTTACGAAGCTTCAATGGTTGACTGAACGGATTACTTGGCGCAGCAGGTGGTACCACATCGCGACTTCCTTTAGATTCGGGAATGTTGACATTCTGGGGATCGTCCTCATCCTCTGGCCCACCGGTTATGTTGAAGCACTCCATAAGAGACTGCATCTAACAGTATGTGTGCGGATCGATAGGGTAGGCCACCGGGACAACCTGAAGTACCACATTGCGGATGAGCTGTAAGGCATTATTGATGTCAGGGTTGGCGTCTGCGAAAGTGAACGTATGAGTGAAACAGACCGTCAACTCCCCCCATGTTGTAATTTCTCGGCGCAATTCAGCTGCAGTATACCATTAGCGTGGCATCTCATCTAAGGTATGGATAAAAGCATGGACCCACTCATCTCTGGGTCACGCTACCCATAATCATTGGCATTCCATCATATGATCACTAGGATTCTTTCGTCCATCATACTTTCCAATGTGATAAACCTCAGTATCGCTGAACCGGACCAGCATCAACCTTCGACACTGTGACCAACCATCAATAGATCCCTTGTGTGTCGCCCACCAATGTACTGGAGCAGCCTTCAGTGCTTCCTCCAATGCTAGCAACCGCTGTGGTTCTGAGACCCGTTCTTCAAATTCCATCAAAAAGTTGGTTAAGCCAGGAAACCCCTCATAGACTAGCAGTGTGACTGTTTCTGTTGCAACACGACATAAAGATTGCATAATTAAGCCACATTTCCAGAACGACACTTCGTGCAAGCGGTTCTTCCAATGTTCTAATGCATCATCAGAGTCGGAAGACGCAGAGCTCTCGCTGCGCCATCCCAGTTCACTGTTGGCAGTGGGATGAATATAGTCTTCAGAAATATTGAATGCATGGTCCCATCCAGTGGGATCGTCATCTTTTACAGCCTCAACGTATCAGCGTCCTTCAGCTAGATCCAACGGGGCTATGAATCTAAGATCATGATTCTCAAAGGTCATCATGCGCCTCTTGAAGTTGATTACAGCTCCACTATCGTTAGCCCATCCAATCCCCAATAGCACAGGATAAGAGCTTCCTCCCTCAACTACTTCAATGACATTGAAGTCAACATAAGTCTTCATACCCTCAATATCGACTGTTAGCTGTGGAACTCGCCCAATGGGTGTTACTTTCACATGGTTAGCCAACCAAAGCTAGACAGGAGACCAGCTCAATGGGGGACTCCCCATGTTCTGCCACGCTTGCTTGGTTAAGATGTTAACATCCAAACCAAGATCAAGAATAACTGAATCGACATCATAGTCACCAATATGGATGTTCATTCTCATCTCCTTGCCAGTCTTCCGTCGTTGTAGAGAGTTTACTGCTGACTCCTATCGTCCTTTCAGAAATCGCTACAACCATCCCTCAATATCAACAAGGGCGGCCGGATCCCGGGCTAAAAACAGACAACTCTCCAGAAACCTTTGCAATGTTCTTGATGGTGTCGACGGACCTCCCTCCGATGTAGTGTTAAAGACAGGTGGCATATCGCAAACAACAACCTTACCACGGTCTTTCTCTAAGGTGCGACGCGCCTGAAGGAATGCCTCCCATTCAACATCGATGTCGAATGATACCGTCTTCTGGCCTGCCAACCGAATCATCGGTCACGAGCTATCTTCCCCAGTCATTTTTCCTCCATGAGTTACAACAGCCACCGAAGCATCTTGTGGTTGCGGTTCTGCAGAAATTGTCGCAATATTTGCACCCTCCATATGAGTCTGTTGCTGATTCCCCTGCGGGTTCCCAGTTGGATTTGCATTTTGATTCGTTCGCGGGGGTTGGTTCTGTACTGGTTGTTGTACTTGGTTCTGGACTGGTTGTTGTACTTGGTTCTAGGCTGGTTGCTGCGGTTGGGTCTGATTCTGTATCTGTGGAGCGTTCCTAGCCTGCCATCGTGCAATCAACTATGGACAATTCTCAACTATGTGATCATTAACGAAACAAAACGTACACTGATTCTGTAGTAGTGGACAGTCTCGCTGATAATGCCCCCACATCGCACAGTGATAGCATTGGACAGGCCCACAACCACCTTGTCCTCCTCTGCGACCAAATCCTCCACCTCAGAATCCACCCTGCTGTTGGTACTGCGGCTGCATAGGATTACGTTGCATGCCTTGTCCCTATGGTGCATACTGCGGTTGCTGAACATACTGTGGCTGTTACAGAGCCATTTGCATTGGAGCATATTGCAGCACGAACTGCTGTGGTTGTTGCTGAGGTACAAACTGCATCTGCAGTTGAGGTAGTGGCTGGACTACCTGTGGTTGCAGTTGGGGTTGTTTTACGGCACACTAATCATCCTTGACATAGAATGCATCACACATTCTTTCTTGCAGCAACCCATATGCATGGCAATCTTTGTCATTGTGACCATTTTTTGCATATAAGGGCAATTGTCGTGACTGTTCCCATACACCTGGAAAACACAACACCATGGCATGCTGCCGCCATTCAATGGGTTTGGCGCACCTGACACCAAATAATTGCGGAAATCCAGGCAATTGTCCTTCGTATGCCCTTCTCCTTGGCATCGCGTACACCATACTTCATCGCGTTGTTCCTTGCTCTTCTTCAAATCTTGCAACTATATAGTCAAGTTAGCAAGCTATGTCTGTATCTGCGACATTCTGGCTGCATTATCTCCAATTGGTGACGCCTCTAATCGCATTGCAATCTCTAGAGCTTCATTGGGCGTCGAAATGTTTTGTTGCATTAGCGGCAGCCGAATGTGTGGGAGCAATGTTGCAATGAACCACTCTTTATGTTGGACGACGCTCATATCGAAACTAACCTTTTCCATCAACATCTTGAATCGCTGGTCGAAATCCCATACCGTCTCATTGGGATACTGCTTAATTTCCTTCAATTCTGTGATGTATTGAGCTTCAGACTTGGGCCATCTAAATTCAGCAATCGGCCCATCCCGAATCTCATCTAGTGACTTCTCTGGGGCTCCTATAGGGACTAGAACAAACTTCATGAACCAATCTAATGCACAACCTCGCAGAGTCATGGCTAACTGTCCTTTCTTAGCATCAGCATCAGTGATCTGTTTCATAGTCCAGACCGCTTCACACAAAAACCAATACTGTTCTGGGTTGTTTGTTGCACTTCCGTGGAACAAAGGTAACTTAGCATCATAGCCCGCCATTCTGGGCTTCCTTACTCCTTTCATTGTGCTACTACCAATTAACTTCTGTGGGATTGACGAACTTTGCGGTGTCGAAGTGGTATTTCTTGTTGTTTGTGAGATAGTGAGCGGAGGTGTGGGTACATTGGTGCCGGGGTTTGGTCCTGTCTCTATCCTGGGTGTAGCCTGGCCATCCCTGTTAGGACTGTGAGGTCGCTTCGTCCCGTGTGGTCTTCCTTCATGGTTTCGCGGTTCGATCGCAACAGGACCTTCTCCTGTCCTTTGCCTCTTCTCCTGTTGAAACCTCGCTCCTCCTCTTGTAAGACCACTTTCTTCCTCGGCTTCGCTCACAGTCTCCTCATGGTCTGTACCCATCTACCCCTTACCGTTCCCCAACAGTCGCGGTACCCACGGCCTCCACCCACCAGGATGTCTACTGATCAAGATGCATCTTCAGTATACCCTTCTCGCAGATTAGCATCTTAATCGACAGTTGGAGTGACAGCAGAAACCTTCCCCTTGGTTCACGGAAGAAATATCTTTCAGCTTCACCATAGGATTTCTGCGAGTCAACCGCAAATTCAGTGATATATCCCTCCAATATGCTATTGATCCAAACTTTGACAGCTCGCGATGCCTTGTTATCGACTTCCTGCAGCTCCTGAATCAATTCTGGGGTCCAAGCCGTCGGCTCACCACCCTGGAAATTCCTCTTCTGGAAGGTCAGCTTTGATAACCACTCGTACAGAATGAATGGGAATTCACAGAAAAACCATTCATGCAGATCGTCGTGCATATCTCTTCCTACCCAGTGATCTACTTTCAGTCATGCGTTCCAGCTTTCTTCTTCAGCAAACTCCCGCAACTTCTGATCAAACCAGCTCTGTATCTCCGGCTTCGTTGGGTGCCACAACATGTACTCCTTTCACTCTTCACACAGTCCCAGAAACGGAACCATTTGTTGACCAACGCGACTCCAGTTGACAGGGTTTCCACTTCACTGTTGACACATGCCGCAGTCTCCCTGGGCACCAGCCCGGGTAGGTTTTATCCCGCCCAACAACACCTGTAGAGCAGATGAGGTCTCACCCGAGGCGTCCAAGAAGAGCAGACAGAACCATGTTTCCTTCGAGGAAGGAGGAGAGTTGCGGCTATATGAACTAACTCTATTTCAATACTAAACAGGAATCTCAAACATTTGACATGTGTTCATAAGACATTATTCAATCGCAGCATTCATTATCATTGCAGTAATAACAATAAAGCAATATTGCATCAAGGAAACATAGCATTATTCATGAAGTGCGACATTGCATTACCATAAATAAATAGAAAGAACCCAGGAATTGCACCAGAACAGTTTCATCATACCATATTATCACTGCAAAACCTTAGATACAATATCTCCTCAAGATCAGGTCTCGACAATATATCGCAGATGCGCAGAAACAACCAAAAACATGTGCTTCTCTTCACCTTGATTCCACTCCTATCTCTCTCATTTTCTTCTACTCTTTTCCAATACCTACGACTCTTATCTATATATAGGATTCCGCCATTACAATGCTTGTCCACTTACTAACAATTTCCTAACCGACATTTGGACAAGTGACCCAATATCTAACTAACTTGGTATCAAACCAACCAAAAACCCGCATTCTGCGGTATAACTGACTCAACATTACATAATATGTGGTCCAAATGACCCCAAGCCCACATTCCATAGTACAATTGACCCAAAATACATAACTAATCTTCCGCTCCTCGCCATTCGCGCCATCTTCTCGCCATTCGCGCCATCTTTTGCCTTGTTGCAGCATCAGAGATGCTGCGACAGCACTCTACCACACCGCCTGCCAACATGGATCTGCTTAATAAACACTCTATTCATACAATATTGGAGTGTTGTAGGTGCATTAGTCAAGCCAAATGGCATGACTAAGAATTCAAAATTCCCATAGTGACATCATAAAGTTGTCTTCTATATATCTTCTTCGCTCATTCTGATTTGATGATACCTAGAACGAAGGTCTATCTTGGAGAATAACTTGGCCCAATGGAACTCATCCATCAACTCATCAATTCTTGGAATTGGGTACCGGTTCTTTATGGTCTTCTTGTTTAGAGCCTGGTAGTCTATGCACATCCTCAGTGTTCCATCTTTATTCTTCACTAAAACTACTGAGTAAGTAAAAGAACTCAATCTTGGCTTGATCAATCCTAACTCAAGAAGCTCCTTTATATCCCTTTCAATTTCATATTTTATCTTCTTGGGATGCTTATAGGGGTGGGTCATGATGGGAAGTGTTCCTACTTCCAACTCTATCACATGCTCAACTCCTCTATCTGGTGGTCTACCAGGAGGGAGGTCTCCAAACAATTTCTCATACTTCTTAAGAAATCTTTTGATGTCATCTAGATGTTGTGAAATGTAAAGGCTTGGTCCTTGTGAGGAAATTAAACATTAAGCAACCAAATCTATGTCCCCATGCCTCAGTATAGGCCTCATGCTATGTGAAGACACCACCTAATTTCGATAGGTGTTCATACCTTTCAGAAGTACTTGCTTCCCATCAGAATTTTTGAATCTGATTTCTAGAACTTTGTAGTTCACAGTATGCTCACCAATTGAGAGTAACCATTGATCTCCCAACACAATGTTTGTGTTAGCCACATTCACAACATATTAATCATCTGTCACTGTATAATCCCCAATGGTCAGTTGCAGCTTGGGAATCCATTTTGTGCAATCCATGGAATTATTCCTAGGGATCATGATAGTGAATCCATCAAAATATTCGGTGGCCAAATTTCTTCTTTACACCATTGAAACATCAATAAAATCATGAGTGGAACCTCCATCCACCAATACAGTATCCCTTTGGCCTTGGACTACTCCCTTTAACCGAAGAGTATGGAATCTTGGTACTCTAGACATAACAACAATATTTTTAGAATCCAACTATGCTGCTCTTCTTTTGCTGATTCATAATCTTATTATGGAATTATTGGCTTCCCCTCGTTCTCTTATTCTTCTTCAATTTTAGAAACTAATTCTATATAATGTGCTTTCCCCTTAGAAAATTTGTGGCCTGGAACCCATGGCTCCTGACATGAGAAGCACAACTTATTTCTCCTTATCTCATATTGGTCTTTGGAAGTGGATTCTAGTTCAGTATGGAAGTGGATGGCCCGCTAATTGACCAACCCAGGTATAACAACCCTTAAAAGGTCTATTAGGAACCACTGAACTCGATTTGGGAAGACAAGAAAATTAAACTAGCTTTTGGACTGCTCAAGTAGGGAAGTTTCAACTCAGCTCAAATGGAGTCTAAGGGTTACGAAAATCTGATTTGAGGACTGATATGGGTTCATAAATATGTATAATAACAAGATCAATTCACACACTGAGAAATGGACTTCTAGAAGTCAATCTACTACAATTTCTGGAAAAACTAGACAATTTTGGTACTGTAACGAGCATAGGTACAAAAATAGATTAACATATAAAAAGATATTTTGCAAAACTTGTAAACAAATCAAAACATTGAACATCAGATATTTTCCATTACATTACAGATCTTTATATGGATCATCAATACCCATAGGGTCTCTATCAACCTATGAGACATAAGCAATATCAAATACTGTAGAAGGCACTCCAATGGATGGAATATTCACACTGGACATGATCGCTCTTTGATGGAATTGGAAGGTATATTCAATTAAATTCAGTGAGTATGGTTTGGTGCCTTACTCCTTATTCTTTTACTGAATTCAAGAGTAGGATGAAGATCAATAGGTGTACATCTCCCAACTGTGACTAGGGGCACATCTCCAAAGTCCTTAGAAGCTCAGTGCTCTCAATGCAAAACTCAAATGACCAAAAAATGTGAGAGGGTGAACTCCACCTTCTTTTATAAGATGAATTGAATTCTAGGTACAATTAATGTGGTCAGCTTCCTCAACCATTGTGCCCTCATTGACTAATATTGAACCTACAACTTTTACCTTTCTATTTCCTTGCTTTGTTTCCTTTTTGCTTTGATACGATTTTCCTGCTTTTGGAAACATCTTGATTTTCCTGGATTTTATTTACTTTATTTCTTTTCCAGTGCTTTTCCTCCTTTCATGAACTTTCCTTCTTTTCTGCATGCTTTTTGCTTTTCTAAGTTTTCCTGCTTTTATGCAGTCTTCCATCTTTTTAGTGGTTTTATTGATTTTATTTGCTTTTGTTCTAGTTTCCATTGTGTATGACAGATCATAAGGTCAACAATATCACTTATGCGCCCTCCTGGGCCACCTAAGCATGTCCACTCATCAGAAATTTAAATAATAATAAATTATTTACAATTTATACATGTGCACACTTTCCTAAGTTTCAAATTTAATTAAAATTGACGATTAATGCATTAAAATTAACCCCTACACTTTATTAAATTTTGCCAGAGCCTATAGGGGTTGATAAGATGGAATATGACCATGGAGCCCTCAGGGAGGGGAAATTATAGCAGTTCCTGGTTCTTATATAGTGGGGCTTCTCGTCATATGACGGGGACACATGAGTTTTTCACTAGGTTGTCATGGACAAACCCAATTTTTCATGTGGAGCTTGGCACTCATGTCAAGTGTGTTGTGAAGGGAGTTGGAATAGTCTTGTTTTAACTAGAGTTAGGAGGATATATGGAGGTGACAAATGTGTTGTATGTTTTAGATATCAGGATTAACTTGGCCCCATTATCTACATTGGATCATAGTGGGTATGCACTCTCTTTTAAGAGGGGATGAGTTCTAATATGACCGATAGGATCAATCATAGACTCAAAACAAATACTTGGTGTCAGAGAGGTCAAAGTTTACAGGTTACAGGGAAATCATGTATCTATATCCAATGTGATATTGGACCATGGATCAATGCCAGTGATAGAGGTCAAGGAGTAGAAGCCTTAGAAGGGTGAGAAAATGTCACAAACATCCAGTATGGGGAGTAGACCTTTAGAGGGGAAGAGGGAGTTGGTCCCTCCAGTTCTTCTAGGAGACCTAGTTGGTACGAGATGAAATTATTGGATGCTTAGGAGCAAGAGACAAATCCCAGGAGCACATTGTAGGAGAGAATACATTTGAAATTTTTTTCAAACTTCTTGGCACTAATGTGCAGTGTGTGTAGAGTCATCAATTTCATGTCTTCCTGTAAACAAGGATCAACTAACCTGCAAGGTTGGAGGAATGACAGTGTGCAAGATGATATGAGCGACAATGTGCTAGGGTCAGAGGGAGAACCAATTACAATTGGATATCAAATAAGTACCTTCCTCACTAGGAGGGAGTGTTGATTTTTGTAGCATCAGACAAGTACTTCCACGTGGACAGTGTCTACAGATGGAAGTCGTGATTAATGACTCTTAGACTGAGGGGATTTAATTTAATAAAGTGAACTATTAATGTGAATGTACTTTTGTAATTAATTTCTGTAAAGTAGATATCCCATGGTATTTGATAGTCCATGGTATTGGCCCTAGGTATTTTCAAATTGTAAAGTTATAAAAGGAAGCCTAGGTGAGAGGAGGACATATCAGTCAGTAACACAGAGTGAGTGAGAACTCATTGAAGTGGTTGGAAAAGGACTTTCAACCACATGTGTAGGTGCAAGGGACAGAGGTCAAAGGAACATAGCATGTGGTAGCTGAGGGTTAGCAATCAATAAGATCAAAGGACTAATATTTAGGTTTGAAGGATAGCATTATATCATTGTATTTTCCTCCATGGGCCATTCTCCCAGTAAGGGAGCCCAAGATTTTATAGTTAATAAAATCAAACTGTTTGTTGGTTTTTCCCTAGTTGGGGTTTTATAGGGTAAATCTAAAGTGTCAAATGTGTGTGATTTCCTGATTATTTCTGCTACGTAAATTTGTTAGATCTCGGTGTGTTTTTAGTTAACAATTGTCGTAAATTGTTCATGACTGTAAATTAGATATGGGCTAATAAAATTAACAAAAATGTATTGAGAAATCTGGTATCCCTATTTGAGATGATGCTCCTTGGTATCCCAAAGTGCACCTAGACGTGTTCAAAGAATGGGTTTGTTTCTTCTTGTCCTTTTATGTTCTTTTTACAAGGAATAAGAATGCACATCTTGTTGAATCTGTCAACTATCATAAATAAATAGTAATGTCCCTTCCTAGTGATTGGAACACCACCCACAAAATCCATAGAGATGCTCTCCCATGGTCTCGTAGGAATAGGCCAAGGGATGGTATAGAACTTGTAAAACAAAGTGTAATATCCCCCGATCTGATATCAATAGATATCAACTCAATTTCAAACTTTAAAACATAAATTTTGCAAGCATAAACTAATTCTCAAAACTAGTGAAGGAGGAACTAGACTAGATCATTGATTAACCCACCAGGATCTTGATAGATGAACAATTTTCGATTTGAAAAATTTATTGGGAGTGTTCATAATCAAGGATATAAAATTCAAGGCAAGCTTCTGAGTCCTATGCACAATGTACTGGGGCCATTTATGCTTTGACTTAGCTATCGTTGACGTCTTTGCAAAGAATCTTGGGAACACCAACATATCAAAACTAAACTCAGTCACTACACTTGAAGTAAAAAAGAGTGTGGATACTGGATATTAATCCCTTAATTTGTGACTGGGCAATAGTTTTTGAGAAATAGGGAGTAATTGGTAGAGTTTGGGAGCAAAAGGGTAAAGTGTGCTAGGATAGACAACTCAACTAGTCTACTTCCAAGCTCTACAAAACAGGTTGAGAGGCATACAAATTATCTAGGAAAATGTTGGAGTGTCTTCAGTAGAGTCTTAAGAGTCACATATTATCATTATAATAGAAAATTAACTCTCGGGAAAATTTTAATAGAAAATACTGTAAAACTAGTCAAGAAAGAGAACCCAAAGAGCCAGTCTTGATAAAACTTAATGCAAACAACCTCCAAGGCTTCCAAATTCCTATTCTGAAGTATAGTATGGATCCTACATGAATATAAGAACAAAAAAAAACCCAAAATTAAGAATATTGTGCAGAAATTGAAGATATTTTAATCTTAGACTTCTCAGAGAGTCTCTAATACATAAAATCCTTACAATATTGAGTGTAGAATATGTCTAAGAAGAGAAGAAGAGAGGAGTTCTTCACTGGATCTGCAATAATGATGAACATAGATAATATGGATGATCATGGAAGTCTCTCCAAGCTTCAGGGCTGCTCACAGGGTGAATTCCCCAAACTAGATAGAAAAGCAATGGCGCGTTCTTTACAACTAGAACCCCTAGATCTAATAAAATGGCCATAACTTGCTCATCCATACACCTTTTTTTATGAAAAAAAGTGCTTCATACTAGAAATGATGCTATGGACCCAATGGGACAGGTATCAAAGTCCATAAATTCTCAAAAAAGTCTAAACCAGAACCTCCATTTCGGCCCTTCAACACTATTCCTACTGAATGAAGGAGTTGAACTACACAATGAGAACACCAACCACTCGATCAGACTTCAAGAACTACAATAACATAAATGATGAAGATTTAATGTCATCATCCTATCAGAAGAAGTAGGGGCACATTTCCCAGCTTGGACTAGGGGCACATCTCCCAAGTTAAAGTGGCAAAATTGCTCTCAATTCAATTATCAAATTGTCAAAAGATGGGAAAGTGGTGTGCACTCCTTGTTTTATAGAATTGAGGTGACTTGTTAATCAAGTCATATATTCTAATGCACTCTCATGGAGTGGATAATTATAGCTTGATTTCAAGATTTTATTTTTTCTTTGCTTTATGCTTTAGCTTTATCGTGCTTTTGCTTTTCTATCATGCTTTTTTGCTTTTGACTGCTTTTCCCTACTTTTCCGCCTTATCCTGCTTTTCTTCCTTATCCTTCTTTTTCCTGCTTTTATACCTTATACCGCTCTCTATTTTTATCTGTTTTTCTTCTTTATTCTGATTTTCCTGAGCTTTAATTCTTTTCTGCCTTGTCCCAACTTTTCCTTTCTTTTTCTTGCTTTCCTAGCTTTAACTGGTTTCATCTTTTCTTCTTTTGAAAGCTATCTCTTGGTAAAATATTATCCTCTAATGCGCCATTGTGAATTATTATCCACTTTATTTCATTAAAATAAATATTTATTAATGAAAAGTAACTTCCATTAAGTGCATCTCAAACTTAAGAAAATAAAATTAACACCTCCTAATTAATTAATGCCTTAACTTTCAAAATTAACCCCAAGTGTATGAAATTTCATCCTCAACCCAAGGGATTGATTGGGTTAGGAACTCAATCCAATGAACATAAAAGAGGGGAAATGACATTCCTCCCCTCCCAATATTGCTTTTCCCCAAGGAAATTCAAACTTGGATGCTATAAGAGATGTTCTCCTTCCCATGTAGCATCCTCACTAGGCAACCCTTTCCACTATAGAAGATACTTTTGAATGATTATATTTCTCCACATGTGCAAAATCATTTTAGTAACAAGAACCATGTGTCTCTAATCATTTGGAAGAATATCCTTTGGTATGGTCACTTGTTGCACAACTTTTTCCATGAAATGAGAGATATAAAGTGTAATGTACTCCTTGCCTCCCTTGGGAATCCCCAACTCACAAATAACCTTTCCAATATCCTTATTAATTTTGCATGGACTATAGAGGCTTGTCCTTAACTTTGCAGCCCCTTCCTCATTCAAGAGGGATGGCTCATATGGCTACAATCTTTGATGTGCCAAATCAACCACCTGGAAGCTTAGCTCCCTCTTGCTCTTATCTTCAAGCACTTGCTGCTGATTCTAGACTGTTTGAAGAAGGCTTTGGAGTGTCTCTTGGATTCCTTGTTGCACTTGGATCCAAGCCTTTTTTACTTGTTCATTACCATACTCATAAATATGATCCATATAGTTGTGATTTTCATACCAATACCAAGGTTGGAATAAATACATTCCATTGGACACGTGGGAAGGAATGTAGGAGTAAGATTTTCCCAACTTAATTACTTTCTTTGTCCAATCAAGAATGGCCCCAAACTGCTTCATATGTGTCTTGGTACCATATTTATCATTTGCATGGCCAATATGCAAGATCCCCATCATTACAAATTTGTATTTAGACAAATTTTCATGTAAAGTTGTCCCTGTCAAAAGGGTTAGCATAGTTCCCAAATGGTGCATGCATTCTTTCCATATCTTGCTACAAATCAAAATGTGATAAGAAAGAACTAGTACACACTTACAAATATGCTTACCAAACACCTCGTTCCTGCAAGAGTGGAGTGTAAATGGTGCATAAGCCAACTCAATGGCCATGGATAAGGTTCCATAATGATCGCACCGACAACATCTAGTTGCCTCCTGCAGAACTTCTCCCTTCAAGCTAAACTGGTGATGGCCAACGTGGGAGTCAAACTTGGGGAGGTGCTTGTCCTTATGAATTCCATTCCTTCCCTTTTTCAAGATTATTTTGGATGAAATTGGACTCACATGGAACCTTTTGAATCTTTGTTCAAGGAATTCTTGGATGTTCCTTCCATTTTCTCCTTTGCACCTCTTCATATGTTTGCAAGGTTGAGTAATATTTTGTGGAGATTTTACTCTCATTTTAAGAGAGGGATCAATTAAGAAAAATTAATGGGAATCCCCCATATGTTACTTCATCCCCCATATGTTACTTCATGCAAACTTAATTTGGCACCCAATGTATAACTTCTTCCCTTATCACCAATTTTTCCACTTGGACCAGCCCCCTTTGAGACTCATGCAACATTGCTATTAGAAAACTCTACTACTGAATGAATTCCCCAAAAAATTGAATCTTACAAAGAAATGAGAACATGTTTCACTACCTTCTTACATACATGATCATCCTTATAGATTTTAAATTTAATTACAATTCTTGGTTTCCAATCATTTGCTCCCTTGGTTCCATGCAATGCACCCAACTATTGGGATCTACGTTGACCCCATAATCGTTCTCCACCAAGTGTTGTCTAGATTTGGCCATGGTATGAATGATGGTGTGGATGGCTATGTCATATATGGAATTAGGTATCCCATGTGGCTTCAAGTTTCTTCTTCCCAAAGCAGTGAGATGCTTTGAAATTGGGATCATGTTTGGTGGTTTACCCATCTTCAACTTAATCTTGTGCTTCTCTCTTTTATCGGATGGTCTGCCAGGTGGAAGGTATTGAAGAACATTCTCATTCTATTGTAGTGACTTTAATATGACCTCAATATGATCTAAGTAGTCCATACTTGTTCCTTTAATGGTTATGAGGCCCTTAGTATCCCTCACAATGTCTCCATGCTTCACTATGAATATCATGCCATGAGATAACTCCTCATCTGCTATGTAATTTTTTCTCCAAGGTATGAATGTAAATGCATGGAAAGCATCATATTGCAGCCATATATTCCTTGGATGCTTCTCATTGAACATAAAAAACTCAAATGCAACAATAGATCCATCACTAATGAAAAAATAACTCTTACCAATGTGAGCTAGTCTTGCACAATCTTGGGTCTCCATCTCGGTGATGTAGCTATCCATCCAATTCAATGATGAATATGATTATTTTATTGCTTATTCAAATGGGATGTAATCATCCACCTTCATTATGGATAATTATTCCTTACATAAAATAGGCTCATAATCTCTTTGGAGTGAAACGGGTTCCTGGCAATCATCCCGCAAGTCAATGCTTTCTTCAAGCACTTGCAAATCTGAAGACTCTTCATGTTTACCTTGAACATGATGCTGCTAAAAAATGTCATGTTCACTACTATACACACATATATGATCATATGTGTGCTCATGCAACTCCTGAGAATCATTCAAACTCGCTTCTAAAAATTCAACCTTCTAAAAAATTTGGATCTCAACACTAGAAGGATATTTTGTGCCAACCTTCTCATTGGAAGTGGCTTCCATATCAAGATGAAACAAAGGAATTTGGTGAATGCAAAAATCAAAATGGTTGTAATACATTTGTGAAACCTCTATATATTCATGATCTGGAGTGGTGATGGCATGCTTCTCCACCAAATATCCAGGTTCACCCTCAACTAGAGTGTGGTTTTCTTTTTCTCCATAATAATGTTTTGAGAATGCTTGAAGGGTTGATCTTTCCTATACCTCCAAATATGCTGCAAAAGTGGCCTTTCCTATACCAATCCCATCTTCCATATCCCTTGTAGGGATCTCAAACTCACCAACAAAGAAGCCTAGGTGTCCATGATTGGATTCAGTCTCAACAAGTGCCATGAACAACCTCTTGCATGGTGGCTTGGCCTACCTTTCGACAATGTTCCTCAATCCCTTTTGTGATTAACTCAGTGGGATATTCTTAAGATTTATGCAAGAAGGAATTGCTTCTACCAAAATCATATTTACATTTGTTCCTTAGCTTGAAGTCTTCTTCTTCTTGCTCAATGCATTCATTAGAGGAACCGCATGGCTCTTCTCTTGGAATATTGTTGCTCCTCTCCTTTGATGGTTGCTTGTTACTATGTTTTTTATCCTTCAAGCTAGATGATGCATATTTCTCCTTGGTAGCCTTGGTTTTAATTTGTCTCATGAATCTCCCATAGATAGATGGTTTGTTCTTCTTGAGAGAATTCGAATTTTGAGCATACCTTCTTGATTCAAGATTGTCTTGACAAACACAATACTCTATGAAGGACAATTAAATTATGCAATCAAAACTCAAATCCATGTAGTCATTAAACCTTTTCATAGATTTGATCATCTCATATATATTCCTCCCATCATAAAAACCAAGGAAAGACATGGTGGTGATTTCTTCAATAAATCAAAGAAGCTTGGCCTTACTGCAAAGAATAACCCAAGCAGTTGCTAGTATCATGGTTGCAAATGATTCAAATTGAAAGATTACTTTCCATAGGAATATATGAAAGTGATCTGACACCACTTTAATATCCCTCAATCTGATCTCAGAAGATATCAACTCAATTTCAAACTTTAAAACAGAAAATTTGCAAGCAGAAACTAGTTCTCAAAAATAGTGAAGGAGGAAGTAGACTAGATCACTGATTAACCCACTAGGAGCTTGATAGATGAACAATTTTGGATATCCAAAATGTATTGGGGAGTGTGCAGAAGCAAGGATATCATATTTAAGGAAATGTTTTGAGTCCTATGCACAATGTACTGGGGCCATTTATGCTTTGACGTAGCTACCGTTGAAGTCTCTGCACGGATTCCTAGGCACACCATCATATGAAAACTAAAATCAGTCACTACAATTGAAATCAACCAGAGTGTGGATACTAGATATTAATCCCTTAATTTTTTATTGGGAAATATTTTCTGTGAAATAGGGAGGATTTGGCATATTTTGGGAGAAAAAGGGTAAAGTGCACTAGGATGGACACTCAACTAGTCTAATTCCAGGCTCTCCCAAACAGGATGAGAGGCATACTAATTCTCAAGGAAAGGGTTGGAGTGTATTCAGTATATTATTAATAGTCACATATGATCATTAGAACAAAAAATTAACTCTTTGGAAACTTTTAATAGCAATATTGTAAAACTAGTCAAGAAATAGAGCCCAAAGAGCTAGTCTTGATAAAACTTAATGCAAACAACCTCCAAGGCTTCCAAATTCCTTTTATTAAGTACAATATGGCTCATAAATGAATATAAGAACAGAATCAACCCAAAATTAAGAGTATTGAGCAGCAATTGAAGATACTTTAATCTCATACTTCTTAGAGAGTCTCTAATACATAAAATCCTTACAATATTGAGTGTAGAAGATGTCTAAGAAGAGAAGAAGAAAGGATTTCTTCACTGGATCAGAAATAATGATGAAAAAAGAGAAGATGGATTTTCATGGAAGGTTCACCAATATTCAAGGCTTCTCCCAGGGCGCATTCACCAAACTAGATAGAAAAGCAATGGCGCGTTCTTTACAACTTGAATCCCCGAATATAGTAAAATGGCCATAACTTGCTCATCTAGACACCTTTTTTGTTGAAAAAAAAGTGTTTCCTAATGGAAAAGATGATACGGACGCAATGGGATAGGTATAAAATTCCAAAAATGCTTAGAAAATTCGAAACTAGAACCTCCATTTCGGCTCTTCAACATTGTTCCTACTGAATGAAGGAGTTGGACCACACAACAAGAACACCAATCACTGTATCAGAATTCAGGACTTGCAATAAAATCAATGATGAATACTGGATGTCATCATCCTCTCAGAATAAGCAAGGGCACATCTCCCAAGTAAAAGAGGAAAAATTGCTCTAAATTCAATTCTCAAATTGTCAAAATATGGGCAAGTGGTGTGCACTCCTTCTTTTATAGACTTGAGGTGACTTGTTGAGCAATTCATCTAGGCTAATGCGCCTTCATGGAGTGTATAAGTGTTGAGCACTATTTTTGACCCCTTTTTGCCTCTTAAATAACCTTCATTTCCTTCATAAAACCTCCATTTTGAGTAAAAATCCTTAAAGTTCATCTATAAACCTTGGTCAAAGAGGTATAATATCATTGCTTATTAATAAATTGAGTTTTGTGATTTTTTAGGCATTTTAACTAGGATTTTTACTTAAATTACGGGATGTACTAACTTCCCGTATTTCCTCCAAAGTTGAGTAATTGCAGGGCAGTTAGGAGGGAAACGGAAAATCAAGAATGGATCCTTAATGTCCACAGATGGATGAACATCCAACAGTCAGGTGAAGTGGCCTGTGCAGATGCCGAGTCAATCAGAGTCAAAGGTAGCCACCTGTTCTGCGTTCAACACAAAAGAAGGAACAATGCTGATTTTGTGGAACTCCACGATTCTGAAGATGGTCTCGATTAGCTCTTAGCATTAATTAGACATAGGTTTATAGCAATTACAGTTTGATTTAGAATTTGTATAAATAATTTACAAGACAATGAGGAGAATAATCACGATTTTGAAGAGGAACGCACTTGTGCTTCCAAACTGCGTGGTATCTCTGTGTAAAACAATTCTGGTGAATGAATACAAAGTTTTAGTTCTGTGAAATCTTTTAATGTGTATTGAGCGAGGCTTTGGAGGGCCCCCATCGTCAAACTCTCACACTTTCCTGTCACCGGTAGATCGATTTGGATGTTGCAACGATTCACTTCTGGTGTAGCTATCTAAATTGTGTTAATGGTATGCATTTTATTGTGATTTCCAGTTTAGTCAAGTTTTAAATCAATTCTATTAATGCTCTGTTTCTTTTAGTTACGGTTTAAATTACAAATTCTGTCACACTGTATATCACTGGAAATATTGGATAAACACTGTTCTTCACTGGTTAAATGCTAAGGATATCAAATGGTTCAGACCACGACCTCTGTGTATTGTTCACTGTTGTTTATCTAATAGTGAAATGGTAAAAAGACATTTACAAATTATGAACACTGTCTTGTAAGAGAGATTGATTGGTAATTGTCTTTCAGCACTGGTAGAATTTTGTAGTTTAATCCTAGGATTTATAAATTTGTTGTTTATTTAATTTTTGCCTCAGTCTTTTATGCTTTCACAAATCAACTTCTGTATGCTTAAAGAAGAAACAATGAAATTACCCTTGTAAGAGGATTTTGTCTCTGTGAGCTGCAGTATTTTAGTTTATGTCAGTAGATTTAATTACAGATAGCTAAATTCTAAATAAGTCCAGCTTCTCTGTCCTAAACTTGGATGTGTCTCAAAGTTCACAAACCTGGATTGATTTTAAATTCAAGTTCTGATTAACATTGATAGATCAGAGCCCAACAATAAGGATACATTTATTTCAAGATTTTCTTTTTGCTTTGCTTTCTGCTTTTGCTTTATCCTGCTTTTTTGCTTTTGAATGTTTTTTCCTGCTTTTCTGCCTTATCATGCTTTTTCCCAATTTTCTACCTTATCCTGATTTCTGCTTTTATCTGCTTTTCTGCTTTATTATTCTTTTCTTGGGCTTTACTGCTTTTTGGCCTTGTGCCAACTTTTCCTTTCTTTTTCATGCTTTCCTAGCTTTAACTGCTTTCATATTTTCTTCTTTTGCAAGCTATCTCTTGGTCAAAGCTTATCCTCTAATGTGCCCCTGTGAATCATTATCCACTTTATTTCATTAAAAAAAATATTTATTAATTAAAAATAACTTCCATTAAGTGCATCTCAAACTTAAGAAAATAAAATTAACACCTCCTCATAATTAATGCCTTAACTTTCAAAATTTATAACCCCAAGTGTATGAAATTTTCTCCTCAACCCAAGGGATTGATTGGGTTGGGAACTCAATCCAATGAACAACAATGAGGGGACATGACACAAATTATGCATTCTTTGATAAACCGAGCTACATCTTCTTGCATTCTAGGCTAGTAAACATACCTTTGTAAGTTTGCAACTGTCTTCCCTACACGAAAGTGCTATGTAAATTTGATTGTGTCTATCTCTCTGATAAGATGCAATATATCGCCTTTAAAAATAAAAAAAAATATTTTCTAGCTTATAGAATAACTCATCCTAGAGATGATAGTCAACCTTGTTGTCACCTTCTTCTACATGGAATTGGCCTTGTAGTTTTTGAAATAACTCCTTGAATTCCTCATATTCTATGCACTCCTCCTTGTATGCATCATGGGTAAAAGGTTCCATTTGCATAAGAGCTCCCAAAGGTGTAATCTTGGTTGTAGGTGGTCTTGAGAGCATGTATCTCATCTTGCTGGTATTTCCCTTCTTATACTTGATGATTAGATGGAATTGTTGTAAAAATCCCATCCACTTATAATGTCTAGTCTGTTGTAGCTTACTATGGGCCTGCCAATACTGCTATGGCTAGTGATCGGTGTGAATGATGGTCTCCTTTCCCATAAGATAGTGCTTCCACTTCTCAATGGATTGAAATAAGGAATATAGTTCCTTATCATAGGTGCAGTATTTTAGAACTCCCCCATGAAACATTTCAGAATGATAACATATTGGACTCCCTCCTTGCTCCAACACCGCTTCCATAGCATACCCACTTGCATATGTCTCAACTTGGAAAGGATTTTGTAAATTAGGAAATTGGAGAAATGGTGCTTGACTAATATTTTGCTTGAGCTCTTAAAAGGATTTATGCTGATTCTTTCCCCAACGAAACCCCTTGTTGGTGGTTTTTATGGCATGGAGGGGTGAAACCACAATGGAAAAGGAAGCTATGAAATTCCAAAGGTATTGTGATCCTAACTTTAGTGAAATTTGTAGGAGAATGCCACTTAGTGATGGCCTCCATCTTTGCGGGATCAATCTTGAGTTCTCGTCCATCAATCACATACCCCAAATACACCAAGTGCTGCTGGGCAAACTCACATTTCTTCAAATTATCTAGCAACGTTTTCATAGTCTCTAACACATGCTTAATATGTGAGATGTGCTCTTCCCACATAGCACTATAAACCAATATGTCACCCATATATACTATGACAAACAAATCTAAGAAAGGGCGTAATACACCATTCATTAATCGTATAAATGTAGTTGGTGCATTGCATAAACCAAATGACATTACTAACCATTACTATAAACCTTGCCTAGTATTGAAGGCAGTCTTCCATGTGTCTTCGTCCTTCACTCACACTTGGTGGTATCCCGATTTGAGATCCAACTTGGTGAAGTACTTGGCATGCTACAACTGGTCCAACAGATCATTGATCCTAGGTAGAGGGTACCGATTCTTGAGTGTGATATTGTTCAATGATTTGTATTCGATGCACATCTTCCAAGTCCTATCCTTCTTGGGTACTATGATGATAGGTGACCCACAAGGTGAGGTGCTTGGTCAGATCATGCCTTACTCCAACATTTGCTACAATTGCTTCTTCACTTCATCTTCTTCTATGATAGGTTGTCTGTACAGTTCAATGTTCAAGAATGGAGAATCCTACAATAATTATATCTCATGATCCACCTCTCTCTTAGGAGGTAGCCTCGTAGGCTCCTGGAACACTTCTATATATGCATGCACAAGGATCTCCAATTGAAGTTTCTATTCTTTTGTACATCGCTCCAAGTATACCTTCACTTTTATCGATTCACCTTCTTGCTATTTTTTCTTAATAAAAACAATGCAAATTACCTACTTGAATTGATCATCTTTTTCACTTGGTTGGAACTTACCAAAGAGATATTCGATTTAACTTTGTGCATGTTAATGATGAATGATTTCAAATCCTTGATCAAGCAATAATGGTTGGCTCTCCTCATGAATATTGCAATCCTCATATACATGGAGGGGCTTATGAACACTACATCACAAACATCTAGGGGTACTATGTCTACCTCCACTTCATCAACATACTCTAAACTTGTGGAAAACTTGATCTTGCATTATTTCATGACTCTAAGTTCTGCATCCTTATTTACCCATCCCATTGGGTAGGGACTGGGATAATCATGTACTTCCAATCCAATCTTTCATACCATATCCTCTACTATGAGGTTTTCCTGTGAACGCAAATCGATTAGAGTGTCGATCTTAGTCTTATTGACCTAGATCTTGATATGGAAGAGTTTCGTCATCTCTTTCTCTTCCTTAGCGTGAAGGCTACTCATATTCCCCTCCTTCTGCATTGTGGTATAGATAATATTCTCATCCACATCCAAGATACTTTCTAACTCATTGCTTGAATTTGTGGCTAGAATTTTATTCTTCTTGGAATCATTCTTGTAGTTCTTGGGGTTTAGCTCCTGATGTAGTTTCCAACACTTTTCTTCAATGTGACCATCGCTATCAAAATGATTGAAATGGTTTTTCGTATACTTGCACTGTTGTACTGTGGTTGTATCCTTCTCCTCTTTTACCTTCACTTATTTTCCCCCCTCCTTGGTAGCATCTTGTCTCTCTTTCTATTTTGAACCACTTGGATGTCCTTTTTATGGATAATGTTTTCCAAGTACTGTGCTTGTACACAAGCTTCATCAAATGACCTAGGATTGAAGAGAATCACTTGCCTCTGTATGTGATTATGTAATCCCCCTAGATAGTTGAGAAGTACATTTGGATGGTTCTTGGGTGAGATACCCAACATGATAGCCATCTTCCTGAACTCGGTGTTGTATTCTTGCACACTCTGCCCCTTCCTTTGCCTGAAGTAATTCCAATGGATCCACGAGTACTCTACATATCCGATAGGGTAGAATTGGGAATTTATGAGGATTTTAAAGTCCTCCCACTTAGTTACTGGCGGATCACCCTCCACCCTAAGTGATTCTGTGTGGATTTCCCACTAGGTTAATACATGGCCCTCTAAATTCAGTCGGGAAAATGAGATATTTTGATCCTCGTCTATTTGATGGATGCTAAAATAAACCTCCATCTACTACAACCAGTGATTCAATTTCAAAGCATCGATCTCACCTTGATACAACTTGATGTTGAATTTCACTTCCATCTTGAAGAGAGACTGGGAAGGAATAATTGTACAAGAACTAAACTGCTCTCTCTCGGGCTCTTTTGTTGAATCCTTTTTTGGGTCAGATTTATCTTTCGATTTCCCCTCAGATCCAAAATATGAGTTAGATCCTCCAAAATCTTTGAAAGGTCCAAAATTTATCTCTAGAGCCGCCATGAGGATTGACATATTGCGTGAGATATCGACTACTTGTATTTCAAGTCTTGAAAACGTTGCTCCTTCAACAGAGTTGTTTTCCATGGCTAGGGTTTGGGGACTTTTTTTTTAAGAACTACTAAATCATGCGATTACCCACAAAAACAAAAAGAAAAATTGTTGTAATACCAATATGATCCATAAAATGTCATGGATATTCCACTAGAACAATTAATCACAACATATCTTACAACTTAGTTCTTATTTTATTAGCTTATTTTTATTGAATGCCAAATAACTGGAATTGAAACAAGAATAACTAGAGAAAATAAGCACACAATCCACTCAATAATACAATATATACCCATGGGAAATCCCACTATGGGGATAAACCCAACCACAAATGATGACTATGCCTTTCTCTTTATGTCAAATTGCAAATACAAAGGAAATGGTACTCTCTATGGAGTTACCTATGACTCTGTGGCCAAAATGGCTGCTACAAGATATCCTATATCCTATGTTCTACTCTAACATCCACTCGCGTGTTGTTTCTCAACTATGGAGCGATACAATACATCAAAAGAATCGGGAACCCTCTTCTTCTTCCGATGTCCTGGTATTTAACATAGCCTAGTAGTCGTCTAGGGTTAATTTTAGGGTTTTTTGCATGTCCCAACTCCGAATTAGGGTAAGGGTTTTTGCACCTTCTAGAATGTTCTTGATATTCCACATGTGATTACTCTACATATGAAAGAAATGAGAGCTGACTTGGAATCCACTCAGTACCATAATGGTCAATTGGATAGGTCAACTTGCATGAGGCATAAATTCTTCACACAGACATTGTTTGAGGCGATTTTTGGACTGTTGGAAAGGTTTCGGTGTTTAGAATATGTCATCTTGGTCCAAATTAAGGTTTGAGAAAAAAATGGTGTCATTTAATCCCTCAAAAATTTTCAGATAGTTTTTTACCCCAAATTTGAAAAGTGAGCCATGCCCCTAAAATAGGTCGTATGAGCCATTCATCCAATCTTCCAACCATGAAAGATCCAAGTAGGTGAAAAATTATATATTGATCCGTTTTGGATCATCAGGTTTGGAAAATTTGAGATTATCTTAGATAAAAAGGGCATAGGTCATGGCATTTAGGTTCTTTTAAGGTTAAACAAGATTGAGATATTTGTTAAAAGAAAAATAATTTCTCAATTAAAAAACACTTATCATTGTACACATGTGATTCTTCTATTTTGACGAGTGCATGTAAGTTTGTCAAGTTATAAACATATGATTTGATTATGTGTAATTTATTCAAGGTAAAATGATATTGATATTCTTCTCAATGATACACATGTCTAACGAGATATTTAAGTATTAAGAATTTTTTCTGAATCAAAATACCTTAGTTGTGTCAATGGAGTCTTGGTTGGATGATAATTCAAAGGTGTTAGTATTCCTCTCACCAAGTTTCATATCTTCCAAAACATATTCACTGCTTGTGTGTTGGTGCTTTTGCATAAGTGGGCTCTTTTGTGGTTGAAGCCAAATGTAAGTCCTTAATGACTTTGGTAGAATATTTATTAGCAAGATATATCTTTCGTGGGTTGTGAGACATATTTTATTACTTAATACACTATATTGTGCAATGTCACTTGCCATCCCTCATTGTATACCTTTCCAATTATAATCCTACCTTTCCAACCTAGGAGTGGACTTCACTAACTTTGAACTTTCAAGATAGGGGTTTTGATTCATGCAGAGATTTTATTCACGATCAATCCAAGTAGTATTGATTATATAAGGTGAGCAACAAATTTGTCTCATAATTTATTTGACTAGAAGAGAAAAGGTGGTCCAACTTATAGTAAAATTATAATACATTTTAAAATAAAGATGAAAGTTTATGTAATTGTTTTTCATTATTTCCCTTGGTGGTTAGTACAAGGCCAACATTTGGTCTCTCATGCCTCTTCTACAAAGACACATACAAATAAATACTATCATTCCAAGAGTGTTTATTCTTAGAGATATTTATCCAATCCTCATCATAAGGATGTTGGTATGAAAAAACATTTGGTTTGTTGAATATAAGGTGCAAGATTAGCTTCGTTCTCAACCGAGGGTTCATGATAGCCTTGTGCATCAATATCAATGCCATATGCAATAACAATTTCAAATTCTATCATAATATTATTATCAACAAAATCTTCAAGCAACTCATCAAAACCATTAGTAATTGGTTTCTCTTCTTGCAACTTAGTGGTATGATATCCACTTGCAACAAACAAGACACCAATGGATGTAGAGTCAATTCTATTTGTCGACGAAATCCAGTCGCATCCAATGCCTACTCTCGGTGATCTCAACTCATGAGTAAATAGAACAACGATACCTTGTCCACTCTTTACAATTCCACTTCCATAATAGCCCGTCTTACTCAATTGCCAAGACCCAATATCTTATTATATTTTAAAAATCTAGGAGAAATTACAACGTCAGTAGCTAAACAAGGCATGAGAAGATGCCAAACCACCAACATCATGCTCCTTACAATCAACAAGGCTACATGCAATAACATAAGATGCAACATCATAGCATCAATAGTAGAAGTAGTCCGAGACACACCATCAATCTTCTCAACATTAGACTTCTTCACAATAATATGCAGTTGACTTCATTCTCAAGACCCTATTTGCAATCCTACGATCCTTGAATAACTCATCTTTCTTGGCCATCTACAACAATAAAAGATCATAATTTTTTTTAAATATAGGTATTCGCAAAATAATCAAACATTATATGCATGAAGGGGAGCAACTTCTTCACATAATCTCATCAAGGAAGTGCTGCAAGAATGTGGCCTCATTCTCTAGCTAGGTATTGGGTTTCTCCAACCCAACAATATTCTGCTTCAATCCACCATGCTTTGTCTGCGATTGAGCAACAATCAATACTCTCCATGGAAACAATTTTTGTATGAAAATGATCACAGTTTCCATGTAATTTTTCCAAAACCAAATGAAAGGTACTCATTTTAAATAGGATTTTAAGAACTTCAAATCTATACATAGTCGATTCACAAGCAAGTTAATTGTCTTTTGTGCACTGGTTGATCCTCAAATTGGTTAAGAATACTCACTCCAATGTGCAGTTGATAAATTCAATACAACGCAAGTATACAAGCAAAATAATAATCTACGAAAGGATATAGATCCCCAGTCTCTTCAATAGTAATAAAATATAGTGGTAGGCAACAGGCTACTACCAAAGCTTACATAACATATATGCAACAACAATTTCTTTCAATGCAACCAAGAGGAAATGGAACAAGTCTATTGTGCCACAACAAATGGCATTACCAATCCACTTGCTGCAATCAATTGGGCAATATTGCACATCACTCACAAGTGTTTTCTTCAATGCTTTACATTCCTAAATAGAGATATATTGTCCACACTGTTTTTACAAACATTCAAAATTCAAAAGAGAATAATCCTAGTATGTGCTACTTGTTATCCACCGAAGTTGCACTTAGTTGGATTTCAAGTGAGCCTACAAAGATTGAGCAAGTGTACTTGTTCAAATTCAGAAGGTCAGAAGTCCTAGTAGGCCAAATTGGCCCCTTTTTAATAAATTTGCATGTTCATACTCTACGGGGAATTGTAGTAAGTTGGATTAGCATGATGTATTTTGTAAAAGAATTTTCTTGCCTAAGACTAAGACATCAATGTGATACTCTACAATGTTTTTTCCTTGGTAATTATGCACTGCTTTTCAACGATGCATAATTCCTGAGTTTTTCACTTGCACCTCCAAAGTTGGAGTACTTGCCTTGGTGGCTAAACCTTGGGATATTGTTAAAGTCTAAGTGACTTTATATATTACCATGCTAGTCGTCAATAATGAGTCATATGAACATGTACTAGGTCCCCCTAGGTTTTATTTTTATTTTCGCAAATACAAAATTTTCGCATAAAATAGGTCAATTTTTTAATGTTATTTATGTAAAAACAAAAAGTGCATAAAAAAATGGTTAGGAGGAATATTTTTCCATGGGGGTGCTCGTTTTATAACCCGGAGCACCCATCATACTCGTAAACCCACGTTGAGAGTGAAATTAGTAATTTTTTATTAGTTGATGCCATTTCTCTCGAAAACGTGAATAAAAATGCCAAAAAGTAGAAAATAAAGGCAAAAATCAGCCCCATTCATTTATGGAAACTTGTCCCATACATGTTTCAGTCATACCAAAGTGGTGTAAAATTGATTGGAAATCATATCTGAGTTAACTGGAGCCTGAATCCACTTGATTCCAATCAAATGCAAGTCATGGTGAGTTTCCATATTGAAGGGAGCACATCTCTTTCAATGAGGGGCACATTAGTTGAAGTGGCATCTCAGTATTGGAGGGTATTTCAACCCAAAGAAGAAGGGTGCAACTCATGAGAGGTGGTGCCCATCCCATGAGTTCAAACTAAATCTAAATTCGTCATTTATCTCCCTAATGCGCCCTCTCCTCTACAGTTAACTCCATATTGTGAATGCACCCCCTTGGGTTCCTTTTTTCTATTTAAGAAAGAGATTTGGCTTGTTTTGCTCATGGTCAGAGAGGACTGAAAGGATGCTCGAGTTTGTAATTGTACTATTGTAATAGATTTTGGAACACAGAAGGATTTGGAGACAAATGTTTGGTGTATGGCTCTATGTGTGTGGATTTAATGTCAATGGTTTATGAGGTAATTGTAGTGTAGCTTGTTTATTTGTCACAATTGTCATTTATTTGGACTTTGAAAGACTGGTACCAGTCAGTAGAATAAATTATTCTAGTTTGATTTCATTTATTTCTTGCTTATGCACCCCACTATAGAATTCGTATGTTTTACTTGTTTGTATGCATACTCTTCTGATTTATTTCATAAGAAGCACTAGATTTGATGCTCTTGTTGCAAGTAGTTGTAGATGTGCGGGTTGTATACCTTGAAGCATTGGTTGATATTGTTTGAATCCTTTGTCATTCAAGCACTTTCAGAAGGATACAGTCCCTCTGCTCTCCACCAACAAACTCCATTCACCTAGAGTTCCTGGGCTCTCAAGATCGTCTTCCCTCTTTCCTTTACATTCAAATTAAAATTCTTTCTTTGATTACCTTTATGCATTCTTACTGCAAATATTTTTATATTAAAGAATATCAATAACTATTTCAATAGGTTTGCATTCTCTCAACTAGTTTTGATTTTTCAAAGCACTTTTAGAAGGATATAGTTCCTTTGCTATCCACCAACAAACTCCATTCACCCAGAGTTCCCGGGCTCTCAAGATCGTCTTCCCTCTTTCCTTTACATTCAAATTAAAATTCTTTCTTTGATTACCTTTATGCATTCTTACTGCAAATATTTTTATATTAAAGAATATCAATAGCTATTTCAATAGGTTTGCATTCTCTCAACTAGTTCTGAATTTTTCAAAGCATTACTCTTAGAATACATCTAGTTCTCTAATTAGTACTTGTGTTTATTATTTTCCCTCATCTTTTGGTACTTAATATTAGTAATTTTTTTATGCTTTTAAATGTCTTATCTAGCAATTTGAGTGCTTTTCACTTTTAATGAAAAGGTAAGAGGAAGTGCGGCATAAAATTTCAAGATCCAGGCCATCCAGGAGCTCGCATAGCACTGCACTTCGATCCTATTTCATCTGTAAAACCTCGTAATCCTTTGGATCCAAATTTATAAGGACCAAAGGAATCCACCTTTTTAAAAAATTGTAAATTAATAATAAAGGCAAGTGGGATACTCAGTTCCCACACCCCTTCCCCCTTGGGGTTCTTGCGTCATTTTCATGCCGTGATTTATTTTATGATTTATGCTTTTATTCTATTTTTAAACCAGTAGAGTATATTTTATTTATTACGTTTAATTTTATTTCAAGTTTTATTTATAAATTTGCAAGAGTAATGAATCTGGCTTTACTTTCCCGACGTACGGTATCGCTTAAAAGGATTTCCTTGAGTAGGTGGTACTAAAAAAAGAGATTATTAGCCTGTAGTAATTAGCATAACATATTATTACTTTTGGAATTTCTTTTACTTTTGTAAATATTTGGAACAAATATTTTGCACAATCTCCGCGTATGCTCTTGTCCATCGCATGCTTTCCTGAGATTTGGAACAACCAGAAACGAGATTCGTTGCAATCAATAAAAATCAGCATATAATTATAGGACATAAATCACCTTAAAGGATAGAAATCCAACATCTCACCTTTGTCTAGTGTTGGAAAATCTCACAAAGAAAAGGGAACAAGTAGGTAGTGACTGTGGGGACCCGTCAGGATACACCCTCGTTTGGTTTTAATGTTGGACATCCCCCTGCGACTCCAATCTAGCCCTTCTTCTTGTGTGGAACCACATTCGACAAATCCAGACTTGTTCCACATACTCCAGTGTATATCAGAACTCCCCTTCCTATGATTCATGCACCATAATAATTAAAATTGACAAGAATAACTCACACAACATTTCCTTTCACTAGACTCCATTTATTGTCTCAGCACTGGTTTCCTATTCAATCATTTTGCTTAAATCAAATTATGTGTCATTATTAATAATCTTGCATGCTGCTAGTTTAAACCATTTTTGGTGCTCTCTTGTTTCAGCATTTTCAAACTCCTAGAATAATTTTCCTTTTTTTGTAGTGTAATCAGCCTTAGATTATTTTATTAGGGACCATCCCCCTTAGCTTCGCTAGGAGTTTTCCTAGATGGAGGAGTCAAGTATCAGGTGACAACTCTTGACTCGTGACTTGCCCCCAAGGACGCACCAAGTAATTTGAAGTTTTCTGCAACGTTAACCCTCAGGCGCGTATTCAAGAGGAAAATTTTTTGTCATCGTTGCCGGGGATAAATATTTTTATTCTCGGAATACAACCTTTATTTTCTCCTTTTTGTTTTGATTTGTTTGATGAAGGTTTATAGTAGATATTTATTTTTTATTTAGTGACTCCACTAACATTTTTCCCTTTTTTTTTAATTTACAAAGAAAAACAAAAAATAGAAATTTTTGTGAGAGTGTTTAAATGCATATTTTTCTTCTCATGTGTTGACTCCACTGAAGGGATAAAACCCTTGTATCTCACAATTTTTTGAGACTAGTTGTGTGTAGATGATCCCATGCAATATAGTAAAAATATTTAAAGCTCATTATTTGAAAGCTCTCATGGTTCAACACAAGACAAATTTCATGGTTACATCAAATGCATGATGACTGTTTTCCGATATGGATGACATTAGGGAAATTTTGAGGTTTAAAATTGGCCTCCTAAGGAAAACTATAAAATAATAGTGGAAATAATAAAATAATATTAGCATATCTCATCAAATTTTGGAGGAAAAAAAGAAAAATCTACTTCTTCAAATCATATTTTCAACTTATCTCCCTGTATATTCACTCAAATTTTGATTCAGAGTAGTCGTTGGATGGGGAATTCAATTCCGAATCCAAGGAGTACCCACTCACCATACTTTTGATGGACCCCGCTGCCAAAAACACAAGAAATACTTGAAAAATGTGATGATGACATATAGGGAGATAAGTTGAAAATACGAGTTGAAGAAGTAGTTTTTTTACTTTGACCTTTTTACCTTTTTACCCTTGTACCCCAAAAATGGTGATTCATTCCCCATGGTTGACATCATCACCTTGAATCCTATTGGTTGTTTTTTATAGTATATTTCTTTTGTTTTGAGGCCCATTTTTTACCTCAAAATTTCTCTAATGGTTAGGGGAGCAGTTTCGTGCTCAAATTGTCAGACAATTTCATCCTATTCACTTTTCAAGCATCTCGGGTTTGCCTAATTTTGTTCATGGTGGTGGTGATGTATATAAATGGCTTCTAGTCTTTCATGGGAATGGTGACTCAACCATATGGCATATCAAGTCTTTCCTTAAGTTTCTGGCTCACTTCAACATTTCTTGTGAAGATAATATGATGGAAATGTTTGGTAGTACTCTGGAGGGAGATTCCTGTTACTTAGTGGTTTTATAATGGCCTTCCTAACAAATGTATTAAATCCATTTCAATTTTCCTTCACATATTTTTGAAATAGTGGCATAATGACGGGGTAGAATGAAAGGTTTGGAAAGGTTCCTTAAGGCCATCTTCACCTATTATTTTCCAATCATAGAGTATCATAAAGAAGACCCTCCACATTTTGTCACAGTAAAAAACATTGAAGATTTGGAGCTACTTCTAGATTACTTCAATAAAAGTGATGACAATTGTATTCTAGTTATACATTATAAAGAATACTTAACAAAATCCCTTGATTGAAAATATGGTCAAAGACTTTCCTCATATGGCCATGATATGCAACATTGAAGAATTGAAGTGTCCTCGGGTGTATAATGATAACATTTTTTCATATTTTTTCTGAGGAAGAGACCATTATAGAAGCCTATAGAGAAATTGATGATGAAGTTTGTAATGTGTTTGATGACACTTCCCCATGTTCTCCACATGGTGATGAAAATTGGGAAAGTAGGTTCCCTTGTGATATTTTTGAAAGCCCGATTTTTAAAGATGATTGTTATGAACATGAGGAGGATGAGTATAGTCAGGGGTGTGATTTTGACGATGGAGACTCTCTCATATCTAACATAGATGGGGATGATGACTATTGGACGTTTATTGAAAATCCCATTTATGAGACTTTTGAAAATCTTATTGAGAATCTGATCTATGATATGTCTAGTTAAGGGAGTGTTTATCTTGAGACTATGGAATATCTTAATGTGGAGAAGGAGAATTTAGTGTTCTCGAATGATCAGTCATAGATATATATGAGTCTCGGTAATGAAGACATGGATAACTAATGTACTTAAGAGTCCAATATGATGCAGTTAGTGGAACATCAGTCTCAAACTTCACCATCGCATTCAAAGATCCCACGTGATTTAGAGTAGCTTGGGGCTTATGTTTACACATAAAGTTATCATAAGAGAATCCCTTTGAATGAGGATGATGAAGTATTTACCTCATTATACATATGTTTATATCAATCCTATCCAATCTTGGATAGAAGAAGCCTGCGGGAGGACTTTCCAGTTTGGAAAGTAGTTTGATGGTGTATTACATGCTTTTGATCTCCCATCCAACCCTCCCATCCTGAATTGTCATGTAGTTTTGAATTTATTAATAAACATGTCTTACATTGGCTGCTAACCAAAGATAACGCAAAATACTTTAAAATTGACAAAATACTTAGATGGTTACATTGGATTTCTGATTACACTTAGCATTTTTATTTATATCATGCTTAGAGTAGGAAAATAAGATCCCTAAAGTGAGCATTTCCTTTCAGCATTTCAACATTTTTTTTCCAGTTATTTCCTTTTGTACTTAGGAATAACAGTCTCTTTCCGTTAGTTGTTTTCTTTTGATTAATGCAACTTAATATTCATAAGTTTTTTCATAAGAACTTGTGCCACTGAAGGGTTTTTCTGTCAAGTTGATATGTTTACAGATCATGGAAATAGGAGATTCTGGTGTTCTCGTATGCTTTCCTTGCCTGAAGACCAGATTGAGCACACATCTCACAGTTGGAGCCATATGTTATTCACCTAATTTGAACTTAGTTGGATTTCAAGTGAGTTTGCAAAGATTGAGCAAGTGTACTTGTTCAAATTTAGAAGATCATAAGTCCTAGCATGCAAACATGGCCATTTTTTAATAAATTTGCATGTTCATACCTTGTAGGGAATTGTAATAAGTTGTCTTAGCATGATTTATTTGTAAAAGAATTGGATTTATTAATACTTAGACATCAATGCGGTACTTTAGAGTGTTTTTTCCTTGGTAATTATGCATTGCTTTTTAGTGACACATAATTCCTGAGTTTTTTACTCACACCTCCAAAGTTGGAGTATTTTCCTTGGTGGATAAAGCTTGGGAGGTTGTTAAAGTATAAGTGTCTATGTATAATACCATGCTAGTCATCAATAATGAGTCATGTGAACATGTACTAGGCCCCCCTAGGATTTATTTTTATTTTCGCAAATAAAAAAATTTCTTGTAAAACGAGTTAATTTTTTAATGCTTTTAATGTAAAAATAAAAAAAGCATAAAAAGCGGTTAGGAGGAATATTTTTCCATGGGGATGATCATTTTCTAAACCAGAGCACCCATTATACCCCTAAAACCACTTTGAGAGTGAAATCAGTAATTTTCAATTACTTAATGTCATTTCTCTCGAAAAAGTGAATAAAAATGCCCAAAACTAGAAAATAAAGGCAAAAATCAGCTCCCTTGATTTATGGAAACTTGTCACAGACATGTTTCAGTCAGATTGGAGTGGTGGAAAATTGATTGGAAATCATATATGAGTTAACTGGAGTATGAATCCACTTGATTCCAATCAAATGCAAGTCAGGGCGAGTTGCCAGATAGGGAAAATTTTAAGAACCCCCTGTAAATTTCTATGTATAATAAATCGACGAATCCCCATGATATATAGGAAAATATGAAGGCTATTCTATCAATGTTATATTATGTATATATAATTCTTTGGCAAATCTCTCATTGAATTATATAATCTTGTAAAATCAGGGAAAATATTTTACTAAATTATAAAACTTTGTAAAATCTTGGTGAATCTTTCACTAAATTATAAAATGTTGTAAAGTCTTGGCAAATATTTTACTAAATTATAAAATCTTGTGAAGTCTTGGTGAATTTTTTGATAAAGTATAAAACCATGTATAGTAATATGAAAACATATACAAAAAATACTAAATTGGAGATAAATTTTAATAAATGATCACATAACAGGCCCTCTTTTGGTGGTAGTTTAGTACCTCACTCTAACTATCATAGTAATCTAGGAATTTACCATACTCTAGGAATATTCCTGGAAAACAACAATGAAATTTTTTATCACCATGACAAATAGAATCAATGTTAATATGAGGGTGCACCAACACCTTGATCCCCATTTATCTCTCCATGCTATTACAAGGGCCCACCAACACCTCATTTCTACACACACCTTACCAAATATCATTTTAAGAGATAAATACCAAGGCATATAGGTATGTTTTTAATGAATCACAAGTGTGGAAAAATCTTACCAAGAAACTAACATCTTGCGTTATGTATCTTAATTCATCCCAAAACGTCCATGCATAAATTTAGGAAGAGCCGGTCCAATAATGCACAATATCATCAAATCTAACATAGCATCATATACACCTCTCTATGTGGCATTCATAAAAAAATATTTAAGCATTTCATACCTTCTGTGATGCTTCACATATCCATTTTTTCATATATGTAAGTCCATATTTAATGTATTCCCCATTATTAAAAGAAAAACATTCATACCACAATAGTAGGATAACTGACCACAAAATACAATGTATTATCCATTATCTCGAATCTACCGCGCTTTGGCCTATAGCGAGGCCGTGATAGTTCCCTAAATTACCGGGCTCTAGTCTATATGGAGGCCGAGATAGTTCCAAATTTTATTTTATTTTTAATAAATTCTCCAACAATTTTTTTTTTTGTGAAAATTCTTCAAAAAACTTACAAATTCTTCAAAGCTACGGCTTTGGCTTCTCCGGAAATTTATGCTACCAATTTGATCTTCTCGTAAGCTGTGATACCAAACTAAAGATTGGAGGCAGAAATAAAAACAAAGATAATGTTCATAAACCAAGATCAACTGATGTAATACAAACAATAATGTAATGTATATTTAAACACTTATGGAAAACCCTAAAAGCTCTAACCTAGTTTTTGCATGCATGCTGTTGCATTTATTAACTGAACTTCTAAATAATAACTCAAGTAAAAGCTAAATTTAACTGAAGTAATTACTATTTCTAAACACATCAATCCATTCTACGTCTAAATACAAAGCCTGATCTTCAACAAGCTAGTCACTATTCTTTTTTAAGTTGATGCCACTGTTTTCTGCTACCAAAACACAAAAAGGGACGGCCCAAACTTTTAGACAAATGGATCTAAGTTTTAAGCATTTGGATACACTGCCCACGCAGTCCAGTCAAGTCCACCCGGGACTCAGTCGACCTACTCAACTAATTCAAACAGTACACAGAGGTATTTTACCGGTTTATAGCATCCAAATCTGCCCAACAATGCACTGATTTTGGCAAGATAAAACCCTTAAAATTACCCGAACACAGTCGTAAGAGAGACGTATTGCACACAACTGTTGAGCTCAACAAATCTTAAACAAGATTGCTGCGATTTACCAAACCATCAAACCCATAAGAAACTCATCTCACTGCAGCATTTGTAAGATTATTGTAGGTTCATGAAACCCGAAACAAAATCTTAATTAAGTGTCTTTAACCACAACAAACCCCAAGCCATTTATAGATAAAAATCCAATGAATAAACAAAAATCTACTCCAGAGTCCAAATAGGAAGAGCACCAGAAAATAGGAAGGTTAAATTATTGAAGAATTATAATTTAAGAAAATATGCGAAAGTGATGAATTTTATGGAACAGAGGCAGGGGAAAGTCCCTGGTGCTTTTGAACTCAGATATTTGTCCAGCTTTGTGCTATCTCATATCTTTCATTTGAATGGTGAAAGATGACTCTAAACGGCTTGGCTTGGATCAAATTTCTTTTACGATATCGGCCTTCTACACTGGGAAGAATACTTCATGTTACGACAGATCTTTATTAGTCATAAAATTAAAATCCATCCGCTATCATGGAGGTAAATAATTCAAGCCACACGGAACTCAAGAAGCATAGGTTATCGGGTATTGTCTCAGCAAGTCACCGTGGATAACATTAGTTTGTTGTGGAAAATCATTTACATAAAATTATTAAAGACTACGCAACGAACTATCGAATTGTGATGTGTCACAGTCAAGAGTTTGAGATATTAATAGGGAATAATATTAAATCCACTGGTTGCAAACATCAAACATCAGCACGAGAAGCCTCAAATCACAAGTCGCGACTAGTGACATTTAAGGTTTAAAAAAATTAATGCAGCGTTAGCTATGCTACACTAATTTATTTAGAAGTATATTTAATTATAATAGATTTTATAAGCAAATATTATTTTTATAAATCTATTTTGAATCAATTTCTTTGTATTAAATGCGTAAAAAAATCTAAAATAAAAAGTTTATACATTAATTTATTTAGACGTATATTTAATTATAATAGATTTTATAAGTAAATATTATTGTTATAAATCTATTTTGAATCATTTTTTTATTGAATGTGTAAAAAATTTAAAATAAAAAGTTTATATATTAAGAAATTTTTTTTGTTTATATGTAAAAAAATTTAAAATAAAAAAATTACATTCTAAAAATTTAACCCCTCTTAAATATTGATTAGAACTTAAAATAAATCTATGTTAATATTAATTTTAAATTTTTTGTGTAAAATTAAAAATTAAACCTTATTTAATTGATTTGTTATCACTTAACAACATCTCTCATAGTAAACTACTATCAATACACTAAAATGAAAGCAAATATCACTTCACAAAAATATCACTTATTATATATGAAAAAAAACATATTTTCTTTAACAAAAGTATCACATATTATACCTTATGACTTGTGAAAAATAAATATTACATATTTTGATAAAAGTAAATTACTTATTATACTTTATATTATAAATGAAAAAAAAAACATATTTTCTCTAACAAAAATATCACATATTATACCTTATAACTTGTGAAGTATAATATATATTGAATGTTTAAAAAGAGAGATTATATTCAAAATTTAAAAGGATTATTAGGCTCTATTTAGTTAAGTGATTTTATTCTAATACCAATTATAAAAGTTAAAAGTATATAATTATAAACTATATATATATTTAAAAGTTATAAGAATCCCACATTTCCACTGATTCGATTCAAATTTGTTTATTTAGAATTTAGTGTGATAAGAATCATCACCAATATCTTCTACTACTCTTACTTTGAATTTATCTGCAACCACTCACATCCATCCATCACTATCTAAAAGCCACCTTCCCACTGATAGAAGATGCTCAAATTATATCTCTTTTGTCCTTGGCGTTTTGATCGAAAACTTAGTTTCTCGTGCATCCCACCTAAGGGATTTCCCCTCCAATTTTGCTTGTCTTATGGATCTCCATGCCTTCACAAAGGGTCACAAAAAAATGTGTTGTTTCATATTTATTTTTCATATAACTTAGATATCTACCATATCCAAGGCATATTTGTTTGATGTTCAAAATCTCGACTCTTCTCCCAACCTAAAGGCCTTAAGGTAGTAAATCTATCGGAGTGATCCATAGTACATCCTATCACAATTAGCAGTAGGATTTTAAAAGTGTGATACCTGCAAGTACCTATAAATGTTGAGGAAAAAGGGTGAGATACCTTATTTGACACTAGACATTTGGCAACTGCTAGAGGGGAGACTGCACACGCTGTTGGGAAAAGAGGATGACACCTACATTTTCCATTGGATATGTAGCAACCAAATGAAGAAGAAACTTGCAAGAATGCAAGTCAACATCAAGAGAAAAGGGACAACATGCCCTAAGAATACCATGGGAAGAAGCTAGTGGGAAATTTTCTCGATGGCATAGAGTTTGCAATTATGTCTACTCACAATTACAATTAAAGTTTAAACACACAACGAATTGTGTATTGATGCACTATCATATCTTTACAAACTCAATGTAAAGGAATGTGCCAGAGCCCAAATGATATTCATGGGGTTGAAGACGATGTCACTACTCGCATCCAAGACCCGGATCGCCGAGTACAAGCCCTCATCGACTGGTACACAGATATAGCGAACCTCTTTGGCCTTTCGTTACCTCTGTTGGCTTACATTGACAAGGAGGGAGTAGTTCGATGGAGGGCCTGAGGCGGAGGGAACACATGACATTCTTCATGGTGGGGAAAATTTCGATGCTTCTTGGTATATAGCGGTGAAGGAAGAAAAGATGGATCCCAACATGAAAAAGGATAAGAGCGCAGAGCCCAACTCGAGTGGCCTCAAGAGGGAGACTCTGAGTTCCACTGCGGACCTGAAAACACCACCGGAGACCAAGCCACATTTGGGCTCTGGCCCCTCAAAGTAGCATCTTGTCTCTTGTTGTTTTTTATATCCTGTCCAAGATGGTCTTTAATTTTTTTCTACAGAAATCAGTCCTCGTTTTTTGATGTCTCTCTGGCCAGAAGCCAACAACATGCTTATGTATTACAATATTTATTTGCAGTCTAGTTTATGCAGGCAGGTCATAGAAGTCATAGGAAGGTTTTTGGACAGTCTAGTCTAGCTTATGCTTAGTAGACTCTTCTTCTTGGGATATTTTCTCCATGTGAGAGGCTCAAATGTTTTGTATATTTTTTACCTATTTTGTGAAATAATACACATTTCTAACTTAAAAAAAAAACATAAGAAAATGTTTTTGACATTCTTATAATTTTTGTATATTTTTGTACTTATTTTGCGATATAATACAGATTTTCTAACTTACAAAAAAACATAAAAAAAATGTTTTTGACATTCTTATAGTTTTGTATATTTTTTTACCTATTTTGTGATATAATACAAATTTCTATTTTAAAAAAAACATAAGAAAATGTTTTTGACATTCTCTTATAAAAAAAAATATATATTATTACAAGACTTTACAATAAAGTCATAATAAAAAAAAAAATATAAGAAAATGTTTTTGACATTCTCTTATAAAAAAAAAATATATTATTACAAGACTTTACAATAAAGTCATAATCAAAAGATTCCTCATTATAAGACTTTAAATATGTCTCAAATGATTCAAAATGGATCCGAACCAAAAAATGGTTATAACACTTACAAATTTAGTTTTAAGATAATAAAAAGACTTTGGGAAAATATCAAAAACAATGAAAATTTACATGTAAATAAAACAAAAAAGGAATTAAAATGAAATAGAGAAATGAAAATAGGAAAGGAGAATGGAAACCTAGAATCATGGTAACGAGACATTAACGAATTGAACCATCATTATTGGATTTCCCGTTTGGGTTTCCAATGTAATTTCCCGTTTGGGTTTCCAAGGTAATTACCATGTTGTTCATTATGTGATTAGTTTGTTTATAGTATGAATTTTTAAGAAATGTGTGATATATTATTTATATTCCTTTTTTAATGGCTGCTTTTGTTTTAATGTAAGATCATATGTATTTTTGATTGCTTCGAGTAAATATTAATGGCGTGGTATTAAATATTTGCTATTACTTGTTAAGTTAATTTTACTTAGTATTCCATTCTACCTTCGCCATTAAGAAACCCAACAAGACTTTATCATCCACCACTCATTGATCTTTGAGACAACACTTTATCATCCACCACTCATTGATCTTTGAGACAACACTTTATCATCCACCACTCATTGGTCATTTGTTTGTATCTCTTAAAGCATATGTAATCTCTTATAATTTTTTCATTGGGATCATCTCATTTTGGAATCCTTCTACTTCAATTGTTTCTATGGACAATTAAGTTCATAATTGAAATCAAAGGCAACAAGACCTAGCTATAATTGGGATCTCGAAAAGTTCCGTTGATTGTAAATTTATTGTTTTTCCCATTTTTCATGAATTAACTCAAAATTTCTATACATTATGCATGTTCATGTATGTACATTCAAATAAGTTTAGTTTTTTCTTTGCTTTAATTTTATATATTTCAAATAAATGTTTTAATAAGTGAAGTGAAAATGATTGTCAAAACCAACTCCTATAAAGAATACATTTTTAATAAAATAATCAAACTTTAATAAAGAATATTAACTTTTAGAAAGTACGGTATAAAAAAATAATTATTCTTTAATTTGATTTCACATATATGTTTTAATGAAGTGAAAGTGATTGTCAAAACCAACTCATACAAAGAATATTTTTTTTTTATAAAATACTTAAATTTTAATAAAAAAATATTATTTTTTATAAAATACTTTAATCTACATATAGGCATATACACACAAACATAAACATTATAATGAAAATTTTCATAAACATTAATAATGAAAAACATACCTAATTGCAAGAGTTTGAAAAATGCATAAATAAATGGAGATTTGTAGGAAACACACAGATGCGTTTCCAATTACACTATTATAAGAGTTTATTTCACAATATTGAGGCATAGTTAAGAATTGTAAAGCTAAGTAATTATGGAGAAAGGCTACGTGTTTATTGTTAACATTCAAGAAAATAATCAAACCTCATTGTTGTAGAGATTTTTTTTTACCAGTATTGCTATAGTTAGAGATTGAGTGACTATGAAGGAAATTTTGATACAATTAAAAGACTTATTACATAGGGAATAACTAATATTTACACATAGAGAACAATTCATATTAGCTACGATGGTGTAAAAAACCATTGTTAGAAAAATGAGTGACTATGAAAGAAATTTTGATATTATTAAAAGACTTACATACATGGAACAATTAATGTTGACGCATAGAGAACAACTCATATTAACTATGGTGGTGTAAAAAAACCATTGTTTAATAATTGGTGGTCTTAAAAAACATTGTTAATGACATTGCCTTTGAATATTAACAATTGTTAAAACCTTGGTCTTGGGTCTTGGTTTTCTGGTTTATCTAATTTTTAAGTGATATCAAAGCATGCTTACAATCAAATCAAATCAAATGGTGCATAAGATTGGTTGAAGATCTTTCATATGGATTGCCCCAATGAGATTCCCCACCCTCTGCCAATGAAAGGGTGCAACATATTTTGGTTAAGATACTTGTATGTGTGCCTGAATTAAGTGAAGAAGTATCAAAATAACTTGATTACATTACTAAGAATGATATGTATTTTATACATGCAGATAGGCCCAACAAACAATTAAGAATAGCTGGGGCTGTTGAGTTCCTAGGTGAGCTTACCTCACACAAGCTGGCAGTGTTGGAAATACCAACGCCAACACCCCCCCCATAAGTGAAACATAGGGAGGAAACAAAAAAAAACAAAGATGGGTCTCGGCAACTAGGCCTGATGAGGTACCCATGTACAAACTACTCTCATAACCGGAGAAAAGGAGAAAAACTCATGGGAAAAAAACGCCTCCCCCAAAAGAGAGAACACAACAAAAAATGAAGGTAGGAGGACTGAAGATGACCCCCCCAAGGACAATTTCCTTCACCCCCAAGCATCGAATGGAGCTGAAGAAACTGAGGAGACGCAAGAGGTTTAGTAAAGATGTCTGCCACTTGCGCTTCAGTAGGCAAGTACTCCAAGTTGAGAACACCATCCTGGATGAACTGCCGAATGAAGTGCATGTGGATCTCAATGTGCTTGGTCCTTTGATGCTCAACTAGGTTGCGAGAGATATGTATGGCACTCTGGTTATCACACCAAAGAGTAGTAGGATGATCCCGTGGAATGCCAAACTCTGTCAATAGCTGTTGAAACCAAAGAACTTCTTGACTAGTAAGAACTGCAGCACGGTACTCAACCTCAGCAGAAGACAATGCAATTGCTGATTGTTTCTTGCAGGACCAAGCAATAGGAGCAGAACCAATATGGTAGACAAAGCCTGATGTGGACATCCGATCATCAATGTAGCCAGCCCAATTAGAATCAGTGAAACCCTCAAGTTGAGCAGAACCAGTTGTGTACTGAATGCCGAACTTGGAAGTGCCTTGAAGATACTTAAGAATGCGCTTAGCTGCCTTCCAATGACTCTCATGAGGATCCTGAGAGAACCGAGATACAAGACCAACTGCAAAGGAGATGTCTGGTCTTGTATGAGTCAAATACAACAAACTCCCGACCAATTGTCGATACAAGGATGGATCAACACGAGGTGATGAGCAGCTAGCAGTAAGTGTAATGCCTGACTGAAAAGGAGTGGGTGCTGACTTACAATCAGACATGCCAAATCTCTGAAGTAGGTCAAGTGCATACTTCTGCTGAAAAATGAAGATCCCTTCTAAAGACTGAAGAACCTGTAGGCCAAGAAAATAGTGCAAAAGGCCAATATCTGTCATATCAAATTGTTCCATCAATGCCTGTTGAACATTCTAAATGAAGGATGAAGAACTCCCTGTGACAATTAAGTCATCCACATACAAAACTAGAATCAAGAGATCAGTGCCCTGTCTTCTAGTATAAACAGTAGGATCAGAATGACAATGCTGGAATCCTGAAGAGATAAAAAAAACTATCCATCTTCTCATACTAAGCTCGAGGAACTTGTTTCAGACCATACAATGAACGTCGAAGCCTGCATACTAGAGAAGAGTCCTGCACAAAACTAGGAGGTTGCTCCATGTAGATCTCTTCCTGCAAATCTCCATGCAAAAAAGCACTCTTCACATCCATTTGATACATTGACCAATGTTGTGAGGCAACAAGAGACAACACAAGGCGTATGGAGTTCATCTTGGAAACAGGGGCAAAAGTCTCGGAATAATCAATACCTTCAACTTGTGAAAAACCCTTGGCTACTAGTCGTGCCTTATACTTGTTAACAGAACCATCTGCAACATACTTGGTCCTATAAACCCATTTGCAACGAACTAGTTTTCGTCCCTTTGGAAGAGGAACAGGATCCCATGTATGATTCTTCATCAAAGAAGAATACTCCTCGGTCATGGCAGCCTCCCATTCAGGTATCCCAACAGCATATGGAAATTTTTGAGGATCCTCTGAAATGGCATGACTGATAAGGGATATACCAACTATTTCTGGCTGATTATTGCTGAGAGTAGGGGCAAAATAACTAAAATTGGATGCATCATAGCCAAAGCTCTCAGGCGCCTTCCTTTTACGGAGGCTTCTCCTTTCCTGTTCTTGAGTAGGTTGTTCAATTGCAGGAGGTGGATGCACTTCTGGTTGATTTCCATCTTCAAGAGGGGGATTCTCAACATCCTCTTGGTCTTCAAAAACCAAACTGTTAGCATGATTAGCACAAACATGCCAATCTATGGAGAGAGAAAGGTCAGATGAATGTTTGAAGTGCTCATCAAAACGAACAACCCTGCGAAACAAGACATCCTTAGTGACAAGATCAAGTAACCGATATCCTTTCATGTCTTCACAATAGCCAACAAAAATGAGTGGTTGACTATTCTTCTCCATAGCTTTGCGTTTTTAATGCGGAATGATTGCCCATGCTGCACAGCCAAATACTCTGAAAATAGAGACATCGAGCTTGACATGACTCCAAGCTTCCTCTGGAGTCATATGTAACACTGCTTTGTGAGGGATCCGATTCTAAATGTAATTTGCATAGTTCACTGCTTCGGCCCAGAAGGAGGATGACATGTTCTTGGAATGAATCATACAATTCGCCATTTCTTTCAATGTCCTATTCTTTCTTTCAGCAACGCCATTGTACTGAGGAGTGTAGGGAACAGAGTGCTGATGCAAAATACCTTGTTCTCTACAAAAGTCTTTGAATGCCTGATTGACTTATACTCTCCCCCATTATCTGTGCATAGATTCTTGATAAAATGAGAAGATTGCTTCTCAACAAAAGCCTTGAAAGTCTTGAAAGTGGCGAAGACTTCACTTTTGTACTTAAGAAAGTACACCCAAGATCGGCGTGAGAAATCATCAATAAATGTGAGTGCATACTTAGCTCCTGAAAAAGAACGAGTTGGAAAGATCATGAGATCACTATGCACCAACTCAAGAGGTACAATAGCATGCAATGCTTTTCCTTTCGGAAAGGGATCTTGATGTTGTTTTCCAAGAACACATCCTGGACAAACTCCATCTGTGCATGAAACCTTAGGAAGCCCAAGAATAAGTTTTTGTGAATTCATTTGCTGCATATACCTATAATTAAGGTGTCCAAATCTTTCATGCCAAAGCCTACTTAATGAATTAGCATGAGCAATGAAAGATTTACCATAAGAAGACTCGAAACCAACAAATTTGTATAAGCGAGATCTATGATCAACCTGACCATATGCAACAACATTTTCTGCATCGTGTAGTTCATGAATGACCACATCATTGGGAGAAAATGTAACTGTTTTCTCATCACCAGAATGGCAGATCTGATAAATGGAGAGCAAATTGGTAGAGATGTCAGGTACAAGCAAAACATTGTTGATACAACCATCATCTAACTGCACAGTTCCTGATCCTTGAACATCAAGCTGTGAAGAATCTCCCACGACAATTTGGGAAATGATACAATCAGATGGAGATGGAAGCAACTCATTAGAATGTGTCATATGATGAGATGCTCCTGAGTCAAATATCCAGTTGTCAGAGGATGCATGTGAAGCTCGAGCAGATAAGGCAAGCCCTTTACTAGATGAGGAGGGTTTGGACATTGAAATATTATGCTTTTTCATAGCTTCATTCAATGCTTCAAGTTTCTGGAAGCACTTGGTTTCTGAATGCCCTTCTTTTCCACAAAAGCTACAAGTTTCATTTGATCTCTTCTTCCATGTCTTGGGGGAAGACCTATTTGACTTAGAAGTGGGTTGAGAAGACTTTGGCTTCTGCTGAGGCTTGACGGGAGGATCACTATCCCAAGCAGAATTATTCTTCTTTTGAAAACGAGCTTTGGATTTACCTTTTGAGGTATGTGCTACAAGTGCCTGAGAGTTAGAGAGAGCATCTAGCTGTTGAAGCTTAGATTGTTCTCTTGTTAGACGTTCACAAAATAACTCGAAAGTAGGCATTTTAAAATTGTCATCAAGTGCATCCATTGTAGAATAAAATGAGGAAGAGAATACCTGATACGGACCCTTCAACTTGGATAGAATCAGGAAGATGCATTCATTATCTGTTTTAGTCTTGCCACATGCTTTCAGTTGTACAACTAGTAACCTGAATTTGGTAAAGTTCATCAGGTATAAGAGACGACAACTTAGTCTCTAATTCCAAAGCCCAAAATTCATTGACTTTCCCAAATAGGGAGGCCAATTTGTCCCAGCTTGCCTTTGGTGTTTTGCAGCCATCAAGGTGAAACAATAGGCTGTCAGAAACATGAAGCCCGATCAATCCCATTGCCTTACCAGATTATTTCGATAGGCAAATTTTTCAATCTCTTTGATGAATGTTAGCTGCTCCTCAGCCAACATCTACCATAAGCCTTTTGATTGCAACAGTTATTGCATCTTTAGCTTCCAAGTGTGGTAAGTATGGGGTGCGAGGAGGTCAATAGCCCTCGACTCCGCCATATTAACAATACAGCAACTGAAAAAAAAGATGATTTCCAGGCAAATAAAACGAGAGCACAACCTGCTCTACATACCAGATCTGCTGAAGAAGATGTAGTGAAACCTGCAGGCGCTAAACATTTACCAGATCTGCTGAAGAAGTAAGCAGATCCAAGCTTAAATCGCCATAGACAGGCAGGCAGGTCCGGAATCCTAGGAATTAACGTAATGTTTGTCTATTGTGCAGCAAGACAGCTATGCGGCTTCCACCGTCTCAACAGAAAGGATTCCGGCGCAGGATTCGAACCACAGAGCAGTAGAACTCGAGGGCATTGCCGGAAATTCATTGGCCTAGAAGCAAATCAACGCTGAAATTCGACGACTTGAGGCAAGTTTATTTTTTTTTAGCAGAAATCGCCATGGAAGCTGAATTCACGCCAAAAATTGAGTCGCATACCTTGATCCGACTATACAGCCACGAGTTTTTAGAGATGTCGAACCTCGGGCAGAATCGAACCCTGGATACATGGATTTCCCCATCCAAGACACGGTTCTCCACGGCGCAAGGCAGTTCGCACATGGTCCGAAGCAGGTCGAAACGGCCAATCCGTTGCAGCCCTCATGGAATTCGTCAAGCTTTCCTCCCGCCCGCAATATTATCAGTAAAAACGGAGCTCCAGTACTCCTGTCACGCCGATCCCCCGGTATCCTGCGGCTTCCACCCGTCTTGATTATGCTTCAACGGCCTGCACCGCCATCATGAGTAACAGTCTAAACATCCCTCCATTTGGGGTCCATTTGACGGCTCTCCTGCGCCTCTCACGACCTCCGCCCACTGATCTGAGAATAGATCTTAGAAAAAACTGAAATAGTAGCACGATCCAGATCTGAGAAAAAAATATTTCAAAGGTCTCAAAACAGCAGCAGCAGTTTTGATCTTCTACGTGTTGGAGAAAGAATTCTGCTCTATCCACTTGTAGAGATCACCTAGAGGAAGGCCACCAAATGGAGAAGCACGATCCAGCAGGGTAAGATCACGGTCCTTCTGGTGAGAGAGTAAGGGATGTACCCGCTCTGATACGATGAAGAAGTATTAAAATAACTTGATTACAAACAAATAGCTAAAAATAACTGGGGTTGTTGAGTTCCTAGGTAAACTTACCTCACACAAGTTGGCAGTGATATAGCTGGCAGTGTTAGAAATACCAACGCCAACATTAAAAGCCTTAAGAGCCTGAAGATTGTCCGGACTCAATGGGATAGCAGAGAGCAACTATAAAGAGAACCGACTACAAAATTACACTCGGTAGGGCCATGATCTGAAGGCCTGGAGCTCGTGAAGAGAAATGTTGTCCCAAGTAATTGATGCAAGATCGCATAGATGGTGTCTCTACAGCTTTATCCGGCACATTCATGGCTCAAAGTGATGGCCGCGAACAACCCTTAAATCTACTCTCTTTTTGGTCCCAGAGAAAGGTGAGTTCTACTTGGGGTCAGATTTAATTTGATCAGAATATATCTTCTTTTCGGCTCCGGTATTCATCAAGGTCAGCATCCAAGGACTGGCTCGCAGATCTTTTGTCCTTCATCCATCCATATCCAATCTCTTATATCCGGGCCTTCTTCTTGTGATTAAAAAAAGCCTATCTCGTCACCTACCTCGTGGTGCTTTCTAACACGTCTTGCTTGGCTACATTTCCCCATCTTTGAAGCAACGGTGAACCGAGAGTTTGAAAGAGATTGGAGCAACGGTGAACCGAGAGTTTGGAAGAGATTGATGAATGATAATAATAAACAATACAAATCACATCACCACCAACAAGGAGATCCCTGTGTGCCAAAGCTTGAAAGTGCGCCCATTAATGAGATCATTCGTCTGTATAATAACTGTAAATTCGACGTAGGCCGTTTACTGTACAATCTCTGTGAGGGTGCGAGTGAAGGATTTAATGTTTAGTTTTTAAAAGAAAGGCTGTCGACTCCACCACTATCACAGGTGAACAGCGCCTTAGGCAGATCTTCGCTTCCTCTCTACAATTCCTGCACAAAAGTCCTCCACGGGTTTCGATGCGATGACTGAAGAAGAGAAATACAGAAGCTGCAGTTGTTAATCGCGTTCAAGAACCGACCTCATCAATAGCTTGCTGCCCAGCAATTGTAAGAAGGTATTTTCACAATCGTCTGAAGCTATCCAAGCTTACCTGGACTGCTATGTACCGGAAACAACATAAGGACATTCATGGTGAGCAAGTAAAGAAGAGGATACGTACAACAAAGTACAAACAAACCTTCCTCTAGGTCTATTGTTGGTGCTTCTTTGGATGTTATCCAGAAAAAAAAAAAAATTGAGAAAAAGCAAGTTAGTGTGAAGCTGCTCTAAAAGAAATTAAAGAAAGCAAAAATGATCTGCCAGTGGTTCCATGTTGTTTTGCATTTGTACCTGACGGTTCTAGAAGAAATCGCAGCAATCCTTAAAGGCTTCTTTCTCTAGGGATGAAAGGGTGAAAGAAATGGTTTGCTCAAGCACATTTCATAATATGTAGTAATTTTTTTAACAACATAATTTTTGTCTACATCAATTAAATTAGCACAGCTACTTAATTTGTGGTTGGTAAATATTTATAGGTCATAAGTTAAGTGTCACAATAAGTAATAAGTTATTTATTACTTATTGTCTTCCACAAAATCCCTTGTTCATGCATCAGCTAAAAGTTATATATACATTAGCTATCACTTTTTTTTCAGAAAAAAAAAAAACATACTTTTAATATTCATTACTGAATTAAAAAGTATAAAATCTAATAAAAACAGTCTTTACAATTATCAAAACACTAAATGTTAGGACAATACCAAAAAAACTAAATACCCTCTAACATCTATCAGTCCAGAAAAGTAATGACAGAATGTCCCCCTCCATACTTATAATAAAAACTAATGACAAACATCCTATCACAGACTGCAAACCAAATATATAAGTTTGTCCATGAATCAATTATCAATACCTCAAATTCTAAAATATAAACACTTATCTGTATAGTTAACTGCAAGAATCGAGTGACTGGTGTCTTCTTCCTTTGCATATTCAATGTTGCAAGTAAGTCTGATTTCGAAATGTTGATACACTGCACTTAACCAATGAATTTGTTTTGATGGTATAGAAAGAGTAAAAGCAACGATCTTCAGTTTGCTTGCAAATAGAATCAGTGGACAGGTCCGTTGGAAAAGGAGACCAGTGGTGATGATCTATTCTGCAATCAAAGAGAGAGATTAATGATATTATGCTGCTGCAGCTAGAAACGTAGGATATTGCAATGAGTCAGGAGTGATTTCCACAGAGGGCAAGTTTGTCAGATATCCTTTGAGATTTGTATGTAGACCCAGATACCCTGAAACGGTGCCAAGCAGATATCGTTGGCTACAGTCAATAATTTTTGAAGTATGCAAAGCTTGACGACATCCAAACTATTTTCAGAAGTTTTCTGAAGCATTCCGGTTGACATCTAAGCTTCAAGAGCTGGACAGAATTTCCTCATGGGGACAAATTTGATCTGGAGCAGGGAGTCTAGAGAACATAAAAGGTGGATGGGCTAACAAGGCGGTAAAAGTTATATATTTTTAATCTCATGTAAAGTTTTCTGTTTTGAACATTGAGAGAACTTACCTTTCTTTGTAAGTGGAGATGAAAAAAAGTTGAATAAGAACTAATATTTATCATTAAATTTCTAAATTTGCAAAAGGGTTACAACTTACAAGGGATTTGTAAAGGAGTTATAAGGGATTTGTAAAGTACTTATAAGGATTTCATGTTTTGAAAATTGAATGTAATTGGAGTTATATGTAGCATAGAGTTATAAGATATTTTGTCTTTGTTTTGTAAATGTATTTATAAGTAGTTTGAAACCATTAAATTGTGTACATTGTAAACTCACCAGAAATTGAATAAGGGGGTTCACTCCAACAATAAAGGAAAGTTTGGAAGATGAACTTAAACATCAAAAAGATGAGTTGAATCTTCCAAGCTGGGTATATCACATTGTATTTGAGTGGAGATGAGTTACTCCAACGATATTGAGTCTTCAAACTCCGTTCAAATACATTGTGATTACCCCTTTTCATTTTCAGGGGGTATATCTGATGATACTGACTTCTCGCCTTTTAGTTTATAGGGGGGAATATTGACGACGTTGTCGGCTTCAAGTTTCGAAGTCTACCTTGATAGCTTGTAGTCTATACAGGATGATGGATTTAGGATACAATTTCAACATTTTTTGGGGATTGATTCTACATAGGGATTATGGCCTATTCAGATTGGTTAGTTTGAACTTCAGTGGACTTTTGTTAAGATAGTTCAACACTTGGAATTTTTTATGGTTTGATAGTATTTTTTATGGATATTAGCCTTGGATGGATGACTTGCCACATTCTTGGCATTTTATGGTTTCTGTCACTTTGTGACTTTGATGGTGGTTCGATAGTTTGATCGACAGTTCGACATGATTCTTTGGATTTCAGATTTGAGGCAACATTAGTGATTCACATGTTTTACTACTCATTGGATTTTATGGATACAGGTTTTGGATGCCATTCATCACTTTTTTTCTATCAGTTGGTTTTTTAACAATTTTTTTATGTGTTGTTTTCTGAGAGAAACCTTAAAAAGGAGCATTCATATAGTTGTCAAAAGTCAAGTTCTAATGGTTAAGAAGATAATTGCAAGGCACCATTGACAATGGTAGCTAAGTAAATGATCGAAAATGGACAAAAAATAATGCAATTTATTGGAATTGAAGGCATTCGTGTTAGTAGAAATGATCGAGCTAATATGTTAACATTCCTCACACAAACTAAGAAAGGAAAATTCCTTCCTTGGTTTGTAAGACTTGCAGGCCAAGAAAATAATGTGAATGTCCTAAGTTTGTCATTTGAAATTCTTCTTAAGACTATATTTCACATGGGTTAAAAGTTTTGGGTCATGACTATAGAGATTAAGGTCATCAACATAAAGAACAAGTTTTCTGAGATGGTTTCCTACTTTCTTGGTATAGATATTAGGGTCAAAATGACATCAAGATAAATCAATGCCATTAAAAAAATTATCCATATTAGTATACCAATCCCAAGGAGCTTGCTTAAGGCCATAGAGAGATTTCATCTTAAGGGGACAAACAAGGTTGGAGTCATTTGGAACATAGCTAGGAGGTTGTTCCATTTAAATTTTGTTTTGCAAATACCTATGCAACAAGAGAGATTTGACATCTATTTAATCGATATCCCATTTATATGAAGCAACAAGGGCTAGAACAAGGTGGATGGAACTCATTTTGGCTACGAGGGAAAAGGTTTCACTATAGTCAATCTCTTCAACTTGAGAAAATCCTTTAGTAACTAATGGGGCCTTATGTCTTTCAACACTTCCATGGGAGAATCAATGAAATTAGTAACACTCTTTAGTAAAATACGGTGATGAAAATTTGATAGTTTACATATTTTTAAATTTGAAGCCCTCAAAACTCTATGTGCCTTATGTATTTTGATGTGTAGTAAAAGGAAATTGTAAGGAATTGTTTTATCTTTCTAATGATAATATTTTCAAAAAATATCAACGCCAATTAAGGTGTCAAACTTTCATTTAATTAAATGTTTGTCCTTGAAAATTTTCATAAAAATTAACAAGTGAACTTTGTTCCCCTCAACTAATTCAATGTTCAATATATAATCTTAAAAAAAATACTAGCATGATCTAAATGTAGTAGATTCCACTTAATTTTTTTTGGAAATTATATTTTATTATTATTTTCAGAAGCCAACCAATTAACATTTTTATGACATTTTATATACCTTTGTGTTATGGTCAACTTTTTCCCTATTGTTTACATAAATTGGAAAAACCAAAAATATCCCTTTGAAGAGGGAACATTTCATTCATAGAGATGCCACATATTTTTTACAATTTTTTTGTTGTGTCGTTTTTATGTTATTGATTGTTCTCCGAGCACCTTTCAAACCATGGAAATTTTTTAAGTATAAGTTTTAAAATAAAATAAATTAAAAATATAATATGAGAACAAAAGTGTGAAAATAATATGTCATTGGATAGAGGGCTCATTGAGGAACCCACTAGCATCAACTCCCCCTCTTAAGATGAATGAGATGAAGGGGTTTCACACATTGGAAGTTGTAGCTGCAAAAAACCCTACATCAAGGAGGTTAGATTTCATTTAAATGCTTTATCGAGCAATAAAGATCAATTGAGGGTTTTTAAAAAGCTTGATTGAGGTATAAATGAAGATTTTCAAATGCCTTAATCGAGGGTTAATTAAACCCTTGATTGAGGGTTTTGTGGGTTAAAAAAGTATCTCGATTAGCTATATTTTTTTCGTCAAGAAAAAAACGTACTTTTGCTATTCGAACTAAATAAAAAGGTACATCAATATCTTTTACAGGCATTACAAACTGACTTTTTTTCCAAGAAGTCTCAAAATCTAGCAGATATCAGTCACCAAACTTATACAACAGACTATGAAATAGGTATTCAAAAAACCTATGAAAACATAAACAAAATGGTAGCCAACCTCTTTCATGTAGTTACATCAAAAATAAATTCACAGATCGCTTATCCAAAATGGAATTCTCCATAAATTCCTTCCAAAATAGGATTCCTTCCTCACCTTCCAATGCTAATTTAGACAAAGAGTCCGCAACCTGATTCCGCTCCCTATATATATGAGTAAAATCTATGAAGGTGAATTTTCCCATTAATTCCTTAATATGACTGCACCAATGTGATAATGAAACCACATGTAAATTGAAGTCACCAGTTGCCCATTTGATAGTTACCCTTGAGTCCATGTATACTGCTAAAGTAACAATACCAAAAGACACAACAGAGCAAGAACCTCAGCCTTCATATTGGAACCCGAACCACAATGTAATTTGAAGTTGAAACAGTGAATATCATTTAAATATAAAACAACACCCACCTCACAGTAACCATATTTTGCAGCACCATCAAAATATACAGTTGCACCTTGAAACTGTTGTAAATCCTTCATAATTTTGGGCTTAATTTCTTTCACTTCCACCAAAGAATATTCTTTGAAAATTCTAATGATTTTCATGCTTATCACCTCAATATCATGTGATTTACCCTCAAACATCACATAATTTCTAGCTCTCCAGATGCTCTAGGAAATAAAATATGGGAGAATATAATAACTTCTACAAGATTTATACCATCTATAGAAATTTTGTTCAAAATTGGAACTCCCCCAGGTTTGACAGATATTAACAATGGAACAAACAGAGTCCCAAATCTGTACAAAAAATTGATACCTAACCAGTATGTGATCCACTGGCTCTGAATCCTTTTTGTACCGAGAAAAAATATTAGGCCCACACTAGCCTCTTTTAAAGAAGTTATCCCAAGTTTTAAGATAATTTTCAAATGCAAAACACAGAAAACATTTGATTTTTAAGGGAATATTCCATCCCCAAAGAGATTTAAACTGCCATCTCTGAAACAATGCAAATGTGTTCTTGAGCAATAACTTGATACATTGATTTTGTAGTGATAATGCTAGTAGCAGGGTTCAAAGGCCAAACAAGGGTATCATTTCTATTAGTCAGTCTACATCCAGTGGAGTTAAGTTTTGAAATATAGTTCTCCCATTCATCTGCCCAACAGTATCCCAATCCCATATTTGAAGTTGTGAGCCAGTAAGAATTTGCCTGCTTAAGCTAGTTAGTCCTTTTGATATGGGTAAGTGTAAATAAACCTAGTTCTACAAGATATTCCATAATATATGGAGAAAGTTGGAAATTTTCCTCCAAACAAAGAATAGGGTCAATACCAACTAGCACATATTTTCCATTTCCCACATTCCAAGTGAGTCCTGTGCCTAACAAGTGGTAGATTTTGAGAAAACCAGACCAATAAAGAGATGAATTCCTTGTAGTTTTTAATGGATTCCTAATCCAAAATAAAAGATCCTTTTTATATATTTAGCATACAACATAGTGGTCCAGAGGCCTTTTCCAAAAAGACCCCACCAGAAAATTTTCAAACTTAAAGCAATACTGAACCAATAAATATTCTTTATGCCCCAACCACCCCATTCTTTAGGCATTGAGAGCCTTTCCCAATAGCCATAATTAATTTCCCCTTTTTCCCCCTCCAAACCAAAGAAAATTAAAGATTAACATGCATAACCAATTTATAATTTACAAAGGAACTCGGGCTAATGAAAACCAATAAACAAGAATGCTAACTAGCACAACGTTGATGAGTGTTAGTCTGCCACTATATGAAAGCAATCTGTAAGTCCAATGTTTAATTCTCTTTTCAAATTTCTCCACCAACCATAACCTGTCTTTTACCTTGTAACTAACCGACTTAAGATAATAGCCTAGGTACTTCAAGCCTTCCTCTAATTTGCAGAATTTATATGGCAGTAAGGATGTTATGGGCCCCAAAGTATAATCTTCCATCATGTATTGGAAAAAACATGACTTATGTATGCTCACATCCATCCCTGAGGCAACACAAAATAGTTTCATAATATCCAAATAACATTCCCATTCCTCTACAGATTCATTTCCAAAAGTCATAACATCATCAACAAATAACAAATGTGTAATATAGGTAGTTGTAGAAATTTTAATACCTTTTACTTTTCCTTCCCTTTTTGCATTCATGATTAATCTACTCAACCCCTCAATGATAAGAAAAGATACAAGGGGATACAATGGACACCCTTGCTGAATACCTCTGGAGTTCTTAAAGAATTTAGTAGTAGCACCATTCACTAAGACTGCAAACTATGCAAAATTTACACAGGCCATGATGTGGCCATGATCCAGTTTGTCACCAATAAGGGAAGACCAATTTGTAATAAAATCAGTCTCAGAAATACCCAATCAACTCTGTCCTATGCCTTCACCAGGTACATTTTCAGAAGAATGGCCTTCAACTTCTTTTGTTTAATGGTATGTATAACTTCCTAAGAGATTCCAATAGCATCCAGGATTTGACGGTCATGTAAGAAACCAAATTATTCTATTGACATATGCTTTGACAGGAATGGTTTGATCCGACAGGAGATAATTTTTATGATGATTTTATAAGCAAGATTACACAATGCTATCAATATGAAATCAATAAAATTGTTGGGTTTATTACATTTAGGAACCAAGGTAAGGAAGTTAGATTTTAGGGTTCCCGAGACTATAAACAGTAAATCATTACCCATAATATCAAAGAAGTGTAGAAAAAGTTCTACAGTCCAGCCATTAGGGCCTGGGCTCGTTTCCTTAGCAAATTGTCTTAAGGCCTCCTTAATATCACTCAAAGTAACCGGTTGACCAATAGCCTCCCCATCTTCCTCATTGAAATTTTTTGGAAAATGTTTAATGATTTTTAACTGTGCTTCCAATGAACAAGTACCCGGATCCTTGAATATATCACCAAAATATGTTTTTTTCCATCTTTTGCAGCTCAATCTGACCTTTAACAACTTCCCCATTTTCATCAATCAACCCCATATGGAGTCAATGTTTCTTCTATGAGAAGCATAATTATGGAAAAACCTAGTATTACTATCACCAAGACCAATCCACAATGCACAACTTTTAAGTCGCCACTCCATCTCCTCTTGTTTCAAAATCTCGTCCTTTTTGTTTTGTAAAGCCTTGAGCACCAATTTATCATGTTCAGAAATAGAAAAATCACAGTTTTGTCTGAGGGTCTATTGTAACAGAGCTTCAGTACTTCTATACTCCTCCCAATCCTTCTGTTTTTTATCCTTGATCCAATGAATAACTTCACTCTTAAGTCTTTTAAGCTTTTGAACTATACAATCCATAGTATTTATATTGTCTTAAATATCAAAACTAGTCCATTTTCTTCTAATCATAGAATATAAATCCTCATTCATCAGCCATGAGATGTTGAATTTGAAAGGATATTTAAAAATAGGAATTACCCCATCCAATTGAAGAAAAATAGGGAAGTGATAAAAAATGTTGGTCTTCTCCACCCAAGACCTATACCTTTGAAATGATTGCATCAGTGAAGATTTCATAATATATCTATCAAGTCTTTTAGGTTGATCAAACTATTGCATAAAAAAAAATACAAATATGAGAATGAAGGTTTTCCTACTTAGCCATAAACATAAAAACATATATTGAAGCAAATCCTTAATATTTTATCATTTTTCATAGTGAAGGTTACCTTGAGTCCACACAAGCCATACATTCCATTTGGAAGGTTCTTACACACTTGTGAGGAATTTTGATGGTTTTAAAAATTATTTGATGGTATTTGTGCATGGTTTTCCCTTCCAACATTTGGTTCTACTTTTCTCCCCATGATTTTTCCCATTATATATATTTCAAAGTAAAAACCTATATATTTTTATTCACAAATAGAATGAAAAAAAACTTCTTAAAGTGTTTTAAAGAACTTTTAAAAATTGATATTTATATCAAGTATCAGTATCTGAATATTCTAGCATAGTATATAAAGACAAAAAATATTGTTGAGTTATCTTCTTATATTTATTACATAAGAAAGCCTATGGATTATGAAAAAACAAAGCAAAATATATCGTTTGTCTTCTATCTTCAGATCAACAATTAAACAATCTTCATTGTTATCACATGTGAAGTACTTTCATATATCAAAAGTAAAATATGTGTGTGATCCCTCCTCGAACTCTTTGAGGTATACAATAATAGAGATTGAATTATGTGGTTAAAACCCTCATAGAAATCGATTTCTAAAATTCTAAATTTGCAAAAGGGTTACAAGGGATTTGTAAAGGGTTATAAGGGATTTGTAAAGGAGTTATAAGGGATTTGTAAAGTAGTTATAAGGATTGCATGTTTGAAAATTGAAGGTAATTGGAGTTATATGTAGCATAGAGTTATAAGATATTTTGTCTTTGTTTTGTAAACGTATTTATAAGTAGTTTGTAGGAGAGTGATGCATTTTTTTCTTAATAAAATTGAAGTTTTTTTTATTGTGTTTTAAATCTGCCTGAAATTTAATAAGGGGGGCTTAGGCTATTTATGCGTGTGTTTAAGTCACTATTGATGCTTTGTGGTAGAATATTATGAAAAAACGAAAATCCATTTACACACATTTAATCATGCAAATAAGGCTACAAATGTAAAGTATAGAGGCACAAGTAACTAGATAACGCACTTGTCATCAAATCTACACAAATCATTGAAAGGTGTCTTGCATTTATTTGGGAAGAGTTTGGAGTATTAAGTGTCTTTTTGCATTTTTTGGCGGCATTGCAAGGTCGTCTTTTTCTAAAGAAACCATTAAATTGTGTACATTAAGGGGGTTCAAAAGAGAGTGTGTCTTTTGTCGTTTTGAACATTTTGCACTTTAAGAATGTCATGCATTGAAGAACTCTTCAAAAAGCTACACACTGATCAACAATGATCCCGAATATCAAATTTGTATGATCAAAACAACAATTACAAATGTTCTTACCTGCTTACACATAATGAACAAGAAAGTGGATCTGGTTAAATTACAAACAAAGTTATTGAATGAAAAGTTGAAGTCACTTCAAGGCAATACCAAGGAACTGGAAACTAAAGTTGCACTTGATGACTGTGAGATATAATTATTTTCTTTTAATGAAACTAAAGTTACTCCAACAATAAAGGAAAGCTTGGAAAATGAACTTAAACATCAAAAAGATGAGTTGAATCTTCCAAGTTGGGCATATCACATTGTATTTGAGCGGAGATGAGTTACTCCAACAATATTGAGTCTTCAAACTCTCCTCAAATACATTGTGATTACCCCTTTTCATTTTCAGGGGGGTATATCTGATGATATTGACTTCTCGCCTTTTAGTTTATAGGGGGGAATATTGACGACATTGTCGACTTCAAGTTTTGAAGTCTACCTTGATAGCTTGTAGTCTATACAGGATGAAGGATTTAGGATACAATTTCAACATTTTTTGGGGATTGATTCTACATAGGGATTATGGCCTATTCAGATTGGTTAGTTTGAACTTTAGTGGAATTTTGTTAAGATAGTTCAAAACTTGGAATTTTTTATGGTTTGATAGTATTTTTTATGGATATTGGCCTTGGATGGATGACTTGCCACATTTTTGGCATTTGATGGTTTCTGTCACTTTGTGAATTTGATGGTGGTTCGATAGTTTGATTGACAATTCGACATGATTCTTTGGATTTCAGATTTGAGGGAACACTAGTGATTCACATGTTTTACTACTCAATGGATTTTATGGATACAGGTTTTGGATGCCATTCATCACTTTTTTTCTATCAGTTGGTTTTTTAACAATTTTTTTATGTGTCGTTTTCTTAGAGAAGTTTTGTGAACTTGTTTTTTCTCTTGATAGTCTTTGAACTTTATAGGGATGGTCTTCCAATCCTCTAGGGGACAAATAAATATCATGCATCTTTACTTAGTGCATATTCAAGTTTTCCAGGATTTTTCAAGTTATGAGATGTGTTGGACTTTGAATCCAATTCAATTCTCATCAAGGGTTTGCTCGCATAAGTTTTGGGTTCACTTCAGTGAACACTTACAGGTTGTCTAGCTCATTTGTTACAAAATGAATTTTCTAGACATGGTTTTGTCATCAATTTTTGGTGGTTTTTAGGTGGATCTTCATGGACATTCATGAAGCTTCATACCATGGGTTATAGGTTGAAGACTTCGCTTTTGCACTACTGTTTATTGCTAGTTGTTACTTTTGTATGGACTTATGATTAAGGGGGGGATCGTTAGAAATTTAACCATAATCATAAAGTCCTAATCTCACCTGAACAACCTTTTAGTTACTTTATGGTTGTAAGGTAGTTGCAAGCAAATTTTGTATAAATGCAATATTCGTGACTATGAAATTATAATAGGCTTAGGCCTTCTTTCCGGCATTTTGGTTTCTTGGTCTTCTTGGTTTTCTTGTTTATCTAATTTCTATCATTGAAGTTAATTATTTGTTTCAAGAACCTCCTCTGTTGAAATAATTAAACCCCTTTACAATAGATAATCCCCTTCAAATATATCTATGTTGTTAATTAAATGTACTCAAAATAGAAACATAGTGTTAACATGAAGTACTACAATGAGTTGCATCAAAAGATGACAATATCCATAATATGTAACTCACTAGTATAGGGAATAAAAATTTACATTATGTCATTTATAGTAATTGATGAGAAGGGAATGACAACCAATGATTTTACCATTTTCCCCTATCATAAGATATTCTATAACAATTTTTTCATGCAAATCCTCTCTAACAAATTGTATGATAAGCTTGGATTAAAATAGAATTTTATTCTACACACTAAGAAAGGATAAAGAATAATTTCATTGGGTTAAAAATATCAAAATGAAAAAAATATATACAATTTACAAATAAAATTTACTTATGTGGGTTCATTTGATGTTTACTCATATAATTTCATACATGATTTAAATAGTTGTTTCACTTGGTGTGGAATGATGCCATGATCAAAGAAATGAGAGGCCAATTATGTTATAGTATCTGTATCAATTATAGATTTACTTTTGTCAAATTTATTGTGAAATTCATTTCTAAAAATTAAAGGGAGGAGTTTTATTTATTTCTCCTTTTATTTATTGAATAATTTCATTGGCCTAAAACTATCAAAATGAAAAAAATATATACAATTTACAAATAAAATTTACTTATGTGGGTTCATTTGATGTTTACTCATATAATTTCATATATGATTGAAATAGTTGTTTCACTTGGTGTGGAATGATACCATGATCAAAGAAATGAGAGGCCAATTATGTCATAGTATCTGTATCCATTATAGATTTACTTTTGTCAAATTTAATGTAAAGTTTATTTCTAAAAATTAAAGGGAGGAGTTTTATTTATTTCTCCTTTTATTTATTGCCGCCCATATCGTATCATAAACACCACATTATAGGAAATGGCTTCAACCCACCATGCAACCCAACCCTCCTCACCGTGAAGCTAAAGAATAAGATTCCAATTTGTTTTGATACAAGCAAATGCAACCCGGGCTCTGCAGGTGAGAGTTCTTCATAATGTATCTGGTTCTTTGCATACGTATTTTGTCTGCTCCCCATGATATATAAAACATATTGGCTAGTGGATAAATTTCGGTGGGTAACTAACGCCCGCAGTATCTCAATAGATAGTATTTATAGTCTGGAATCAAAACGATTTTTTTTTGTGTACAGAGATTGCTGATTTGGTTTTTTTTGCTCTGGAAAGACGCTTAAAAGCTATTTCCTTTCCTTCAAGCACTATTCCTCCATAATGCTTTAAGAAGGCAAGTAAGAAGGTAAGGTTAGGAACACCTGAGTGGGCCTAATGGTTAAGAACATGTGTTATCTCTGAGGAGGTCACAGGTTCAAAACCGGCGGGGGGTAGGGTTGCTCATTGGCCCGCTGTGACAAGGCTCGAAGGGTAGGCGACCCCTGGGATAGAGGCTCTCCCTTGGGATAAAGGGTCTCGGGACGTCTCGGCCCCTGCTGAGTCACAAGTTTCTGGTATATCTGGCTTGCGGGCTGTTGGATATACCCTTGGGAGGTTGTTGTTCCCATGGTTAAAAAAAAAGAAGGTAAGGTTCGGGACCTCTTCTTAAAGTTAATCTTAAAAGTGAATCTAAACATGGTGGAACCTCCTTACCTTCCGTATATCAGGTTCGCAATTCCTCATCACCCTCACTCTTCATGTGAGCCATCCTGCTTTCCCGTTGGTAAAGTGTTTTCCCCTCTATTTGGTCTCCCTTACCCCAAACTAGAGCCCTCCGATGTTAACCCTAATGGTTCGGTGGATAAATTATTCCTGCCTGAACACAAACCATGAAGGGCACAAAAGCCAAGAGTGAGATTAGATAGTAAGATTGGAGTTTAATGGTTCTGTTTTATCCTTATTTTGTGAGTAAAAGGGGAGATTATTTTTGCCTTTACTCAAAGGTGGCGTATCAAGGCGATAAATCCTTCTCCTTTTAGTTGAGAGTTCGTTGCCTCGCCTTCTAATCTCATCAAAAGCCTAAATAACTATGCCCTCATTTCATTAACAAGATGCATTCATTTTTTCATGATCAAATGATTTTCTATATTGCCTACTAATGTAAACTTTCTTGCTCCTTGGTTCATATTCAAAATTTTCATTTTTTGATGTCTATAATTCATCATCTCATTTCTTATGTGATCTAAAATAAAAAGATGACAATATTTAGTCTTTTGAAAAACTTGGGTGCATTGAATATGCATATAAACTGAGATCATCTCATCTCCTAGACATGAGCAACTCAACCAAATTTTAAAGTGTAGAAACCTTGGCGAATCTTACTAATTCTTAAATTTCCAACCATAAAATATTTGGCAATATTTTTGTAAAATAAATAAAATATTAGAATAAAATATTTTTATACCATGAAAATTGGGTGAATTAGTTTAGAAAAAAAATAGAAATAAGCAAATTTGTTTTTGGAAAAGAATGCCAAAAATGAACTTATAAGCTAAATTTCGTTTCTAAAATTTTCCCTTGTAAATTTATAATGAACCTTACATATCAAACATGAATACAACTAAAATATAACATCCATCAATCATTTATTCCATCTAATAATCCACATTATAACTTAAAATTCGAAAAATAACAAAAACATGCTATTTTTTTATAAAACCCCAATTTTCACATAATTCATAAAAAAAAAATATACACTCACTGATAAGACCTGCATATTGAAAAATATATAATGAAATGTTGATATTACATCTATCATAACATACCCTCCAAAAATCTTATTAATGCTTAAGGACTCCATTGTCTACTCAAAATATGAATTATACTTAAAATACCGAGTGTTTTACATCCTTTCAAAATGCAAGTAATATGAAAATAAAATAAATGGAAAAGGATAATATCATGTTTTTAATAATCGTTCATATTCACATTTCCCCAAAATATCTCTAATTGCACAAAGTAGCCTCGAAAAAAATTGGCAGTTTTTCGCTATTTTCGTAACTCTAGAATATGCATGTAGAGTGTGCAAAATGCATGCCTAGGGAAAACAATAACTTCTTTTTCTAATATGAAAATTGAAAATGTTATTGATGACGTTCCTAACCTATCTATATAGTCATATATAAAATCTAAATCCAAAAATCCCAACCGTTACATAATAAAATTCTCTCTTTAAGGTAGGAAAATTGGTTGTAAATAACTTAATAAGTGTTATGGAGGCCAAAAATGTGCATATTGAGCACCGTGGCATGCATTTTATGAAATATTACACATTCTTCTTGATTAATACCACCTCACGAACGAATTTGTTGGTGTTAACCAACATTGTTTTCATGCATCGCGTGTGTTTTTGGAGTCAATATTTTCATAGGAAAAAGGCATTACAACATGTGTCATAAACATGTTGGAGACCAATTAAAGGATGTCCATATTGCTGAGTGATAGTGGTACACATGGTTGGGTTTTCAAATATAGCATAACAATGATATTCATTAAGGATGACTTGGCCTATTCCCAACATCCATAATAATGTTGAATTATGGAGAGGAAATGTACATCATTTGATTGATTGGAAGGAAATGTATCATTTTACATGTTCTATGAAATCATGAATGACGGGGGGTGTGGAGGATGAATGGAACTTAGATAAGACCCATGATTTTTTATGAAAATATAGATGTTTTTTATAATGAATCTCATCATTGTGCTAAGTGTAGCTTGGATATGTTTGGGGTTTGTGTTGAACTTGTTAGATCATGGTATCAAGCATGAGATTTGTCAACCATTCATTAGGGATGCCATTCAATTAGTGTATGACAATGAAGAAGAGGGAAAAGATGGAACTTTATTATTTAAATTGGAGAGGGAGAGGGAGAGAGAGAGAGGGAGAGAGAGAGAGGGAGGGAGGGAGGGAGAGAGAGAGAGAGAGAGAGAGAGAGAGAGAGAGAGAGGGGGGGGGTCTATCCCAACGTTTCGGTGACCCATTTTTTGTTGCTAAGGGAAGGAAGTTCTTTGTTCCAAAAATTATTTCAACCTATGATGATTGGATTTCATCTGGAAATGTTTCCCAAGTAGGTATGGATGCCATAGGTCAACATCATGCAATGTGGCCATCATCTATTTTTTATAAGTTGATTTTCCCAAGTGATGCTCACATAGTTGTTTTCAACTTTGCTAGTAAAAGCCAATGGTATACCTTCTTGCATGAGGATTGCTCTGGATCCTTTACCTAAGGCATCGAGTTCCAAGATAAAGTTTTTAGTGAAGTGGGGCATAGTGAGTATCGGAGTGGTACACATAACCTCCTTTAAGTCATGGATATCCTTTTTTGCCACATCTTTCCAATTTCTCAAATAGTTCAACTTGTGTCATCTTCATAATGGGTTTACAATGCTCATCACACATGCCTCTAGATAAATGTCATCATAGAAAATGTTTCCGATCTGGTATAACATGAGAATGGTATTTTTTTCAAAACTAAACAAATTCCTCTCTAATGCCTTCTAGAAGTCTATCTTGGTAGGGTTTCCTATAAATAAGAGCCCAACAAGGAACTTTATTGTTTTCACATATAAAGACACTGAATTTAGTATGCCTCCGTAATGCTTTTCTTGAAACATTAAGCAATTTTGACATCATTGTCACAATTCGATTTCTTGAAGTCCTTGGTGTGATTAAAATAGTTGTAATTTCTATATGAGCAACTCAGATATCGGGATTTCTTTATTTTCCAAATGAAAAGAATGATTTTGATACATTTTTTCATATGTTCTTATGTGTCTTTGCACGTTTAGCATCTTGAAAACCCAACAACTTTGTTTCTTGTTTTAATTTTGTATGTTATATCAATCCATGTAGGATTTCAACTTGTGTAATCATTTTTTTTTTTTAAATGGCTTAATTATGTCACTAACATGTTCTCTAACTGTTCTATCAAGACTTAGGTCCCCAAATTATTCTCTTATGTTTGTATCCAAACTTTCTAAAATGTTTCCATCCTTTTCAAAACTAGTACATCTCCTAGTTAGTATTGAAACCTAAGACATGATAGGGTCTTGTGGTGGATGATTAGATTCTATACCTACATAGTCCAATCAGTTTATCAATGCCATGTTATAAATTTCCAAAGACAAAGACCCCTCAATTTAGCTGCAATCCAAGTAAATTACACTACATTTGTTTTGAACATAAAAATACTAGTCTAGTGACAAAAATACGTCCAAATGATCATTAAGACAATATATAAGAAATATATAATGGTATGTACTAGTCTATAGAGGTGTATATACATTACCCACTCTGGTTTCAAAACTTCAACCTCTAACAAAGAAACACATGCTCTTAATAGTTAGTTCCACTTAGGTTGTCCATCATCCCCATGCAACCTTAAATGCCAATGTGAATACTCAATACATCGAGGATGAGTGGCAAGTGATGGGTAAAATCAATATAACAACAAATACCAATGCCACTATTGCCTCATAATTACCAAAGGTTACATTTAGAGAAATCCCCTTTTCATTGCTCCAAACCTTTAATCATCACCCTGGTAATGTGTCACAAGGTTAACAAATGTGTTGGAAACCTATTCCGTAGGGATTGTGGTTCCTTTTGTAAATATTGTAATTATCTACTTTTATTTTTAGCTACTAATCTGAATAGTCACGTACGTTTGAATGTTGATGGATGGAGTCCACTTCTCCTCATGTATTAATAATATATTCACTTTTAATGAAAAAAATCCAACTTGGATTTCCCAAGGCTTGTCAAAATACCTAAGGGGGACAACATCAAATAAAAAAACCATAGACATGTACTGTGAACCAAATTTCATATGCCATCTATGACCAAGTTTCCCAAATCTAGTGCTATGTGACCATTACAAAACAAATATTGAGTAACATTTTCAAATTATGTACAAAACTATGGTTTAACCACCATTCATTCCCAATCAAATATACATTTTTCCATTTCCTTAAACTATTGAATTCATTCTCAATTACAGGTGTTGTTGCATGCTAAGTTGCCTAGTGAAAACAATGTGATGCCTTGCATGATGACAAAACAAACTAACCATGACATTATTCACTTCTCTAATAAAATTCCCATTAGAATAAAATCAAATGCAATGATATCACATGATAAACATGATAAGAAAGAGTATGTCATCACTATAATGAAATCAACACGGAGGATGCTAGTATGATATTAGGACACATAGGACACTAAATTCCCTATTCATTTTATGTTTATTATTTTTATTTATTATACTAACTTGATTAATTGTGCAATTACTAATATTTTGTAGGGTGTTAGACAACCAATAAAACAACATTGCCATCCATCATATCCACAATTATCATTAAAACATGCAACTATGATCACAATGAGAAGAGAGTTTCCAAACACCATATCGATATATGGTGTAAACAAAGGAATGTAATGCATTGGCCATGATTTAGATATCACTGACATGTGTATGTATAATTCAAAAATGACAAAAGTGACACCCTAGTGTCACCACTAGAATCATGATCATGATGAAAACCCTGAAAGTACTTATAATACTATTCCCTCAATCATATCAATAATATGTCTTTAATGCAACATAGGGAGAAATCAAGATTATGAGTTGTGAGGTACAAACCTAGGTATCTTGAGGGTAAGTATTAGAAGAGTTAGTGTAGTCATTCAACACATACTATCTCCATAATGTGCTATGATTTCTCCATATATAATATCCATGTCATCATATCATTACCATTAAACTTTCTCATATCAATCTTAGAAATTAAGTAACTCCTTGGTATTGAGATGAAGACATAGTATCATGGGTCTTGTTGTAGTAAATGATAGAGTCTATGGAATCAATCCTCATCTCCTCTAGAAATATGTTCTCCATATTTGATTTTAACTTGATCATGTTGTTCCCTTTATCCTTTTATTGGGGAGGATAATCTAGGATAATAAGGTTTCATAGGTGTGTTATAATGTTCTTCTTCAAGTCTTCGATATCCACCTTACACGCCATCTCTTTCAGATCCTATTTTCTTACCATAGTTTCCCCATTATACTTTAGAGAGTGTCGATTAGTATCTTGAAAATTTGAAATTCTATTCCACTTACCATATTTGGAGGATATTATCCATGGTAAAAAAATTTGGTGAAACTTACCCTTCTAGTCGGGAGAAATCAATATCCCAACTTTCTCTTTCATCTTTTGTGACTGATGACACCTCAGAATGTTTTCCTAGAATGGTTGTGACCTAGGTTTGAGAATGATTACCTAGTCGTGGTCCTTTCAATAGAATTGGTGTATTCATTTTTCTATATTTAATTCATCTAGGGGTGAGTCCAAGCTAATGATGGTCTCTCATGACATGTTAGTGCATGGAAATGCAAACATGGAAAAACAACAATCTATTGACTTGGAGGGATGATTTGAGGTACTTCCTAATGAATCTAAATATGGTGTAAGAATATGAAATGTAGAAAATCAAGTTAGATTCCAAAATATATAAATTTTATTTATGCATTTTTTGTATAAATATGTCAAATCTATTTTTTCTAACATTGGTATATTATTTTTCAAGCAAAAAAATAATGCATATGATGTTGTTAGTGTAGGTTTTGAGTACCTAAATGATGGAATTTTATTACAATTTTTTGTACCATTGTAGAAGACGGATTTTTCTTATGAAAAACTATTTTTTCAAAATTTATAATGTTTGTTTTATAATTTTTTAGAATTAGGAAAGTCATTATACCCCTAAAATTGGTCATGCATTAGTGCAACATACAATGGTCTTAACATAATTAAACTACACACACACTAGATTGTAGATTTTGTTTGTTCTAGTGCACTATATAATTTATTTGAAAAATGGATCAAACATGAAAAAGTTAGTAGGAGCAAGCGATATATCTATTTTAGGATTTTGATAGTTGTCAAGTCAAGAATAAATTAAACATAGTAAGAAATTATATATATATATATATATATATATATATATATATATATATATATATATATATATATATATATATATATATTTGTGTGTGTGTGTGCGTGAAGGAAACTTTTAGGGATGAAATTTATCCCATGGGCTATTTTTCTATTTTTTTCTCAAAAAAGAATTCGCCAATTTGCATATTTTGAAGCCTTGTTTTGCCCAATTTTGATGGGGTAAACTTTTTACACTCTAAAAATTGCCAAATTATTATATAAACTATATAAAATCCTTAGAAATTGAAATATTTTTAGAAAAATATCGCCAAATATTTTATAGTTGACATTTTAAGAATTGGTAAGATTTGGAAAGGTTTACACACTTTTAATTAAGTACAGATCCTTACAATTTTCCATTGTGTGTATATATATATATATATGAAATCTAAATTCATGAATCTATATGTGTGTGCAATTTTATCGATGAAGGATTTATGTTGTTTATATAAAACAACGTCAAAATGTAGTTATTGAGAAGCATTATGAAAAATGGAGTTTTTGATGTGTTTGTAGCTTAAATCACCAAGTTTGTCTTTCTAAACCTACATCTGAACCAACTAAGTCATAAAACACATAATTTGGAATTGACAATGGTACCAAAAAAAATTGAATTCATAGAATGTGCATGCACTATGAAAGTGCACACGCGATCTGAGCACGTGCACACTATAAGTGCATGCATGTTTTAAGCGCATGCATGTTTTAAGCGCATGCCATGGTCTCTATTAGACCTATACATAGGGATAAAAAATGCTAACTAAACACATATCCCTACTTAGAGGAAAAATATGAAAAATGGATAAGTTATTGAGAAGCATTATAAAAAATATATATTTTTGATGTTTTGGTAGCCCAAACCACCATGTTTGTCTCGCCAAACCTGCATCTGAACCAACCATGTCAGAAAACACGTAGTTTGGAATTGACAATGGTGCCAAAAAAATGAATTCAAATAATGCACACATGCTATGAAAGTGCACGCATGATCTAAGTGCATGCACATTATAAGTGCATGTGTGCAGTAAGTGCATGAATGTTTTAAGCTCGTGCATACTATTTCCAATGCCGTGGGCTCTGAGGTGGGTACAATATATTTTAGACCCATACGTAGTGCTTAAAAAATGCTAATGAAACACGTCCCCACTTAGAGGAAAAATAGGCATTCAAGAGGTCATTTGTAGTGCTTCAAGGAATCATTCTTTACCCCAAATGCTTAATGGATTCCTCTACTTCCTAAGGCTTAATTTTCATCCCATGACCATGTTGAAGGCCTAAAGACCCATAAATAGTGCCAAAAACCTCATAGTGGTATAAATATCCTTTCTTGGAGGCCAATGATACCTTGGAAATGTACCTTGTGGTGATTCAATGCATTGTTCTGGCCCTAGTCTAAGGTCCGAGTTTGCTTCCTTGATCATAAATATCCTAATGGTTCCCATATTCTCTTTCAAAGGCCAAAGATCACTAGAAGGGGTAATTTATGGTGGTTTGAGATGTCCTTCATGGACCTTGAGATCTATAAGTTACCTTTAGAGATTACTAAGGTCCGAGTTTGCTTCCTTGATCATAAATATCCTAATGGTTCCCATATTCTCTTTCAAAGGCCAAAGATCACTAGAAGGGGTAATTTATGGTGGTTTGAGATGTCCTTCATGGACCTTGAGATCTATAAGTTACCTTTAGAGATTACTACTTAAACTTCCTCAATTAACCATGTTTAATGATTAGACCTCCATACTCGGTGCTCAAAAAACCCTAATGGTGCCCATATCCTCATTCAGAGGCCAAGGATACCCTTAGGAGGCCAACATGACATTATTTTCATTGGATTCCTAAAATATCCATTTAGGGCCTCGTGCTTGATTTTTCTCCCTTGTCCATGTTCAAGGCCACATGACTCAAACTTATTTCTAATACCATTCTAATGGGGATTGTATCTCCTCTCAGAGGATAAAGATCCAAAAGTAAGGTCCTATGTGGTGGTTCAAGGCCTTGTTCATGTTCCTTGATCCTTAGAAGCTACTTTTAGGGCCTAAGGATTTAGTTTCCTCCCTTAACCATGGTCAAGGAATCAATACTGATATTGAGTGCGCAAAACATCCTAGTGATGCCTACATCATAATGAGGTCCCAAGGATTCGGTTTCCTCCCTCGTCCATGTCTAGAAACTCTAGACTGATTTTTTTTCTCATAACTTTCTAATGGTACCCATATCATCACTTGAAGGAAAAACATTCCATAGAAATATATCATCAGTGGTTTGAGTCCTCATTCATGGCCCTCAAGTCATAGAAGATACCTTTTAGGACTAATGATGCAGGAACATCAAGGCCTAGGAAGAGAAGTCGAAGATGATCGACAGAAGGCTGACCAGAGGGAGTGCCGATAACCAGTGGTGTGGAAGAGAAAATTGACTATCGAATTCAATAATTCAAGCTGGATTTGTCGAGGTACATTGACAGGAGAAAAGGAGGTCGAGTATCGACATGTTGTCGAATAGCAACACCGCAAGGTTGAGGCAATTGCCAAGCGAGGAGGAATGGACAGACTGGAAATCGCACAAGCAAAGTGAAGCCGACGTATATGTCGATGGATGATGAAAGACAGTATGGTCAAGGTGGTGATGGGATTGAGAACTGTCAGGGTATTAAGAGGATGTGCAAAAAGTCAAGTAGAGTACTTGGTAGCCATTTGGGGTTGCTAACGAAGTTATGAGCAGTTATGAAGGTGGTTGAAGACATGCCAGATTTCGCCACAGGTGGAGGTTGTGCAGCACGACAGCGGTGCTGACAACTGTAGGTATGTAGGATCAGAGAAGATCGACAGACAGAGGGAGCGTGTCTTAAGAAGAGAAGCAATAGAGTAGAAGGCGAGGAGACTGGGATCAGTTGGAGTGAGAGAGTCACACAGAGTCACTCACAGTCACTCGGAAGAAGATCTATAGATTGGAGAGAATAGTCACACATCTACTGTTGGCTTCTTTTTGGACAGACCCAGTTTTTCAGAGAGGTGCAGCAACAAACACCCATTGGCGCACTGTCCCTTTCAGCAACGAGCTGCGCAAGCAGCCCGAGGTCTCACCCGAAGTGGCTATGGGGGGCTAAGGAATCAGGTTTCCTTAACCAGGGCGGTGTGGAATCCACAGTCTTCTCTCCCTTCCTTCCGCAGTAACTTCTTAACAGAGCATCTGATTCTCTCATAAGTTATACAGCGCAACAGTGCGGGAGCTTACTCGCCTTAGCCTAGCTGCGCGGCACCTCTGCACCTGCGCACGAGGCGTTTACCCGCTACGTCCGCTACTCGCTGTATTACTTCTGCACTTACGCCACAGTGCACAACGAACCCCTTACGCGCCACAACAATAGTGCTCTTACTGATTCCTTCGATAGTGCGCGAATCTAACTTCTAAGGGAGCTTCGAGGACTTGCTTTATATACTCATTCATAAAGACAACTAAACGTTCATGTAAACACAGATAGTAAAACATAAACATGCATTCATACAACACAACATCATAACAATGAGAATTATATAGTTCACCTCCACGGGGAAATCACATTCATTGGAACTGTATCTTATATTATCTCAGAATGGGAATTACATAGTCCTGCTGCGCACACAGCTGCAGCCTTAGATATTTCCAGGAAACTCCACGCACACAGATGGGAGCCCTTCTCTTAGATCTACTCTCTTCTTCTATAGAGATTACAATGACTCAGACTTCGACTGATATTTTCTTCAACTCAGTGACTAGCTCTACAACTATCACTTCTCTTAACATCTAACCTTTAACGTCTAAAACATCTAATGGCTAGCTAGCTAACTCACTAACTAACTAACGTCTAACCTTTACAATTACACATATATATAGGTGGCCCTGAGGGTCGCACCTTTACAAAACTGTGGGCCTTTCCCAGCAGTAATCCCCAAAAACCCTAACCACGGACATGGCTAGGTGTACTGTAGGCACCGCTTGCAATCATGTCACCGTTTCGTGCAGGTTCCGTGACTTTCGGCGCAGATTGTGGGTATGGGCGCCGCTTCTTCATTCACTGCTCCTTGTCCTTTGCCTTCAATGCTTTGGTCCGTTTCTCTTCCTTGGTCAGAGCAACCATAACTTCTGTACTTAGCCTTAATGAGGGTAGTTGAGCCCTCTATTCCGTCACTTCATTTATTGTGGTAGCTGAGCTTTCTATTCGGCCACATTCACTCTCCTTTGACATGTACGCACGAGCTCCGCGATTTCCGGTCCATAATCTGCGCTGAGCTCGTCCATCTAGCACCGTACTGTGCACTTGTTCACTTCTGCCCAAAATTGGTGCTTACTCAAAATTAGCACTTTCTCCTCAACACTTGGTGCTTTTTCCTCAAAATTCATAGCTTTACCATAGCTGCTGCCTATGCTCCAACATCTACCGAGCACGAAGAAGATCGAGCCATAGATCAGAGTTCTGCAGCAAGCTAGGAGATGGTGAATATCGACAGACTGAGAGAGCACACAGTTACTTCTATACATTGTAATAGGCTGAGGCTAACATAGTTAGTTGTTTACATTCCTTGCATTTCTCATTGTAACCGTATTCAATTGAAGTAAAAGAAGCCAACTTCTAGCATCCTTTTTACATCTTGTTTATGTGAACGCATGTGTTGTGTGTAATTGTTAAGCAAGAGGGTCCAACAGACCTGCCTTACGTCAAGTGGTATCAGAGTTGGAAGTGGAATCCAGTGTTTAGAGTGTTCACAACTCCAGCTGCGATTGGGTAGAGTTTTGCACAACTTGTGAAAGTCCGGTTGTGATTGGACGAGTGGGAGTCTCAGCTGAGGTTGAAAATGGTTCACAGAGGCGTTAATGTTCGAGGAGTTGGATGAAGAGCGCGTGATGTAGCAGTCATAGTTGATCGTGAGATGTTCGAAGAATGCGTGCAAACAATGCGAAGCTTGACTAATGAAGTTGCAGCGATCAAATAAATCCAAAGGTGTGGGTGCTTTCCTGATGCGTTAGACCACAACGACGAGGAGGTCGAAGAGGTGGAAGCATGGGAAGCAGCGGGAGAAGAACCAAAAGACAAACTGATCAAGCTACTGTCAGAGATGAGAGGTCGGACAAAGATAGATGTGCATACCTACTCAGGAAGTCTAGACCCAGAAGACTTGATCGACTGGTTCTGAGAAATCAAAAAATACTTCAACATAGAGAAAATTGAGGATCCTAAACAGGTTAAGGCTGCATGTCTGAGGTTGAAGGGTCATGCCTCATTGTGGTGGGACAATGTGTAGGATGGCAGAGTCAAGAAAGGCAAGGAGAAAATCAAGTCTTGGGACAGGATGGTCGCCAAGCTGAAGGGGAAGTTCTTCGGTGACTATGTGATTCCCTTGTTCAGAAAGTTACAGAACTTTCGACAAAAAGAGATGACTGTGAAGGAATACACATAAGAGTTCTATAGATTTTCGATAAGGTCAAGGTAGCCTGACGGAGGTGAAGAAGCTGTCACGATGTATGTAAATGGCTTGAAATATGCCATACAGGATGAGTTGATCATGTCAAGATTCAGAGCGGTCAGTGAATCCTATCAGTTAGCTATGAAGGCAGAAGAGAAATTGTTGAGGAAATCCGCATCGACTAGAGGAAGGATGACTGTTCGGGGTACGAAGACTATTTCTGCGAAAGGCCAAAGTAGCGGAACCAGGAGAGAAGCCATCGAAGATAATCTCGATGTGCGGAAGGGACATCGACTAGGGAGAAAGTGCAAGAGAACAGACGCTATGGTCAAGAGACATGTGGTCGAGGCGTGTATGGTCGAAGTGGCCCATCCGAAAAAAAAGAAGCTGACAGACTAGCTGTGGTTTGTTACAAGTGTCAAGGAGTCGGACACAAGGCATATGAATGCCCAGAGAACCTACATGCTATAGAGGAGTCTAAACCCAGACGTCAAAGAGATAAGCAAGTCGACGAGAGGGTAGAGTCGTCATTCAACAACAGTGGGGATAGGAAACGAAAAATAAGCATGACGATCATAAGAACCTTGGTTCAGGATGAATAATGCAACAAAAAAGATCCGGCACAATGAAAGGCTATCTTTCGAACCAAAGTGCAGATCAGCAAAATGGCGTTGCAAGACCATAGTTGATGGTGGCAGTACAGAGAATCTTGTGTTGATGAAGGTCATCGACAAAGCAGGGTTAAAATGTCGGGAGTGCCCCAACCCCTACAAGATCTCTTGGTTGTAGAAAGGAAACCATATGAAGGTGACCGGACAGTGCCTGATTAAATTCAAGGTCGGGAAGCTTGAAGACAGTGTACTATGTGACGTAATCCCAATGGATGCATGTCATCTGTTGTTAGGGAGACCATGGCAATATGATCAGAAGATGATCTATGATGGTCGAGCCAACATAGTCACAGTGTGGAAAAATGGCATGCGAAATACTCTGAAGCTGAAGCAGGAGGATCAAGCCAACTGCAAGCAGGGCAAGAGCAACTTTTGGGAAAAGTGGGTGCTGATGTGTTTAGCCAAGGAATTTCTCGTGGAAGAGGAAAAGTAGTCGGTATGTTTTGCCATCATTCCAAAAGGACCATGTGTCGAAGGGTCGACAATGGAGAAGATTCCGGTCCAAGTTGAAAAGATGCTCGATGAGTTTCAGAGCATAGTAGTCGACGGAGCACCGATGGGATTTCCACCGATGAGAAGCATATCCCATCAGATCGACTTGATTCCACGGTCGAGTTTTCCAAACAAGACACTGCATAGGATGACTCCGACAGAGGGTCAGGAACTCAATTGATAGGTCCAAGAGTTGTTGGACAGAGGATTGATCAGGCAAAGTCTGAGTCCGTGTGTGGTACCAACAGTATTAGCACCAAAGAAGGGTGGAGAATGGAGTATGTGTACAGACTCCAGAGCCATCAATAAGATCACGATAAAGTACTTGTTTCCATTTTCAAGGATAAACGACTTGATGGATTGCTTGAGTTGAGAGAAGTACTTCACGAAGATTGACCCGAAGAGCGGTTATCACCAGATTCAGGTTAGAGAGGGAGATGAATGGAAAACATCATTCAAGACGAGGGAAGGGCTATATGAGTGATTAGTCATGCCGTTCAGATTGACTAATGCACCCAGTACATTCATGCGGTTGATGAATGAAGTATTAAAGCCATTCTTGGTTAAGTTTGTTGTAGTATACCTAGACGACATCCTGATATTTAGTCGAACCAAGACAGAGCACTTGGGGCACATTCGACAAGTATTGCAGAAGTTGCAGGAAGAGAAGTTGATGTTGAACCTGCAAAAGTGTTTCTTCATGAAGGAAGAACTAGTGTACTTGGGATTTGTAATCTCGGGTAAAGGGTTAGTGATGGACCTAGAGAAGGTGAAGGCAATATTGGATTGGTCAGAACCGACAAGTGCGACTAGAGTAAGAAGTTTCCATGGACTTTCCAGTTTCTACCAGAAGTTCATAAGGGATTTAGTCGGATCTATGCACCTTTGACAGAGTGCATGAGAAAAGGGGAATTCAAGTGGACGGAAGCTGCCCAATGAGCTTTCGACAAGTTGAAGGAAAAGGTCACTAAGAGCCCAATGTTAGCGCTCCTAGACTTCGACAAATTTTTTTAGGTCGATTGCGATGTGAGTGGAATGAAAATTGGAGCAGTGTTGAGCCAGGAGGACTGACCAATTGCATTCTTCAGTGAGAAGTTGGATGATGTGAAGCGGAAGTATTCGGTCTATGAACATGAATTCTATGCTATTGTCCAAGCATTGAAGAAGTGGAGGCATTATTTTTTTCCCAAGGAATTTGTGTTATACATAGATCACCAAGCATTGAGGTATTTGAAGACTCAGTCGAGGTTGAATTAGCGGCACATGAAGTGGGTCGAATTCCTGCAGGGATATACCTTCGTGTTGCGACATAAGTCGGGAAAGTCAAACAAGGTTTCCAACGGGTTGACTCGAATAGTTTCATTACTGAACACTGCGATAGTTCAGGCAACATGAATAGAGTCAATGAAGGCAGAGTATGCGAATGATGAGGATTTTGCGAAGGCATGGGAGGATTTTTGTGAACCGTGGAGTGTCGACAGGACTCCATACTTGGATTATTTCATCCAAGAGGGATACATATTCAAGGAACAATAGCTATGTATTCCCAGAGGATCCGTGAGAGAGAACCTAATCCGAGAATTGCATAGCGGTGGATTAGTAGGTCATTTTGGCATCGACAAGAACAAGGCATTGGTCGAAGAAAATTATTTTTGGCCAGGAATGACGACAGATGTTGGGAATTGGGTAAGATAGTGTCGAATTTTCTAGTTGGCAAAATGAAGAGGTCAGAACACACGGTTTTATATGCCATTAATAGTGTCGAATACCCCATGGGAGCACCTGATCATGGATTTTGTGCTAGGATTGCTGAAGACACAGTAGGGAAGCAACTCAATCTTTATTGTAGTCGATAGATTTTTGAAGATGGAACACTTTATTTCGTGTCGGAAGACAAGTGACACCACAAGAATTGTTGTACTATTATTCAAGGAGGTAGTCAAATTGCATGGGTTTCCGAAGAGTATAACATCGGACAGAGATACCAAGTTTATGGGTCATTTCTGAAGAACCCTATAGAAGAAACTGGACACGAGGTTACATTTTAGCTAGACATATCATCCGCAAACAGACAGACAAACCGAGGCAGTGAACAGAAGTTTGGGAAACCTTCTGAGGTGTTTGACGCCCGACAGACCCAAGCAGTGGGAGAACGTGTTGGCGCAAGCAGAGTTCTCATACAACAATTCTGTGAATCGGTCGACAGGTTTGAGCCCAATCCAGATTGTTCAAGGATGAATCCCACATGGAGTGGTAGATTTGATCAAGTTACCGACAGAAATCAAGAAAAGTGCGGATGTAGAATCATTCGTAGAGCATATGAAATAAGTGCATGAAGATATGAGAAAGCGCATAGAGAAGAGCAACGCGGTATACAAGTTGAGAGACGATAGAAAGAAGAGGCTACAGTCATTAAGCGAGGGAGACTTAGTCTATGCAAATTTGCGGAAGGAGATATTTCCGACAAGAACCTATAATAAACTGAAGCTGAAGAAGATTGGACCATGTAAGATCTTGAGGAAGATTTCAGACAATGCTTATGTGTTGGAGCTGCCGAAGGACTTGATAATTTCACCAACATTCAATATATCAGATTTGTACAAGTTTGATGAAAGTTCTAGCAGTAGAAGCGCAGAAGTGTCGAACATCGATTGGACGATGCAGATTCCATATCGACACAAAGAGGAAATCACAATAGTAATAGAGGAATGCGAAGTTGGGCGTATTCGCGAAGGAAAGAATACTTGGTACGATGGAAAGATGATGAGTTGCGGGAGGCGTTATGGATTTCGGAAGTAGATTTTAGAATAATGACGGAGCAGTCAAGTTCTTTTTCACTTGGGGAGTCTGATGCAGGAGCATCGGGGCCTAGGAAGAGAAGTCGAAGATGATCGACAGAAGGCCGACCAGAGGGAGTGCCGATGACCACTAGTGTGGAAGAGAATATTGACTGTCGAAGTCAATAAGTCAAGCTAGATCTGTCGAGGTATGTCGATAGGAGAAAAGAAGGCTGAGTGCTGACATGTTGTCGAACCGAAACACCTACGGGTTAAGGCGAATGCCAAGCAAGGAGGAAGGGGCAAACTGGAAATCGCACAAGTAGAGTGAAGCTGACGGATATGTCAACGACTGATTAAAGATAGTATGGTCGAGGCAATGCTGGGATAAAAAATTGTCAGGGTATCAGAAGGATGCGCAGAAAGTCAAGCATAGTACTTGGTAGCCTATATTAACAACAAGTTGGGAAATCCAATATAGATTTTGATCTAAATCAAATCGATCTTTCTGTGAATCTCTACATGTGCAATTCCTCGTTCTGGGTTGCTAAGGAAGTTATGAAGGTGGTTGAATACATGCTAGATGTCACCACAGGTGGAGGTTGTGCAGCACAGCAATGCCGTTGACAACTGCAGGTCTACAGGATCAGAGAAGATCGATGGACAGAGGAAGCATGTCTCCGGAAGAGCAACAGTAGAGTAGAAGGAGAGGAGCCTGGGATCAGTTGGAGCGAGAGAGTCACGTAGAGTCACTCACAATCACTCGAAAGAATATCTGTATATTGGATATAAGAGTCACACATCTACCGAGCATGAAGAAGATCGAGCCATAGCTCAGAGTTCTGTAGCAAACTAGGAGAGGGTGAATATCGACACACTAAGAGAGCACATAGTTACTTCTGTACATTGTAATAGGTTGATGCTGACATAGTTAGTTGTTGTTGATGTATATGTAACTTCGGAATGTATTTCACATATATGTATATTGTATTCCTATAGAGATGTTATTATTCCTCTATATGGAAGTGGTTGTATTCCTATAGAGATGTTATTATTCCTCTATACGAAAGAGTCGTCATTTATATTGTAAGTGTCGTAACTTATACTTGATGGGTTATTAGACCACCTTGTTGGGGTTGGCCCTGTATAAGTCATGTGGGTCAAAGGGTTATTAGACCACCCTATTGGGGGTTGGCCATGTGGGTCAAAGGGTTATTAGACCACCCTATTGGGGGTTGGCCATGTGGGTCAAAGGGTTATTAGACCACCCTAGTGGGGGTCAGCCTAGTCAGCATTATGTTAAGTGGTTAATTTGAGGCCGACCTAGTTGAGTAAAGGTCAAGTCAAGTTAGTGTATAAATAGAGAGTGTGTCTCTCTCATTTTACACATTCTATTGTCTCACTCACACTGTGGAGAGTGGCGCACTTGTGGAGGAGGAGGCTCTGCTACTAGGAGAAGACTATCTCTTGTATTCTGGTTGTATCATTGCTCTATCTATCTCTGAGGAAGTTATTGGGGTTTTTCACCTTTATGGTTTTCCCCAAGTAAACTCGGTGTCTCTTCTGTGCTTGCATTATTGTGTCCATGAATGATATGATGTAGATTTGTTGTACATGTTGTTCTCTTAGTTAAGATCCTAGATCAAATTGAAGTAAATTATGAAAATTTAACATGGTATCAGAGCTAGCCTGAAAGAAGGCATGATATGGCATGTATGACACTTGTTGCACTTACGATGCTAGGGCTTGATATAGCAAAAACCAGTCATCGTAGAACTTTCGCTATAAATCCGTTTTGGAGACGTTTTTAGATCTGAAACCTTTACAGGTCGAATATTAAATCCCCATGTACCTTGTGTCCAAAGGAAAAACTCTAATTCGTTGTACTTTGTGATTTATGATCTGTACAATATAGGGTTTCAGCCTCTTCCAGATCTGAGTCAAACTTAGGTGACCTTGGGAAAAAGTTCATAACTTGGGATAGGAAGCTCCAAATGAAATTTAGTAAAAAGGGACAGGTAGTACACAGACTATAATATCTCAAGAAAATTTTTCAGAGGCCGAAGTGGAACCAGTGACACGTGGCACGCCATACAAATTCGATCTCCTATATTATCCCATAAACAGGTCACGTTACGACACTTGGAATAACTCTCTCTCAGAGAATCCAATTGAGGTTAGACCTGTCGGGATGGAAAGATAACAGGTCGATCTATCTCAGGAAAATGTTTCAGAGGCCGAAGTTGAAACAGTGACACGTGGCACATCGTACAAGTTCTCTCTCCTGTATTATCCCATAAACAGGTCACGTTACGACACTTGGCATAACTCTCTCTCAAAGAATCCAATTGAGGTCAGACCTGTCGAGATGGAAATATAACAGGTCGGGCTATCTCAGGAAGTGTTTTCAGACCTTATGGATCAAAAAGTTTGGATTTACACTAGAAAAAATCAGGTACATATTTCTGTCAAAACAGAATTATTTTTTAGTACCTTCATTCATGGCTTTCAGAATTTAGGGCTTCAGAGAAAGTTGGAATTATTGTAATCAGAGACCACGGCTGGATGCTACTCATCAAAATAGAAATTTAGAGACCAATATCAGAATTTTTGGTTGGGCAGAAGGCCGGGCTTTATCAGACCCTAGTTCGGGACTTTGATCAGAAAAGTGGAAAATTAGGGCTTCTACAAAAATGGGAATTTTTGAAATATGTGACCATGGCTAGAAGCTCCTCATAAAAATAGAAGCTTAGAGATTTGGATCAGACCTTTTGATTGGGAAGAAGAGTGGGCTTCATCAAACCCTAGTTCGAGGTCACGTCCAGCGAATCCGAAAGTTTCAAAGGCAAAATTGAGGAATGAAACTTTGCAGTTTTCAAATTCTGAATATACCAGCTTGATGAGCTCATCAAGCTCAAGATCCAATTCCTGCAAATCAAGTGGATTGGGTTAATCCTATAAGAGGATGGATTGGTCACCTGCATAAGTGAAGAAGTTCCTGTTTTAGAGGTAGATGAGGCTAAGGCTTTCCATAAGAATATTACAAGCAATCTTGATAGGTATGGCTTACAGGTATGTTTCGAATTCTATTCATGATTAAGTTTATGATATGTTTGTCTTCACATCATTACAATACAATCTTGATTAATTACTAGACTTGTCGTATTACCTTATAGAAGATATTCATTGATTGGTTTTGACACTTATGATTGTACTAATGCATTGTGATGTTGTATGAGGTTTAGTTGTTTGCTAACACAAAAGGTACACCAAGAAAGTCAAATCATGTTCTAATTCAAGAACATATGCTCATGGTGACATGAAGACAAAGATTCATCCATTGTCATGAATCACATAGAAGATCTACTTTCGAGGTATGTATAACTTGGTTCTACAATGGTTAACTTATGAGACATGCAGGTTACTAGCACAAGTCACTGAAGAGAACCAGAAGACATTATGCGGGTATGTTAGACATAACTAGCTAGCATGCTAATCCAGGTATGTTTTTCCTATATCAAGCTAGAATCCTACCTTGTGTTAGGATCTTATACTGTTGTGTTGTTGATAATGATTATTCATGAATTCATAGGTTTGAATAATCATGGTTGTATGCATATTATGTTTCTTACCATAATTGATGATATGACTAACCAGAAGAATCATGAAGGTATAGGTTTGAATAATCACAGGTTTTATGCATATTATATCTCTTATCTTGATTGATGATTCAACTAACCAGAAGAGTCCTACGATCAAATAAGAAAATGTATGAGTAAAAGAAGACTTCCCTGAAACCTTGAATACTAATGTTTATTATCTGTGAATGATCATGAATATACATGTTTAAGATTATTGTGTTTTGATAGTATTAAGATTATACTAATAAATGTGTGATTATGTATGAGACCTCAAGGATAACACAATGATGATACTAATAAGCATGCATAGTGATTAAGGATGGATGTGAGTTCAAGGACAGGTAATCCAGAAAGCAAAGATCAAGAGGGAGCACACTCTAGTTGTTCCTGCAAGAAAGCAAAGGAGCACACTTCAGTAGTTTCTGCAAGGATGCAGATATTCATAGGGAGTTGACCACTTCTCACAATCCACATAAGAATGGAGTTGCAGAAAAGAAGCAAAGACTGGGAGGGAGTCAACCCAACAAACACACAAAGATAAGTATTTGAATTGTCATTACTTGCATATTTTATTGTTTAAATAATATTGTTCAATAATGTATATAATGATGTTCCTAGAATTAGGTTGTGTATTATGCATATTAGAATAGTTGCATTGATAAACAGTATACTACTAATATGCATGGGTAAGTAGCCTATGGAACTGTACAACATTCCATTGCTACTTATCTAGAATGAAACCTCTTTGTTGACATGTTGGGAGTTGTGCACACTCTTAACAATGTTCTGGTAGAGATTGGAAGGCATCTAGAAAGTTACGGAATATGGATAAATGTTGTATTGAAGCATTGGCTAAGATAATTGCATGACTGTATGGCATATTTCTTTATGTGTAAGAATTTGTTCTAAAAACTATGAGATGTTTTCTAATCATGCAATTTAACTTGTTGTGTAGGAAAGATCATATGCCATCACCTACAAAAGAAGAACTACAACATTTGTTCAGCAAGAAAATTATCTATTGAAGATATTGAAGTTCCCAGGATACGGGAAGAATGCCATGATCTGTCAATCGTGAAGAACGATGTTTGGAATGCGGTCCCAAGAGCTGAAGGGAAGTTTGTTGTGACTTCCAAATGGGACTATCAGATCAAGCATGTTGCAAATGGCAGCATTGAGAAATATAAAAGTGATGAAATAGAAAATGCACTAGATGGATTTCAAGACAGCATGGTGTAGTCATATATGTGTGCAGAACTTGGTATGGTAGGATAGACAACTTTCTATCCAGTTTGGGATTTACCAAGAATAAAGCAGATTCCAACCTTTTCTACAAGGTTGAGGAAGGCAATCCAGTGATACTACTTTTGTATGTGGATAACCTGTTTGTTACAGGTGAAGATAGATTGATTTCCGACACGCAGTGGAAGCTTGCTGCCGAGTTTGAGATGAAGAACTTGGGGATGATGCACTATTTGTTTTTGGCATGGAGGTGTGGCAGAGTGATGGAATCTTCCTTGGACAAGGGAAGTATGCAGTAGATATCCTGAAGAGGTTTGGGATGATGGGATGCAAGGCTATGGCCACACCTATGGCATCGAACCTGAAGCGTCTGTATGATGCTTCATCTGAGCCAGTTGATATCACTATGTATCGTCAGATGATTGGGTCCTTGATGTACCTGATGAACACGAGACCATATATTTGCTTTGCAGTGAACACATTGAGCTAGTTCCTGACGGATCCGAGGAGTGTTCACCTGGTTGCTGTAAAGCATGTTCTGAGGTACCTGAAGGGTACAATGGATTATGGGCTCAAGTATGAAGCGAATCAAAAGTTTAACTTGCAGGTTATGTTGATTCAGATTGGGCTAGCAGTGCTGCAGATAGGAAGTGCACATCTGGATATTGCTTCAGTATGGGATCAGGTGTGATCTCTTGGTTTAGCAGGAAGCAGTCCTGCGTAGCACTGAGTACAACTGAGGCAGAGTATGTTGTAGCCTATTCAGTGAGTTGTGAGGTAGTATGGCTACAGAAGCTACTGTCTGAGTTATTTGATCTCTCGTTGGATGCTACTGGTATCTTTTGTGATAACCAGAGTTGTGTGAAGCTGTCCGAGAACCCAGTGTTTCATGACAGGTCGAAACACATAGAGATCAAATATCACTATTTCAGCGATATGGTGCAGAGAGGAGCTGTGAAGCTCCTGTATGTTGCGACGGAGGAGCAGATTGCAGATGTGTTGACGAAGCGACTAGCCAAGGTGAAGTTCGAGTACTTCAGGGAGAGGCTTGGTGTTCTTCAGATCGAGGACACTTCAAGGAAGAAGTGATGGACACATTTGCTAAAGCCATTCCAAGCATGTTGGAAGGAGGATCCTTCACATGGCTGTGGATGTAAGTGCTGGATGATGAACATCAGGATGATGTTCGGGTTTCTGCTTTGTATGATCAGTTGGATCATTTATATGTATATGTATGTATGCATCATCTTGGATGCTGGATATGATCAGATGGACCATTTATATGTATATGTATGTACACATCATGTTGGATGCTGGATATGACCAGTTGGATCATTTATATGTATATGTATGTACGCATCATGTTGGATGCTGGATATGATCAGTAAGATCATTTGTATGTATTTTGTATGCATCATGTTGGATGCTTGGATCATGTATCTGTATATGTGTCAGGTGGATACATTGTATGATCAGGTGGATCATGTATGGTGATATGTATCATGTATTTGTATTTGTATCAGGTGGATACATTGTATGATTAGGTGGATCATGTATGATGATATGTATCAGGTAGATACTTGGTATGCATCAGGTAGATGCATTATATGATCAGGATGATCGTGGATGATGAGCTTCAGTATGTTGCTCCAGATGACATGCAGAAGGATGTTGCAGTGATGATGATCAGGATGATCATGTGTACATCAGGATGATGTATGGTGAGTATCAGGTTGATACTCTATGGCCGTGGATCAGGTTGTGCAGATGAACATATAATTTGGCCCTAGGAGATTTGTGGTTAGTCTTTCAAGGTTTTTCCTATGCCATGTAATTCGTGCCCTGGGATATCTGGCAAATGCTCTTTCGAGGTTTTGCTCTGGGAGGACATATAATTTGGCTTTGGGAGATCTGTAGATAGTCTTTCGAGGTTTTTCCTATGGCATGTAATTTGTGCCCTGGGATATCTGGCAGATGCTCTTTCGAGGTTTTGTCCTATGGCATATAATCTGTCCCTGGGAGATCCGATAGGTTGGGCTATGTGCCCGTAATAAGTCCTAGGATTCTCTTGCGAGGTTTTGCCATGACCACATATAATCTATCCCTGGTAGATCCTATAGGTAGAGTTGCGTGCTCGTAACAGCCTGGGATGCTCTTGCGAGGTTTTGTGGTGACCACATATAATCTGTCCCTGGGAGATCCTATAGGTAGAGCTGCATGCTCGTAACAGCCTGAGATGCTCTTGCGAGGTTTTGTGGTGAGGTCACATATAATATGGCCCTGGGAGATCCTATAGGTAGAGCCGTGTGCTCGTAATAGCCTGGGATTCTCTTTCGAGGTTTTGTGACGCATGTAATAAGTCCCGAGGATTCCACGGTATGGCCAGTGATGACAAAGACATGCAGGTGGTGGGCCTATAGCCAGTATGAAAAAGGACTGGCTCTGTAGAGCTTCCTATGACGAATAGATTCAGAGATTGATTGAGATAGCAGCAGCAGTGACGATGATGATGTCTCGATGACAATTATCCAGTGACGATGATCCAGAGAAGAAGACTTGTGCTAGAATACCTGTGTCGAGAAATACCTTCCTAGTTAAGAGGGAGTGTTGATGTATATGTAACTTCGGAATGTATTTCACATATATGTATATTGTATTCCTATAGAGATGTTATTATTCCTCTATACGGAAGTGGTTGTATTCCTATAGAGATGTTATTATTACTCTATATGGAAGAGTCGTCATTTATATTGTAAGTGTCGTAACTTATACTTGATGGGTTATTAGACCACCTTGTTGGGGTCGGCCCTGTATAAGTCATGTGGGTCAAAGGGTTATTAGACCACCCTATTGGGGGTAGGCCATGTGGGTCAAAGGGCTATTAGACCACCCTAGTGGGGGTCGGCCTAGTCAGCATTATGTTAAGTGGTTAATTTGAGGCCGACCTAGTTGAGTAAAGGTCAAGTCAAGTTAGTGTATAAATAGAGAGTGTGTCTCTCTCATTTTACACATTCTATTCTCTCACTCACACTATGGAGAGTGGCGCACTTGTGGAGGAGGAGGCTCTGCTACTAGGAGAAGACTATCTCTTGTATTCTGTTTGTATCATTGCTCTATCTATCTTTGAGGAAGTTATTGGGGTTTTTCACCTTTATGGTTTTCCCCAAGTAAACTCGGTGTCTCTTCTGTGCTTGCATTATTGTGTCCATGAATGATATGATGTAGATTTGCTGTACATGTTGTTCTCTCAGTTAAGATCCTAGATCAAATTGAAGTAAATTCTAAAAATTTAATAGTTGTTTACATTCCTTGCATTTCTCATTGTAACCGTATTCGATTGAAGTAAAAGAAGCCAGCTTCTGGAATCCTGTTTACATATTGTTTATGTGAATGCCTGTGTTGTGTGTAATTTTCAAGAAAGAGGGTCCGACCAACTTGCCTTGTGTCAAATAATGTCTAACTTTCATTGACTAACCTTTGTACAAACCTTCAAACTAATACCTATTTCTTTAAAATACCTAATGGTGCCAATATGTCCACTAAGAGGAAAAGAATCCCCTTGGGAGGTCATGCATGTTGGTTCAAGGTGTTTTCTTGGCCCTTAATGCAAAGAAATTCTTTTAGTGTGTAAGATGTAGGTTTCCTCCCTCCACCATGTTCAGAACCATGTGACCCATACCTTTTTCTTGAAAATTATAATGGTGATGATATCCCTATTTCAAGGTCAAATATCCCCTTTGGATGTAATGTGTTTTGTAACAAGGCAATGTTCTTGGGCATGGATTCCTATCATCTTCATTTAGGACTTAAGACATGGGTTTTATCCTTGAAGCATCTACAATACCCAATGAACTATACCTAACATTCAAAACATCATATTATCACTAATATATCCACTCATAGGGTAAGTATATACTTGGGAGATCATCTATTGTGGATCAAGGCATAAGTTTCCTACTTGAACCATGTTTGGGTCCCAAATACTCATGCCCGGTATCCAAAATATATTAATGGATTATGGAACCCATATCCCTACCCATATCTATATTTTCGGGCCTTGGGGCCTTGAGGCCTTGAACCAAGGGTATAGATGGAAGTATGAGTTTTAGGGATTTGGGGCCATGGACATGGTTATTCTATAAATAAATGTTGAGGCTATGCATAAATGTTGTAGAGGGGAATTGTTTGAGGCATAGGAAAGAATGCATGTGCATTTTTAACACGTGCTTGTTCCTTTCAAGACCATTAAATGACCATCTATCCATACATTGTGGTGTAGGTTTTATATGTTGATAGGAACATGTGGGTGGTTTATAGAGTGTGGGTTTTCTTTCCACATAGAAAAATAACCTCTATGATTCCCCACCTTAAACTCCATGAAAAGGTTCATTTATGTTTGTGGCTTATATGACATCTCCCTTTTTTCTTCGATTGTTGCATACAACTATTTTGTTTTTATGTGATTGAAAATAAATCCTTTGTTTTATTCTTATTTCCAAACCATGTCAAGATGGGGAACATACGTAATTGATCAAGAAGGTCTTTTAGGAAAGTGCAACCTAGTGAAAAAGTCAATGAAGAAAGGGAAAAGGAAAGGTTGGGCAAGGAAAAACATAGACATTCAACATAAGCCAATCCAAATTCTAGCACAAAATATGCCACTATTGTTTCTCCTCCATTACCAAAGGAAAAAATGCAGGATTTGAGTAAAGGCCAATCCAATTCCAACATCTTTTGGATCTCCAATGACATGTCCAAAAAAATTTGTGTATGAGAAGATAATTATGGATTTGATTGAAGTTGATTATACTATGGATGAAATTAGGGAGGATACTAGGGCACAAATTTATAGTGGAAAAGTTCATGTGGTGGAACCTCTTGTTAAACAATTAAGCATAATTGAAACTATACATGAGCATTCCCAGCCTCCTACCAAATTTGATTTGAAATTTTAAGAAGGGGTAAGAACTCCTATAGTTCTAAATTATAGTGTCAATATGAAGAGGTGAATATTTTTAGAGTACGGGTCCATCGTCCTTACCTATACTGAGAAACGCACGACAAAGAAATATTAAACACATACGTGCAATAGATGAAAGTGGTTTAACGTCCCTTGAAAGCACATTTTTTAACTGAACTATTCATTATCAAGCATACAAAATTAATCCTTGTAGATTGTTTTCATGCAATTTGTAAAAAAAATGGTTGAAAATAACGTTATGCATCATGATGTGTATTATCATGGTCAATTGTAAGGAACATGACAAGAAAACATCGTTTACTCAAACAAACAACCCATTTCATCAAATGTAAGGTCAAAACACTTCAAAAGTATTCTATTAGATGTGATAGCCTTGAAAGAATAGGCGGAATATATTTTTGGGCCTTCACTATAAGTAGGCTAGCTCATTCTGACTTGAATTTAATTGGAGCAATTAAGGGATTGGTGAAACTTTTTTGGCATGAGAACATTAGGCCTTATTCCAACCAAAAATATGTACTAAAATTAAGAAGGGGTTCTAGGGACCATGAACCCAACATTAAATAATTTCTTGGCATGACAAAAACATAACTATATGAGAGGCCAAGAATGAGTATACTGCACTTAAGTTGGGACACATATATTTCTAGAATGCAAGCCTTGGTATGTCAAAATAAATGATGTACATAACACATGTTGTAGATACAACATTGAATATGGTTATTATTATGACAAATGTATATGTTAGATTTTCAACATTTAATTCAATAGATCTAGGATCTTAACTGAACGAATAACATGTACAACATATCAATCATAAGAGACAAGAGACAAGAGACACAAAACATTTCACCGGGGAAAACCAAGAACATGAAAAACCCCGCAATTTCCTCAGAGATAGAATAAGCATCAATACAAGGATCAAAATGATCAAACCCAAGAGATAGATAACTTCAGCAACATGCTCCTCCTCCACTTGTGCACACCCTCCTCTTCTCTCACTAATGCGAAGTGAGTGAATAATAGAATGTGTAAAATGAGAGAGACACACTCTCTATTTATACACTAACTTTCACTTGACCTTTACTCAACTAGGTCGGCCTCAACTTAACCAATTAACATAATGCTGACTGGGCCAACCCCTACTAGGGTGGTCTAATAACCCTTTGACCCACATGAATCACACAGGGCTGACCCCATCAAGGTGGTCTAATAACCCATCAAGTATATGTTACGACACTTACAATATAACTTGCGATACTTGTAAGTACAACTGACGACACTTCCAATCAGAGGAATAATACATCTTTGTTGGGGATACAATAAAGTACAAATACAATATACAAGTGAATATCTTCCAAAGTTACAAATACATCAACACTCCCTCTTAACTAGGAAGGTATTCTCTTGACACAAGTCATCAATACATATAGGCACAAGTCTTCAATTCTGGAGTTGGATCATCATTACTAGATCATAGAGCATCATCATCATCACTGTTGCTGTACTCAACATCTCAATCACTGGGCTATCTCACAATTCTTCTTGTCATAGGAAGTTCTACAGAGCCAACCCTTTTTCATGCTGGATGTAGGCCCACCTCCTGTAGGTCTTCATCAGCACTGGCCATACTGTGGAATCCTCAGGACTTATTATGTGCGTCACAATGCCTCGAAAGAGTATCCCAGGATCCTTTATGTGCCGAAGCACGACCAGAAATATTTCCCAGGTCAACTTATATGTGACCCCCACCACAAATCCTCGAAAGAGTAACCCAGTATCCTTTATGTGACGAAGCACGACTGGCAAGATCTCCCATGTCTACTTACATGTGGTCACCACAAAGCCTCGAAAGTGTATCCCAGGATCCTTTATGTGTCGAAGCACGACCGGTAAGATCTCCCAGGTCTACTTACATGTGGTCATGGAAAAACCTCAAAAGAGCATCTCGGAACTGATTACGAGCGTACTACTCAACCTATCATATCTCCCAGGGCACTATTATATGCCATAGGAAAAAACCTCAAATGAGTATCCCAGGATCCTTTATGTGCCGCAACACGATCGACAAGATATCCCATGGAAATATTACATGTCCTCCCAAAGAAAAACCTCAAAAGAGTATCCCAGGATCCTTTATGTGCTGAAGCACGACCGACAAGATCTACCAGGGAAATTTACATGTTCATCTGCACAACCTGTCCACGACCACATAGTATCAACTTGATACTCACCATACATCATCCTGATGTACATCATCACATGATCATCCTGATCATCATCATAGCATCGTCCTGATGCATATCATCCAGAGTATCATCCTGATACTCATCACACATGATCATCCTGATCATCTTCATAGCATCATCCTAATGCATATCATCCAGAGTATCATCTTGATACTCATCACACATGATCATCCTGTGTGAATAACTTGCAATAATTAATTAATAAAAACACACGAAATAGCATAAATAATAGAACTCAGAATCACTTTTATATTGATCGCAGGCCACTTCGAGGGGGCAACCTCCTTTGAGCAAGCTCAATACAAATAACTTCACGGTACCTTCATTGGTCTCAACAAAAACTTATATACTAATTCTAGGACCAATACCATGGGTCAATACCATGTGTCAATACAAACCATGGGCCAATACAAAATATGGATCAACAATTACTATGGGATGACTTACAAAGCATATGCGTCCAACAACAATAATACAAACTATGGATCAACAAATACTACGGGACGACTTACAAAGCATATGCGTCCAACAATAATATACTAACAAAGTAAATAGAAGGGTTGACATGGGTTCCTAACATCCCCTCTCCCTTAGAAAAAGCTTTGTCCTCAAAGATTTAGATGTGGAAATTGATGCAGAATCTGAAAGAGTGGTTTCCCTGTAGCATCCTAGGGTTGCATTCCGACCCATTGACGCCTTTTGAGTTTCAGGGAGGATTGCTTGGAAGGATGTAGACAAAGAAGGACCATATTAGCTTCGTGAAAACTGTGCTCAGAATGGTGTTGATCGGCTTGTTGTTTTAGTCAAATTCTTTCCATGTAAAGATTGTCCTACAGAATGAGAAGAATCTGATCGCGATTTCAAAGAACCGAGTCAATTTCCTAAACTGGGGAGCTGCAGAGCATGTATGGAAGAAGAACTGGCGATGCGTGTCCATAAACTGCTTCATATGGTGTCCTTTTAGATGTGGTATTGTACCACTGGAGCGCTTCTAGGAAATCCATAGAAATAGCTATCCACATTTGTGTAGGGATGGGAAACGGTTCGATCAGTCCCGAAAGGAGTGTCATTTCACCCTTTTTTACCTGGAAAGTATCACAGTCAGCCACCATCTGTTGAATTGTCATTTTCAGTCCCTGCCAAAAGAAGTTATATTGTTCACGACCATACATTTTGAGGAACCCAGAGTGCCCTGCTGATGAAGAAGCATGGAGTTCATAAAAGAGATAGCCCTATTGAATAGATTGCAACCAATTTGGAACACGCAGAGAAATAACTGTAAGAGAAACTGGGTCATCAAATGTGTGAGAAGGAGCATCGGCCACCATATTGTTCTTACCCTTCTTGTAAGTGATCGCATAGGCATAACCCATGAGTTGGATAACCCATTTCCAGTGTGCTGGGGAGGAGACCCATTGTTCCTGGAAATATTCCAGACTCTGGAGATCAGTCTTGATGCAGAAATAATTCCCTAATAGGTATGGCTTCCATTTATGTACTGCATGCAAAATAGCCATCAGTTCCTGCTGAGATGTAGATGTGGCTAAATTCGTACCAGAAAGGTCTCTTGAATGTGACAAGCCCACTGGTTCAGCAAGGACACCTGCATATCTATCCAAGGAAGTAGGGGAGATCGTTGATGGGTGCATCTGAATGTAATGGAGTTGAGCGATGACACCATGTGAATTCTTCTTAAGGATCTTTTCCAGGCGATGTGAACTGATGATGCGGAGAGACCCTTGTTATAAGCCCTTAAATTTGTGTTGTTTCCCATTGACTGAAAACTGCATCCAAAGTTCAGCAAAATCCCATAAGATGGGGCCAAGTGTGTGTAACCATTGAACGCCCAAAACCACATCACATCCACCTAGGGACAAGGAAAACATGTTAGAGCGCAGGTTATAATCTTCTATAGAGATATGCACATTGTGACACTTCCCCCTGCAAGGTAAGGTGCCCCCATTGGAAACCATGACTTCAAGGTTGGAGCAAGGATGGACAAAACAATCAGCATGTTTGGCGATCCGAGGGTCAATGAAGTTATGAGTGCTAATAGAATCAATGCGTATTGTAAGAGGAAACTTCTTGAAGTAACCCCTGACCCGCATTCTTTGGGGGGTGGTGACGCCGGATAAAGCATGGAGAGATATATCGGGTTGTTCATCCTAAGATGTGTTGATGTATATGTAACTTCGGAATGTATTTCATCTATGTATTATATATATATTTATTGTACCCTTATAAGAGATGTGTCATTCCTCTATAAGGAAGTGTCGTCATGTGGATTGACAAGTGTAGCAAGTGTGTGTACTTGCCGATGGGTTATTAGACCACCATGTGTGGGGTCGGCCTTGAAATATATATTATAATGTGGATGTACCTATCTAGACAAGTTGGCCCCATAAGGTCATTGGGAAAACAGGTTAGTATAAATAGAGATCAGGTGATCTCTATTTAGATCATTTGGAAAAGTACATCTCTCTCACTCAGAAAGTGGTGCAATAGTGAGGAGGAGGATTATATTCTACTAGGAGACTATCTCAGTGTATTTTGGTTGTACTTTGGTTGAGCCATTGCTCTCTCTATCTCTGAGGAAGTTGTGGGGTTTTTCACCTTAGGGTTTTCCCCATGCAAACTCTGTGTCTCTTATCTCTTATGCTTTTGATTCTTGAGATGCTTGTCATACTTATTGTGATTGTCATGCATTGATATACTGTATATGTTATTCTCTCAGTAAATATCCTAGAGTATTGTGAATTAATGCTCAAAATTTAACATGGTATCAGAGCTAACCTGAGAAGAAGACATTTTGCAGTGACAGAAACTTGAGTTTCTTGTTTATTGGGTTTCTCTCCACAGATTTTGGAAAAGAAGTATAGTAGATTGACTCTACTCATCAAGGTGCATCTATCTGTCCAATCAGAATTCAATTCCAAGATTTTTCAGATTTGGCCCTAAAAATTAGGGTTTCCACAAAAATAGGAATTTCTGAAATCTGAAGACATAGCTGGAAGCTCCTTGCAAAAATCGAAGTTTAGAGCTTTGGATTGATATTTTTGGCTGGGTATATCTCCGAGAAACGCAAACCCTAATTCAGGGCTCTCCCTAGTGAACCCGGGAGGACAAAAAGACAAATCTGAAGGGTAAAGCTTTGCTGATCTCAAATTCTGAATGCACTAGGCTGATAATCTCATCAAGGCGCATCTTTCTAGCCTTTCAAAAATTTGAAATTCACATTTTGAATTTTTAAGGTTTTTCCGACAAACCCTAATCGAGGACCAGATCCAGTTTTCAACATTTCAAGTCGTAAGACCTAAATATTTTCTATTTCCATTTGAAGTACTCTTTAAGATATCTCACCACACCAAGCTTGAGGATAATCTTGAAGGGGCTGATAACTTCCAAGCTTGGAAGTATAGGATTGGGTTAATGTTGGAGCCGAGGCCGCAGCTATGGTAAAAGCTACGAATTTTGAGGAAAAAGCACAAGTATGGAAGATAAAGTGCTAAGTTTTGAATAAGCGCCAATTTTGGGACAGAAGAAGACGGTGCGCAGTATGGTTCCAGATGGAGGAGCTCAGCGCAGATCACGGAACGAAAATCGTGGAGCTCGCGCGCACGTCAGAAGGAAAGGAAGGTAGCCGAGTGGAAATCCCAGCTACCATAATCAATGAAGCAATGGAGTAGAGGGCTCAGCTACCCTCATTTAAAGCTAAGTACAAAAGTTATGGTTGCTCGGATCAAGGAAGAGCAACGGACGAAAGCATTGAAGGCGAAGGACGAGGCACCCATACCCGTAAGCTGCGCCGAAATTCATGGAGCCTGCAGGAAGCGGCGACATGACTGCAAGCGGCGCCTACAGTACACCTAGCCATGTGCGTGGTTAGGGTTTTTGGGGATTACTGCTGGGAAAGGCCCACAGTTTTGTAAAGGTGTGACCGCCATGGCCACCTATATATATGAATAATTGTAATGGGTAGATGTTAGAGAGTCAGCTAGCTGGTTAGTTAGAGAGAGAGAGAGAGTCAGTTGGTTAGACAGATAGCTAACTAGTCAGTAAGCGGGTTAGCAGTGAAGCTAATCCTTGAGTTGCAGACAGTCCGGGGCGACGTCTGAACTATTGTAATCTCTGTAGAGAAGAGAATAGATCAAGAGAAGGGCTCCCAGCTGTGTGCGTGGAGTTTCCTGGAAAGATCTAAGGCTGCAGCTGTGTGCGCAGCATATAGTATAAGTCTATCATTTTCTGGTTAATATAAGATACTCCCGTGGACGTGGTTTTCCCCGTGGAGGAGGACTCCATACTTCTCGTTGTTACGATATTATGATTGAATTGATTACCTGTTTGTGTTTTAGCCTATTACGGTAAATACAGGAATATTGCATTATCTGTGTGAATGTGCTGAGTAATTCAGTGAAGCTTCCTTGGGAATTATAATCGTTAAGGGTTGAAGGACTCGGTAGATAACGTCGCCGTTGCGATAGGAGAACCTGTTGCTGCGACGAGCACGCGAGTGAAACTACGCATAGAATATCCGCGCAGAGGATAATTGGTCCTAGCGCAGGAGGGAAGGTACCGCGCAGCTAGGCTCCTGAGCGGGAGCTGAGCGTTGATGCGCCCATAAGCCTGAAGACGGGTCAGAACGTCGCCTTAGAGGAATCGTCAAGGAGGAAAGAGCAATCTCCGTGTCGCCTAGGTTAAGGAAACCTGATTCCTTAGCCCCCCCATAGCCACTTCGGGTGAGACCTCGAGCTTCCGCGCAGCTCGTTGCCGAGAGGGCCAGTGCGCCAAGGGGTTTTGTTGCTGCGCTTCATTAAAACCCGGGTCTGTCCAAAAAGCAGCCAACAAATGGTTCCGTTGCCGCATGAATGAGACTTGTTATTTCCGCGACACACGAGATTGAGGCGAAATCTAGAGAAAGAAGGGAGCCAACAAATGGTTCCGTTGCCTTATGACTTCTTGATCACGTGTTGTGGAGCAACAAATGGTCCCGTTGTCTTGTGACTTGTTACTATGAGACTTGCTATTTTTGCGACGAAGAAGACTGTTGCTGGAGCCAACAAATGGTTCTGCTGCCTTGAGACTTGCTCAGCTAACAAATGTGTTACTGGAATCCTACAGCTACAGAATTTCAGGAGTGGTTTGATTTAAAGGCTAAAGAGTTCGCTGAACAAGAAAATAAAAGCTCTAGACTCCAGCCAGAAGAATGGTTGCAGAAGTATATCTATACTGACCTTCATGAAATTTTCTTTGCCACATTTGCACTTGATTTAATGCTTGGATAGCCAAGTTAGCAAGTACTAGACCCACTGTGTATATTGATCGACCAGTTGCTTGGACGCCTGAGCTAGTCAGTATTCTGAAGCGGGTAGATAATTCTGTGTCCCGCGCAGTAGACTTTTGGTTGAATAGTCTGCTGGAAGGTTTCATCACTGAGTTTGCAGTGGATACAAGAACAAGTTTCAGTGAAGCTGAGAGGAGTTTCTTTCAAGCACATAGAGGTAAGTTCCTGAATTCTTTGAACTTATCGATTAAAATGCTTCTGTATGAAAAAGCAAAATTATGTATAGCTTCAGATGCATAGTATAGACAAGTAATGTCCGTAGACTCGGATAGTGACCCTAAAGTTATTGGTTGCACTCGTAGTGGAAAACGGTATAAATTAGGCCTTGACCAACATTCTTTTGAGTCAAGCCCAGAAGACAGTCAAGTTCCTAGAGCAAGCCACATAGAAATACAAGGGAGTGTTCATATCCCTTATCACCCTTTTACACCGCAAAAGCCAGACAAAGCTCAGTATAATCCCGCAGTAACACCTTCTAGTAGCCCACACGGTACTTCTAGCACCTCTGTACCACCTTTGTTCAACCAGTCCAGAAGAACTGCTACAGCACCTACATCTCAAACTAGCACAAGAAAGATGGGTGATGATATGAAACTACCAACTTTTAGAGGAACAGGGATAGAAGACCCTGAGCAACACTGGTTCCTATGTGAAGCCATTTGGACAATTAAGCAAATTAATGATGATGCTGTTAAACTGGTTCAGTTAGCAACCACACTAAGAGACAGAGCCTTAACTTGGTTCATGAAATACTCAGCAGCACAGAATAGGACGCTTGCTGATGTAAGAAATGCAATGATTAGAGAATTTAAGAAACCTAAATCAGAATCACAGTGTATAACAGAGCTCAAAGACATCAAGCAGTTACCCACAGAGTCAGTATGGGACTTTGACCAGAAGTTCAAAGCCTTGATAGATCAAGTAAGCTTTGAGTTTGCACCACAACAGCATAAGGAATGGTTCATTGCTGCACTGCTTCCACACATTAGACTTCCTCTTATGCAACAGAATCTCACTACTCAGGAACAAGCTCTAGAGATGGCTATGAAACTAGAAGCTTCACCAATTGCTGGAACAAGCAACGATGTTGCGCAGTTGCAGAACCAATTAGCAAACTTAACCCTGCAAGTGCATGATATTAAGAAAGGCAAGGATGTTAAGGAAGAAATATGGTGTACGAAATGTAAAGCACAAGGTCATTCAAAGGACCATTGCCCTGTTTTCATAGAGTATATTGCAACTGGAGCACCTAATCCTTTACCACAGCCACAAGGGTCTTGGTGTGAAATCTGTAGAACTAGAGGTCATAGACCTCAGGAATGTCACTTACTTCAGAAATATGTACAAACTCCAAAGAATTTATATTGTAATTTCTGTAAATCAGTAGGCCATGATGAAAACAATTGCAGAGCATATGACCTTATGATGGAAAGGAAACATGATATTTATAGAGTACAGTCAGAAGCACAAGGACCCGTAGCAGGTCCACAGTATGACCAAACTCGTGACGGCAGAACAGGAAATTACAGAGGCCGTGGACGCACAACAAACTTTGGCCACGGACGAGGCCAGATTACTTGTTATAATTGTGGAGCGCAAGGTCATTTTGCAAGAGATTGCCAAAACCCTACAACCCTTTGCAGATATTGTAAATCTTATGATCATATCATTGAAGAATGTCCCCAATTGATGGCTAAAATGCAAGCAAAGACGCCACAGGTCAACCAGAATATTCAATTGATTGGAGCAGAAAAAATGGAACCAGACCGTACAGTTAATATTGTGACGCGCAGTGGAACAACCACTGGTGCGCCAGAGTCGGGAACTGGAAAGCAAGCGACACAATGGGTGCGCCGCGCTAATATTAAACCAGCCCCACTTAATCTGCAAAAGCAAAAAGAAGCATTCAAGCAAGCCCAGGAGTATTTCTCAGATCCCAGAGCTTCAAGTTCTGTCGCAAATCCCCATAATGATATTGGATCGCAGATGCTAAGCCAAGACAACCTGGTACAAGAACAGGCCACTACATCCGGAAGGCCCGATGAAGAAGATGCACTAGGCACTGTCCATAATTTTCTAAGGAACTGCTTAAAGTTGTTGCGCAATGAAAAAGCAACTATGGAACTTCAGCACCTATTGTATAAATGTCAACAATCTGCTTCGACGAACACGCCGCAGCGTGCTGTTCACTAGATTGGGAGTCACATTAGAACTGGAAAAGAGATGAGGCTCACAGTGCAGATTGGAGCATTTGAGATGGACGAAGTCATTTTAGATTTGGGCTCAGAAGTTAATGTTCTCACCATGCAGACATGGGAACAGATGGGAAGTCCTCAACTTACAAGATCCCCCATCCAGCTAAGACTCGTGAACCAGCAACGAGTCTCTCCATTGGGCAGATTACCCAATGTACCTATTGATATTGAGGGAGTAAGAAGTTCTGCAGACTTTGAAGTAATCAAAATCCTGGATGATAGTAGACCTTACCCAGCACTTTTAGGTATAGACTGGGCATTTGATAATTTGGCTGTCATCAATTTGAAGAAAAGACAGATGACCTTTGAGGACGACCAGATTAGGGTCATTGCACCGCTTGATCCTATTCAAGGACCAAGGTATATAGAACCCATTCGGGCAGAAGAAGAAGCGCGCCAAATGGAAAGTTTGTATCAGATGACTGCTAGTCAGAGTGACTATGTCAATCCCACAGCAGATGGCCATATCAGCTGGCGATGCGATAGTTCGTGCACATCAGACTCAGATGCAGGATTGGAAAACTGGCAGAATCGCTTACATGAGGTCTCTACAAGACGTTGCGCCATGATGACTAAATCCATTCGATGGATTGGCACAGAATTGACTAACACTCCAATTTTTGATGGTTTAACTAACGTAAGTGAATTCATACAGGCATATGAACAACAGCTTCCAGAACAGCAGCGCATACAGGCATTAGATGTATCATTACGCGCTACACCCGCAAGATGGTGGGGTGCGCATAAAGAGAATATTCACACTTGGCAAGACTGTCGCAGATTGATACTGCGCAGATTCCAGGACACTACAGCAGAAATGTCGCGCAAATACGAGGGACAGAGTGACCCCAGGTCACACATCGAAGCATGCATTCAACAATGGTCAGATATTCCGGACGATGAGTGGGTTCACCAATTCATCCACACATTGGACACAGTTCCAAGGAACTGGTACACTGAAACAGAATTGCGCAGAGGCACTCTTACTTGGCCTCTTATGATAGAAAGTTTTCAACTTACCTTCAGCTTTGAGTCAGAGCATCCGAGTATTGATCAGGCTCTGAAGTGTATTAAAAACAAGGTATTTGAACCATGTCTATTACCAGAATATTCCTAGCCAGATTGGGCTGTTCAGATAGAACATGCCCTCGAATGCTATAATTTCACCACTAGAGAAGAGGAGGATGATCCTCGCAACATCAATATTCCAGAATCAGAAGGGACGCGCAATGTTCAAGGTCCTCAGCTTGATACCCCTGCCATTACAGAACACATCAAGCTCAAGAAGGTTAACATTGGTACAGAAGCCGAACCCAAGTTTGCTTCTATAGGAGACTATTGGGATGATGAAACTGTTGCGCATATTTCAGATTTATTACGAGACTACCAGGATATCTTTCCTACCAAATTCACAGAAATGAAAGGCATCCTAGGAGACTTAGGAGTGATGCGCATACCTCTGAAACCAGATGCCAAGCCAGTAAAGCAGCGCCCATACAGGTTGAACCCGCGCTATAAAGAAAAAGTCAAAGAAGAAATTGACAAGATGCTAACAGCAGGTATTATTGAACCAGTAGAAGAAAGCGACTGGATTAGTCCTATGGTTGTGCAAGAGAAGAAGACAAAAGGTGAAATAAGAATTTGCGTGGACCTGCGCAAACTCAATGACGCATCAGCGCATGATCCATTTCCTACGCCTTTTACAGATGAAGTGCTTGATAATGTGGGAGGACAAGAGGCTTACTCCTTCACTGATGGATTTTCGGGATACCATCAGATCAGAATTCATCCAGATGACCGCCATAAGACTACTTTTGCGACTGAATGGGGCTCATTCCAGTACACGGTAATGCCCTTTGGTCTTAAAAATGCTCCTGCTATCTTCTCTAGAGTCGTTGTTGCTGTTTTTAAAGAATTTATCCATAAATTCTTAGAAGTCTATTTTGATGATTGGACTGTATTTGGCTTATTAAAGAACCATATAGCGAACTTGCGCATGATGTTAGAAAAATGTAGACAGCACCAGATTTCCCTTAACTTGAAAAAATGTATCTTCTGTGCTCCTTTTGGTATTTTGTTGGGTCATATTGTATGCAGACAAGGACTCCTGATGGATCCTGCGAAGGTTGCCATCATTGCTAATTTACCGATGCCCAACTCAGTCAAGCAATTACGCACTACATTGGGACATACTGGATACTACAGAAAATTTATCAAAGGATATGCAAAGATCACAGCACCTATGGAAAGACTGCTAAAAAAGGATTCGAAATTCCAATGGACAGAAGAATGCCAACAGAGCTTGGACATACTTAAAGACAAGATGATCACTGCGCCAATTCTAGTTTTCCCAGACTGGAATAAACCTTTTCATGTTCATGTCGATGCTTCTTCTATAGCATTGGGGATCGTACTTACACAACCAGGAGAAGGAGGTATCGATCACCCCATTGCTTACTCTAGCCGAAAGTTGTCCACAGCCGAGAAAAACTACACTACTACAGAAAGAGAAGGACTAGCTATGGTGTACGCCCTACAGAAATTCAGACACTACTTACTGGGCGCACATTTTAAAATGTATACTGACCATTCTGCTTTGAAATACTTGGTCAATAAGCCAGTGTTAGGGGGAAGAATTTGCAGATGGCTACTGCTCTTTAAAGAATATGATTTTGAGGTTATTGTAAAGCCAGGTAGATTGAATGCAGGACCTGACCATTTATCCAGGATAGAGTCAGGAGAAGAACCTACAAATCTGGAGGACAATCTTCCTGACGCGCAGTTGTTCTCTATTCAAGCAGCAGATGAATATTATTCTGATATCCTTGAGTTTCTTACTACTGGACAAGCGCCAGTTGAGTTTACAGTCCAGCAGAAGAAACAACTTGTCGTCAAAGCCGCAGACTTCACTTTGATAGCAGGCCAGCTTTATAAGTTGGGCCCTGATGAAGTCTTGCGCAGATGTATCCTACCGCATGAAAAGAATTCTATCATCGCAGAAGCGTACTCAGGCACCGCAGGAGGCCATTTCGCAGGAAATCCGACTGCTCAGAAGATCTTAGCTGCAGGTCTTTGGTGGCCGACATTGCATAAGGATACTAAGGAATTTTGCAAATGTTGCGATGTGTGCCAGCGAACAGGAAAACCCTCAAGAAGAGATGAAATGCCGCTAAGACCTCAGATAACACTACGTGCTTTTGATAAATGGGCCATTGATTTTGTAGGTCCTATCAACCCACCAGGAAAGAGAACCGGCGCAAGATACATCATCACAGCTACTGAATACCTCACCAGATGGGCTGAGGCTAAGCCAGTGAAGAACTGCGACGCTGCCACTGCCGCGCAGTTCATTTTTGAGAACATTATCACTAGATATGGATGTCCAGTGATTCTCATGAGTGATCAGGGTACACATTTCCTCAATGAGACTATAGAGGCCCTTACTGAAGAATTTCAAATTAGTCACCATAAGAGTACACCCTACCATCCTCAAGCTAATGGCACGGTGGAGGCATTCAATAAAATTCTTGAGAATGCCCTGACGAAGATCTGTAATCAACAAAGAGATGATTGGGACCTTAGAGTCACAGCTGTATTATGGGCTTACAGAACCACATGCAAGAAACTAACAGGCCACACACCTTTCAGTTTGGTGTATGGACAAGAAGCAGTTATGCCTATGGAATACATTATTCCCAGTCTCAGAATTGCGCAAATTACAGAAATGACAGATCCTGATACTATGAGCGCAAGACTCTCACAACTGCTTGCCTTAGAAGAAGACAGACTGTTAGCCGGATTTCATCAACAGGTACAGAAGGAAAGACAGAAAGCTTGGCATGACAGGCACATTAAGAATAAACACTTTATAGAAGGAGACTTGGTACTCCTCTATGATAGTAAATTCATCAAGTTTCCAGGCAAGTTTCGTGTACACTGGTTAGGCCCTTTTCAGGTGACGAAGATAACTGAAGGAGGAGCAGTTCAGCTTGCGAAGCTGAATGGAGAAGTACTACCTACAAAGATCAACGGGAGTCGGCTTAAGCTTTACCGCGACGGCCACTCCACCCTGTCGACTTAAATAGCTGCTCAAAGAAATGCAGATGCCCAGTGTAGTTGAAAGAGGCATCGCATCCAGTCTACACGGAAGTCGCGAGACCCTCAGTCTCTGGCTTCCCGCGCAGTTCCATGAAACATCCGCGCATGTCTATAAAGTTTGGTTGGAGCGAACTTAATTGCGCTCTTGCGAGTTTTCCCCGGGATGATGAACTGTCGCTCTTGCGCAGTTCCCTGTGATAAATTGCCGCTTGAAAAATTCTTGTTGTGGACCCCTATAGGCACATTTTCCTAAGTTGAAATGACCCACTGGAAAAATTTGAATTACAACAGTTATGTAGCCGCGTCTGAATAAATTAAGGATAAACCCGCCATTTAAGTGTAGCCGCTCTGACAGATTTGGCTTGATCTCCGTAAGATTTGCATTTAAGTCATGAGCCGAAAGCGTTAGCCTCTCCCGGAAGCCTGTCAGAGCCCGTCCATCACAGTAAATGCACCGCAGAGGCGAGGGGGATCGTAGGGTTGTCAACTCATGCATAGCCGCCTATAGCTAGTAAGCCCACTTGCCCGCATTTACTATCACCTTTGCTATAAATACCCCACACTTGTATAATTTCGGGTTACTTTTCTCGAGCTGCATAGTCCTGTGTGAAAATCTAAGCCATTGTTTTCAGAAGCCGAGTCGTGCAGAGTGTTTCCCTTGTTATCAGTGCCCATATCCCACGCTGTTCCGTTGTTCTGTCCAAGTTTTTGTTACCCATACCCGTTCACGACGGAGAACTTTTCGACTGAAGAAGTCATTCGTCAATTCCTGCGCCGAGGCCTAGATTTTGGCATGACTACTGCTGTGACTGCTTCGACTTATGTACATCCTGGTTATCAGGACCCTAGACAATATCCGGCCACACGAGCATCTCAGCCACAGCCAGAAGAGCCCGTTCCAGAGCCGTTGGCCACTATGGTGAATTATATTCCGCCGCGACCAGACGATGCACCAGAGGTGCATATTCCGAAGAATGCAAAGTATCCGCTTTCGTTACCTCCACTACCGATTAGCGTGCGAGTAGAAGGGTCCCTTCTCGGACACCTTCCACTGGTCAAGTTCTCTGATTTCAACCTCGGAGACTACAAGACATATCCTCAGTTCCAGCTAGACTGATATCTGACAGTAGTGCATAATCCCAGCCGAAAGGTTGACGAATTCATCCCGAAGGGATTTGCAGCAAATCTGGAGCGCCCTGGACTCCTGAACCTGTTAAATCTACCGCATTTTGGGCGTAGCAATGAAGTGAACGCAGTTGTTAAAACATTATTATCCTGCGCTCATGGAGGTTACCTTTGGCTCGGTAGGCCAATCGACTTAAATGTCGATTTGATTCATCGCATTACTGGCCTGTCTAAGGTTGGTAAGGATCCCAATATCCATTTTATGGGAAAGGAGAAGGATAGAAAACTGGCTGCAAAGCTGGTCCAGAAATATAACCTTACAAGAGGAGGTCGGGCTTATGACCTCACAATAGTAGAAGACGAAGCACTCAGATTTACAGGAAGTTTGCTCGCGGGCAGACTTCTCACGAAATGCAGACCGAAGGAAGTTACTGGAGCTGTCGTGGAACTTGCCATCGCAGCTGCGGAGGGAGAGCAGTACAACTGGTGCCTCTTCCTCCTTAACTCTTTTTTGGAAGACTGCCGGAACGTTCAAGATAACCCCGGTCAGTCGTTCCATTTTTCTTGGCTTTTAATTTTATGTGCTCTCGTCGGGTGGAAGGAGCCCCCGAACACTCAGTTCCTTCCGCGCCGCGCAGGAGAACCTGCCGGAATTCGCTATGTAAACCTTTGGGAATCCCCTAATCCCGTGAAGCGCAAGATGAACCGCGCTGTATTTTGTGAATACTACTATCTCCTCAGAGATACCATTCAGGAAATGCCAAGGCTGAGTGAGGAGACAGCGACGCTGTATGAAGGAAAGTTGGCCTTTACTGCCGACTTACATCAACTTTACCTCCCTCCCTGCGGCATTGAAGAGAAATGGGCCGTAGGCCTTTACAGGATGACCACCGAAGATGTCAAGGAAACTATCAAGTCTTGGTCAGACGAATGGAGAGAAGCTGCCGACATCGCATCCGCGATGCCACGCGCCGCTGCGCATGAGAAAGATAAGGGCAAGGAAGCCCCTGAGCAAAGAAGTGACGAAGACTCGACAGAGCCGGCGACCGAGAAACAAAAGGTGTCGCATCCCTCTGAGGCCATTCCCTCGGGGATCGACCAGTATCTGAAAGAGCAATTTCGCGAGCTACGGAACACGCAGGTTCACATCAGAAGTGCTCTAGACATGTAGTTTGTAGAAATAAAAGGTCTCGCAGGAAGGATTGCGCAGACCCATGCGCCAGCATCTACGTCGCAGGCGCCACAAGAAATTCCAAGTACCGAGCGAGTTGAAGAACTCATAGAAAGGCACACTGTCGTGCACATTCTGCCTACAAGCATGACACTTCCGGATCCTCTAGCTGCACTACAGGTAAGCGCCGTTGGGCCCGTTGAAATAAATTTGTCTCTAATTCCTATAGAGACTCTACAGCTAGTGCACGAGAAAGTTTCTCTTGAGCTGAGAGCTAGAGAGCTCTCTACATTCCAGGAAAATCAACGACTGCAATCGCAGGAGATACAGCTGAAGGCAAACCACAAGAATATCTCTGAGAAGCTCGCACTTTATGAGGCGCAAGACATCGGCATCAGAAACGCAGTGGAACAGATTGCCCAGGAGTTACCGACTTGCGAGATTCAACCAGACCTCCCTCTGGTTGAGAAAGTTCAAATTATTGGAGGAAGGGTGAAAACCCTGGAGCATGAAATAGTTGCTATGGCTGAGGGCCATAGAACCCAGATCGCCGAGCTGGAAGCTCGTGTTGCCGCGCAGTTTACAGATGATGCGCAGGTACAATTTGAAGCACTGAGCAGAGCTTCCACGCAGATGAAAGACAGAATACAGGAAGCTGAGAACCTGATGAACCAAGCTATGGGAGCTTGGACGGAGCTTGAGAATCTCCCTTTTAAAGTTGGTCTTTTGGAGCAGGTACAAGCCGTAGAACAGTCCCTAACTGTTCTGACTGAAGAAGCTAAGGCCTTAACAGGCTTACCAAAAATGAAGAAAATGGGCGAAGTGCGCAGAATGCAGCAGCAACTGCACAAGCTCAGAACTGAAGATGAGAAGCTCACCAACAGCATTCAGCCATTCATGGATGAGTATGCTGATATCGTGGGTCGAGTCGAGTCGAGGCAAAAATCAAAGAGATTTCTGAATCTCAAGAGGTGATTGATGCCATCACTAAAGAAGAAGCCACTGCAGAAACGGTGCAGACTGTTGTGGAATGTGTTGATGAATTGGACTCCGCTATTGCGCAGTGGAAGAAAGCATTCGCGGAGACCCAAGCAAAAGCAGATGCGCAAGTAAAGCGACCACACGCTAGTGCGAGTGGCTCGAGGGAGAGCCACAAGTAAGTGTTAGGGGCCTGTTGGAGCCGAGGCCGCAGCTATGGTAAAAGCTGCGAATTTTGAGGAAAAAGCACAAGTATGGAAGAGAAAGTGCTAAGTTTTGAATAAGCGCCAATTTTGGGATAGAAGAAGACGGTGCGAAGTACGGTGCCAGATGGAGGAGCTCAGCGCAGATCACGGAACGAAAATCGCGGAGCTCGCGCGCACGTCAGAAGGAAAGGAAGGTAGCCGAGTGGAAAGCCCATCTACCATAATCAATGAAGCAATGGAGTAGAGGGCTCAGCTACCCTCATTTAAAGCTAAGTACAGAAGTTATGGTTGCTTGGATCAAGGAAGAGCAACGGACGAAAGCATTGAAGGCGAAGGACGAGGTACCCATACCCGTAAGCTGCGTCGGAATTCATGGAGCCTGCAGGAAGTGGCGACATGACTGCAAGTGGCGCCTACAGTACACCTAGCCATGTGCGTGGTTAGGGTTTTTGGGGATTACTGCTGGGAAAGGCCCACAGTTTTGTAAAGGTGTGACCGCCATGGCCACCTATATATATGAATAATTGTAATGGGTAGATGTTAGAGAGTCAGCTAGCTGGTTAGTTAGAGAGAGAGAGAGAGAGTCAGTTGGTTAAACAGATAGCTAACTAGTCAGTAAGCGGGTTAGCAGTGAAGCTAATCCTTGAGTTGCAGACAGTCCGGGGCGACGTCTGAACTATTGTAATCTCTGTAGAGAAGAGAATAGATCAAGAGAAGGGCTCCCAGCTGCGTGCGTGGAGTTTCCTGGAAAGATCTAAGGCTGCAGCTGTGTGCGCAGCATATTGTATAAGTCTATCATTTTCTGGTTAATATAAGATACTCCCGTGGACGTGGTTTTCCCCGTGGAGGAGGACTCCATACTTCTCGTTGTTACGATATTATGATTGAATTGATTACCTGTTTGTGTTTTAGCCTATTACGGTAAATACAGGAATATTGCATTATCTGTGTGAATGTGCTGAGTAATTCAGTGAAGCTTCCTTGGGAATTATAATCATTAAGGGTCGAAGGACTCGGTAGATAACGTCGCCGTTGCGATAGGAGAACCTGTTGCTGCGACGAGAACGCGAGTGAAACTACGCATAGAATATCCGCGCAGAGGATAATTGGTCCTAGCGCAGGAGGGAAGGTACCGCGCAGCTAGGCTGCTGAGCGGGAGCTGAGCATTGATGCGCCCATAAGCCTGAAGACGGGTCAGACCGTCGCCTTAGAGGAATCGTCAAGGAGGAAAGAGCAATCTCCGCGTCGCCTAGGTTAAGGAAACCTGATTCCTTAGCCCCCCCATAACCACTTCGGGTGAGACCTCGAGCTGCCGCGCAGCTCGTTGCCGAGAGGGCCAGTGCGCCAAGGGGTTTTGTTGCTGCGCTTCATTAAAACCCGGGTCTGTCCAAAAAGCAGCCAATAGTTAATCCTGGAAGAAAATGAGTTGGACTCATATATAAAAGAAGACATCCCTATCCCAGAGGATGAAGAGGCTAAAGTATTGCATAAGAAGAAATTGGTCAAGGAAAAAAGAATCATTGTTGATTCTATCAAAGACCATCTCATACCCCATGTGTCTTCTCTAAAGACAACCAAAGATATGTTTGACTCTTTGACCAAGCTATTTGAATGGAAGAACATAAATAGGAAGATGACCCTGCGGAACCAATTGCAGAATGGAGAAACCATTTCAATCTTATTTTTCAAGAGTCTTCCAGATCAAGGAACAACAAGAAGCAGTGGATGAAATGGTAGAGAATGGTGAAGTTGTCATGACCACTCTGAATGGCTTACCTAGGTCATGGGACTCCTTCATTCAAGGAATCTATGCAAGAAAGAAGTTGATTTCCTTCAGTAGACTACGGGAAGAATGCTCACAAGAAGAAGCAAGGCTTGTGGCATGAGAAGAAAAGATGGGGAATGAAGATCAAGCTCTCACAACTCACACCAAGAAAGGGAAGTCCAAGAGAGAGCCATCTCACTCCAAGAAATCTTCACATCATTTCAAAGAAAGAAGAATATGCTTCACTTGTAATGAGAAAGGACATATTGCCATAAATTGTCCCAAGAACAAGAAGGACAACAACAACTCCAACAAGAAGAAGAAGGACAACAAAAGAAGGTTTCATGCTCATGCTGCCGAGGATGATGAACCACCCAAGAAGAAGGCTAGGGCATAAAGTGATGATAACTCATCAAGTGAAGAAGAGTATGTTTTGATCTCTTCTCTCACAGGTACCATCTCCCATGGTTGTAATGATTGGTTGATTGATAGTGGGGCTTCCAAACACATGACTGGGTTTAAGGAATCTTTTGTGAATCTATCTGAACATGAATCACCCCATAAGGTGAAACTTGGGGATGATTATCAATACCCAATCAAAGGAAGTGGTGAAGCCTCCTACAACCTAGATTCTGAAAAATCTTTGAAGATGAAAGAAGTTCTTTATGTACTTTGGCTCAAGAAGAACTTACTCTCCATCTCTGCATTGGATGCAAAAGGCATGAGGGTTGCATTTGTGGATAGCCAAGTCCTAATGTGGCCAAAGGGAAAGAACATAGATGATGCAGTAGTGATTGGAGATAAAGAGGGAGGTTTGTATAAATTGAAGGGACAACCTGAACATGCCATGGTACATGAATCCATGGAGCCAAGTGAACTTTGGCATAGAAGACTTGCTCATATGCACTATAGAGCACTTCCAATTGCAAACAAGGCTGTAGAGGGTCTTCCTGAAATCAAGACCAAACATGAAGGTGTTTGCAAAGGATGTGCAAAAGGTAAGAACATTAAGAAGGCTTTCCCAAGCAGTGAAAGCAAGGCAAAAGACATCCTGGAAATCATCCACTCAGATGTATGTGGTCCTATGTCATCCAGTTCTCTAAGTGGGTATGTTTACTATGTCTCATTTATTGATGACTTCTCCAGGAAGACTTGGGTCTACTTCTTGAAGAACAAAGATGAGGTACTTGATAAGTTCAAGGAATTCAGAACCTTGATGGAGAATCAAACTGACAAGAAGATCAAAACATTCAGATCCGACAATGGTGGAGAATTCACCTCAGGTGACTTCAAGAAGCTTTGCAGTGATTCAGGGATTAAGAGGGAGTTGACTGCTCCTTACAATCCACAACAGAATGGAGTTGCAGAAAGGAAGAATAAAACAATCATGGAAGCAGCAAGAGCAATGCTCCATGACCAGGATCTACCTATGCATCTATGGGAAGAAGCAGCTAGAACAGCTATATATGTGCAGAACAGAACACCCCACAAGATATTGGACAACAAGACACCAAAAGAGGTCTTTTCTGGTAAGAAACCTGAAGTCAGCCATCTCAGAATATTTGGTTGTCCAGTATTCACTCATGTCCCAAAGGAAAAGAGGACCAAACTAGATCCTTCAGGAAATAAGGGTATCTTTGTGGGTTAGAGTGAAAGCTCGAAGGCTTACAGAATATACATTCCAGGGTTCAAGAAGATTGATGTTAGCAGGGATGTGACATTTGATGAGAACTTAGCCTTCATCAAATCAAGGAAGGCACCGATCGAAGTTTATGAAGAACCTAAGGAAACTAGATTTCAAGACACTACCATGACTGAAGTAGTTCCAGAAGTTGTTCGTGAGTTTGAAGATCCGTAAGAACCTATAGATCCACCCCGTGAGGATAACTCTCACAAGAGAAACCTGCATGGGCCAGAGAGCTCATTCAAGATGCAGAAAGATTTGGCATTCCAGAAGAGGAACACAGAGCAAAGAAGAGAACCAGATCACATACCAGCTATGTTGCCTTACTCTATGACATTATGAACAAAGAGCCTTCCAGTTATGAAGAAGCAACGAAAAAGAAAGAATGGAAGGATTCCATGGTTGAGGAATATCATTCAATAATGAAGAATGATGTTTGGGATGTTGTCCCAAGGCCTAAAGAGAAGTCTGTTGTGACTTCCAAAAGGATTTACAAAATCTAGCATGCTGCAGATGGTAGTGTGGAGAAATACAAGGCAAGATTCGTAGCTCGTGGCTTCTCTCAGAAAGAGGGAATAGATTATGAAGAAACTTTTGCACCTATAGCCAGGTATACTTCCATCAGAACAGTACTTGCCCTGGCTGCAACGATGAAATGGAAAATACACTAGATGGATGTCAAGACTGCTTTCTTGAATGGTGTAGTTGAAGAAGAAGTATATGTGGAGAAGCCACTCAGTTTCAAAATACATGACAGGGAGTCATATGTGTGCAGATTAAAGAAAGCCTTGTATGGCTTGAAATAAGCTCCCAGAACCTGGTATGGTAGGATGGACAGTTTCCTCTCTAGTTTGGGCTTTACCAAGAGTAAAGCGGATTCCAACCTTTACTACAAGGTTGAAGAAGGGAATACTGTGGTTCTACTCCTGTATGTGGATGACTTATTTGTAACAGGAGATGACAGATTGATTGCAGATACTAAGAGGAAGCTTGCTGCTGAGTTTGATATGAAAGATTTGGGAATGATGCATTATTTCCTAGGTATGGAGGTGTGGCAGAGTGCAAGTGGGATCTTCCTTGGTCAAGGGAAGTACACAGTAGATATCCTGAAGAGATTCGGGATGATGGATTGCAAGGCCATGGCCACACCTATGGCATCGAATCTGAAGCTTCTATGCGATGCTTCATCTGAGCTGGTTGATGTCTCTATGTATCGTCAGATGATTGGGTCCTTGATGTACCTGACGAACATGAGACCAGACATTTGCTTTGCTGTGAACACATTGAGCTAGTTCCTGAGGAATCCAAGGAGTGTTCACTTGGTTGCTGTAAAGCATGTTCTGAGGTACCTGAAGGGTACAGTGGATTATGGGCTCAAGTATTAAGCGAATCAAAAGTTTAACCTGCAGGGTTATGTTGATTCAGATTGGCCTGGCAGTGTTGCAGATACGAAGAGCACATCTGGGTGCTGCTTCAGTATGGGATCAGGTGTGATATCTTGGTTCAACAGGAAGCAGTCCTGCGTAGCACTGAGTACAACTGAGGCAGAGTATGTTGCAGATTTTTCAGCTAGTTGTGAGGCAGTATGGCTACGGAAGCTACTGTCTGAGTTATTTGATCTCCCGTTGGATGCTACTGGTATCTTCTGTGATAACCAGAGTTGTGTGAAGCTGTCCGAGAATCTAGTGTTTCATGACAGGTCGAAACACATAGAGATCAAATATCACTATATCAGGGATATGGTGCAGAGAGGAGCTGTGAAGCTCCTGTATGTTGCGACGGAGGAGCAGATTGCAGATGTGCTGACGAAGCCACTAGCCAGGGTGAAGTTCGAGTACTTCAGGGAGAGGCTTGGTGTTCTTTATATCGAGGACACTTCGAGGAAGAAGTGATGGACATATTTTCTGGAGCCAGTCCAAGCATGTTGGAAGGAGGATCCTTCACATGGCTGTGGATGTAAGTGCTGGATGATGAGCATCAGGATGATGTTCTAGTTTCTGCTTTGTATGATCAGTTGGATCATTTATATGTATATGTATGTACGCATCATGTTGGATGCTGGATATGATCAGTTGGATCATTTATATGTATGTACGCATCATGTTGGATATGATCAGTTGGATCATTTATATGTATGTACGCATCATGTTGGATGCTGGATATGATCGGTTGGATCATGTGTATGTATTTTGTATATGCATCATGTTGGATGCTTGGATCATGTATCTGTATATGTATCAGGTGGATACATTGCATGATCAGGTAGATCATGTATGTTGATGGATACATTGTGTGGATCATGTATCTATGTATCAGATGGATACACTGCGTATGATGATATGTATCAGGTAGATACTTGGTGTGCATCAGATGGATGCATTGCATGATCAGGGTGATCATGGATGACGAGCTTCTCCAGATGACATGCAGCAGGATGATGCAGTGATGATGATCAGGATGATCATGTGTACATCAGGATGATGTATGTTGAGTATCAGATGATACTTTGTGGCCGTGGATCAGGTTGTGCAGATGAACATGTCTGGTATATCCTATAGGTCGGAGTTGTGTACCCATAACATCCTGGGATGCTCTTTCGAGACATTGCTCTGGGATGACATGTAATGTGTGCCCTGGGAGATCTTCAGGTCAGAGTTGTGTACCTGTAACATCCTGAGATGCTCTTGTGAGGTTTTGTCCTATGGCATGTAATTTTCTCTTGGGAGATCTGGACAGGATGAAAAAGGCCTCAGATGCTTCAGCCAGGTTTTGCCATGACCACATGTAATTTGCTCCTAGGAGATCTGGACAGGATGAAAAAGGCCTCAGATGCTTCAGCCAGGTTTTATAGTGGACCACATGTAATGTGCTCCTGGGAGATCCGACAGGTAGAGCTCTGTGCTCGTAATAGCTTGGGATGCTTCAACCAGGTTTTGTGGTGAGATCACATGTAATGTGCTCCTGGGAGATCCGACAGGTAGAGCTGTGTGCTCATAACAGCCTGGGATGCTTCAGCCAGGTTTTGTGATGGGTCACATGTAATGTGCTCCTGGTAGATCCTACAGGTAGAGCTGTGTGCTCGTAATAGCCTGGGATGCTGCAGCCAGGTTTTGTGACGCATGTAATAAGTCCTGAGAATTCCACAGTATGGCTAGTGATGATGAAGACCTGCAGGAGGTGGGCCTACATCCAGTATGAAAAAGGATTGGCTCTGTAGAACTTCCTATGACGAGTAGATTCAGAGATTGGTTGAGATAGCAGCAGTAGTGATGATGATGATGACGATGCATCAATGATGATGATCCCGAGAAGAAGAATTGTCTAGCAGATCTGTGTCGAGAAATACCTTCCTAGTTAAGAGGGAGTGTTGATGTATATGTAACTTCGGAATGTATTTCATCTGTGTATTTTATATATATTTATTGTACCCTTATAAGAGATGTGTCATTCCTCTATAAGGAAGTGTCGTCATGTGGATTGACAAGTGTCGCAAGTGTGTGTACTTGCCGATGGGTTATTAGACCACCGTGTGTGGGGTCGGGCCTGAAATATATATTATAATGTGGATGTAACTAGCTAGACAAGTCGGCCCCATAAGGTAACTAGGCAAACAGGTTAGTATAAATAGAGATCAGGTGATCTCTATTTAGATCATTCAAAAAAGTACATCTCTCTCACTCAGAAAGTGGCGCACTAGTGAGGAGGAGGATTATCTGCTACTAGGAGACTATCTCAAAGTATTTTGGTTGTACTTTGGTTGAGCCATTGCTCTCTCTATCTCTGAGGAAGTTGTGGGGTTTTTCACCTTAGGGTTTTCCCCACGGAAACTCTGTGTCTCTTGTCTCTTATGCTTTCGATTCTTGAGATGCTTGTCATACTTATTGTGATTGTCATGCATTGATATACTGTATATGTTATTCTCTCAGTAAAGATCCTAGAGCATTGTGAATTAATGCTCAAAATTTAACAAGATGGGGGGTCAATAGGCGGCTCCTGAATGTCGACCTGATCATCCATTATATCTAGAGTTTCTTGACCAATTGTAGAGGCAGGCGGAGAATCCATATCCAAGAGATAAAGCTTTTGTTGAACACATCTATTTCCCCAAGTGAATTTATCATCACAATTATAACAAAGCCCTTTTTCTCTACGTTCCTGCATCTCTGTTTCAGACAAATGCTTGATAGGAGTTGGTCGAGGAGCTGGTGGGATGGGAGGTCATTGAGAACCCATATTTCAGAAGGGAACAAAAGTGGGTTTGGAGTGTTGTTGGGTTGCAATCTTGTCTTATGCCAACTTAACCAACCCTAGAACTTCCATCATTGTGTTGGGACAGAACATTTTAACATCTGATCGGATTTCATCCTCAAGACCACTGATAAAACAACTCTTGTAGAATTCATCAGATAATCCTTCTGTTTGATTGGCTAGTTTCTCAAATTCTATCTGATACTCTCTCACAATTCCACTTTGACGAAGTCTAGTGAGTGCTCCAGTGAAGTCATCAAAAGCACTAGGATCAAATCGTTGCAAAAGGAGTTGGCAAAAATTTGTCCATTTTGGCTCGTCATGAGCATTGATGTACCAACGGTACCATTGAAGGGCTTCCTATTCCAAATGAAAGGATGCAAGTGGAACTTTTTGGACATAAAAAGTATTATGTAGATTGAAATATTGTTTTGAACGATAGATCCACCCAGTTGGATTAGTACCATTAAAGCAAGGAAATTCAAGCTTCAGACCACAAAAATTGTTGGAAGAAGAGAACCCATTGGTTGCCGAAGATTCGTGTTGTCGGTTATTGTTCATGGCTGAATGTTGAAGATGGAGGCTAAGAAATTTCTCATCTAGATATTGGAGTTTGGTTTGGATGGCTACAAGTGCTTCCTCCATGGTTGTTTCTCCTGTGCGGGGTGACAACCATAGCCATGATTTTTTTTTTTGGAATGGATAGAAAAACACAAACAAAAGCTTATTTAGTAAAGGGAAATTTGGATTTGGGAAAAACTCGGAGGGATAATTGGGGTTTGACTAGGTTTTGGACACTTTTTGATGGATAGGGAAGCAAAAAATGGGTATTTCAGAAGCAGGGTGAAAGAATGAGAAAATTTGGCAAAGAGGGACAAAGAAGCAGAAGTAGGAAAGGAACTCAGTGGTAAAATTTGGAGGCGATTGGGTGAAATCCGAAGAAGTTATGGCAAACCCTAGAAATAGACAAATGTGGGATTTCAGGCTTTGGGAAGTGGAATTTGGGATAGGGTCCTCAGGAATGAAATATGAAGAATGGGATTACCAGGGTGTTAGGGAAGTTTCAAAGGAAATGGAGTGAAAACAAGGGAGATATGGCCAAAAAACAGTTTTTTTTTTCTCAGGAATGGATCTACAATGGCGCGGAAGGGATTTGAAACATATAGATCTGAAATGACGCGGAAGTGATTGGAAATAGAGGGATCTGAAACGGTGTCGAATGGATCGAAAATGAATGGATCTAGAATTACTTTCAAAATGGATTTGAAATAGCGCGACAGTGATCGACAATAGTTTAGTTGAAAATAGATATGGACCCCAGGTAGGTGTGGCTTCCTAACAGTTCAGGGGTTTCACTCGACCACCAATACTGTCTGACGGCTTGCGTATTGGGGCAGTACCCCTAACTCTACGGCTCAGGTAAAACTGATAAGCGCTTTGCCACAAACGACAGCTCTTAGTTTACCTCACGGGTGGGAACTAGTTAATCAAGTATGGGTTGTTGCCCTTTTCGTTGGTAGGTCCTCTTAATGGGACAGCTACTTTGGGGTTCCTGTGGTACTCCTCACAATGAGTATTAGGGCTTATGCCCAAGTATTTCCCACAGTTAAGTGGATAGGGATTATTCCCAGATCTGAAGCTGCAACAGATGCGAAAAAACAAATTTGGCAGAAATTTCACCCAACGAGCCCAAGAAAGTGCTCTAATACTAGATCTGAAGAACCTGTAATACTTAATTAATGAAAACACACGAAATAGCAGAAATAATAGAACTCAAAATCACTTTTATATTGATCGCAAGCCACTTCGAGGGGGAAACTTCCTTTAAGCAAGCTAAATACAAATAGATTCACGGTACCTTCATTGGTCTCAACACAAACTTATATACTAAGTCTAGGTGCCAATACCATGTGTCAATACAAACAATGGGCCAATACAAAATATGGATCAACAATTACTACGGGACAACTTACAAAGCATATGCATCCAACAACAATAATACAAACTATGGATCAACAAATACTACGGGACGACTTACAAAGCATATGCGTCCAACAACAATATACTAACAAAGTAAATAGAAGGGTTGACATGGGTTCCTAACATCCTGATCATTGTCACTACATCATCCTGATGCATATCATCCAGAGTATCATCCTAATTCTCATCAAACATGATCATCCTAATCATTGTCACTGCATCGTCCTGATGCATATCATCCAGAGTATCATCCAAGAGCTTCACTGCTCCTCTCTGCACCATATCCCTGATATAGTGATATTTGATCTCAATGTGCTTCGACCTATCATGGAACACCAGGCTCTATGACACCTTCACACAACTTTGGTTGTCACAATAGATACTAGTAGCATCCAATGGGATATCAAATAACTCAGACAATAGCTTCCTAAGCCATACTTCCTCACAACTAGCCAAAGAAGCTGCGACATACTCTGCTTCGGCTGTACTCAGTGCTACGCAGGATTGTTTCCTGCTAGATCAAGAGATCACACCTGATCCCATACTGAAGCAGCACCTAGAAGTGCTCGTCTTGTCTGCAGCACTTCCTGCCCAATCTGAATCAACATAACCCTTTAGGTTAAACTTTTGATTCGCATCATACTTAATCCCATAGTCAATTGTACCCTTTAGGTACCTCAGAATATGCTTTACAACAACAAGGTGAACACCTTTGGGATCCATCAGGAACTGTTTCAATGTGTTCACCGCAAAGCAAATATCTAGTCTCGTGTTCGTCAGGTACATCAAGGACCCAATCATCTGACGATACACTATGACATCAATCGGATCAGATGAAGCATCACACAGGAGCTTCAGGTTCGATGCCATAGGTGTGGCCATGGCCTTGCAGTCCATCATCCTGAATCGCTTCAGGATCTCTACTGCATACTTCCCTTGTCCAAGGAATATTCTCTTTGCACTCTGCCACACCTCCATTCTTAGAAAGTAATGCATCATCCCCAAGTCATTCAACTCAAACTCGGCAGCAAGTATCGACAATCAATATATCCTCACTTGTAACAAATAGGTCATCCACATACAATAGTACTATCAATGGATTGCCTTCCTTAACCTTGTAGTAAAAGTTGGAATCTGCCTTACTCTTGGTAAATCCCAAACTAGATAGAAATATTTCTATCCTACCATACCAAGTCCTGGGAGCTTGCTTCAATCCATACAAGGATTTCTTCAACCTGCACACATATGACTCATTGTCATGTGTCTCAAAACCAAGTGGCTGCTCCACATACACTTCATCTTCAACTACACCATTCAAGAAAGCTGTCTTGACATCCATCTGGTGTATCTTCTACTTCATCACTGCAGCCATAGCAAGTATTGTTCTGATGGAAGTGTATCTAGCTACATGAGCAAAAGTCTCTTCATAATCTATCCCTCTTTCTGGGAGAAGCCACGAGCTACAAACATCGCCTTGTATTTCTCTATGCTTCCGTTTGTAGCATACTTGATCTTATAGATCTACTTGGAAGTCATAACAGACTTCCCTTCAGGTCTTGGGACCACATCCCAAACATCATTCTTCATGATCGACTGGTACTCCTCGATCATGGAATCCTTCCATTACTGCATCCCAGATCCTGGGAACTCCAGATTCTTCAATATCTTCAATAGATAGTTTTCTTTGAACTTTGTTGCTGGAATAAATGTTGTACTATTAGAGGAAATTTCAATTTAAAATGGGCCTTCCAAAAATAATACAAATTCCATGTCATCATGTATTAGCCAATCAAAATGCTTTAAAATTCAAAAAGGGAGCACCTAAAAAAATTGGAAGGAAAAAATAAAAATTACTTTTTTGGATCGTATTTTCAACTTATCTCCTTGTAGGTTTACTCAAATTTCAAGCAGGAGGACTCCTTGGATGCATAATTAGATTATGCATCCAACGAGTACCCGTGTTGCATACTTTTAACAACATCCACACCATGAAAAATCGAAAATACATTAAAAAACGTGTTTTCTCTCGAGAAAACACATTTTTTAATGTATTTTCGAGTTTTCATGGTGTGGATGTTGTTAAAAGTATGCAACACGGGTACTCGTTGGATTCATAATTTAATTATGCATCCAACGAGTCCTCCCACTTGAAATTTGAGTAAACCTACGAGGAGATAGGTTGAAAATATGATCCAAAAAAATAGTTTTTTAACTTTCTCTCTACTATTATTTTCCTTAGGAGGCCCATTTTTTACCCAAATTTCCTCTAATAGTCATTCTTTTGTAGGTGATGGTACATGGTCTTTCCTACAAGACAAGTTCAATTGCATGATTAGAAACTTCTCATAGTTTTCAGAACAAAATCTTACACATAAAAATATATGTCATACATTCATGCAATTATCTTAGCCAATGCTTCAATACAACATTTATCCATATCCCATATTCACACGGTAATTTTCTAGATGCCTTCCATCTCTACTAGAACATTTGTTAAGAGTATGGACAACTCCCAACATGTTAGCAAAGAGGTTTCATTCTAGATAAGTAGCAATGGAATGTTGTATAGTACCATAGGCCACTTACCCATTACTTGCATATTAGTAGTATCTTGTTCATTAATGCAACTTTTCTAATATGCATAATACATATCCTAAATCTAGGAACATAAGTATGTACATGACTGGAAAACATCATTTAAGTAATCATATGTACAAGAAATGACAATTCGAATACTTATCATTTTTTGGTTGTAGGGTGGACTCCCTCTCAATCTTAGCTTCCTTGCAGGAAATACTGGAGTGTGCCCCCTATTGATCTTTGCTTCCTGGATTACATGTCCTTGAACTTATACCCATCCTGGACCACTATGCATGCTTAAGTGTGCACTAGTGTCATCAGTGTGTTATCCTCAATATCTCATACATAATCATACATGCATTAGTATAATCTCAATACCATCAAAACATTATGATTCTAAATAATATTTAAACATGTATGGTCATGATCATTTCATACATAGGTAATAAGCGTAAGTATTCAAGGTTTCAAAGAAGACTTCTTTTACTCATGCATATTCTTATTTGACCATAGGACTCTTCTGGTTAGTCATGTCATCAATCAAAGTAAGAAACACAATATGCATAAACCCTTGATTACTTAAACTTCTAACTTCAAGAATAATCATTATCATTCATACAAAAGTATAATATCCTAACACAAGGTAGGATTCTAACTTGATATAGGAAAAACATACCTGGATTGTCATGCTTGCTAGTTATGTCTAACATACCCACATAATGTCTTCTTGTTCTTTTCAATGACTTGTGTTAGTAACCTGCATAACTCATAAGTTAACCATTGTAGAACCAAAACTAGACATACCTCATAAGTGGAGCTTCTATGTGATCCATGACTATGGATGAGTCTTTGTCTTCATGTCACCATGGTCATATGTTCTTGATCTAGAACTTGATTTGTCTTTCGTGATGTACCTTTCATGTTAGCGGACAACATCATCCTCATACAATACCACAGGGAATTAGTACAATCATAAGTGTCATAACCCTAATCAATGAATGTATTCTATCATTCACATACATTCATACTTTTACTAGGGTGATAAGACAAGTCTAAAATCAATCAAGATTGTACTAACTTCAATAATATGAAGACAAACATATCATAAACTTAATCATGAACAAATTTAAAAACATACCTGTATCTCCTTAAGTCATACCTGTCGAGATTGCTTATAGTATTCTTATGTAAGGCCTTAGCCTCATCACCCTCTAAAAATGGAACTTCTTCACTTATGTAGGTGTCCAATTCATTTTCTTCTAGGATTAACCCAATCCACTTTGATTAGTTGAAAATGGATCTGGAGCTGGATTAGGGTTTGTCAGAGAAACCCTGAAAATTCAAATTTTGAATTTCAAACTTATGATTGGATGAAAAGATGCGCCTTGCTGAGCTGATCAAGCTAGTATACTTCAATTTTGAAAACTGCAAAATTTGACCCCTCAAAATTGCCTTTGAAACTTTCGAATCTTATAAATAGGATCCCAAACTAGGGTTTGTTAAAGCCCAATATTCTTCCCATCCAAAAAGTTTGATCTTGTGTTCTAAAATTTGATTTTTCTAAGGAGCTTCCATCCATGGTCACAGATTTCAAAAATTCAAACTTTTGCAGAAGCCCTAATTTTCCACCTTTCCGATCAAAATCTCAAACTAGGGTTTGATCAAGCCCGACCTTTTACCCAACCAAATAATTCGATATTGGTCTCTAAATTTTGATTTTGATGAGGATCATTCAGCCGTGGTCTCCAATTCCAAAAATTTTGATTTTGATGAGGATCATTCAGCCGTGGTCTCCGATTCCAAAAATTCCAACTTTCTCTTAAGCCCTAAATTCCCGTAGCAGTGACAAGCCAAGAATGAAGGTGCTCAGAATCCAATTCTATTTTGACAGAAATATGTGCCTGATTGTTTCTGGTGTAACTCAATAAATTTCCGATCCACAGGGTCAAAAACTTTGTCCTGTGGTATCCTAACCTGTCATCTTTCCAATCCCATAGGTCTGACCTCAAATGGATTCTCTGCGAGAGAGTTATGCCAAGTGTCTCAACGTGACCTGTTTATGGGATAAATAGGATAGCAAACTTGTATGGATTTCCATGTGTCACTCGTTCAACTTCGGCCTCTGAAACGTTTACCTGTGAAACCAAAGTCTGTGCTCTTACTATCACTTTTTACGGAATTTCATTTGGAGCTTCCTAGCCCAAGTTGTGACTTTTTTTCCTAGGTCACCTGTTTATGATTGAGATCTAGAAGAGGCAGAAACCCTAGATTGTATGGATCATATCTCAGAAAATACAATGAAGAAGATGTTTTTCTTTGGAAAAAAGGTACATGGGGATGTTACCTTCGACCTGTAAATGTTTTAGAACCTGAACCTTCTCCAAAATGGATTTATAGTGAAAGTCCCACAATGATTGGTTTTTGCTATATCAAGCCCTAGCTTCCAATTTATTGCAAGTGCAACAAGTCTCATAAATTCCATAGCATGCCTTCCTTTAGGATAGCTCTGATACCATGTTATATTTTAAACATTTAATTCAATAGATCTACGATCTTAACTGAACGAATAACATGTACATCATATCAAGCATAAGAGACAAGAGACACAAAACATTTCACCGGGGAAAACCAAGAAGGTGAAAAACCCCACAACTTCCTCAGAGATAGAATAACCATCAATACAAGGATCACAATGATCAAACCCAAGAGATAGATAAATTTAGTAGCATGCTCCTCCTTCACTTGTGCACACCCTCCTCTTCTCTCACTAATGCGAAGTGAGTGAATAATAGAGTGTGTAAAATGAGAGAGAGACACTCTCTATTTATACACTAACTTTCACTTGACCTTTACTCAACTAGGTCGGCCTCAACTTAACCACTTAACATAATGTTGACTGGTCCAACCCCTACTGGGGTGGTCTAATAACCCTTTGACCCACATGACTCATACAGGGCTGACCCCATCAAGGTGGTCTAATAACCCATCAAGTATAAGTTATGACATTTACAATATAACTTGCAACACTTGCAAGTATAACTGACGACACTTCCAATCGGAGGAATAATACATCTCCGTTGGGGATACAATAAAGTACAAATACAATATACAAGTGAATATCTTCCGAAGTTACAAATACATCAACAATATATATACATTTTTTGTGTTTTGCACAACACCCTTGGGTAGGAATGCTCAGCTACATTACCACCGACATCAACTAGAGACTTTGCTCATAACATCTTGTGTATAAGGCCAAAGGGACAAGCATATTATAAAAAATATTGCTTAGATCGGACATGACCCAAGTGTGATATTAGGGAAGTGAATGAAAGAAAAATGATACATATAGTGACATCCCAAGTTAGTAATGTGTACTCCAATCATATCCTTTCATTCAAATTGCACTTTGAAATATCCTAGTGAACTGATAAATTGATTCATTGTTGTGCCACTAGATACAAGAATATGAATTCTTCAATGGTTTATTTGAAAAGACTTCATAGTATAATCAATATGTCCATGTGGCTTGATGGCAAGCCATGCATTTTAGAATAGGTAGAGATACATTTCATATTGTTAGTATATTATCAATGGTTTATTTTGATGAGAAGTACACCCTTCAACTACAAAATGAGATTCAAAACCAATATTATCACTCAAAGAAGATCATCATAAAGGTCAATATCACATGCAGGAATGTGTCAACTAGAAACAAAGAAAAAAGTGACAATGGGTCACTTAATTATATTGAAGGAGTATCACTTCTGCATAAGTGACAATGGGTGCCATGAACTATCTTATGTACAACATTGCTTTCACTTGTTCTATAATTACTTGAAGGATAGAAATATACATATGGATCAAAATTGGATCTGGCCAGATAGTTGTACAAGGAAGTTAAAAAATGTACATGTATTTCAATGGTTATATTTGTCACATAAAAAATACAAGGCACTGCATATTTGGAACTATTTTGAGATTGGGCATGGGAAAGGGGAGCACGATGGAGTTGGTGTGTGGATCAAAACTACATTATGTAGGCAATAATTGAAGTTTACCACAAATTACCTCATTGGAGATCAAAAATATATTGTTGACTAGTGTTCTTTGGTAATGTTAGAGGGGACGAGAGGTAGAAAAGATGACTCGAGAAGGTAATGACACAAGTTGATACATTTTGGGGATGTGATCGATGTAGATCAATCAGATACATATGAATACAAAACAATACATGACACTCATGGATTTCATTTAGTTTGAATATTAGACAATGCTATAGTTGAAATATGGACGAGAAAACTTTCTTTCTTTTATGGCCCATGTAGAAACAATGAATGGGACAATTGTGAATGGATAAATAGGGTAGATGGTTGGGATTATGCATCAGTCCCCACTAGTCCATGTATAACTAATCAAATGTCCCAATTGAAGTAGGACCAATAAACTCTTTCACCACATTATGATCATGTCTTAGATCTTGTACAACCAAGTTTAGTAAATATGTATAATATTTTGTATCCAATAGCATAAATGTAGTATGCTTTGTTAGTTTAGTGGACTCATGTGTTGCAACTACATTTTTTTGGGGCACATATATGCAGTGGATTCCCTAAAATGTCATGAATGGGGAATTGGCTATTGGTTGGCATGTTTTTTGGAGGGAAAGCAAACCCTCAATGTCTCAGTAATAGATGACGAAGGAAATCAATTTCTAATTGGTTTGATGGTTATTAAAGGAGAATATTTGACATGGATGCTCAATCAAGAAAGAAGGGTGGTTATGTATTTGAAGATTATAGACCAGGTGCATCTATATACCATTTTACAAACTTAGTTGTTGTTACAAACCTCCAACTACAAATAATGGCAAGCAAGAAACATGAAAAATTTTAGGGGCTAATCTTAGCCCATGGGCTAAATTTAGCGGTTTTAAATTTTTAATGGGATAATTTCTTATTAAACACTCATTAGGTATGATTTTCCCACATTTTATTTATTTAAGTTTAATGAATAGGAGGTTAACCCCATCGAATTTAAAAAGGGGAGCCAAGATAAAACAATTTCGCCCCTCTAAAAATTGATTTAAACATCCATTCAGCCACAAAAATCACTAGGAAACTCCCATTTTACCCCAATTTCTATAAATGTAAGTTGCTAGGATCTCTTCCAACTTCTATCAATTATGAAAATCAAAATCAGAGTTACATTCGTCCATATTTTATGGTTTGAATATAGTTTTGCAAGTTGTTGAATGTCCACATAAGAAGGGCAGTTGATATTTACTATCAAGTCTTATAGAGACCCATTTGCATCTAGGAGAGTTTTGAATCCCATCGCCTCAGATCCAAAGTTTCCCCATGAAACATGGGGATTATGAAGCTCGTGATTGGTGATGTGGCAATAACATTTATGTGGGTGTTTGAGGTATCATGAATAAGGGTTGGGACTTCATTCGTAGCTGCATACTTGGGCATGCAGGGGGGCATGACATTGTTAATTATAACCATCGTCATTTTGATTCTACTTGTTTTTGTGTTATCCTTTTTGGGACATTCCATGGGTGGAGCAACTTGGAATCCCACTATCTTTTTTGCTTCTTTTGATTTGGGCGTTGTCAAGTTTTTTGACATGTTTCTTATTTTGTTTATTGAATTTTATGGTTCTCAAAGGTGGGCTTGTTATATGATGGTTTATTAATATTTATCTCCTATTTATTATTTATTGTATATGTTTTCCTATTACTATATGTGGTTTTATACTTTATCAAAAAATTCACCAAGACTTCACAAGATTTTATAATTTAGTAAAAGATTCGCAAAGACTTTACAAAGTTTTATAATTTAGTGAAAGATTTGCAAAGAATTTTCAAGGTTTTATAATTTAGTGAAAGATTTGTTGAGATTTTACAAGATTATATAATCCAATGAGAGTCGCCAAAAAATTATATATACATAATATAACATTGATAAAATAGCCTTCATATTTTCCTATATATCATTGGGATTTGCCCATTTATTATACACAAAAATTTAGGGGGGGGGTTCTTAAAATTTTCCCTAGTAATAAATCATCAAAGGTATGATACTTCCTAGCTCATTGTGGGAACTAGATATTTATGGATACCATTAGTGTTAGAGATGATCCATATGGTCTAATTGAATGACCATAGGCGAGTAGATAGGTACTTGATAAATTAATATGCTCACTCTTGTTGTGTATTTCAAGGTATTTGGGTTGTTTGGTATTTTTGTTAATTTTTCAATTAACTTATATAGATTATTTTAATTGTACATAATGAATGATTTTGACACTATTGTCCTTCTATGTGCTAAGTTTATCCAAAGAATCATAGGCACATGAAGGCCCATTGATTTATACACTATCCATCTTGTTGAAGGCACAATACACTATTTAGACTATTGTAGCCTAACCTAATGTATGACATCCCTAGTACTTTCTACCCTAGAAAAAAGTAGAATAAGATATCGTATCCCACACTTGTCTACCACTACCCTTACCTACCACTAGGGATAGACTAACCTACCATACTATACTCTAGTCTATCCTAACAACCTATCTATTGTACACTAACTTATTGTTCAAAAAATTAACCTAATCTAGCAATGATAAGGCCTCTTGTAATATAAACCAACCCCTTAATCAAACATATTTAAGAATCTTCACTAAATACAAATAATTCTAAGATTGGAAACCATGTCCAACAAATCTATCATGGTAGCCATTAATTTCGTCTAGATAAATTATATGGGATGTTTTAAGGTATTTGGAATTTCTCAACAATACACCAAAATGAAGCAAGCATACAACAATTTTCTTAGTATTTATTTCCCAACAATTATAGAATTACAATGATGTTTTTTTTGTGAGGAACCTGCAACAATTAATTGATAAAATGCACAATATATGAGATCACATAATATTTTTATTGATCGTAAGCCACTTCGAGGGGGCAACCTCCTCTGAGAAAGCTCAATACAAATAACTTCATGGTGCCTTCATTGGCCTTAACACACAATTATACTAATTCTATGCCCAATACTATGGGTCAATACCATGGGACAAATAATACTACGGGACGACTTACAAAGCATATGTGTCCAATACTATGGGTCAGTACCATGGGCTAATACAAACTATGGATCAACAAATACTACAAGACGACTTACAAAGCATATGCGTCCAACAACAATATACTAACAAAGTAAAGAGAAGGGTTGACACGGGTTCCTAACAACCCCTCTCCCTTAGAAAAAGATTTGTCCTCAAAGATTTAGATTTGAAAATTGATGTGGAATCTGAAGGAGTGGTTCCCCTGTAGCATCCTCGGGTTGCATTCCATGGCACTGAATTAAGACCTCTGCAATATATTGAGAGAGAAGATGACACTTTTTGAGTTTTAGGGAGGATTGCTTGGAAGGTTGTAGACGAAGAAGAACCATATCACATGCTTGAAAAGTGCGCTCATAACAGTGTTGATGGGCTTGTTGTTTCAATCAAATTCTTGCCATGTGAAGATTGTCCTACAAAATGAGAAGAATTTGATTGCAGTTTCGAAGAACCGAGTCAATTTCCTAAACTGGGGAACTGCTGAGGGTGTATGGAATAATAACTGACGGTGCCTGTCCATAGATTGCTTCATATGGTGTCATTTTAGATGTGGTATTGTACCACCGGAGTGCTTCAAGGAAATCCATAGAAATAGTTGTCCAAATCTGTGTAGGGATGGGAAAGGGTTCGAGCATTCCCGAAAGGAGTATCGTTTCACCCTTGTTGACCTAGAAAGTATCACAGTCAACAACCATATGTTAAATTGTCATTTTCAGTCCCTGCTAAAAGAAGTTACACTGTTCCCGTTCATACGTTTTGAGGAACCTAGAGGGCCCTGCTGATGGAGAAGCATGGAGCTCATAGAAGACATAGCCTTGTTGAATAGATTGCAACCAATTTTGAACAAGCAGAGAAATAGGTTTAAGAGAAACTGGGTCATCAAATGTGCGAGATGGAGCATCTGCCACCAGATTGTTCTTACCCTTCTTGTAAGTGATCGCATAGGCATAACCCATGAGTTGGATAACCCATTTTATGTGTGCTGGGGAGGAGACCCATTGTTACAGGAAATTTTCCAGACTCTGGTGATCAGTCTTGATGCAGAAATAATTCCTCATAGGTATGGTTGCCACTTCTATACTGCATGCAAAATAGCCATCATGTCCTTCTTAGATGTAGATGTGGATAAATTCTTACCGGAAAGGTCTCTTGAAGGAGGCAAGCCCACTGGTTCAGTAAAGACACCTGCATATCTATCCAAGGAAGTAGTGGAGACCATTGATGGGTGCATCTGAATGGAATGGCACTGAACGATGACACCATATGAATTATTCTTAAGGATCTTTTCCAGGCGATGTGAAATGATGATGCAGAGAGACTCTGGTTGTAAGCCCATAAATATGTGTTGTTTCCCATTGATTGAAAACTGCATCCAAAGTTCAGCAAAATCCCATAAGATGGGGCTAAGTGTGCGTAACCATTGAATGCCCAAAACCACATCACATCCAACTAAGGACAAGGAAAACATGTCAGAGTGCAATTTATAATATTCCAAAGAGATACGCACATTGTGACACTTACCCTTGCACGGTAAGGTGCCCCCATTGGAAATCATGAATTCAAAGTTGGAGAAAGGATGGACAAAACAATCATCCTATTTGGCGATCCGATGGTCAATGAAATTATGAGTGCTACCAGAATCAATGAGTATTGTAAGAGGGATCTTCTTGGAGTAACCCCTGACCCACTTTGTTTGTGGGGTGGTGACTCTAGTTAAAGCATGGAGATATATCTCTGGGTGGTCATCCAGAGACGGAGGGTCAACAGGAGGCTGCTGAATGTCGACCTGATCATCCAGTGTATCTGGAGCTTCTGCACAAAGTTCAGAGGCAGGAAGAGAATCCACATCTAAGAGATAGAGTTGTTTCTCAGCACATCTATGTCCCCGAGTGAATTTCTCATCACAATTATAACAAATCCCTTTTTCTCTACGTACCCACATCTCTGCTTCATACAAATGCTTGATAGGAGTGGTGCGAGGAGATGGCGTGATGGGAGGTCGTTGGGAAACGATATTTCTGAATGGAACAAAAGTGGATTTGGAGCGTTTTTGGGCGGTGATCTTGTCCTCCGCCAACTTAGCCAACCCTAGTACTTCCATCAATGTGTTGGGACAAAACATTTTAACCTTTGAGTGGATTTCATCCTTAAGACCACTGATAAAATAAATCTTGTATAATTCATGAGACAATCCTTCGATGTGATTGGCTAGTTTCTCAAATTCTGTTTGATACTCTCTCACAGTGTCAAATTGGTGAAGTTTAGTGAGTGCTCCTGTGAAGTCATCAAAAGCACTAGGACCAAATTGTTCCAAATGAGTTGGGAAAAAATCTGTCCATTTTGTCTCGTCATGAGCCTTGATGTACCAATGGTACCATTGAAGAGATTCCTATTCCAAATAAAAGGATGCAAGTGGAACTTTTTGGACATCAAAAGTATTATGCAGATTGAAATATTGTTCTTCTCGGTATACCCATCCAATTGGATCATTACCATTGAATTAAGGAAAATCAAGCTTCGGCCCACGAAAATTACTGGAATAAGAGAACCCAGTGTTCATGGCTGAATGTTGAAGATGGAGGATGAGAAATTTTTCATCCAAATCTTGGAGTTTGGTTTTGAGGGATGCAAGTTCTTCCGCCATGATTTGTACTCCTCTGCGGGTGACAACCATAACCAAGAGTTTGTTTTTGTGAACGGGTAGAAAAACACAAACATAAGCTTATTTAGTAAAGGAAAATTTGGATTAGGGAAAAACTCTGATGGGTAATTGGGGTTTGACTAGGTTTTGGACACTTTCAAATGGACAGGGAAGCAGAAAATAAGGATTTCAGAAGTGGGGTGAAAGAATGGGAAACTTTTTCAAAGAGGGACAAAGAAGAAGAAATAGGGAATGAACACGGTGGAGAAATTTGAAGGCGATTGGGTGAAAATCAAAGAAGTTATGGCAAACCCTAGAAATAGACGAATATGGGATTTCTGGCTTTGGAAAGTGGAATTTGGGATAAGGTCCTCAGGAATGAAATATGCAGAATGGGATTGTAGGGGTGTCGATGAATTTCCCGGGGAAACATTGTTAAAACAAAGGAGATATGGTGAAAAAATGGAATTTTGGGCAGTCCTCAATGGGCTAGCTACTTTAGGGTTCTTGTGGTACTCCTCACTATGAGTTTTAGGGATTATGCCCAAGTAATTCCCACAATTAAGCGTATAGGGATTATTCCCAGATCCAAACCTGCAACAAATGCAAATTATTTTTTGTTGTTGTAGAAATTCCACCCAACGAGCCCAAGAAAGTGCTTTGATACCAAATGTGAGGAACCTGCAACAATTAATTGATAAAATGCACAATATATGATATCACAGAATATTTTTATTGATGACGGGCCACTTCGAGGGGGCAACCTCCTTTGAGCTATCTCAATACAAATAACTTCACGATGCCTTCATTGGCATCAACACACACTTATATTCTAATTCTATGCCCAATACTATGGGTCAATACCATGGGCTAATACAATCTATGTGTCAACAAATACTACGGGATGACTTACAAAGCATATGCATCCAACAACAATATACTAACAAAGTAAAGAGAAGGGTTTAAATGGGTTCTTAATATTTTCCCTCTCAAGATTTATAGATTACAAACTCATAAAATTCTTATGTAATCCCTCTCTTCTTTTCCAAATAACCCCTCCTCTATTTCCATGAATGAGCTTAAAGTAAGAATTAGGATATTTCCCAAGTCATTGGAACTCAAGGCATCCCTAACCCTTTAGTTCCCCTAACTCCAATAGTCTTCCTCTCCTTTGTCCTTTTTCTAGCAGCATTTTGTACAAGGGTCCTTTGTCATCTCTCTCTCTCTCTTTTAAATTTCTTTTAATGCTTTTTGTGCTTTCACTAGCAATGCATCTCTTCAAACATTAGTGGTAGTGGTTTGGACAAGTGTGGGTCCCCTCACATTATCACTTACATATTCCTTCCTACTAGAAACTCCCTTGGTGTACTAAGGTTGGAGGAGGGGTGTGGTCACCTAAGAGGTACTATTACTATTAGGGAAGGTTGTAGAGATTGCTCATGAGGATTATCTAAAGGGAACACAATCAAGACATAGAATCATTATTCTTCAATTATCACAAGTCTCCAGTAAATACTAAATGTGATGAATTTAATGAGGTCTCACCTTTGTTATGTTTGTTCCCCGTCCATTTTAATAGGTGTACAAGAGTTGGAGGGATCATTACCTCATATTTTTAATAGTAACAAGAGTTGTGTGTAGCTTAGTCCCTACCTTTAATAGTTTGAAATTTAAATGAATACAATATTTTGAATACTAAATAGATATTAATAATTTGAAGAAAAATTGAAATGCCAATCAAATTAAAAATTAAAAAAATCAAAGTGATATTGATATTTTGATATAGAAATTAGATTAAAGTTTAAATAATCAACAATAGAACTTGATATACATAAGAACCATAGATCATTTGCATTTGCAATCTTGCAAGAACCTCCTATAATTATTCTTGCCTCTCCTCATGACTTCCTCAACACTTTGAGGCTAGTGCTCTGGATCAAAATGTTGGTAGCCTACCTCCACTCCTTCCATTAAATCCCTAGGCAGGTTCTTTAAGAAACATGGATGATTCCTTGTCTTGGGATTCATTATCCTCTGCACACCCAAATGAAAAAAAAAAACAAATGTATATCATTACATTCTTGAAACCATTTTTATTTTCAGCTCTAACAATCTAGAGTTGCATTCATCACTAACAGTTGTTGGTTTGTGATCACATTTTTCAAAAAATGTATACATAAATTTGGTTTCTTTGTGACGCCATACAAAATAATAGGGAAAAGTGAAACAAGCGTACTCTATTATTGTTTTATCTATGTATTCCCGCATATTAGAATTATTGAGCCACTTTAAACTTTAAACTACATCCACTAAGAGCACTAATCATGTTTCCATATACACAATTTTTGTGGGCATCATTCTTCCATTTTCCAACACAAACAAAGTTGTGTGTTGCAACAAGGCCATGCAGTTTTCTATCCTTTTCAAACAAGGACACTATGGCTAGCCACCAGTGATTTTAGGGATATAATATACTCGAGTTTGCAAGCTTCTATGGAGAACAAAGTAGCAAATTTACATATCTCTTAGACTTGGCACACATAGAGATAACTTTCAAAAGGTACATTGAAGAGCTAAGCATCAAAAGGAAAATTCATTTCTTAACCATTTGAACAATCAAATTGCTATCTTCTCAACCACTTAAATAGTTGATTTCATGTAACACTAACAGTGGTGTTAATTTCCAGATACAGTGACTCCATTTTGAATTTATTTTTTCCTTCCATATGAACTATACAAAGTAGACAACAAAATGTTCCTGATATCCAATGAGAACAGAAACACATTACAGGCTAAAAAATAGAGAATAGAACCACCTTACAGACTAAAAAATAGAAACAATTCTTTATGAGAGTCCCTGGCATTGAGTGGTGATTTACTTAATTATATGAATATCTTGAATACAAAATTATCAGGGGCTCCTCAAAATAATCGTGTTCACTAGATAGAGAATAGATGCCAAGAGCAGTGCATTTAATTATTCCTACAATAGATGCCAAGAGCAGTGCATGTAATTATTCCTGCAATGGTAATCTTTTTCCACTTTTTAGTTTCATCTGGTCACAAACAACATTCAATTAGTTTACCGTATCAAATGAAAAATCATGTTTTCATATAAAAAGATAACAACTTTAAATTTTGACCACCAAAAATTTTCTCCTTCTATATATATTCAACCTCTCTTCATTGTCCCACATAAATCTTTAAAAATGCATGCTTTCTCATCCTATTGATGTGATATAGTGTGACCTAAAACACCAATGCTTCTAAAATCTAGCACAACTAAAAAAATACTTTGGACAATATCAAATTTAACAAATTCTTAAAAAATAATTAAATGATGTATTGCAGGATTAGGCTATAAATTCATAGATGAGGCATACTTTGGACAATATCAACTTTAACAAATTCTTAAAAAATAATTAAATGATGTATTGCAGGATTAGGCTATAAATTCATAGATGAGGCATTGCTTCTATGTAATAAGTGAAAATCTATGTACAATTGAGGAAACAGGTTAACTTGATTTACATAAATGGACTTTCTATTTGCAAAGGAAACAAACCCATTTCTTCAAGCTTTGTAAAATCAAAGTTTGGTATGGGTTTCTGTCCCATATGAATGATATTCAATACTTGAAGCAATGAGTTTGTTAATGAATAAAGAAGAATATTTATTCATCGTATTTCTACAAAGGAAAATTATTATTCATTTATAATCTTTATTTTTATATTTTTATATTTTTAATATTTTTAAATTGTAACCTTAAGGAATTGCTTTTCTTCCATTAATCTGTATTTCCTCTTCTTCATCAAAGAAGATGCAAATGTTGCTTGTGTAATATGAGGACTATGACATGCCACAATCAAAGTACATGGTCATAATATCCCAAAAACAAAAGAACAATGTAACACAAAAAATTGAAATGACTCTTCTTGAGAAAACAATAGTTGCAACTCCTTGTTGAAGTAGAGCAAGGACATAGCCACATAAAACAACGCCTCCAATTAAAAGAATCCTTGTAGATTAGTAATGCAATGTAAACAACTTGAAACTTTTCATTTGAGATGGATGAACATTTAATGTATTCTATTAGTTTAAATTTTATCTAATATCGCTGAGTAGTAATCTCATTCCATACAATGCACATAAACCATTGGATAAATAGTTGTCTCAACACTCTAATATTTGGTGTTGCTCAATAAAATGGGGCAAAAAAACAAAAAAATAAAAACTTATAATGGTTTTAAAAGCTCATATGTAGACCTAAAGAGAAATTTCTTTCGTATTAATATGCACATTTATTGTAGTTAAGTTGAATCTCACAAATAGCTTGATTTCCCCGCTCAATAAGCAACAAGGAACATGTACTAATAACATACACACCATGAAAATATTTTGAGAACTTAGAATCCTCACTGGAAACATCAATATGCCCTGATTTAGTCAACCTTCCTCCAGCAATGGTGGTTACAATATTACACCTACACCAATCACCATATCCCGAACAAATCAGAAAGAACATCCATACACAATATTACACCTTGAAATAACCCAGCTTTGATCTGATACAATTGGGTTCAATTATTTGTCACACAATTTAACTTTTGGGCATGGAAGCTTCTTTGGTTTGGCGACTCATGTCCCTAATATGGGGCTTAGGAACTTATCATAGTAAATTTAAAATTTGTCAATGTGTCCCCAAGAATTATGGACTTGCAACCATAGTATTCTACTATAGGAGTTCAGATATTAACTACTTAGTTTGAACTGATGCTAAACCCTTTGGGTTTGACAGGATTTGGGGGCCATCTTAAAAATGTGGCAATACATGTTTCTCCAATCTTCCTGATGGCCATATTCATTGTATTTGTAACATACACATTTCCTTTTTCATCTACGATGAGTTCTTTAGGATGATTCAGATGAGCCTCTCGAGGCAGTCCATCAACATATCTTGCATAGCCATCTGCAGAGCCTACAAGTAGTTTCCTCTGCTATCTGTAGAAAACGAATAAAAAAATGACGGTCACTCAAAATTGAGACTAAAATGTATCATCCTTCTATGTATTTCAAAAATAAATTGACCCAAGTCAGTGATCAAGATACTATGAACGTTGAGATATTATTTATGAACTCAAATCAGAAAACCCAAGGGTAAGTGGACACACATACAGTGAGATAATGGAGGAGTCACTCTAAGAATATTGTTGTTTGTAGGGATAATTTTAAGAACACCCCCAAAATTTATATGTATAATAAATGGGCGAATCTCTCTAATATATAGGAAAATTTCAAGGCTATTTTATCAATAATATAATATGTATATATAATTTTTTGGCTAATATTTCATTCTTTTATAGAATCTGGGAAAATATTGGCGAATATTTCACTAAATTATAAGATATTGTAAAATATTGGCGAATATTTCATTGAATTATAAAATATTGTAAAAACTTGGCGAATCTTTCATCAAATTATAAAACCTTGTAATGCCTTGGTGAAGCTTTTTCTAGGAAGTCTAAGATTTTGATTTTGCATATTACTAAGGTAGTGCAATATAAGAGCATATATCATAGCTCGAATCTCTCGACTCCTAGACCCTCATATGAACAAATGCATGAATGAGGAGATGAGGGATTTATTTATACATTTCACAAGCAGTATTAGGTCACTCATGATTGGAGGTGTTGGTGAAGCACAACTACACTAACTAGATTCAGGGAAAGTGGGGACTCCGCTTCTTATCTCATCCCTTAATGGTCCAACGGACATTTCAGGACCCAAATCTTGATATGTCAACAAACTGATAGAATTGAACACTTTACACTGTGGAGTGATTATGGCACCCACGAACCATTATTACAACATGGAGTATTATCGAGACCCACATCCTTAATATAGTGTATGAATGCTCAATTAGCTTATTTCCAAATCTCTCATTTTTAAGCTACCATTTAAGAAAAAATAACCTGCTTATTTGTTTACCTTTCTTTTGTTGACAATAAAAATATGAATTATGTCATTTGATTTAGAATTTTTAGAGTTAGTTAGAAACTTGCTATGGTTATTAGAAATAAGAACATACACTAACAAGAATATAAATCACATTAATGCATCATCATGCGTATCATTAGAACTATTATGTTAAAGAGTACTTTTTCTTAGATAAACTGAGGAGGTGTTTGTATCCATGTCCTTGAAATTGCAAAATGTCGTAAAATTGTTTTAGCACACTCATTGAATGCAAAAGACTAGATATCAAATAGCATAATTTCTACATCTTAGGTCAAACATGCCCTATACATATTATATACAATCATGATGGAAATGAAGTATTCTGTTCCAACTAAATCATATATTTATCATACATAACTAGATACATTTCTAGATTATGATAGCAATTACACATCAAAACAAATCATCAAAAAACATTTTAATTCTGAATGTCCCTTACAAAAAAAAAATATCGTAAAAAAAGTACTGAACCCAACAAATTTAGGTCACAAATAAAATTGATGAACTTGGAAATACGAATATAAAATCTACCATTCACGAACTTCTCAATACAAATAAAAGAATCTACCTGAACACTTTGGACAACTCTACAAGAAGACAACCAAAATAATGACCATTCCACTATAGCCCCACCATTATATTTAGTGTGCATTCATTTATATTACAAACATCCCAAACATCAACAATAACATTGTTACATAAAATATGAAAATATACACTCTCATTATCACCTTAGATCCAATAATAATTGCATAGCAAGATCCTAATAAAAGCACATTTTAAACAGCTGGGTCAAATTCAGTTTGAATTTATAAAAACCATGTGGCGTCTATCCATTAAGAGTAGCATCCACTAACAACATATAATGTCAGTCGATAGTTTAAGCATGAAAAGGCATAAAATAAATCATATCTTTTGAGCTCCATAACACTTTCACGGAACCAATACTCCTAGGATAGAATAAAACCATAATAACACCAAATGAGCCCTAAGAATCAAGAGTGCCCTAGAATTCAACGGGCCTAAAAAAGAATCCATGATAAAAAGCATGATGAAAGACAAATTTACAATATAATAATCTATTGTAATTGTAGATAAAAAGCACAAAAAGCATGATAACAAAATATCACGCTAATTATTGGATAAAAAACGTGATGCGAGTTTGTATTCTCTAATAAATTGCATGTGCAGCATGCCCCTTCAAGACCTAATCTTTCGATAATGGAGATGTTATACGAATATTCAAATGTCGATAAAAATAAGAATGAAAAGTGGAATCACATCAACCAGAACCTTCGCCCTGCAAGTTCAATCCGATGTGGGTGAACCATGAATGACTATAGACTTTATATAGAACAAAATAGCCCCTGATTTTCCCTCCAATACTGGAAATCGAGGGCTCAAAGAAGGTATCACATGAAATTGAATAAAAATACAAGTGAATGCAACCATATGCCTAAATTACAAAGAAAATGGAGGGCGCAATAACCCTTGGGACCCTCGGGCACAATAACCCTTGGGAGCCTCCATTACTGAAAATTGGGGGTGAAGGAATGATTTCACTAGAATTTCTCTAGAAATTGGGGGCAAAAGATAGATTAGAGGGATATTTTTCTAGGGCGAAAATAGTTTTTTTCGTTTTCCTCATTAATATACGGGAGGCTATTCATTTTGGATTTTTTTTTTTTTCTAATAAATATTGGGAGAATATATTTTAGCTGAAAAAACCCTTTCCATATAAGAAAATATCCCACTAAATTTTTGTAACCCCCTTAATATATCCCATGGCCTATATATAGCCCCTAAAATTATCCATGATTGTTTGCATATTCTAGTACAATCCATTCTCCATTTGGAGAAACATGTATGGAGTAAGGCTCAAATCCATGCTTGCTCCCATAAAAAACTATTTCCACTATGTATCCACTCTCAAACTACAAAACAACTTTGCTACCTGAAAAAAGGTGTTTCATTTCGTTAACACCCTCTTTAGAGATCAAGATCAAAATAAATGCATTGATATCTAGACCAAACATAAAATCTTCAAAACCATGTTTTCGATCATACAACTTTTAAGCTAAGTTGTGAGAAACATACTTTGTTGGTAAAATGAACTCTACAAAACATTAACAGAATCTTAAAGCGTACAAGAGAAATAAGAGGGACCCTCGTTCACTCTTCTCAAGACCAATTTTTTTGCACATAGTAGTAGAGAAGCAAGAGATTACCATTTTTTGTGGTGACCGGTAGAGCCCATAACCATTTGAGTAGAGGCAAAATATTCTAAGACAAAACTTGTAAAACCCATCATATCCATTGAATTTCCTCAGGCTCAAATCAAGGGATTATCAAATTTCAAAACATTTCAACATTTATACTGCAAGTATATATTTTAATTTCAAGGGAACTGGGTTTCAAGACACATAATTTTTAACTTTATAGGCATGTGTGCCAAGATTTTAACTCTAGAAGGATCTGTGCTCCAAACTAGTTTTGAGGTTTTTTCTACCCAAAGTACATGAAGTTCATAGAACACTAGATAACACTATTACCTAAAAAATCATAAAGTTTTTAATTGGCAAGAATTTTCATCCCAAGTAAAATTACGCCGATTTACTATTAGAATATGCAACAAGGCCACTAGAGAGGTGATTCACTTGTGAGATCAGCAGAGTATCCACTCTGTTTCACTCTCGCTATGATATTCCCCACCAGAATGGCATGAGTTTGAAAGGGATAAGGTTGGGTAAAAATCTAGCGTGATTCTGGGGTAATAGATACCCATCAAACCTGGAATCTAGCCAAAGTAAGCTCTATGAAGTGCAACTCACCTTAGGTATGTTCCTTATAGTACTTAAATATACAATGAATTACAAGACACATAAAAGCCAAACTAGACACACCATAAAATTGGAAGGACTTTTCGATTCAAGACAATTTCATTGTGTTTCTTATAAAAATGGAAAGTAGCACAACTAATAGCAGTAGTAAGCCTACAAAACCATAAAACAACACTCTCAAGGACTTTGAACTTAAAAAACACAACATTGCAAGGTCTTTTAGACAAACCAAAAATTAATATTTTTGCTAACAGAATCACCAACTACCACTGTCAGAACCCCCATTCTTTTTCAACTACAAGATTCCATTTTTATAGGTCTTTGGATTTCAAAGAAACCATATCTACAATCACAATATATATTAACAAAATGCATACAATCACCAGATTTAAATGGATGTAGTCTATTAAGTTTAAACCTCTACAAGGGATTTGGGTTTGTAAAGTGGCGGAATCCAATTGAAGGAAAGCATGATTCCACCTTTAGGCTCCTTTGGGTTGAATATAATTTTAGCATACTTGGCATACGAAGGAAATGGGTCTGCATGGAGGAGAAACAATGGCTGTGGGAACCATTCCTTCCCATGGAATAAAAAATACTATGAGCAGAATCAATACTGGTTTTATTCTCTCCATATATTCGATGTATATTTACACCTACTAACCCCAACTCCTATGCAGACAGATTTTAGCATGATGATTTAGTACCCAAATATGAGCAGTTCAATTGATTCTAGTACTAGACCAGATCTGTCAGAAACATTATCTGCATTTTAGATACTCTCCAATATTTAGTTCATATATTATCCCAATGAGCTTAAGCTCACCATAGACAACTTCAATCCTTGATGTATCGATACCCAAATATAATAAATTTAGTTGAATTTGGTACTAGAAAAATCCCATCGAGTAGAGAATCAACACTATTGGTAGTCTCTCCATATACGAAATGCATATCTCCAAACACCTAGACCAAGACTACCACAAGAAACTTAAAGCACTGATGACCCAAATATCCAGTTGATTCTTCTACTGGAACAATCCCTTCACAAACAGATTCATCATTGATGTTGTTTTCTCCTATGTATTCAATGTCTATCATTTCCAATAAGAAACCCCACTAAGCATAAATCAACCTCTCCCATGACTGTGAACTTCTCTAGAAAAATTATGCACAATCCCTCCCCAACCATGCTTCCATTGTGATCAGAAACATCATTGTTCTTTGTTGATCTCTCATTGGGTCACGGGCATCGCCTCACATGAATTGCATAATTATTTTCCTGCAATACCAAGATCAAAACATCACGCCCAATTTAACAATTAAAAAAAACCATTATAAAAAATCCTGACAATGTACCTATAGTAACAGATTGCAAAATATTAATATTTCCCAACCCTTATCATCTTCACCATTTTTGTTTCTCACAACCACTTGATTTTTGCGCTCGTGAAAATGTTTCAAAATTGAACACATCGCAACCAGCCTTCAAAGGGGTCCTAGCACGTCCCAGAAGTGCAGTTTAAAAAATGGATGTAAAAAAAATGTTAATTTTAATTTTTGACATTAAAAAAAAAATGGCAGATTAATATTAAAAATTCATTTAAAGAGCAGTCTTAAAAATTGGTCGTCAAACATTAATCCTGATTGTGAGTTCCAAGTAACAACTTATTGTGGCACCTGGATGCGAATGTATGGGTCGACTCCAGTATCCACTCCACCTGTTTCTTTGAACCATGGACACATCCACTAGTAAGGACATCTGCCAACTTTTTTTTAACAAGAACAGGGGAAATAGATGTATTTATAAAGGCTGTGCACAGCCATTCATTACAAGTTTTCACAAAAATTTGACAGAGTAACAAGTGCCTGAGAGTTTATAGCTAAAGATTCTAGCTGTCTACCTGTAAGAGTTCTAAACAAAACCTTACTAAAACTGTTCAAAGTAGAGCAGGAATAAACCCTGACAAACTGCTGGTTTAGGAATATACAAAAAAACATAGAGTCTTAAACATCAAAAAAGAGGAACCTGAACTGAGACTGCTAACTATCCATATTTTTTAAGGTAGACAGAAGCCGCATCCTGCCTTTCCTGCTTTATCTCCTGATTAACCCTCAGACTGCCATGGACGCAGCTTCCCTGCGATTTCCCGGTGATGACTGCTATGTCTTCCTGCATATTATCCACCTTGCCCATCAATTTGAGCAGATTTCTCTCCAGGTCGTCAATTCTGGAGTCCTGACATGCGAGCTGGTTCACGGTGTAGCTCAAGTCCTTGGCCATTTCCTCATTCTGATTTACACTGGTGCATACTTCATTGTAGGTGTTTCGCACAGAAAGCTTAATATCAACCATGGTGCGACTCAACGCGGCTATGGCCGCCATAATGTTCTGCATAGTGCCCGCCCTGGGGTGGATTAACAGTCCGGAACGGGAGGATGGAGAGCCCAAGTCGCCGAGGGAAAGCTGGTTCATCGCACTGGAGAGGGGACGAGCCATATCGTGATAATGCGAGGGAGGGGCGGATGGCCGAGTTAATAACTGCTCGTGGGAGCTGACAGCACCACGAGGGCCCATGTGCCATGCGCGGTGGAGAGGAGGGCGTGTGGCAGGGGCACACGATACTTCGTCTACGGAGGAGGACGGGGACGGGGGGAGGGGGACCCTCAAACAACTAAGCCCCTTCAAACCCATATCAATAACGTTTTTTGCCATTAAACAATTAGATTATGGTATAAATTGAAATCCCAAGGCACCATTTAGACCCTCCATGTGCCCGATATCTAGCAGCGTTCCTTTGTTGGCTGCTTCATCTGCTAACTTGTTGTTCGCTCGACAGATGTGGAAGAAAGAAGTCTGAGAAAAATGAGGATTAGATTTTATTCTTTGCATGTACCTGTAAGCTCTAGATCCTTGCGGGGCGGCACCCCTTCTCATTGTTTGAATGACATGTCTGGAATCCCCATAAACTCTGAGATTGTCAATGCTGAGGGAGGAGATCATATTGAAAGATAGGACGAGAGCAAGCCATTCAGCTTCATTGTTTGTCTTGATTCCGAATCCCCACGAGATAGTTTCAATTTTATTTCCTCCGGGGTCAAATAAGACCCCACCCGCACCTGCCACCCCAACATCTGCCAACTTGCCAAGGCACCTAGAACCGTTTCTATTTAAGGGAGGACATTGTTAGATGTTATGGGATATCCCATCGATTAATACACCTATGCCATAATTTAATTAAATACATTAAATTCGTAGGTGTGAGCTGGGAGGAATATATAGAGACTATTAATTTTCACAAGATGTCTGTGAAAGTTAGTAGCAACAATGTCAATTAAATTATAATAATAATGGTGAATATTGTGGAATAAATGGTTATGTCAGGTGCCTTTGTGGGTGTCTTGTCTTGAGGGATGCAGGAGATTGAATATTGGAATTCACTTTACTTGTAGGAAGGGAAAATTTGGAAATGCTAGCAATTATTCACGATTTGAGAAATTTGGTCGCATTTTCAACAATGTCTATGGCTCTTTGGACTAGAATTTTTGGGCGATAATCTCTCCGCTCTCGCCATTTTCATATTGGGGATTTTTGAGATGGTCAGGTTCGAATTCTGCTGAGGTTTTTTTATTTGTGGGATTTTGAGTTGCAGCATTTCCCTTTCCATATTGGGGTTTTTGAGATGGCCAGGTTCGAATCCTACTGAGGCATTTTTTATTTGTGGGATTTTAAGTTGCCATATTTTTAAAGGGTTTTATCTGTGCATTTTTTAGAATTTATTTTATTTTTTCCAAGGGAGGACTTGGACTAAAGAAAGTTGTTATCCGTCTGAATCTATGATGGATAAATTTAAGCAGAAATGGCACCAAAGAGGAACTGGATGAAAAATGGCCTCGACGAGAGTCCAATGGCAGCATGGGAGACAGAGAATCCCGGGCTTTCTCTTAATATCTCTGCTACCTTCACAGGCTTCAGGAAACCTCTAATCAACATAGAATGATGGATTCTTCTTTAAGAACCACTAACTTGGCAGTGCGAAGATGAAGCAATCTACAAGACAAGCATCTTCCCATCATATCAAAATCTTCCTTTACAGGAGATATCTAGAGGAAATATCTTTACATGTGACATTTAGAGGGAATATCTAATGGGCATGGATGTGGTCTAATGCGCTCGTTGTTAATAATTTTGATGACATTTCAGATGATCTGTTCATTTCTGTCCACACGTGGATTCAAGGTAGGTGGTTATCTCACTTTCGATTTTTATTTTTATTTTTCTGGTTTTTTTTCCAGTTTGCTGAACCCATTGTTTGAATGTTTATGTGTGAATTTCTATTTTATAAATATAAATCAATCAATTTTATTGTAATGTGTATTATTAATTTATTCATTAAGCGCAAAAAAATTTCATTTGTTACTGTGTTTATATGCTCAGGAAATAGGGCTACTTGGTGATGGTTTCATAGACTTGATTTTACGAATTTACCAAAATATAAGTTTCTTAAAATAAAATTTCATGATTCGTGAATGTGTCCTGTGCTTCACCTAATGGTAAACCTAGTGAATATGTAAAAAATATAAGCACCATGATGTGTGAAATCATATGTTTCAAGTCCAACACGTAGGTATCAAATGGACCCATAATTTTGAGCCTAAAATGGAATGGTTTCCCACTCCTCGTTTTTAACTCTGCTCGTAGCACCCTCACCTGATTTTCCAAGTTCACCTGATTTTCCAAGTTGTTTTGAAGAGATATTTACCCAGGTAAATGTAGTGTTTATTTATTAATTTCTTGAATAAATTGATTGAAAATTTTAACTATGTCGGTGGTACCCTCACATGATTTTACAATCTCTTTCAAAGAGATATTTACATAAGGAAATGTAGTGTGGATTTGTTAATTTCTTTAATTGAATAAATGGATTGAAAATGTAATAATTAATTTAGCAATTTTTTTAATGAATATTGGAGTTAATTTATTATTGTCAATTGAAATGTAATTTTTTTTAAAGCTTTTCATTGTTGAAGGGCTACAGGAATATATACTTTTCTACCTGAAATTAAGATCATCCCTTCAAATTTGATCCCTGCTTGTGAATGAGCATCAAATACTGAGGACTCCCATGTCGGATTTAAAATTTTAAAAAATATGAGATTTCACAGTACCTTCTAAATGAAACATGATAGATCTCTCGAGTGGTTTTTTACAACACCTGACAAAGATGGACACCCATGATTTCTAGCGCCAGTATTTTTATTCAACAACAATTTACAAACACAAGGAAAGCTAGGAAAATAGTACCTTCCAATACAAACACAGTGTTAAGATTCAATATGCTAAGACATAAAATATCAATATTACATTTCATTTCACAACAATAGAATATACAGGATCACTGAAAGAACAACAAGCACAGCATAAACACAAGAGACATAGATTTATCTTGGGAAACCCTCATGGGGTAGAAAACCCAGCAAAGCTTCCTCAATATAGATGATCAACAATACATAGATGTATATCCCAAACATGAGCTCCTTCTCCTCCATAGCAGATCTCTCCATCTCACCTATGCGCCATTCACAAGTGAGTGAATAATGAGTGAGTGTGATAAATGAGGAACACACCTCCTTTATTTATACATTACTCCGACTTGTATTTTACATTATCTAGGTCAGCCCCAACTTAACCACTTAACATAATGTGACAGGGCCGACCCCACTAGGGTGGTCTAATAACCCTTTAACCCACATGACTCATACAGGGTCGACCCCCACTAGGGAAGTCTAATAACCCAAGTTACCACATTCTCCACGGAGGAATAAAACATCTCTGGATATACAACAAGGTCTTCACAGAGGAATGAAACATCTCCGGAATAATAAAGTACAAATATAATATTCTTAGAAGTTACAATATTTCAACACTCCCCCTTTACGAGAAAGATATTATAATAACATTTGCACGAGCAAGGAGTCATCAACTACATGATACATGATACATCTATAAATCATTGGAAGCTTTCTTTATACATCATCATCAGTAACTCATTCAGTTACTGGAACATCAACATCATCAGTATTGAGTCTTCATCTTCTGCAGCACTCAATCAGCTACATCATCATCATCATTTGGATCACCTGATCAACAGCCTCATCGTCTAGATCTACTGATCAACATCATCGTCATCTAGACCATCACAATAAAAAACATTGTCATCTAGACCATCATGATCAACAACATCATCATCTAGACCATCACGATTGGCATCATCGTCATCTAGACCATCTCGATCAACATCATCGTCATCTAGACCATCTCAATCAACAACATCATCATCTAGACCATCACAATTAGCATCATCGTCATCTAGACCATCACGATCAATAGCATCGTCATCTAGACCATCACGATCAGCAGCATCATCATCTAGACCATCACGATCAACAACATCGTCATCTAGACCATTACGATCAACAACATTGTCATCTAGATCATCACGATCAACAACATCATCATCTAGATCATCACGATCAACAACATCATCATCTAGATCATCACGATCAACATCTGGATCCTCTCGATCAACAACATCAACATAGCAGCATACTCTGCAATGTACAAGATCCTATTACAGGATGATCAATCCCTCTCACTTTAGGACATAGGTCCAAGGATGATACAATCCTGATCCACTTACGGGATGATCAATGCCTCTCAATTTAAGACATCTCTCATTTCTATTGACGATGCAATCTAGATCAACTTATAGAATGATCAATCCTTAGCACTTTAAGACACCTCACCATGTCTAGGGACGATGCAATCCCGAATCAACTTACAGGATGATTAATCCTTATCACTTTAAGACACCTCACCATGTCTAGGGACGATGCAATCCTACCATGTACATTTTGAACCAAGGGTTCCGGGATGATGCAATCCCCTCACATACATTTTGAACTACTGGTTCCGGGATGATGCAATCCCCATCATGTACATTTTGAACTAGTGGTTCCGGGATGATGCAATCCCCATCACGTACATTTTGAACTAGTGGTTCCGAGATGATGCAATCCCCATCATGTACATTTTGAACTAGTGGTTCTGGGATGATGCAATCCCCATCACGTACATTTTGAACTAGTGGTTCCGGGATGATGCAATCTACATTTTGAACTAGTTGTTCCGGGATGATGCAATCCCCATCACGTACATTTTGAACTAGTGGTTCTAGGATGATGCAATCCCCATCACGTACATTTTGAACTAGTGGTTCTGGGATGATGCAATCCCCATCACGTACATTTTGAACTAGTGGTTCCGGGATGATGTAATCCCCATCACGTACATTTTGAACTAGTGATTCCAGGATGATGCAATCCCCATCATGTATATTTTGAGCCAAGCGTTCAAGGACGATGCAGTCCTATCACGTCCACTAGGGACCATACAATGACCTCATCGTCGGTACAGGTATCCTCATCATCGACCTCATCGTTGGAACAAGTATCCTCATCATAGATATTATCAATACAAGTATCCACATCATCGATATAGTATCCACATCATCGACACAAGTATCCTCATCATCGATACAAGTATCCATATCATCGATACACATATCCATATCAACACAGATATCCTCATCATTAACCTTACCGTCAATATAGGCAATCTCATCATCGATACGAGTATCCAAATATTATCATCGACCACATCACTCCCCCTTTCAAGGAGGGTCCTTCTGAACGACACCAAGCTTGTCTCGGAAATACTCAACCTCTACTCAAGACAGAGGTTTGGTCAATACATCACCAACTTGTTCGTCAATGCTCACATACTCAAGCTTGATAGCTCCTTTCTGCACCATATCCCGTATATAAAAATATCAGATCTCTATGTGCTTTGACTTATCATGGAACACTGGATTCTCTGCCATCTTGGTACAACTCTGGTTTTCACACAGGATCACAGCGGGATCCATCTCTAAGTCAAACAATCCTGATAACAACTTCCGAATCCATATCACTTCACAACTAGTAGAGCAAGCAGCAATATATTCCGCTTCAGCTATGCTGGGACCCACACTAGAATGCTTCTTGCTAAACCATGAGATCATGGCAGATCCCAGACAATAACATACACCCGATGTGCTCTTCCTATCTGATACACTTCCAGCCCAATTAGCATCTGTGTAGCCATACAATCTGAAATCATGGTCTCCAAGATAATATAGACCAAAGTCTATCGTATCCTTCAACTACCTCATCACATGCTTTGCAGCTATTAAGTGAACACGTCTAGGTTCCACTAGATACTGCCTCAAGGTGTTCACAGCAAAGCATATATCTGACCTAGTGTTCATCAGATACATCAATGACCTAATAATTTGTCTGTACAGAGTTACATCCACTAACTATGATGAGTCATTAGCTAACAGCTTCAAGTCGGAACCCATGAGAGTGGCCATGGTTGTACATTCCAATATATCAAATACTTTCCCTAGTTGAGAAAGATTCCTTCTGGGCCTTGCTATACTTCCAGACCTAGGAAGTAACGCATCAATCCGAGATCTTTCATCTCAAATTCTGTAGATAGCTTCTTCTTGCTTTCCATGATCTGTTTCTCATTCCTTGTCAGAAAGAGATCATCCACATACAGTAATAGTATGACAGGTTCATCATCCATAACCTTAAGATAAAGGTTAGGATCATCTTTACTTTTGGTAAATCCCAAGCTTGTCAAGAAGCTATCAATTCTCCCTCTGTGACTGAACATCATTCACACTCTTCATTGAGTGATCTTTTGCATATCTATTTGTTCCATCTCTCGTCAGATGGGTCTACTGATATGAGCCTCAAGATCATTCAAACTCTGTGGTGAGTTCCTTCTTGCATCCATCTAATAGAAGAATTTCATCTGTATATAGACACCATCTTCAACCTTGTAGCAAAGGTTTAAATCCGCATCACCCATGGTGATCATTAAGCTCATCAAATGAATATCGATCCTGGGTATCGTACAGATCTTTCTTCAATTACACCATTAAGAGAATGGTCTAGCCACTTGGAGCAAACATCTCGTCATGATCCTCTTCCTCTCTCTAAGAGAATCTTCTAGCCACGAGCCTTCTATAGTATGTTTGATTTGTAAGTCTTCTTGTTGAACATCCATCACTTGTTCGGTGTTCATGACCTGTCCTACAAATCAAAGTTAATTACATGATTAGTAATACTTCATAATCATCAAATCATGTTGACATGATAACCTATTATGGCGCATACAGATATGATTCACATAGTTTATGCAACTATCTTGACCAATACTTTGGCACAAAACTTTTCCATATCCTATATGCATACAGTGGCTATCTAGATGCCTTCCATCTCTACCAGAACATACTCTCAAGAGCATGCACAGCTCTCAGCATGTCAGCAAAGAGGTTTCATTCTAGATAAACAACAATGGAATGTTTGTCCAACTTACCCATCATATGCATATTAGTAGTATATTGTTCAATGCTATATGAATGCTTACACTATGCATGATATATTCTAGGAATACAAATATGCATACAACTATTACAATCAATATCATTTACTATTTTAGAGATTCAAATAACAACTCAAATACTTATCTTTTATGTTTGTGTGGTTGCCTCCCGCCTGATTTCTATGATAGCATCATGATTATAAGTCTTTGAACTTCTATCCATCCTGGATCACTATGCATGCTCAAGTATGCACTAGTGTCATCCTCATGATCTCATACATAATCATACATTCATTAGTATAGTCTCAATACTATCAAAACATTGTGATTCTAAATAATCTTAAGTATGTATGGTTATGATAATTTCATACATAGGTATACTTACCTAAGATCCTAATAAAGTAGGATTCCAACTTGATATAGGAAAACATACCTGGATTATCATGCTTGGTTATGACTTAACATACCCAAACAATATCTTATTTGTTCTCTTCAATGATTTAGAGACCTTGTGCTATAACTTGCATATCTCATACGTTAAACATAGTAGAACAAAGTCATACATACCTCGTAAGTAGAGATTCTATATGGTCAAATAATATGGATGAGTCTTTGTCTTTAGGTCATCATGGTCATAAAAACTTGATTTGTCTTTCTTGATGTACCTGTATCTTGTTAGCAGACAACAACATCCTCATACAACACCACAGGTGCATTAGTGCAATCATATAACCCTAATCAATGAATGTCTTCTATCGTTCACATGCATTCATACTTTTACTAGGGTGAGAAGAAAATTCTAGGATTAATCAAGATTGTATTAACTTCAATAATATGAAGACAAACATATCATAATGTTAATCATGAACAGATTATAAAAAAATATACCTGTATCTCCTCAAGTCATACCTGTCGAGATTGCTTGTAGAATTCTTATGTAAGGCCTTAGCCTCTTCTCCCTTTGGGACTGGAACCTCTTCACTTATGTAACTCATTCTCTTTTAGGATTAACCCAATCACTTGATTTGTTGTTGAAAACTAGATCTGGAGCTGGATTAGGGTTTGTTAGAGAAACCCTAAAAATTCAAACTGTGAATTTCAAACTTCTGAAAGGATAGAAAGATGTGCCTTACTGAGTTGATCATGATGGTATACTCAGAATTTGAAAAATGCAAAGTTTCACCCCTCAAAATTGCTTTTGAAACTTCTGGATTCACTAGGCAGGACCCTAAATTAGGGTTTGAGTTTCCCGGAGCTTCACCCAGCCAAAAAGTTCGATCCAAAGCTCTAAACTTTGATTTTTCCAAGGAGATGCCACCCATGGTCTTAGATTTCAGAAATTCCAATTTTTGCAGAAACCCTAATTTCCATATTTACTAGATAGGACCCCAAACTAGGGTTTGATTTTCCTAGAGCTTCACCCAACCAACAAATTCGATCTTGATCCCTGAACTTCGATTTTTCCGAGGAGCATCCAGCCATGGACTCAGATTCCAAAAATTCCAATTTTCTCTGAAACCCTATTTTTCAGGTCAAAAACTAAAAATGCTTAGAATTGAATTCTGTCTCGATAGAAAGATGCGCCTTGCTGAGGAGAGTCAATCTAGCCTCCTAACTTTCAATATCTGTGGAGAGAAACCCAAAAAACAAGAAGCCCTAGCTTCCACAACTGCACAATGTCTTCTTCTCAAGTTAGCTCTGATACCATCTTAAGATTCAACATGCTAAGATAGAAAATATCAACATTACATTTCATTTCACAACAATAGCATATACAGGATCACTAAAAGAACAACAAGCACAACATAAACACAAGAGGCACAGATTTATCCTGAGAAACCCTCATGGGGTAGAAAACCCAGCAAATCTTCCTCAATATAGATGATCAACAATACATAGATGTATATCCCAAACATGAGCTCCTTCTCCTCCATAGCAGATCTCTCTTTCTCACCTATGCGCCATTCACAAGTGAGTGAATAATGAGTGAGTGTGATAAATGAGGAACACACCTCCTCTATTTATACACTACTCTGACTTGTCTTTTACATTAACTGGGTTGGCCCCAACTTAACCACTTAACATAATGTGACAGGGCCAACCCCACTAGGGTGGTCTAATAACCCTTTAACCCACATGACTCATACAGGGTCGACCCCCACTAGGGAAGTCTAATAACCCAAGTTACCACATTCTCCACGGAGGAATAAAACATCTCTGGATATACAATAAGGTCTTCACGGAGGAATGAAACATCTTCGGAATAATAAAGTACAAATATAATATTCTTAGAAGTTACAGTATCTCAACACACAGAACTTCACTCGACAACCATTAAGGTTGCATAGAAATGTGAGAAAATAATAGTACCCTCCTTCCAATTAATATTCCACCATAGCATAATATCGCCCTCCTTCCACCATAGCATTGATGTTATCTACAATAAAATAAATTACCAGAACTATGAAACCTAACCATGCCTTCGAATGTTCTACATCGTTACTGTCTGCACTGCGCTTCACAAGGGGGAAAGTGAAATAGTACACATGCCAAGAAGACCATAGTCTTTTGTCCAGATGTTACTCTTTGAATATGATAATGCAATAAAGTATAATGATATGAGATAGGTGTTTCTTGTGCAGATGCAGGTAAAAAATATTTGTACATTAGGTTAGTAAAAGTATAGTGGCATTTTAGTTTATTTTCATATTTATTTTAATAGCGTCCAATAATAAAATTAGTGAATTCAAGACTTCTAATACAATCATATTTCAATAAATTTTAATAATAAATTACAAATAAATAATAAATATATTTGAACTTTAATGTACATTACATATATTCAATGTATTCATATGAATTAATATGAAAATATGGAACATATACTCTTTGCGTATAGCAGGGACTAAAAATGCATTCATGAAATTATTATTCATGCAAGTAGAATTCATTTGAAAAGTAGTAAATATGTATTAAATACATGTAATTAAATATGAATAACTCACTTTCTATTTTTTTAATTAAAAAAGGTAATATTGTGCACACATGTGAGTGTTAAAAGATATTTGGGAAAGTGGCTGAGCAAAAAGGGGATACAATAATGAGGTAATGATTATGAATTCATAGAGATGTTCAATTCATAAAGAAAATGAAATATGTAATTGACATGAATTTTCTTCAATTCTTATAATATTATATTAAACCCATATAATATATTTATTTTTTAATGCTAAAAAATCTTCCATGTTAATAAATTGATTCTAATTACCCATTCATATGATTGTGGTTGTACACATCGCATATTAATAAATTTATTTTTATAACTAATATTCATGCATCTTCTACTAAATGATTTGGAGTGATATTCGTAATAATAAAAATCTATTCATGCTTATTTTTATAGGACAAATCATACACTAACAACATGCTCAATTTTCCCAATATGATGTTAGGAAAATTCATACACTAACGCCAATGACCCTTATCATTTTTCTTCATTTAATACTTCTATAGAGGCAACTCTCTCTTGCTACAATTCCATCAGATAAGTAGCTCTAACTAAATTCCTATATCTTTGCATTAATTGTGAAGCTAAAATAGATTAAACAAATCCTCCACCAATGTCCCAAGGTATTGCCTTCTAAACTCACCCACCTAGTACCTTTCCTTTATTGAAACCATAGAGATCAACTACCAAATTTAGGCCCTTATGATTGCAATCAAGATTCAACCTGGAAACTATCCTAACTTACATAAGCTAACTTACCTAGCTTACATAACCTAACTACCTCACCAATATTTGATATCATGAGTCCAACAAAATCATCAATATTAGGGGCACCCCTCTCCTATGAGTCTACATCTAGGAGTTTTTTTATTGGACAATTTCTAGAACTAGGGTTTTGCTCATTAACATGTAGTGCAATTTCGACATTTATAGTCAATTCTTGTAAACTCTAGTTTGTGAGCGTGTGGAAATTGTGGTCAGATTTTCCTTATACAAATATTGGATCTTATGGAACTCAATTTCACTGCTCCATTTGTTTTTTATGACCCTGTACTAAATTCACCATGTTCCTTTGAATGCCTTCAGGAGGCCAGTTACAACTCGCCATAAAATGAAAACCGGGTCTCAGTTTGATGAACTATCAATTTTGTTGGATTTGTGACATAAAATTACATCTAGGGGAACCCATTTCTTGTAATTATATGGCCAAGATATTTTTTATTGGACAATTTCCAGAACTAGGGTTTTTTTCTTTGACATGTAGTGTAATTTTTTCATTAATGATCAATTCTTGCAAAATCTATTTTGTGAGCATGTGGATTACAAATAAAATTTTTGGAGCTTAGGAAATCAATTGATTCCACATAAACTACATCATACCTAATCACCAAACTTGTCTTACTCATTTGGTCAGTGTTGCTACTAGTTCATCGAACTTGACTATTGGAAGAGCACAAAGGTGGGCACATATACCTACAAGTGTCCCAACCTTAAATAATTTCAAATCATAAATTATAACATTGAATTATGTCAAATAAACAATACCTACATGTGTTGGAAAGAACCAAACCATGAAGATAAAGATAACTGAAAATTAAATCTACAATAACACAATTTGGACACCTCTTGAAACTTCATATATGTATGTGTTTGTAAAGATGAAGTACATGTATATAATAGCCTCATACCAGGGATCAATCCTATATCTCTAAAAATCCCTAGTCCAAGAAAACAATGAAAACCCTAGATCCACCAAAGATAAACTAGTGTCAATGCTAGCACGCCTACTTTGCTCAAAGCAAGACAATCTCCTCTATCCTCCTCAACAAGTACAACCTAAGGGTTTATCCAAAAAATCATAAATCCGTATTAGATGTTATGATTCCTTGGGACTTGTGATAATTTGGAATCTTAAATACAATGATGTAGGGGATCTATTTATAATGCTAATGGATCAAAATTGATTTTGGATTCCCTTTTAGTTCTTTGTATGATGCCTTTGTTTATGAATGCATTTAGTTTCATGTGATGCATGATAATAATGAATGTTGATTATGATGGGATTTGGTACATTGTTCTTTGTTTCTTATAAATTTATTTTATTAACAATTTATTGATGCCTTGGGTAGGATATTATCCTCCTTGGTATTGGAAATGCTAGTATCTCAAAAATTCATTAGGGTACAATTATTATTGGAAACATTATTGAAATTATGGTTCATGATAATGTTAATAGTTTGATTCATTATTGGGATAGATCAAAGTGCTTTTGGAAGGAATTATGATAGGTGCACCAATGCATTATGAGGAAAACGATATTGAGTTTGTGCAATGATATTGATATTGAGCATGTGCATTGAGGTTGTGAATAGTAGATGTTCTAGAGAGCACATTATAGTAGTGGATAATTTATTAGATGTGAATTTTCACTTGTCTTGGAGTTGTTAGGGTTCATAAAGAAACCCTAAGAGCTATATGTTAGGGCTTGTGAGGAAAAACTAGAAGAAGATAAGGGGTGAGAGAGATGGATGGGATATTCTTGGAGAGATCTCTCTTGTGTGATGTTACAGTTTTCTCTTGTGATGAATAGGACTTAATCTATACATGTAAACCCTAGAGAATAACATGGTATTGAAGATGATGATGGTTCTTATGGATCTTGTTGTAGCACTAGGGTTTCTACCATAGTAGAATACATGGAATGTGGAGCTAATTCCTTGTATGAATTTGAAGCTTTTTTCTTTTGATATGTAAGGCTAAGGAAATATCATGGAGTTCCAGTATTCTCAATGAGCCATGGAAGCATTGGTGCTTTTGATGATGAAAGAATGGAAGACCTATTATTAATGAACCATGGAAGTATTGGTGCTTTTGACGATGCAATAGTAGAATATCTAGGGTTTTGATGCTTTCATATTGAATATCTTTTGTGGTGGGTAGTTTTTCGTGGTTTCCCTAATTAGAATTTTGGAATTTTTGAAAAATTATACAATCTTTGTGATGAAGTGTGGTATGTACATGTACTTAATTATGATACATATATGAAGTTTCTAGTTGTCCAATACTAATAGCAGTTGTCGTTGACATGTTGTTATCAAGTAGGAGAGGATTAAAAAAATTGACTTGTTATGCAAGTTAAGATGGCAATGCGATTGTTTGGGGAATTTTTTTATCAAAGAAGCTAGGGTTTGGGTGCTCCCACGTCGCGCTTGCTACTCGATCGATCAGGTGTTCTAGCCATGGATCCCCCATCGGATCCTAGCCGCGCGGGGTTGGAGACTGCTTACCCCCCATTACTGATATCTTTCATTCCCTGGTTGCTTCCCAACCACTTCCCTCCAAGACGTCGGCTCCAAGCGAATCCAAATTTGTTAAGAAATCCGCAGTCCCCAAAGTCAATATTTCCTCAACTCTATCCAATTTCAAAGTAGTAGCACTCACGAAAATGTTGAAATATTGTAACTTCTAACAATATTCTATTTATACTTTATTATTATTCAGCCGGAGATGTTTTATTCCTCCGTCGGGATGTTATTATTATGTAAATCCATTGAGGTAAATCTTCCCATGTAAGTTGGGGCAATAGATCCCCTAAGAGTCATTTGTAATGGGGTGTTTAAGTCCCCTAGAGGGGTCGGACCAGTCAGCATTAAGTTGAGTGGTTAATTTGTTGGGGCCGACCTAGTTAGGGTTAATACTCAAGGGAATTAAAGTATAAATAGAGGAGGTGTGTTCCTCATTTAACACACACTCACTCACTTGTGAAATCTCATAGGAGAGAGAGAGATCTGCAAAGGAGGAGAAGGAGCTCTTGTTTTGGGATTACATATTTGTACTTTTGATCATCTATATTGAGGAATTTTTGTTGGGTTTTCTACCCCATGAGGGTTTCCTAGGATAAATTGTGTCTCTTGTGTTTATGTTGTGCTTTTTGTTCTTTCAGTGATCCTGTATATGATATTGTTGTGAAATTGAATGGAATACTGATGTTATCTATCTTAGCATATTGAATATTAACATGGTTTCAGATCTATCCTAAAGAAAGGCAATGTATGGAACTTACGACACTTGTTTCACTTGTGACAATTTGAAAGTTAGGGTTTTGTATAGTAAAACCTAGTCATCGTGGAACTTTCGCTATAAATAAATTTTGGAGAAGGTTCAGGATCTGAAAATTGGACAAGCCGAAGAAGAAATTTTCCTGTACCTTGTGTCCGAGTTTCAGCCTCAGATTCGTTGTACTTTCTGAGATATGATCCGTACAAGTTAGGGTTTCTGTCTCTTCCAGAATTAATCCCTAAACATGTGACCTAGGTAAATAGGTCATATATCTAGCTAGGAATATCCAAATGGAATTTCGTAAAAAGTGACAGTATGGCAGGGACTGTAGTTTCACAGGTCTGAGTTTCAGAGGCCGAAGTTGAAACAGTGACACGTGGAACTCTGTACAAGTTCGCTATGTTTTTTCATCCCTTAAACATGTCATTTTGGGAAACTGAGCATATCACTCTAATGGAGAATCCAATGAAGCTCAAACCTGTGGGGTTGTAAAGATGACAGGTAAAGATACCACAGGACAAAGTTTCAGACCCTGTAGATCCTAAATTTCATAGATACACCAGAAACAATACGGAACATCTGAAATTACTCAATGGAGGAAATCAAAGAAGAGGAGAAAGAAGCTCTCACTTAGGGTTTTTCAGTTTTTAGGTATGGAATGACCTGATACAATGTTGGAGACACCTGATGCAACATTGGAAACTTTGAAAATGGATTTAGAATCCATTCATCATAGATATTAATCCTCCATAAAAATGTTGTGGGAGGAAGGAGATTGAAAATTAGGGTTTCCAAGTAAGAAGAAACCCTAACAAAGTTGGGAGACTCATATGGAAGCAATGAAGGAGGTTTAAATGAAAGTGATATTTTATCATCCTAGCACCATCAGCCTATATAAGATGTTTACAAGTGATCTACCTTGGATGGTTAGGGTTTTACCCTTATAGAGAAGACTACAAGCAATATCGACAGGTATGACTTGAGGAGATACAGGTATGTTTTGAAATTTGTTTCATGATTAAGTTCATGATATGTTTGTCTTCATATTATTGAGGTTAGTACAATCATGATTAACTTTAGATTTTCTGACCACCTTAGTAAAAGTATGAATGCATTTGAAGAATATAATACATTCATTTATTAGGGTTATGACACTTAAGATTGTACTAATGCACTTGTGGTGTTGTATGAGGATGATGTTGTCTGCTAACATGAAAGGTACATCAAGTAAGACAAATCTATATGACCATGATGACATGAAGAAAAAGACTCATCCATAGTCATTGATCACATAGAATATCTACTTACAAGGTATGTATAATTTGGTTCTACAATGCTTAACCTATGAGGAGATACAGGTTACTAGCACAAGGTCTCTAAATCATTGAAGAGAACAAAGAAGACATTATTTGGGTATGTTAGACATAACTAGAAAGCATGATAATCCAGGTATGTTTTCCTATATCGAGTTAGAATCCTACTTTGTGTTAGGATATTGGATAAGTATACTTGTGTATGAAATGATCATGACCATACATGTTTAAGATTATTTAGAATCATAATGTTTTGATAGTATTGATATTATACTAATGAATGTATGATTTTGTATGAGATCTTGAGGATGACACAATGATGACACTAGTGCACACTTAAGCATGCATAGTGGTAGAGAATGGATAGAAGTTCAAAGACATATAATCATGATGCTATCATAAAGGGAAAATAGAGATCAAGAGGGAGCCAACCACACAAACATAAAAGATAAGTATTTGAGTTGTTATTTGAATCACTTCTTGAATCTATGAATAGTTAATGATATTGCTCGAAATAGTTGTATGCATATTTGTATTCCTAGAATCAGGAAATATATCATGCATAGCGTAAGTGTTCATATAGCATTGAACAATATACTACTAATATGCATATGATGGGTAAGTTGGACAAACATTCCATTGTTTCTTGTCTAGAATGAAACCTCTTTGCTAACATGCTGAGAGCTATGCAAGCTCTTGATAGTATGTTCTGTTAGAGATGGAAGGCATCTAGATAGCCACTGTATGCATACAGGATATGGAAAAGTGTTGTGCCAAAGTATTGTTCAAGATAGTTGCATAACTATGTGAATCATATCAGTATGAATAATAGGTTATCATTGAAATGTCAACATGATTTGATGATTATGAAGTGTTACTAATCATGTAATTAAATTTTATTTGTAGGAAAGATCATGTGTTATGATCTACAAAAGAAGGATGATGAACACCTGTTCCAAAGAAAAAGTGATGGATGTTCAACAAGAATACTTACAAATCAAACGTACTATAGAAGGCTTGTGGCTAGAGGATTATCTTAGAAAGAGGGAGACGATCATGATGAGATGTTTGCTCCAAGTGGATAGGCACACTTCCATAGATAAATTACACCCATGGATGAAAAGACTGCTCTCTTGAATGGTGTAATAGAAGAAGAATTGCATATCGAGCAAACTCCCAGGATTTGATAGAGAATCACATGATTAAAGAAGGATTTGTACAGGTTCAAAAGGTACCCAAGATTGATAGTCATTTGATGAGCTTGATGATCACCACGGGTGATGTGGATTTCAACCTTTGCTACAAGGTTGAAGATGGTTTCTATATACAGATGGCATGCTTCTCCCATATGGAAGCAAGAAGGAACTCACCATAGAATTTGAGTGATCTTGAGGCTCATATCAATAGACCCATCTGATGGGAGATGACACAAATAGATATGTAGAAGATCACTCAATGCAAAGTGTGCATGATGTTCAGTCATAGAGGGAGTAGATCTTAGAGTTAAAGAATCTTGGCATGATTCAGGTGATTAGATATGTGGCTAAGTTCAGATGAGATTTTTCCTTAGCCAAGGAAAATGTGAAGTAGAGATATGGGATGATGGACAGTGGTTTCTATAGTTTCAGACATATGGTTGGTTCGTTGACGTATTTGACAAATACCAAGCCAGATATATGTTTTGTTGTGAACACCCTGAGTCGGTATCTAGTTGAGCCTAGATGTGTTCACCTGGTAGATGGAAAGCATGTGATAAGGAACCTGAGAGGTATGATAGAATTTGGTCTATACTATGTTGGAGATCATGAATTCAGACTGTATGGTTATACATATGAAGATTGGGTTGGAAGCATCTCAGACAGAAAGAGCACATCGGGTGGATGTTATTGTTTGGGATCTGCTATGATCTCATGGTTTAGTAGAAAGAAGTCCAGTGTGGTTCTCAGCTACAGCTGAAGCAGGATATATAGAAGCTTGCTCTGCTAGTTGTGAAGCCACATGGCTGCGGAAGCTGTTGTTAGGACTATTTGACTTAGAGATGGACTCCACTGTGATCCTATGTGACAACCAGAGTTGTATCAAGATGACGGAGTATCCAGTGTTCCATGATAATTCAAAGAACATAGAGATCCGATATTTCTATATACGGGATATGGTGCAGAAAGGAGCTATAAATATCGAGTATGTGAGAACTGATGAGCAAGTTGTTGATGTATTGACCAAATCTTTGTCTCTAGTAAAGTTTGAGTACTTCCAAGATAAGCTTGGTGTATTTCAAAAGGACCCTCCGCGAAAGGGGGAGTGATATGGTTGATGATGATATTTTGGATCGACGATGAGGTTGATGATACCTGTACCGATGATATGGTCGATGAGGATACTTGTATCGATGATGAGGATACTTGTATCGATGATGAGGATAACTGTATCGATGATGAGGATGCTTGTACCGATGATGAGGTCGATGATGAGGATGCTTGTATCGATGATGAGGATGCTTGTATCAATGATGGTGAGGAAACTTGTCGATCACTTCAGTAGCAGAGTACCACTTTCCTTGGGATGAGATTTGGCCAGCTTTGGCAACCTGAAATAAGGGAATTGTGTTTGTCCTTGTAAGGCGTACTCATTGTCCCACAATGGTGTCGCAAGGAAGAGGTTCTTGAACATCTGAATGGATGTATTTGGGTGCTGCTGTGGAGAAGTCGTTCTGTTCCAACAAAGGCGCATGATATGGTCGAAGCAGATCCACATTGAAAACTGGATGCAAACTCAGGCATGCAGGAATGTCGAGTTGGAAAGCATTTTTGCCAATATGTCGAAGAATACTGTACAGACCATATCGCAAAGGCTTGAGCTTCTTGAAAGGACCAATGAAGTGCTCCTTCTTAAGATGTAGCCAAACCTTATCCCCAATTTGGAATGTATGAGGAATACGATGCTTTTCATGTCGGGACTTAGCTTTCTCGTTTTCTCTATGCAACATATCTTGCGCTTGCTTCAGGATGTCACAAATCTGTTCTCGAAACTTGACTGCTTTATCAACTTCTCGCTAGCTATGGTCTGTGTCGGATTTTGGTTGTGTCGAGGAGCTGATCAAGTCGATAGGCATTGAGGGTTGAAATCCATAACAGATCTCAAATGGACTCTTTCCTGTAGATCTGTGTTGAGAAAAATTGTAGTTGTGATGTATGTATGGAAGACTATCATCCCATGTGCGTCGATGATGGTGATTGTACATGCGAAGCAGTTGTACTACCAAGCGATTCGCAACTTCCGTCTATCCATTGGTATGAGGATGGAAAGCTGTCGAAAATGAGAGTCGTGTGTCCAGCTATTGCCAGAGGTTCTTCCAAAAGATGCTGACGAATCTGGCAAATCGGTCGGAAATGATGGTTGTGGGTAAACCAAAGTGTTTCCAAATATGTGTAAAGAAGAGTTGAGTGGTTTTCTATGCTATCGTGGTATTCTTACATGGTATGAGAATGGCCATATTGGAAAATCGGTAGACTACTACTAATATCGCATCATGTTGATGTTTGGTAGTAGGATAACCCATCAAGTAGTCCATAGAAATAGATTCCCATGGTCGACTAGGAACTGGTAGAGGTGTATACAATCCATATCGTCGATTAGGTGGCTTAGAAATGGCGCAAACCATGCATGATCGAATGTACTTGTTGATGTCATATTTAATTGTATGCAAGAAGAAATACTTCTCTAGAATAGAAAGGGTCTTTTCTACTTTAAAGTGTCATGCAGTCTTGCTATAGTGCACGTTGCAAATGAGCTACTGCCATTTCTCACTAGTTGGTACACAAAATTGTCCAAGCTTGTATAGCAAGGTGTCTTTCAGGAAATAGTCGGAGTCTAAGGTCGATGACTTGTTAGTTTGTAACTGTTGGTAGACTGCTAAGAAGTCATTTTCATCCTTGTACAACTATTGCCAAGTGGTCATGTTGTATCCCTGCATACTCATCACTGTCAAAAGGAGAGTAATGGGTGGTTGACTGAGGCAATCAGCAACGGCGTTAGCTTTACCTTTCTGATACTTAATCACTAATTGGAATTGTTGTAGGTAATTAATCCACTTGAGTTGTCGGTTTGTCTGCAACTTTGATTGTGTTAGAGCGAACTATAGAGGCTTATGATCAGTGAGAATGACCGTTTCCTTACCAAGGATGTAATGCCTCCATTGCTTGAGAGCTTGCACAATGGCATACAGTTATTTTTCATACGTCGAGTATCTTCTAATTGTTTCATTAAAATTCTCGGAATGAAAAGCAACTGGGTGACCAGACTGAGTGATCATTGCGCCCAAGGAATAGTTCAATGCATCTGTCTCAATCTCAAAGGGATGATGCAAATCAGGTAACACAAGTACTGGTGTAGTGCAGAGCTTGTGTTTGAGCTGTTCAAAAGCTACTTGATGTGTTTCTGTCCATTGAAAGATAGTTTTCATATTTCCCTTCATCAATTGATTCAAGGGCCAGGCTATGTGACTGAAGCCGAGTATGAACCATCGATAGAAATTCACCAAACCAATAAAACTTCTTAGTTCTTGAATGCTTCTAGGAATGGGCCAATCTTTGAGGATCTGTACTTTGTCTGGATCAACGTGAATGCCTACAGAATCAATTACATACCCCAAATATTTAATGTTGGTCATCGCAAAAGAGCACTTGTCCATGTTCAGATAGAGCTGATGTTGCTGGAGAGTGTCGAGGACTTGTCGAAGATGCCCGACATGTTCTTCCCATGATCGACTGAAAATCAATATGTCGTCAAGATAGACAATAACCCATTTGTTGATGAAAGGTCGAAGAAGGTTATCCATATGTCGCATGAAGGTCGCAGGTGCATTGGTTAAGCAGAAAGGCATGACTAACCATTCAAACAATCCTTCCTTGGTCTTGAAAGCAGTTTTCCACACATCTGAGGGCTTGATTGGAATCTGATGGTATCCTGACTTGAGGTCAAGCTTAGTAAAGAATTTAGCACCTTTCAGATAGTCGATAAGATAGTCTATCCGTGGCAGAGGGTATCGATTCTTCACCGATATTTTGTTGAGATCTCTGTAGTTGATGCAAATGCGCCAAGTCTCGTATTTCTTCAGAACCAAGATGACTAGACTTCCACAAGGAGAGGAGCTAGGTCAGATGTGACCTTTGTCGATTAATTCTTGGATTTGTATGCGAATTTATTCATTTTCAAGAATGGATCTTCTGTAAAAAGATGTGTTAGGAAAAGAAGAACCAGGAACAAGTTCAATGGAGTGTTTTACTTGGAAATGCTGAGGTACTCCATCCGGATCTTGAACGAGGTTCTGGTACTCATCGAGAATATGATCGACTTGTTGCTTCTATCAAGAACTGCATTGGTCAGTAACTCGACTTGTTGCTGCAGTCTTCTTCGAATGTTGTGGATTGATCATGATTAATGTGAACTTATGAGCATGATTGATGAGCTTCTTTGTCTATTTGGCAGATATCAGTGCAACCGTCGGTGTAGGTTGATGCTCTAGTATGCTAAACCATTGATTTTGGATTATGATAGTCACATTCTCAGGTCGTGACTGATAACTTCCATATCTATCCTAGAGGTAAGGTTTCCCAAACAGGGTGTCATCTACGGATAGTGGTGCCACGTCACAGAGTACTTCATCTTCAAAAGGTTTTATGAAGTAGGCAAGCTTGCATTTTCGAGTGATCCGTAGTTCTTGTCCATCCTTCTTCCAATCGATGTTGTAAGGCCGAGGATGTAGAGTGGTAACAAGACCTAGTTTCTTCACAAGTTCTTTAGAAACAAAGTTCTTTTGGTTCTCGTTGTCCACAATCAGATGCAATGGGTTGCTCTGGACCCATATCCGTGCATGGAACAGGTGCTCTCGTTCCTCCTCGTCAACAATAGTCGAGGTTGCTCGAGTGGTCGAGGTCAAAAAGGGTCTTCACGTCTGGATCTGATTCTTCCACCGTCTTGTCGAATGCGTCGGAGGTCAACACTTTCGTCAGAAATGTCTTCTGAGCTTTGCATTCAAACGTATCATGCCAAGATGAGTGGTGGTAATTGCACCATTTTCCGGTTGGTGGTTGTTTGCTACGTTCCCTCTTGTGAAAAGGCTTCTTTTCGTGATCTGACTTTGGTGGTGTCGGCTGAGAATATTTTGATCTATCGAAGTCGACTGGTTCCTTCTTGTGGGGTGGTCGTCCTGATGTCGGCTTTATCATGAAACGTGCTTTTCCTTTTTGCTTGGTTTCTAGTTTGTTGGCGTAGTGGAAAGCATCCACAAGCGTATTGGCAGTAAAAAATTCCATCTCCTGCCAGATGTACTGGGACAATCCGCTGGTATATTTCAGAACAAGCAATTTCTTCTTGGACGCCAAGTATTGCCATGAGTCAGTAGAACTCGTCGGTGTAACTCTGTACTGATTGGTATTTCCATTGCCTTAGCTGCTGCCACTTCTTATACTGCTGCTCGAGGTATTTCGGCGAGTAAAATTCCTTTCGGATGTGTTTGACGAATTTATCCCATGTTTCGATGGGGTCTCCACTTTTCTCCATCTTTATCAATAGGTGCTCCCACCAGTAGTGCACGGAGGTAGACATATTTAAGGATGCAATGGTGATCTTTTCAGCTTATGAGAGTTGATTTATAGCATAATAGGATTCCATTTATTGCACCCAATTGTTGACAGATTCCGCGTCAATCTTACCTTCAAGATTCGGTATGTCCAGATTCATTTGCACTTTGAAGGGGTTGATTTTATCGGAGTGAGTTCTCGTCGAAGATCCTCCAGATGTCGAAGCGAATCGCATGAGAATCTCGTTGAACTGGGCAAACATTTCAGTCCATTGTCGATCCAGAGCTTGTTGAATAAGTTGTGATGTCTCTTTGGCTGCATGTATATCATCTGCTTATTCTGTCATTTTTGTAGATCGTGTCTACTTGGATTGCTGATATTGCAAGCGAGTTTGAACTGACATAAGTCTGGTAACTTCAAAAGAAGTGTATACGCAGAACTTAGGCATGAACAAAACTGAATGTGCTATGATACCAATGATTTGAGCCGTTAGGAAGCACGAGGGGGATAATAGTTAGACTGAATGAGTCGGCTCTGTTATGGCGGAAGCTTAATAAACAAAATGAGCAAAAGAAAGACTATGCAATACAGATAAACACAAATGCACAAACAATATGCAAGAATGCGAACTGTTCTAGATTGATCAAGATCAGATGTATGTTACAATAATTTACATGTTTATAAATAAGTCTTAGACGCTTGGGTGCCTGACCGTTATGTTCAGTTACAAAGAAGAAGTTAGAATGGTTCCAACAGTTCAACCGTTACAGCCAACTAGAAGATAGAGAGACAGTCTGTCGAAGTTCGACAGTCGCTGGTCGCATGTCGACGCTGCTTGTCGATGTCATGAACTACAAGATTGTAGAACATGTCGAAGGTGCGGAACATGTCACAATATGTCGAAGTGTTGTAGTTTTCGAAGTCATGTCGTGTCAAAACTTGTCGAAGTTGTATCAACGGCGATGACTGGTCGAAGTTAGCATCGACAATAAATTCCAACTACGATGTGGATCATACAAGAAAGATGTTGATGTTGTTGTAGTGGGATTGTATCATCCCTGGACATATGGCCTAAAAGAGATCCGTAGACTCTTCTATCCAAGAATAGGATGATGTTGTGTGGTAAATCCTAGATTTAATCTGGGTCACATCCAGTATGAAAAAGGACTAGCTCTGTGGTGGTAAATCCTAGATTTGATCTAGGTCACATCCAGTATGAAAAAGGACTGGCACCATGTTTAGGATTGCATCATCCTTGGAATTATTTCCTAAAGTGAGAGGGATTGATCATCCCATAAGTAGATAATGATTTGATCATCCTTAGACAGTGATCTCATAATTCTGAAACGAAGGATAGTCTTAAATGTTGGTCCTTGGATTGTGGTGGGATTGATCATCCCTAGACAGTGATCCCGTAATTCCAAAAGGAAGGATAGTCTTAAATATTGATCCTTAGACTAGAATCCTGTAATTCCTATAGGAAGGATTGTCTAAGATGTGAGTAGTGGACAAGGATCCCGTAATTTCAAAAGGAAGGATCGACCAAGTGTGGTAGCTTCGTAAAGACTGGGTCCCGTAATTCCAAAAGGAAGGATCGACCAAGTGTGGTAGCTTCGTAAAGACTGGGTCCCGTAATTCCAAAAGGAAGGATTGTATGAGCAAAACCAATGTTGATGGACTAGAGTCTTGTAATTCCAAAAGGAGTGACTGTCCATGATCCCATAATTCTGAAAGGAAATATTGTCCATGATCCCATAATTCCGAAAGGAAGGATCACCATAGTTGTTGGACTAGAATCCCGTAATTCCGAAAGGAAGGATTGTCCATGATCCTGTAATTCCGAAAGGAAGGATCACCAGAGTTGATGGACTAGAATCCCATAATTCCGAAAGGAAGGATTGTCCATGATCTCGTCATTCTAAAAGGAAGGATCACTAGAGTTGATGGACTAGAATCCTGTAATTCTGAAAGGAAGGACTTTCCATGATCCCGTAATTCCGAAAGGAAGGATCACCAAAGTTGTTGCACTAGGGTCCCATAATTCCGAAAGGAAGGACTGTCAATGATCCCATAATTATGAAAGGAAGGATCATGTGTGTTGCAGATTATGATGTTGTGGATCAAGAGATCCAGACGATGAGGTTGTTGATCGATAGATCTAGATGATGATGCTATTGATTGGGAGATCCAGATGATGATGTTGTTCATTGAGATATCCAGATGCTGCTGTTGATCGAGAGATCTAGATGATGATGCTATTGATCGAGGGATCCATATGATGTTGTTGATCAAGAGATACAGATGATGTTGTTGATCACGAGATCCAGATGATGATGTTGTTGATCGAGAGATCCAGATGGTGATGCTGTTGATCGGTAGATCTAGATGATGATGTTGTTGATCAAGAGATCCAGACGATGTTGTTGATCGAGAGGTCTAGATGATGCTATTGATCGGGAGATCCAGCTGATATTGTTGATGTAGTTGATTGAGTGATCGAGTGTTGCAGAAGATGAAGACTCAGTACTGAAGATATTTATGTTCTAGTATTGAAGATATTGAAGATGTTCCAGTAGTTGTTTGAGTTACTGATGATGATTGAAGAAAAATTCCAATGATTTATAGATGTATCACTGTGATGTAGTTGATGACTCCTTGATCTTGCAGATGTTGTTAGAATATACTTCTCGTTAAGGCAAGTGTTGAAATATTGTAACTTCTAAGAATATTCTATTTGTACTTTATTATTATTCATCCGGAGATGTTTTATTCCTCCATCGGGATGTTATTATTATGTAAAGTCATTGAGTAAATCCTCCCATGTAAGTCGAGGCAATAGATCCCCTAAGATTCATTTGTAATGGGGTGTTGAGTCATTTGTAATGGGGTGTTTAAGTCCCCCAGAGGGGTCGGCCCAGTCAGTATTAAGTTGAGTGGTTAAGTTGTTGGGGCCGACCTAGTTAGGGTTAAAAGTCAAGGGAAGTAAAGTATAAATAGAGGAGGTGTGTTCCTCATTTAACACACACTCACTCACTTGTGAACTCACATAGGAGAGAGAGATATCTGCAAAGGAGGAGAAGGAGCTCTTGTTTTGGGATTATATCTTTGTACTTTTAATCATCTATATTGAGGAATTTTTGTTGGGTTTTCTACCCCATGAGGGTTTCCTAGGATAAATTGTGTCTCTTGTGTTTATGTTGTGCTTGTTGTTCTTTCAATGATCCTATATATTCTATTGTTGTGAAATTGAATGGAATAATTATGTTATCTATCTTAGCATATTGAATCTTAATAGGAAAAATGTCTGGTAGGAAACTTCACCGGTTTATGGCCTTCCCCAAGGTCCATTGAAGTATGGTTGAACAAAAAATGGCGGCCTCTCATCCAAGGAGAGGTCCAAAAAATCTTCTATGGAAAGGGATTCTTTGTGTTTTACTTCGAAAAGAAAGAAGACCGAGACCTAATCTTCAGGAATGGGCCTTACTTCATGGGCCTGAGAGGAATATACATTAAAAAATGGGCTCTCTCCTTTGATCCAAAGAAAGATATCCCTTCATCCATTCCAGTTTGGGTAAAGCTACCACATCTTCCACTCCACCGTTGGAATGATGAAGACCTAAAAGCGATCGGAAACTCCTTGGTTAAGTACATTGATAAATCGGAGCCCAGACCCCCCATGTTCACTTGCGCAAGGATTTGTGTTGAAGTAGACCTTGAGAAAGGCCTGCCGAAAGCCATAAACCTGTCAATGGATGGTTGGAATCACCTACAAATGGTGGACTGTGAACAAATTACATTTAAGTGTAAGGTATGCGACGAATATGGACATTTTACAAAGCCATGCCAAAAAAATAAACCTCAGGAAGTTTAGGAATCCAAGGAGGAGAATGGAATGAGGTTCCAAGGAAAAAAGGAGCAAATCCCAACAACAACAACCCTCCTCAATCTCCTCCCAAGTCCAGGGGAGGAAAAAATGAGTTCCAATTCCTATGTAATGAATATAAAGAGGATGAATAAGGCCCATAAAAAATAAATGAAGGAAGCAAAGACTAAGAAGACCTTCAGGAGAACAACATCCAGCTGCAATAAGGGGAAGAAGGTCAAGCAATCCCCACCCAACAAAATGAAGAAGCGAAAGATTAAAATTCCCACATCTCAGGGGGCTTGGTCACTCAGTGAAGGGCTAATATTAACATGGAAGACACATCAAAAAGTAGGGAAGAAGAAACAAAACCAGAAACCAAAAGAGGAAGAAAGCACAAAAAAATAATAAGGGAGCAGGAAGCAGCTAGAGAAAAAAGCGGCAGGTAAGAAAACCAGTTTGGATAAGCATATAAGGATAATCTCTAGCAGGAAACAAACCCAAGGAGTGCTATAGGATAAGAAGGAAAGAGTAGTAACCCAAGACTATCGGAAATAATGTAAATAGTCTCCTAGAATTGCAAAGGATTAGGTGGGAAGAAAAAAGAAGAAGCAATTAGAATAATTAAAAAAATGGGAAACAACAAAATCCTCATGATCCAGGAGACTAAAATGCTAGAAGCATACAGCTCCGATGTAATGAACCATCTATGTCCGACTGACGAAGGCAAAGCTATAAGCGCTTCAGTAGCATCCAGAGGACTCATCACATGGTGGGATAAAGGTACTTATAAATGTCATTCCTCTATAACAAATCGACATTAGGATTTTGTAGAATTGGAAGATCTTTAAAAAAGTGAGAAATATTGGGTTGGAAGCATCTATGGACCTACTCTCTATGGTCATAAAGAAACATTTTGGAACAGCTAATGGCACTGTGCCAAGGCATAGAATCTCTCCTTTGTATCTTGGCTGGAGATTTCAATGCAACGATCTCTGCCAATCAAAGAAGAGGAGGCTCTAAAGTAAGAGACCCCTTTGGGGAACGCCTAAAGGATTTGCAGACTTTCTGGAACCTAATAGACATCAAGCCAAAGCACGAAAATTACACTTGGAACAACAAAAGATTCAGCCCTGGTCACATAGCAGCAAGGTTAGATCGCTTTCTGGTTATTTCCTCCTTCCTCTCTAAGCCCTCTATCTTTGAATCCAATATTTTGGCTTTTGCAGCCTTTGACCACCGACTGATCTCCCTCTTCTTCTCAGCTATAGGAAACCTGGGACCTCTTCCCTTCAGATATAACCCTATTTAGATGGAAAGTGAGGACTGCTTGGAAGAGGTTTAAGCAATCTGGAGAGAGTTTGTCCCAGGCTCCGCTGGATATATATGGGAAAGCAAGCTCAAAAGTGTCAAAAGATTTTTAAAAATATGGGCTAAGAAGAACTACAAAAACCCTGGAATGGAACTCTCCAAAATCCAAAATGAATTAGAAGTTCTCCAAGACAAAATGGAGACCGCACCAATCACTGAATTTCTACTGCGAGAGGAAAAAGATTTGGAAGCTAAGGTGTGGGATTTTTCTAGAAAGGAGGAAGAAGAATGGATGCTTCATTCCAGAAACCTCTGGTTGAAGGGAGGAGACAAAAACACCAAGTTCTTTCATTCCCAATGTAAAGAAAGGTATAGGAAAAAAAAAATTGGAATTGACTAAAGAGGATGGAGTGAAAATTGAAGAGAAACATCAAATCAGGAATGAAATTAAACTTCACTTCGAAAATATTTATCAAGAGGAAGAGGAAGCCACCAAAGAGGACATGGAGCAAATGAGTCAAGAAATCCTCGAACTCATCTAAGAGATTGACAAAAAAAACTTATGGATCCGATTTCTAAGGAAGAAGCAAGGAGAGAAATTTGGTCCCTTCACCCTGATAAAGCCCCAGGGCCGAATGGCTTCTCCATAAACTTTTATAGAAAGTGTTGGCATTGGATTAAAAAATATCTCATTAGAGTGCTCAATTGGACCAGGAAGAGAGAAAGAATAGGAAGAGAAACCAACTCAACTTTTATAGTCTTAATCCCCAAGGACAAAAAACCTTCCTCCATAGGAAGATATCAGCCAATCTCTCTTTGTAATTTGTCCTACAAAATCCTCACCAAAGTCATTGCGAAGAGAGTTAAAGGCCTCCTACCCAGCATTATTTCTGCAAATCAAGGTGGCTTCATTGCCAGAAGGAAAATATATGACAACATTCTCCTTGTCCAAGAGGTGATCCACTCAAGTGTGCAGAACAAATATTGAGGTATGGCTATCAAACGCGACATGGAAAATGGTTTTGATAGGGTCAAGCATGATTACATTTATATTGTTATGGAAAGGTTCAGGTTTTCCAAGGACTTTATAAATTGGATAAAAGCTTGTATCGGGTCTCCCTGGATTTCCCATCTTGTGAATGGAAGACCCACCTCCTTCTTTCTTTTGTCCCGCGGCCTGAGATAGGGCTATCCCATATCCCCTTTTATTTATGTCATTATGGCCGATTCTCTCAACAAAAAACTCAACAGCCTGCTCTCTTCTAGTTCTTTGCCTGGGATTGTCATCTCCAGGGGAGTTCCTCCAATCAACCATGCCCAATTTGTTGATGATACTATTTTATTGGGTAGTTCCTCCTTCCCTACATCCATTAGGTTCAAATCTATCATCGATATTTATCTAAGATCCTCTAGAGGAAAATTTAAGATCAATAAAAGAAACATATATAGTTGGAATCGTAGGCCTCTCACCCTCAAAAACCTTTATGTAGTTCTCGATTTCAAATCAAGATTATACTAGACTTATTTTAATTACATTGGCATCCCAATCACCCTAAAAAAAGATTCATCCTCTCAGTGGAACCCTATTATCCAAAAAATCAAAAGCAAAATGAACTCCTAGGGAACACGGTGGTTAAATTTGGCAGGCAAAGTCACTATGATCAAAGCAATCCTATCCTCCTATCCAGTGTTTACCAGATCCATTCTAATGGCCTCCAATTCTTTCATGAATAACATTATCATGGAAATAAGGAATTTCCTTTGGAAAGGAGGGAAAACCCAAAACAAAAAGTTTCACCTAGTCAACTAGAGAATCATAAAAGAGAGCCGCAGGAAAGGAAGTTTGAGAATTCAGGAACCAACCTTAATGAATAAATCCTTGGGAGCCAAAACCGTCTGGAGTTTATTCTCTAGGAAAAAATAATGGTGGAAAGAAGTCATCAGGAAAAAGTACACAAGAAGTTCCTGTTTGAAGTGCTTGGACAATCTTCCGGAGAAAAAAAGTACAATAATTTGGGACCTCATCTACTCCTCTGCTGGTCTAATTAAAGACAAACTCTACTGGATTCCAGGAAATGTAAAAAGAATCAACATTTGGAATGATAGTATAAATGGAGCTTAGCCTTTAAACTCCATCATGGGTCTCTCAGAAATAAGACAATGGATGCAAAGCATAGGCATTCAGAAACTCAAGGACCTCGCAACTTGGAGGGATTCAGGAGCCTGGAAATTATGGAAATGTTTAAATCCTCCTGAAAATCTCAAAAGAGGATACAGTCTTCTCATAAATTCTCTACATGGAAAATCTCCCTCAAATCTTTGAGCTAAATATTGCAGAGGATGGGGGAAATCCAACAACTACTCAGTCAAAGCAGGTTATGAAAGCTTAGCCTTCAATGCCAACCCCATGCCAAAGATATGGATGAATGCTTGGAACCCTGATTATATCCCAAAAATCAATTACTTCTATTGGTTGCTTGCTCACAACAAATTGTTAACTGCTGACAATTTAAGGAGCAGAGGTATTGAAGGCCCCTCCAGGTGCAACCTGTGTAGAAACTCCAAAGAGAATTATCAACATCTCTTCTTAGAGTGTGATTTTTCTCATTATGTTTGAGGATCTGTCCTTGGATATCAACAGAAGAATCCCATAGTCTCGTTGCAAATATCCAATATGATCGAGAATTGGATTAATTCCCTTCCGGGAAACTCCAAAGCTAAACCAACCATGGCTCGTATTTGGAAGATCATTCCAATGAACATCTGTTGGCAGATTTGGCTTGAAAGAAATAAAAGTGTCTTTTAAAATAAGAAGGTGGACCAATCTAGAGCAGCCAACAAAGCCACGATCATGATTTATGAAGCCCTCACTATCAAAAGAGTTTCCCTCCCGAATTCTTAATCCCTTTCCTGGTCTGAATTTCTCTAGTACCAAGACATTTTCAAGGTGAGCTCACTTCAGTCCAAACAAAATAAAATCAGCTCTGATTTGGAAATAAGAAAAGACCACTCGTAATTCATCCAATGGTGGAATTCTCAAGATAGTCACACTATATTCTTTGATGGGGATTCCAAAGGGAACCAAGGGGAGGCAGGTGCGGGTGGGATCATCTTCAATCCCAAAGGAAACAAAGTCATCTCCTTCTCATGGGGACTTGGAAAGAAAACAAAGAATGAAGCAGAATCGCTTTCCCTACTCCACTCCTTGGAATTAGTTGCTACCCTCTACGTGGAAAAACTAAAGGTCTTCGATGACTCAAGGCATGTCATACAAAGAATGAGATCTGGGATAAGAACAAGAGGCTCAAAAAGTCACAGAATTCAAAGAAGAATCGGTCTCCTATCTCTACCTCAGGATATACATTACTACCACATTCTTTGGGGGATTAATATTGAAGCTGATGAAGCCTTCAATAAGGGATCCACACTAGGTATAGGTCAAATCATTTACAACAATGAGAAATAGGATTTCATTTTTATACCCTAACCCTTTCACAATTTTTTGTTTTAGCCACTTTGGCTTTTTTTAATTTAGTTTGGTTATGACCCTCCTCGCAGTTTTGCTGAAGGCACGTGGGCATTCACGTGGCCCTCACATGGCCCGCTCCACTCCTTCTAGCTCACGCGAGCTGGCTTTAACTCCTCCCTCCCCCAGGGTTTATTCGACACCATGGATTCCCCTTCCCGCTCCACTGCTCTCCAGCTCTCGGCCGACTTTGACACCCTCCTCCTGAATTCAAGCTCTGTTCCTTCTGGATTTAGCTTCCTTGAGCCCTTCTCCCATCCTAACCCCTCTTGCAGCAACATGGATGGCGTAATGGAAGGAGTTGCGGCCCTAAGATCTTTCATTGCCGACATCAAGGATCATCTCCGTAGAATCTTTGAGGCGATTTGCACCAACATCAAACGGAACAATGAAATTGCCTCCGACATCAGGTACAATTCTCAACAACTAACTTTTCAAGACTCCAGAATTGATTATTTAGAGAGAAATCTCTTCGAACTTATGGTAAAAGTTGACATAATCAAGGAATATGTTGCAAGCATGGTTAGAATGACCCAATGCAGTCATTGCCAGGAATCCCCCACTGTGAGCAAATAAATGGCAGATGTAGCCTCTGTGCAGCAACAAAACTATAGATAGTTTGGTCTCTTCTCAGCAGGGTTCTTCATTTAGCTTCAGTTTTGAATGTTTTTTTGTATACAGTTAATTTCTCAGTTTGTAAGGATTTATTCCACCTCTATTACAGGAAAATATAGACAGCAACAAAACAAGAATTTCATAGCGGCCTGTAGGTTCTATAATTCTTTCCTTTTTTGAAGACAAAATCCATTTTATGTATTGAATGGCCCTGCACAGCCTTTTTCGAAAATATATATATACATATACCCTGTTTCTATTAAAAAAATACTAATAGCAGTTGTCCAATACATATTTTCATAATTTTGTAATTTCTAACACTTATATGTTTTGTTGATTTTACATAAGTTAAGGTTGAAATTGTTAAGTGATTTGAAAAACATATTGAAATTAATATGGTTGATTTACTATTGTAAAGTATGTTGTTATAAATTGAATTTTATATTTCTTTTATGCTTAGAAAATTGTTCCCAAAGGGCCAAAATTTATTGGCATACACTTGGTATCTTTTCTTTTGGGTTTCCTAGTGTGTTGGGTTGAAGTGTAATGAAATATTGTTTGTTGTTTTCTTCTGTAAACTAATATTTCAAATCAATCCCAAGGAGGTTCATATTGACAATCAAACTGGATACCCACGTATATGGACACATCGTTGTAAATAAGATAAAGGGAGATAGAGATGTTCATGTCTCCATTGTTCTTGGAGAGATTGTCTTATGTGATTGTCTATGTACTGAAGCTCCTGTTTGAGTCATTTCGCAGTCTTTCTAGCCATAATTTCCATTTTGGTCACAAATCTAAAGTCATGATTGCTGGTGTGAAAATACTTGTAATAATGAGCTTTTGAAAGCAGTTTAAGTCGTTCCAGCTTCGGTTGGTTGTGTACTTTCACACGGGTTAGATCCAACTAATGCATGTCTCCACTCGTTTCATTACATTTTGTATAATTGCAATGAATTGGTCGTATAATTTGAATCATTACCACTCGTCCTGCCCAATTATTGTCATCTTATCGGTTGGCCTTAATTCGGCAACAAACATGAAACCTTTAGCTCGTCGCTTTCATTCTTTAAGGGGAAAATTTTTGTGTGATAACCTTCTGAACGTATCTAATAAAAGCAATATGCAGATAGGTAATGAATCTCCCAATGCCCATTTTAAAGATGAAGAAATATATCCCTTACTATATCAAGAACCAATGCCACCACCTTTTGATGCAGGTGCTCCTGATTTTAGTAGCGATAGAGATGAAGAATATTTTGAGGCTCTGTCTATTTGCATGCAATTCCCTGATGAGAAAGAGAAGAAAATTCCCAAGGAATTGGCTGACCATGATGACGATGTTATACGAGATTTTATAATCAACCAAGAACCTAGTGTCCCGCTGACTTCTTATGAAGTAGATCCTTTAATGGATTTTTCCATTTTTGAGAATATAGTTCCTAATCTAGAAGTTCCCACGGCAGACTCTCCGCAAGCCAAACCAAATGTTGCCGATAGTCAGCAATTTGAGATTGAATTTTTGTTGTGCCATGAAGATCTCTTTGATTAAAGGAAAAATCTTTAGAAAAACATTTTGAGAGGTGATGGAAATCATGTAAAACGAGAAATGGAAAGATTTCTTGGATCGATAGTTTGATCCGATTTTGTAATCCCTATTTTGGGAAATCTCTATCTTTCTTTTCTGCTGTAATTTCCTATTTAAAGAGGAGGACCTCTCGTAGTTAGGGGTTGGGAATATTGGAGTTCCAAGTCAGCAGGAGACAAGACTGGAGATACTCTGTTTAGCAGAGCTTTTTGTAATTTCTGTACAAGACCTCTTTTAATACAGTAAAGTTATCTTTTGATCTATCTTCTGTTATTCCTCAAGTTTCTTTGAGAATTTCTGATTTATGCTTCAAATTGTCATTTGTTATGCATCTAATCTTTTTCTAAACATTTATTAATGCACATATCTGTTATATTGATTTCTCTGTATGACTGGTCTATGTTCCTAAGTATTTCATTGAGTTTCTTCAATTCAAATGCTTTCATTTTCTATTTCTGCAAATGATTTGTTGCATACACATATAATCAATGTTAATTTTTAAATTAGCAAAGTGATTACAGATTGGATCTTGGACAAGCTCAAATACTTGAAATATTGTCATTCAATTTTGATTAACTGGTAATAATTTAAGTTAACAAGTAATACAACCAAATACATTTATGTAAAAGGTGTTTAATTACTTGTTTATCACACCTCAAGACTGATATGCACATGAACAAGCTTTCTTTTAGAATAGGACTAACTTAAATTAGTTTCCTCTTTTGAAATAGGATAGGTTAGCTTAGTTTTATCATTTTTCACACCCCTTGTTTTCCTTGATTGGAAATCTGACCTAATTGGTCAAATCCACCAACTCTTAGAGTGCCAACGGAGGCCGAATATCCGTGGAGGATCACCATACCAAACAGGTTGGGGATAGAACTACCCTTGCGCAGGGTCTTTCAAAGCCTTTCAACTTGGGTTTTCATCCTTTGTTGGGAGCCTTGGAACCTGTTATCACCTAAACTGTAGTTACCCCTATGGATGTATCTAGTCATGGATGGCAATAGGGAAGGTCAACTCAAAAAGGTGCAACCACGATCACCTCGACCTCCAATATATGGTTGTCACGCCAGTCGAGGCAACCTTCACTTTATGTTATCTAGCCCAGATAACAAAGGGGGAGACTCGATCTACTCCCGACAGGAGAGATCAAAACCAAGACACCAAATCAGGGTATTTCTAAGTGAAGTTAGGTGTATGGTTTATCCTAGACCTTATAGGTTGAAGTCACAAGCCAAGTGAGGGGTTCAATAGGTATAGATTTGGTTCATGGTTGATGTAAGAGTGACTTATAATGTTTGAAGTGAGATCTAGGGCTAGTGTACTAGTTCAATGTCAGAAGACCCACTGCCTTGGGAACCGTGTCCAGTGCAGGATAGTTTAAAGGTTGTATTGGGGCTAACTAGTACAGATGAAAAGCTTCACCATGATACATGATAGCTTCAAGGGTTTAGCTCACCATACATATGTCAGTCCACAAGTCAATCCAACAATCTAGGAAAGTCGAATTAACTTGGAGAGAAGCCAGTGCCTTGGGAATTGGGAAGTGGAGACAAAGTAGGGTTGACTTATGGTTTAGGACTCCTAATACATGGGACAAGTAGGCAATAGAGGTCTTGATGGATGAATGTGTCTAGATATAGGTTTGACCCAAGTGGACCACAATCCCTTAAAACAAGGAATGCTATCCCCAAGGCAAGATTTGACAAAGTGATAGTCTAGACCTAGGTTTTAAATTATTCCGGTTTCAAATCTCCAAAAATCTCAAGTACCCACGTCCTAGAAATGAGTCAACTCACTTCTCCAAGGTGGTGCGACTTTGCCCAAGGAGGCTAAAAAGTGGGGTTAGGTGGGTCAAGACAAGTCGGATGGCATCCAAACTTTAGATCCGGGTAGGTTAGTCAAGTAGGAGTATGGATCTATAATTTCGTGGCAATCCAACGGCTAGATCTTAGTAGATCTGAGTTTGAGTGTTCCAATTGGTCCAAAATGGGGATTAAATCCCTTAAAATGTGGAATAGGGCCCACAAGGTGAATTTCAGGAAAGTAACAATCTGGGTGTATGTTATTGGATGTGTAGATGACAAATCAAGTGGAATCTCAAACACCCACCACCTAGATCTAGGTCAACTTGCTCAAACTAGGAAGTGCGCTTTGCTTGGGAGGAGCTAAGTTGGCACGGGAGGGGGGTCAAACGGAAGCCAATCCTCACCAAACTATAGATCCGGAATGCCGTGGATGCTATAGAGGTGGGTTTTCAATATTATGCCCAACAACCCACTAGATCTAAGTAGATCTGAGAAAATGTAAAAATGGGGTTTTGATTAATTTAGGGTTTTAAAATATTTTGGACTTTTGGCTCTGGATTATTGGAATAGAAAATTATTATTGCATCTATCTCCAGTGTCGTGGTGAATGTTTTTGGTGTTCGTTTGTTGGTTCTTCCTTTGCACTGAGTTATTGGATATCTTGTTTGCCATATCTTTGTACCACGATTTTGCATCTACAGGTGGAGGCCGATTTGCTTGGAGGAGGAGGTATTGGTAGGGGAAGACTCTCCCTACTTCTTCTTTGGAGCTCTTCATTGGTAACAGGGAGTATTATTGTCCCAGGACCTTCTATTTCATGTTACTATTGCATTTCTCTTGTATTTCCTCCATGCTTGATCTTACTGATTGAATCGCTATTCCTTGGTTTGACAGGTAGAGGAGGTCGCACTTGTGGGATAGGGCATCAATTCGGCAAACAAATCAACAATCTCTCATTTGATCTCTGCGGGAATCTTCCTCAACATCAAGGCATCTCATCCACACCACTCAGGAATGTTTTCACCTAAACTGTAGTTACCCCTATAGATGTATCCAGTCATGGATGGCAATAGGGAAGGGCAACTTAAAAGGTGCAACCACGATCACCTCGACCTCCAGTATATGGTTGTCACGCCAGTCGAGGCAACCTTCTCTTTATGTTATCTATCCCAGACAACAAAGGGGGATACCCGATCTACTCCCGACAGGAGAGATCAAAACCAAGACACCAAATCAGGGTATTTCTAGGTGAAGTTAGGTGTATGGTTTATCCTAGACCTAAGGATGAATTCACAAGCCAAGTGAGGGGTTTAATGAGTATAGCTCTGGTTCATAGCTGATGTGAGAGTGACTTACAATGTTTGAAGTGAGATCTAGGATTAGTGTACTAGTTCAATGTTGGAAGATCCACTGCCTTGGGAACCGTGTCCAATGCAGGGTAGTTTGGGGATGAATTGGGGCTAACTAGTACAAGTGACAAGTTTGACCATGATACATGATGGCATCAAGGGTTTGGTTCACCACACTAAGGTCAAACCACAAATCAATCCAACAATCTAGGAAAGTCGAATTGACTTGGAGAGTAACCAGTGCCTTGGGAATTGGGATAATGGAGTCAAAGTAGGGTTGACTTGTGGTTGAGGACTCCTATAGTATGAGACAAGTGGGAAATAAAGGTCTTGATGGATAAGTAGGTCTAGATCTAGGTTTAACCCAAGTGGACCACAATCCCTTAAAACAAGGAATGCTATCCCCAAGGTAAGATCTGACAAAGTGACACACTAGACCTAGGTTTTGAATTATTCCCGTTCCAAATCTGCAAGAATCTCAAGTACCCACGTCCTAGAAGTGAGTTAACTCACTTCTCCAAGGTGGTGCGACTTTACCCAAGGAGGCCTAAAAGTAGGGTTAAGTAGGTCAAGACAAGTCGGATGGCATCCAAACTTTAGATCCGGGTAGGCCAATCCAGTAGGAGTGTGGATCTATAATTTCATGGCAATCCAACGGCTAGATCTTACTAGATCTGAGTTTAAGTGCACCTAATGGTCCAAAATGGGGATTAAATCCCTTAAAATGTGGAATAGGGCCCACAAGGTGAATTTCAGAAAAGTAACAACCTGGGTGTATGTTATTTGATGTGTAGATTATGGATCAAGCGGGATCTCAAACACCCATGTACTAGATCTAGGTCAACTTGCTCAAACTAGGAAGTGCGCTTTGCTTGGGAGGAGCTAAGTTGGCATGGGAGGGGGGTCAAACGGAAGCCAATCCTCACCAAACTATAGATCCGAGATGCCGTGGATGCTATAGAGGTGGGTTTTCAATATTATGCCCAACAACCCACTAGATCTAAGTAGATCTGAGAAAAGGTAAAATGGGGTTTTAATTAATTAGGGTTTTAAATGTTTTTGACAATTGGATAGATCATGGAGATAGAACTTACCTTGAGATCATACCTGAGTGATGTGAATGAGATGCCTTGATGTTGAGGAATATTCCCGCAGAGATCAAATGAGAGATTGTTGATTTGCTTGCCGAATTGATACCCTAGCCCACAAGTGCGACCTCCTCTACCTGTCAAACCAAGGAACAGCGATTCAATCAGTAAGATCAAGTATGGAGGAAATACAAGAGAAATGCAATAGTAACATGAAATAGAAGGTCCTGGGACAGTAATACTCCCTGTTACCAACGAAGAGATACAAAGAAGAAGTAGGGAGAGTCTTCCCCTACCAATACTTCCTCCTCAAAGCAAATCGACCTCCACCTGTAGATGCAAAAATCGTGGTACAAAATATATGGCCAACAAGATCTCCAATAACTCAGTGCAAAGGAAGAACCAACGAACGAACACCAAAAACATACACCACAACACTGGAGATAGATGCAATAATAATTTTCTATTCCAATAATCCAGAGCCAAAAGTCCCTTTTACAATGAGAGGCTCTCTCCTTTAAATAGGAAGGAGAGGCACCAAAACCCTAACCACTTTTTGAATGAGTGGCTAATATTAAAAGATACAAATGTATAATCAATGGTTGAGATGAGCTCAACAATAAAATACATGGATCACTAATAAAATATAATGTAAGTGGACAAAATCGCCCTATAAGAGGGGAATCCCACCAAATCATGATGACAAAATATCATAAGAGGCTTATGGTGGGTCCAAGGGGTAATTTTATCCCTCCTTGGTCAATCCCCATAGCACAATAACCATAAAATAATCATGAATGTACCAAATCGTGCCACCATAGTCAAATCGTAGGCCTAAAAAAGACCTCAGAAATCCACAGAAAGTGCCATAAGTGATGGATGTGGGCCCCGATGAAGCTGAAACTGCTGGAGAAGGTGTGGAAGGCCCTGATCTATCATCACTGATCATCCCAAGCCATAACTTTGCCTCAGTATCCCAAATCGATTTCCTCAATAGCCATTTCTACCAATCCTGAAATGCCTCGGGAAGCGTGAAACTGCCCCAAACAGCATCCTAGAGTGCCTGCACTGTCAAGGTGAGGGCACCAGTGTGTCCGCGAGGGGGGTAATATGGTAAAAACAAGTGGCTATACCACCCCCTCCATCATCAGCGCCCTAGGTCAACCGGATAAAAATCTCATCTGCTCTGACAGGGCCTCCGACAGACCAAAACTGCACTGGGATAGCCTACTGAGGCTCAATCATCACTGTAAGTGCCCGGAACTGAAAACAAACTGTCCCATTGGACTCAAAAGGTCCAAATCCATCCAAGATGTGTACTCATACACCATATGAGTCTCTGCATGATCAAAATAAATATCCAATATACCGGAACAAGGCCAATAATAATGATCTGTAAATGACCAAACACTGCTGTAACCCAAGAATCATCATCACAACCCTGTAGCTGCTGCATAGAATCATCATGTATGTATACATAGACCATATATCATCTATCCATATCATCATAAGGTCTAACATCTCATGTCCCATGGTCCTCCATGGTCAAACTGGGTCTAACCAAGACCAAATATAACTCAGACCATCATCCAAGGCTGCTGCCAAGTGTCAAGGTTAATACATGCTCTACAACTTATTCAAATAACAATTATAACACAGAGTAATCATAACTGGCGATCTAAATCCAAATATATAGTGTCGTAATTATTATTATTACTCAGACTATACTTTCAGGAGCATACTCACTTCATAGTTGTGATCAATTTGCTAGTGAAGGGTGAAGGATGAAATAATTGGCTAGGCTAAGGGATGACTTGACTGACTTAACTTTGTGACACTTTGGAAAGGGAAAGGGAATATACACCATAGTATATACTAAATGAGCAATAACACAGGGAATGGCGGTGTCTCACAAATGGATGAGTTGTTTAAAGAGGGTTTATTCACTTTCACAAATGCGCACAATCCATAATACAAATAAGGCCAACAATTGTTTAGATATAGCATTTAAGTTCTATTTCTTTTGGGCCTGAAGTTTCCATAGCCTTGATCTATGTGTGTTTATAAACACATTGCATAGATTTACATTTTTTCTTTAGGCTTTCTGCTGCAGGTGTGTTTTTAAGGCACTTGTTTACCTGAGCACTTCTAGGTGTGTCATGGACAGCTTGTTTACCTAGGTATTTATTTTCCAAAAGATATAACATTTTATTTTCATTGCCATGTTCATTTGGCATGCCTCTCATTCATGTGTATTTAGAAACACATTGCATGAATGGGCTTTTCATACAAGATATAGCATTTCATTTTTCCAGATTTTGTATTCATGGCAGCACTAAAAGTTTCAGGTTTAGCCAACACAACTTTAGTGACTAGGGGGAATTCACAAGGAAATCCAACTCACCATAGGTAAGTTTTGTCACCAACTCAGAGCCGAGACACAATAAACAGGGAAGCTCATCCAATACAGAGGCTACAGTGGGGAAAAGTCCTCCATGCCACTAGTCAAGTAGTAAGTCAGGGTGATAATCTAAAAGGTAGGCCATGGATGGATGAAGACAATGAATAATGGAGCCAACACTAGCAATCCAAGGTATGGTTGAATGATCACCTCTATTCTCCCTAAGGAGGGTAAAACCAATGAGTATGAATAGTGAACTTCTAAGTCTGAGTAGGGACAATGTAATATATATAATAGATCGACCAAGTCCAAATATCTATATGATCGCCAGATCATGACACTGAGTGCTAAGACATGCTATAAGAATAAGTATAAAAGCACTCTAACCATAACACCATGATATACCTGCTAAGTCATATACCTGAAAGCTCATCAACCTGTACCACCACCTGTCCTCTGGAACTGCTGCTGTAACTCTGAACACTACTGACTGCTCTATACAAATGGTATAATGGCTATATCGGTCATCTCTCTGAGTGTCCTGAAACTCAGTCATGGCGTGGGGAATACAACTGCTGTCCACAATCTGATAGTGATCCAATCTAGATGCTCATCTCAGCATCTCAAATGTAAGGGAACTGGCTGAATAGTGTACTGGAATGAGAAAAATAATGTATGGTAGCTCGGCTACTATATATGTGATAACAGAACCATTCCAGCACCTTTGCATATAACCTACACAACCGAGGCCTCAACGGTCCTTTTCTAATATTTTTCACAAATTAGGAAAAACTGCCAATTTTGACCAATTCGACCCTTAGACTAGTATTGTTACTACTGCTTCCAAATGACTCCAAATGCTTCCAAATTGGGTCTGAAGGTATTTGAAAGGTATTAAAACACTTCTTGAACATTCATTTACAATCTGGACAAAGTAGGGAATAATTCTGGTCAAATCGAGCTTCAAAACCCCCAAGGGTAGTGAACAAAGATAACTCTCCAAATGCTGTTAAAAAATTCCAAGTTTATGAAAAGAGGTATGTCACTGATAAATGGCCTTAATCATATCCCCAATTTTTCATTAATTAGTTCCTATGGCCCTCTGAAACTCACTTAAATCAGATGTTTATGTGCAATACTTCACATAGGGGGAAACGCTAGTAATTTTCACCATATGTTATGAAATTCGAATTTAAGTGCCAAAGAATTGTGCAATATGAATGAAACTTATTCAGAACATTAATGAAACTCCATACATCAACAAAATAATATATAATGACTAATACAATTTGAAATAATGTCTCTTCAAGCTCCAACAACAATATCTAGGGAAAATGGCATCATTAATGCATTGTTTGGTATTTTTACACAACTTCACTTGGTATTTAGACCTGAGAGTCTTATGAGCAGTAAATACAGAGTATATATATAAAAATACAAATAAATGGAGATTCATGGACTCTCACAAAGAGATCATCATCTCACCAAGGGCACAATTCCTCTAGGGGCCCAAATATGCAATAAAATGTGAAAGAGATGGAAGAATGAGTTGTAGCTGAATGAACGATGAGATTCCTTGTAGCATTTTTTCTCTCCTTCTTCTGTTGTATTATATTCCTCTTCTTGGGATGAAATATTTCATCCTTCCTCCATGCCCCCTTCATACTCATCATCACAAAATACTTCAATGAATTGGGCCTTTCCCTTAGCACATTTATGTCTTGGTACCCATGGTTGGAAGCACGAGTAACACAATTTCTTCTTTCTGAGTTCTTCCCTGCTTAGTTCCTCTTTCTTATCCTTTCCACATTCATCTTCTTTCCATGGCTTCTTTTCATATCTGAATTGGGAAGAGAAGTTGGGCTTGGGAGGAAACTTTGTCCTAGGTAGCACATTTTGTCTTGTTAAACTCATAACATCCTTCAATGAATTGGGTTTGTGGGCCTTAACTAAACCTTTTAAGGGTTCATCCAAACCTTCAGTGAACAAAAATACTAATCTTATCATATATATATGAGCCAGCTTGACTGATAATTCTTGGAATTCCATCATATACTCAACAAGGATCCCAACTTGCTTCAATTGGGCTAGTTCTTTGAAAGGCAATTCTGGATCTTTTTTCTCAAATATTTCTAATATCCTATCAACAAATTCTCCATAAGTTGTAAACTGATCATGTCCCAAGGTTTTCATACCATGGAACCACCAATCATTGGCACCTCCTTCTAGATGCAAAATAGCCATTTTTAAAGCATCATTTTCCACCATTGGATCTAGCTGAAAATAAACATCTAGTTTTTGTACCCAAGTATTTCTAGAACTTTAGGGTGAGACATCAAAAGTGGAAAGGGTAATTTTACCAATGGAACAATTCAATTATTTATTCTGAAATGGAGTCCTATTACCTTCCCTCATTTTGAGTTTGCTTGATACATTAAACATTGGTCAAATGGTAGAGTTCTTCTACAATCTTCACTCAACTTTTCCCATTCTGTCACCACTTCCTGCATATTGAATTGGGTGTTAGGCTCTTCTTTGAACTCAATAAATTTAGGTGTAGTAGGACTTGGTGTTCTATGAAATTCATTAGTTCTATTATGGGGTCCTGTGCTTGAGAAAATATGCGCACCCATTGCCTTCTTTCCCTCATAATGAGAACTACTGCTGCCTCCTATTACTCCTTTGCTCCCAAGTTGACTGGCCAATAATTCAAACCTTTTCATGATCTGTTTGGTCATATCTTCAAAGAATGGTTTCATGAATTTATTAAATTCTTTCTTATCCTCTGAGGTCTCCTTCTCATCCTTAGCCATAGTTTCAGCAAAATGCACTTCTTTTCCTATTTCTTCCTCTTCAACAACAACACCTTCAGTTTTAGTTTCTAAGGGTGGGGGATTATTATTTTGACTTCTTGTCTTCATAAATGGTCACCCACATCAGGTGCGAGGACCATTCTCTGATACCACTTTTAGTGTCCCTTTTTAAGAATTTGCACAAATTAGTAAAAATTGCCAATTTTGACCAATTCGACCCTTAGACTAGTATTGTCACTACTGCTTCCAAATGACTCCAAATGCTTCCAAATTGGCTCTGAAGGTATTTGAAAGGTATTAAAACATATAAATGAGACTAATGGATGCTTAAAAACCCTTAAAACACTTCTGAAACATTCATTTACAACTGGACAAAGTAGGGAATAATTCTAGTCAAATCAAGCTTCAAAACCCCCAAGGGTAGTGGACAAAGATAGCTCTCCAAATGTTGTTAAAATTTACAAATTTATGAAGAGGTATGGTACTGATAAATGGCCTTAATTATATCCGTAATATATCATTAATTATTTCCTATGGCCTTCTTCAACTCACTTAAATCATCTGTTTATGTGCAATACTTCACATAGGGGGAAAAGCTAGTAATTTTTACCATATGTTATGAAATTCGAATTTTAGGTGCCAAAGACTTGTGCACTATTAATGAAAATTATTCATAACATTAATGAAACTCCATACATCAACAAAATCACATGGAATGACTGATACAATTCGAAATAATGTCTCTTCAAGCTCCAACAACAAGATATAGGGAAAATGGCATCATTAATGCATTGTTTGGTATTTTTACACAACATCAATTGGTATTTCAACATGAGAGTATTATGATAAGTAAATACAGAGTATATATATAATAATACAAATAAATGGATATTCATGGTCTCTCACAAAGAGATCAGCATCTCACCAAGGGCGCAATTCCTCCAGGGGCCCAAATATGCAATAAAATGTTAAAGAGATGGAGGAATGAGTTGTAGCTGAATGAACCATGACCTTCCCTGTAGCATTTTTAGCCCTGACATATCATATATGTCCAATTTCGGCCATCAGGTATGAGTTTTTCATAAGTTTCATAGGAATATTCATCATTAGTGTCATAAAAGCTAGGGAATCTAGCCCAAGTGTCCCACTAGCTCCAAAATGCCTCTTCCTCTCCCATGGGAGTTACTCTTCCTCTACAATTAGACTTAATTGAGTCATGCCAAGTAATATTACCTTCCAGATATCCCAATAATAGTGGAATCCACCTTGGATTCGAATGGGTGAGAGTGGAATGCCATTAAGCATGGGGAATCTAGCTTTTTGGGGGTCCCACACCACCAATGTGTCTCCATGACCAAGTGCTATCTTATTTTCTCACCATAAATATTTATTTTTCCCCTATTAATATATGTATTCCCAAACCAAAGTCCATTTGGGTTTCTTAGTCTCCTTATTCCAATTTTAATGTCTCCACCCCAACCTAAGAAACTAGTAGGTTGGTGGAATTTTCCCTACTTGAGATTTATTTGAATGGGGACATTACAATTGGTCTAGCTATATGTTTTTTACAAAATGGCATTTTGTGCCCAATGTACATAACGATATGTTGTGCCCAATGTAGTTAGTGCCCTAAACACAAAAAGGAACGTTGTGCCCAAATTGCCACATCATGGCCGAGATACATAATGGGTCACTCATTGACCCTCACTACCCTTGTCGCTACTAGGTGCATCTCAAAATATAATCGTCCTCATCTTCAAGCTGGAGGAATCTCATGAGTATTACTTCTATCTGAAGACTATAAAGGAAACAACATTGGTATAAGTTCTTTTGCAACATTATATCAATTATCACACTTTAAAATAGAAATAGAGTTAAATATTGTAAATCTCTCTATAGATGAAACAATAAGTCTTGAGGGTGTTTCCCTCCTTCATGAACCTATCCTTTTAGCAATGTATCCCTACAATAATTAAAATAATTTATTAATGAAAAAAACCCTAAACCCTAAAATAAACACCATTTATGTTGGATAATAATTTCATCAATTTATGTCATAGTCGTGAATATATCATGCACTAATGGAGAAGGACTAGAAGATGGAGCACTCAACTAGGCATGATGCTTTGGGGAAACACTAGGGGATGGAGTAGAAACAATTGTATATACAACCATTGTAAATGTAGCTACAATAGATATAATGGTAGTTACTACAACAATGGATCGAACAATGGCGTAAATGGGAGATGCAATTAGATGGACTGGTGTAGGGTGAATAGGTGTAGCCACACTGTATGGAGCATGTGGTTGGGGTGAGTGGCGATAAAAATCCATGGGATATTGAATTGGAGGAGGGATGGAAGAGGGTGAGTTGGGGGGGATTCCAATGGTGGGGGTAGGGTGGCCAAGGAATGTGCTTGACCTATATTACATGATGAATAGAAAAGGAGATGGATACGAAGGGAAAGGTGGATGCGGTTAATTGTACATAAATGACACATCCTACATACAAATTTTGAATATGTTAGATTAATACAAAGACATGAAAATTAGCCAAAATAAGGAAATGACTAAGTTAAGAAATTAAAAGCATATTTAACTTTACACAAGATACCTGTGATGGGAGTGATGTGTACACACTAGGTGGTGATGACTGCAGTCTGTCAGATGTGCCAGGCTATCGAAATAAAACAATTCCATCATTAAGCATGCTATGTTATCACTAACCATTCTATTTTATATTGAATATGGAAATAACTAGCAAGATTAATAATTTAATATTTCTCAAGGTTCAATAATGCTTATGTGTGAGGCAAACCCAAGAACATGTTATTGTAATAGCTTCATCAGTTAAGGAAACTATCATTGATACATCTACAGGTGATGGAGGTTGTACTATTAAATCGTAGAACATGCACATAAAAAATAATTTGCTATAGAAAATAAATACACACTGATATATTTATATAAAACTAGTCCTTTATAATTATATATATTCAATAAAACTAGTCATTTATAATTATAATATAGTATATTTTTATTTATTTGTTATAAATTAAAAAATTAGAGAAATACAAAATAAAAAAATGAAATGGGCTTACCTAGAACCAATAGCCCAGCTTGAAATAGCTCTTCTTGGAAATTTGGCAATAACTCTACCAACATGTCTTCAAAATACTTCTCCAATAGTTCTTTGGTTACTAAGGAATGAGTTGCATAGTTTTAAAATGAAAAATCTTGTGACTAATTTATTTATTTATTTTGGGACAGAGGAAAATCCGTCCATTCCTAAGCATGCATTTTTTCCATGACTTGTCAGTTGACCTAGAAAGATATGGTGGTGATTCAACGGTGGTGATTCAATGGTGTTGAGCCAGTAGAAAAAGGAACGCATGTGCATTCCCGCGTGAGCGTGTTTACAAAAATCCCATTGTCATTTTTTCGTCCATCAATAGCGTGTGAGCCCCCTGGGTTTTTGTAAGGTCTGATGGGAAACAAAGTATAGGATCAACGTATTTAATATACAACTAGGTTTCTAATAGTAGTATTTGGTTAGTCTTTCATGGAACTATCTAAGGAGGATGGTTCATACCCTTACTAGTACTATCTGATTCCAATGTACATGTGAATGATCCCCCCAAGTTTTATGCTTAGTGTACTATAAAAAGAGGTGATTTAAATTCATCTAAAGAGGGTCTCATGTAAGCATGTGGGATTTTCAATATATCCTATGGAACATGGAGGATCAAACACATAAACATATTTTGTCTAATATGGTACTATTATTTAGGTACTAACAAAGGTTTAGAAGGGGGTCCTATGATCACCCTAGTTGTATTCTCTACATGTATTTTTCTTGACCATAGTGTTACCCATTGAAATAGATAGATAGATAGATAGATGGATGGATGAATAGACAGATAGATAGATGGATGGATGGATAGATAGATAGATAGACTAAAAGATATTGTTGCAAAATAAGAAAGCAATTATGAAATTGGACTCTCTTTAAATCCAAATAGTTGAGTCTTAGTTACACATAGTGTGGGAAATAAAAATGAGATTTGTGCAATGGGATCCCCTCCATGTGGAGACGAGGGAGGTGGTGTCTGATGGGTGACATGAAGTGGTAGGTGATGGTGGTGTACCAGTGACATAGCTGATGATGTCAAAGGTGCTTCATCTTCTACTAATATGGTGTAGACACATAAAGAACAATGGGTGGTCATTTGGGTGGGTCACCAAGCAATGCCTCCATCATTAAGGAATATTTGTACATTCCAAGACTTTTGTTGGTGTAATGTTTGGTTGGATGACTAGTTCTAGGGGTGGAAAAGATAGTGTCCAAGTTCATGGTTGGATAGAGCCCATAGTGTATAAGTTTATTGATATTCCTATGAGTCTTAATGAACTTCCTATAAAAATGTAACTAATCCTTCCAATAGTCCCAATAGTAGGGGATGAAGTCACCTTGAAGTTGACTAGTGAATGCATGGTAGAGTTAGATATAGTAAGGGAATTGAAGGCATATCCTCGTACACAAAAACTATCTTATTTAGGAACAATCACAACCCATGAAACTCACCTTGGTGATAATATTAGGTTTTGGTCACTGAGATTCCTTTCTCAATTGCAGATAAGAGATCCAAGCTCAATAGTCACAGCTTGTAGGTAAACATGATCTAGGTGGCTTAAGAAACCTTAGAGAAACACGAAACCTTGACTCTAGTATCCCAAGGAACCATGTTGTTCCGTTCTTAGTTTTTACATGCTTGGTTTAGAAGGATTTTAGGCTCCCTAACAATACAAATGTGTTTCAAATGAGAAATGATTAAGGGACATTATTTGGATACCTATCCCAACAATCCTAACTTAGACTATAATTTTTTGTGTGACCTCAACAAAGAGGAATTAAGTTGGTTACTTATGTTGCTTAGATTAAGGCTTCCCTTTGATTTTTTGGATTGCTCAATAGTTTTGAGTAAACATTAAAGGGGATCCACAACAAGAATCATAAAATAGATGTGTATTTTATTGGTTAAATAGAAACCTAAAATATTATAAAATAGAGGTGCATTTTAATGGTTAAATAGAAACATGATAAATCGTGATCTTTAGTTGGAAGCTTTGAAAATTCTCCTATTAGATGCACCAATGTCTTATAAATGGGTTCACCTACAACTTCTTATTGTGAGCTCTCAATTTTGCTTGTATTTGTCTCATTCTCTCCCTAGCCTTCTCTCATACTTAATTTGTGTCTACCTATTGCTGATCATATTTCCTAACTGTGATTTTTAATATTTCCTATTTTGATTGTTGATTAATTTATTTTTTCAAAAGCCCTTTTTTCAATGTTGATAATTGATTGTTGATTGTTTCACCTATGTTTTATCTATTTTTATTAAAAAATGGTTGAATTTGTTTAAGATATAACAAATTTGTGAGGTTTGTAGGAGCCTAATCAAGCCCCATAGCTCGATTGAAATCCTTAACATTTAGAACTCTCATATTCAACACTTTAAATTGATGGTTGTGGTATGTTTGCAGGAGATCGATTGACCTCCATAAATTGATCAATCTTTGTAGCAATTTGAATAGTTGGTTGCAATTTGTTTACAAGATATCAATTGAGCTAACGAACTCAATCAAGGAATATTTCAAACCATAGAAACCCTTGATTGAAGGTTTTCTTAACCCTCAATCAATCTATTTGAAAAACTTTACAAATCACTTGATCAATTTTTTAAAGGCTCGAACGTCGAGTGCTTAAATTGTAGAATTTGAGCCCACCTCCTGTAGGATTTATTGCAGTTGCAACTTCCAAAGGTTGAAACCCCTTCATCTTATTCATCTTAGGTGGCAGAGTTAAGGCCAACAAATTCCTCGATGAATCCTTTATCGAATGGCATATCATTTTTACACTTTCATTTCGGGCACTTGCATGAAGATGGTACCCAAAAATATTGCAATAGGAGCACACAAGCAATACAAATCAAAATTGTTCCTGCACTTTTGGTTCGATAATTGCCGAACCTCCACTAAAGCATCCGTGTTGGCACAAAAGTGCACACGTGCTACTAATGCACATGGGTTATTAGTGTGCACGCATCATTAAAATCATGCACGTTGTTAAAAATGTGTGCGCACTTCTAAGAATGCATGCACGCTTCTAAGAATGTGTGCACGCTTTTACAAATGTGCGCACGCTTTTATTACATAAATGAATAAAATCAACATTTTGGACATAACTTTTGATGTTGAACCCATAGTTTGATGCTCCTTATATCATTGGAAAGGTTTTTGTATACCTACAACTTTGTAGTTATATGCTTTTCATGATTCAACACCGTTTGTTTCCTATTTTCAAAAAACTAAATCAATTTGTCTTTTTCATCTCTTAGGCATATTCAAGAGAGAGAGAGAGAGAGAGAGAGAGGGATGGATAGAGAGCAAGGAAAATAAAGGGAAAGAGAGAGGAAAAGGGAGGGATGGTGCGAGAGAGTGGAGGAGGGTGGAAGATAGTGAGACAAAGAGAGAAACATATAGAGAGGGAGGGGAGGAGTGAGGTAGCGAAAAACTAAGGGTGTCAAACAGAGTGAGGGAGGGTAGGAGAGAGAGAGGAGGGTGGAGGGGGGAGAAAGAACAACGAATTTAGGGAGTGAGAGAAAGAAAATGATGGGGAGAGAGAGAGGTGGGGCTAGAGAGGAAGGGATAGTGACGGAGGGAGGGAGAGAGAGAGAGAGAGAAGAACTAAGGTGGGGGTTATAAATAGATTGATGCAAGGAGATAGGTAGGGAGAAAGGGAGGATGAGGGAGAGGAAAAGAGAGTGAGAGAGGGGGGGGAGAGTGAGGGAGGGAAGGAGGAAGGGAGGGTAGAAGAGAGAGAGAGAGAGAGAGAGAGAGAGAGAGAGAGAGGAATAAGGTGGGGGTAAGAGAGAGAGAGAGAGAGAGAGAGAGAGGGGAATAAGGTGGGGGTAAGAGAGAGAGAGAGAGAGAGAGAGAGAGAGAGAGAGAGAGAGAGAGAGGAATAAGGTGGGGGAGAGAGAGAGAGAGAGATTGGAGGTTAGGGGTTTACAAAGAGAGATATTACGGTTAGGGTTTAGAGAGAGAGAGAGATTGGTGGTTAGGGGTTTAGAGAGAGAGAGGGATTGGGGAGGGATGGAGGGAGAGAGAGATATTGGTGTTAGGGGATGAGAGAAAGAGATCAAGGGTTAGGGGTTGAGAGAGAGAGAGATCGGGGGTTAGGGGTTTAAAGAGAGAGATTAGGGGTTAAGGTTTTAAATAGAGAGAAAGAGAGAGAGAGAGATTGGGGGTTAGGGGTTTAGAGAGAGAGAGAGAGAGATTGGGGGTTAGAGTTTTAGAGAGAGAGATAGAGAGAGGTGATAGGTTAGGGGTTTAGAGAGAGAGATTTGGGGTTAGCTGTTTAGAGAGAGAGAGGGGGGGGTTAGGGTTTAGAGAATGAGAGATATTGGGGATTAGGGTTTTAGAGAGAGAGAGAGATTCAGGGTTAGGAGCTGAGAGGAATATGTTGGGGCTTAGTGTTTTAGAGAGAGATAGAGAGAGATTGGAGGTTAGGGATTTAGAGAGAGAAAGAGATTGGGGGTTAGGGGTGTTTGATGGACAATCTACCAATATCGAACTCGAGGCCTGATCTCCCTAACTCAACGTGAGTCTAGAACAAATAGAACAGAATATAAATCACTCTCCTAGATCTAATTAGAGATCAAGGAACTAGATACGTTTACCTTATAGATCGCTGATCCTTTTCTCCTTGAATTTTGCTCCAAGATTGACAATCTTTAGATCTGAGCTGCAAAACCTATCAAGATAACAAGACAACAAAACAAGTAAAATGCATCTACACAATAATAGATCTAAGTAAGCAGTCAAGCAGGTGAACTACACAAGATATCATTAACACAGAGAGATTTTGGTGGAAAGCACTTATATTACTGTATTGAAAGGGAAGTACATAGGATGAAAAGATTACAACCAATGACTTGACGTAGCAATCCTCCTCCAATCAAACCAATGCCAAAGCCTCCCAAGGAAGCGTGAGTCTCCCAATAGACTTCCTCCCTTTGGAATGGGAGTGAGATTCACTTATATAGGACTACGTGGATAGGGTAGGTTGAGATATGGTAGGAGAGAGATAGGGGATCCTTCCAAGAGGTTAGGAAACCAGCTCTCCCAAATGGTTAGGGATAGGGATCCATGTCATCTAGCTTCGAGATTGGGCTCGAAGAAGCTATTTTTGTCCATTAGCTGACATCATCGTAGGCTGCAAGAGGCCAACCTGCAACCTCGCAGGTTGCATTAGGACAACCTGCAATGACCTCTCAAAACCTAGTATAAATGGGTTTGCATCTCTTCCAGGTTAATAACTTAGTCAAGCAAACTTTAGGGATGTTTACACTGAGTCTCATGATGGTAATATTTTAGTTGTAACATAATGCTCCCCAAAGCATGAAGCTGTTGAAATTAGACAGGTGAAATGCTTTGACAGAAGGAATGGCAATGGCTTGTCGGACGAAGGACGCTGTTGTAGTACAACTGACTCTAAGTACACAATCTCATATGACGTACAACATGGCTTCCGAAGAATACATTGCAGATCCATGATAGTAAAGACCGACTGAACACAATCATGGCTACTAGACACAAGCGTAGATCCATGATGAGATGATAACATAGCCACGATCAATACAAATGTGGATCCATGTGATATGACTCAAAACAAACTCCATCGCAACCTGGGTAAAACATGACTCCCCAGGGTCTTCAAGCCGAACCCACAATGATACGAACCTACCCATGTGATTACAAATGTCTTGACATCGAACACGGTAGAAACCACTTGATTATCGGTCATTGATATATACTATTAACAAGCACGAGGGAAATCACCATTGATGTCAATGATCCCCAAGGTATCACAGTACATATTGCCATGCGTGAATAAATGAGTTGAAGTCGAACACAAGATGAAATATTTCAATCAATATTCAATGATGAAAACTCATGTCGAAAGTGAGGTAACTCATCATTGAGGCATGTAGGGCCAAGGTACTTGGTTGGTTTCTAGATTCAATCCTCGGATGATGTGTTGAAGTCGACAAGGATGAATCCGTCGAAGGAGGGCCATGATGAATCCCTCATCATCGACATGAAACACGACAAATGATGTTGAGAGTAGATCGGATGGTACAGTAACATGAAAAACTGAATCAGAGTAGACCAACATGGTAGAAGGCGTACTGACTACAGATAATGAATGGTGAGAGTATTCTTGAACATGGGCATGGCATGTCTTGGCAGTATTGACATGACGAGTACAACACCAAAACCTAATGCAACTGATGAGGGAAGCATTCTTTGAACGACTCAAAGGAGTGACAAGACTCAGGAATTAGGTGAAACTCATGGACAAACGGATGATCCAAGTGCAGCATGCAAATGCAAATAAGTGCCATGTTCAAGAACGACTAGGTACTGTCACAGATAAAGGGTGTAACATAAAAGCTTTCCTCTTTCCTCATCATGAACGATGAGTGCCTCATGTGGTTTTTTACGAGATTGATGAGGGTAACCAGATGCTCGGTATAGCTCATCTCATACGTGAGTCCAATCCAAAATATTTTCCGAACTTGGGATAGGAGGAATTCATCCCATGGCAGGCCCTTCAATGTGAAAGTTTAACGATTCCATAGAAGGTAAACTCAGTCATCATTTCATGTTTAGAGAGTCTGAAAAGAACTAAAAAAGATTCCAATGGTCCTTTTTCATAAAGTTAGCCTCATCACTCGAAAAAGGGTAAAACAATGCGGGAGAGGACTCTTCCAGTCATGATTGGCTAGAGTATACCTTTTTCGTAAGTAGTGCCCCCTGGTCCAAAAAAAGGGGTAAACTATCACCAGGGAGACGACCATTCAAATTATTTAACAAGCGTGAATGCGACAAGTTCGCTTGGAAATATTTTCATATTTCGAGAGCCTAGAAAGAGCTTAAATATAGACTCCGGGGGGTTCCTTTTCCATAGTAGTTTAAAGAGCTCGAAAAAGCGATAAATCGTAACTCGGTAAATTATTCTCATGGTTTTAAGAGCATGAGAAAGAACAAAGAGTAAGCTCGTCATCATTAAATAATTACAATTTAACAGATACAAAATAACAACAAAACATTCAAGGGGTTGTTCATACCTGAGATGATCGTTTCAATGTGAAAACGGCGAAAAATGAAACACTTAACGACTCCTGCACACTAGAAAACTAGGTCGAAAAGTCAACCAAGTATTCAAATGCCATAAAAATGATCCAAACTATAGCAAATGACCTAAAAAGCATCAAATATTTGAAAAAGAATATTCCTTTTTTTCTATAAATAGGAAAAAATGGCCAAATATAGTTACCATTGTTCATTTGCCAAATTGGGGAGAAGAAGTGCCATTTGGAGCCAAACTTTCACTTGTCGATTGCCGAAGTTATGAGCAACCATTTCATGAGCCGTTCGGAGTAGGTAACCCTAAATTTCATCCAACATATTTCCAGTGGTTTAGAATTTCATTTTAGTTCATTTTTTAGGGTTTTGGAGTTGGTTTGTGGGGAGCTTGTGTGCCCTCAGGTCGTCGCAGGTCTCCCTTATGGGAACTGTGACGAACCCGGGTCGTCGCAAGTCCAGCAAAGCTGGGTTGCAATGATGTCACCCTGTCCACAAGGACGAGGTGCGATGGTGGAAATTCCCATGTTAAAACTAAAACCTAAGCCAAAATAAAAAGTTTTAAATGCTTGAGTGAGTTCTAATGATGTTAAAATGCTCCTATTGGCAGGTTAGTAGCAACCAACATGGTCTTAGAGTGGTGCAAACGAGAGCACGAGGTAGATGATGTGCAAGCAACAAATGACCCATTATGTGTAGAGGCATTACAGAACTACGAGCTACTGAATTTCTTCAATGTTCAGGGCATGAGGTCCCAAGTAATACTGGTAGAACATATGGTCCGTTTTTGGGACGCTGCGCAGTAGTAATTCATGATCGAAGAGCACACTTTGACTATAGATGTTGAGGACATATACTTCTTGACTGGATTATCCCAAAGGGGGGACAATGTCTCTCTTAACAGATCACGGGGAAGTGATCGGATAGTAGATGAATTGATAGTTCAGCACTGCACCCCACATACTCGTGCCTCTAGTGGGACGATTCCCGTCAAAGAGGTGCGACAACGTCCACTATGAGCTATTTTTTTACCATAATGAGGATAGCAGGGAGCCAAGCGCCCCATCTGGCTACTAGGTACTAGATACTGTATGCGGAGGACTATATGTCTCCAAAGGTATTCAACTAGTGCGAGGGACTTCTCACTAACATTGGAGCTGAGCTGACCAAGTGTCGGCGTGGAGAGCTCAAGCAGTTCGGATACAGATCGATAGTGATCTCATTTCTATTGGAGCGGGTTCCCCTCTTGCGCCCGCAGGTGCGTTTGGATGACAAGAATCCTAAGGATCCTCACATGGCCTGATGGACATAGGTGATGGCCCACCATGGTGGGGGCCCTATCATTGGTTATGGTAGAGGACTACCCATACAGTGGTACGAATGACAGGGAGGACCCAGACTTAGCACTGCCCGAGAGAGCAGAGTGGGGAGACATTGGTAAGAACAATGACCCTTGTACTTTATAGTTTTGTGTATTTATGAATTTTTTGTTATAGTGCTGATAAGTTAATAAAATGTGTGTACAGATGTGGGCCTCATGCGACCAGTAGGAGTTTCTCTTCTTGCGAGGAGAGGAGAGGGAGCAACCATGGCCCCAGCCATGCGTGCTACCATCATGGAGATGGAGGAAGACTACGAGAACCTGACTAGGTAGACGTTAGATGTTATTGAGCTGTTAGTGGATGAGTTACGCGACCTATGTAGAGATATGTAGTGGGGGAGTCCATGCGCTTCAATGTGCTGCTCCGCAAGGTAGCGAGGGAAATTGACTCTTTCCATACTTAGCAGGCTAGAGATGCGATACCTAGGGGTGCACGGGCCAGGCGTTAGGCATTATTTTGTTATTATGTATGTATTGAGAGCTCAAAAGCCTCGTATTTTGTACTATTGAAAGCTATGAGGCTTCAGATTTTGTATAGACTCACTTAAAGCCGTCGTACTTCAAATTTTGTACCAGCACTACTTTTTATGATGATATATATACAGACATTTTGGCGGTTTTATACATTATGTGTCTTAAATGGATGAATGATGTGATCTTGTTTATGTGTTTGCTTATAAAATGAGTTATTTACATGTTATGTCTACTTTTAAAAGTTCATGAATATGAATATGTTAGGTCACTCCTTTGAGTCGGCAACTGTGTTCACATCTCATGGAATGTGTAGGTACTAAATGGACTCGAAGGACCTTTCCAGAAGACATACACGTCTATAGAGGCGGAGTAAGGTAGGATCGCGAATGGTGTAGACTCGGTTAAGATGAGAGACCACTAGTTGAGAATCCAAGTGGATGAAAACATGGTCCATACCTAAAAAAATAGCGTCGGTTAGGGTTCCAATGACTGCTTGATATTTCGCAGCATTATTGGTTGTGAAATCTAGACACATTCCTCCTAAGCTGATAAGCTCGCCAGTAGGTGAACAGAGTATCCAAGCTGCCGAAGAAAGGTTGTGGGTATGCCAGCTGGCACCGTCCGCGAATCCGTAGCAAGTTGCCATCTGCACACGCAGATAGAACATGGTATAAGAAACGAAACAAGACCTAAACGTGCAAAAACAAAGCGTTACACCACACAAAAACACACACACGCCATGTACAGTATATACAAAAGTACTTATGCATGAAAGACTCAGGCATAGTACCTCTTCAGGTAGAGCCCGTTGCGGGGCTCACCCAAAGATATCCTGTCGTAGTCTTCAAGCTCATAAGATCCCTTCTCTAAGATGCATTTCACTTTGTAAGGTCCATGCCACATGGAATCAAAATTTCCTGCCCCCAGCTTGTCATGTTTTTGGTCATATGTGAGGACCAAATCTCCTTCGCTGTAGACACGAGGTTCTACGAACTTGTTGTACTGCACTTTGATGCGTTTCTTATGAGCCTCATTGGCAAGAGCGGCATCGCGATGAGTCTCGTCGAGCTTAGCTAGGTAGAGGAAGCATTCTTCCTCGGTAATAGTGTTGGGGAGAAGTTCAATGGAGAGCTTGAGGGACGGAATCTTGCAGTCAATAGGAAGGACAACCTCCAATCCATACACTAGTTGGAAGGGAGTAAATCTAGTGGCAGTTTTAATGGAGGTTCAATAATCCCATAGTGTAGAGAAGAGCATGTTATGCCAGTTGGACTTTTGCATACCCACCATGCATTGGACCATGGTTTTCAAGACCTTGTTAATGTCCTCTACTTGTCTATTTCCTTGTGGGTAGTATGATGTTGAGTTTCCATGGAAAAAACCCAATCTAGTGCTCAATTTGTCAACCATGTGGTTCATAAAGTGAGAACCATGGTTAGTAACTATCGCTTGAGAAACTCCAAACCGCGCTATTACATGATTGAACATGAAGAGTGCAATGGTTTTTCTGTCATTTGTGTATGTAGGCATTGCCTCGGCCCACTTTGTAAGGTATTCCACAGCTACGATGACATATCTATGCCCCCCGACCGAGGTAGGCTTACAATGCATGAATTCAATGCCCCATTTAGCGAAGGGGCCAACGACAATAACTAGGTGTAATGGGGCGGGATGGGTGCGCTTTTTGGTATGAAAATGTTGACATGGAGGAAATTTTTTTATGGCCTCGATACAATCTTTAAAGATAGATGACCAATAATATCTCGCGCGAAGAATCTTTTGGGCTATAGCCATCCCAGAGAGATGACCTCCACAAGTCCCAGCATGAGAGTCATTTAGGACGTGTTCATCCTCGTCATGATTCAGACAACGTCAAAGAATGGAATCAATGCCACGGCAGTACAAAGTATCACTGATAATCAGGTAATACTTCGCATGGTGGCTTATTCGAAGACGGTCATCACGAAACAGTTGAGGGCTAAAATGTTGGGTTTGAAGATATAAAGTGATATCTCCATACCACTGATCAGACATACTCATAAGAAACAATGACTCATTCGGAAAAGAGTAATTCGGCTCAGATTCTACATCAGCATGGGGAAGGTTGCAGATGAACTCAGCAAACACCAAAGACTTTTTAGACTTAGCCTTCTCGAAAAGGAGATCGAATTCCTATAGTATCATGATCCAGCGTGAATACTTGCCCCCAAGCACCTGACATGTCAAAACGTGGTACATGGGGTTTGAATCGGTGATGATGGTGGTGGTGCGAAGCAAAATGTAATGTCAAAACTTCTGCACGGCGATAAATACCTCGATAAAAAGCTTCTGAACATGTGAATATCAAGTTTCAGCATCAATAAGACCTTTATTGGCATAGTATATCACATGTTCTTGGGCGTTCTGGTCTTCCTGCACCAAAACCATGGCGATAGTGGTGTGTTGATGCCTCGGATGTGCAGGGTAAATGAAAGGTGCTGGAATGGTGTCCAAGGCACACAATAGGGGATGAAAACCCAGCCAAAGGCTTCGAAAAGACCCTACGCAAGGGAAATTCTATCCTCGAGCTGTTTGGTGTGGTAATCACCCACGAATATTAGGCCTCCGCTGGCACTCTAAGAGTATAATATTTGATCAATAAGATCAGTTTCCCAATTTAGGGAAACAAAGGTATGGAAAAGTTGTTAGCAATACTAACTTAGCCTATTTGGGAAAAGAACCTAATCTTAAGTTAGATCTATCCTAAAATGAAAAGCTTGGTATTTATGCAGATCTACCTTGAGGTGTAAGAGAAAAAACAGTCTATCACCCTTAACAGAAATGCCTTTAGATGAGATATTTGCTGACTCAGATTATGATTTATTTAATGAAAATTAAACAAAATAATCTAATCTTAAAAACCATCAAGATACAACCTATTATCCTTTTGTTGATTGAAAAATCAACAATGATAGAATATATATATATGTGTGTGTGATCAATTGCAGAAATCGATAAAGAAAGTATTTAATCAAATATTTTCATACACACATCAGTTATACAGAAAAAACAATACAACAGATCTATGTATTCATTATATATTCAACAAGAGATCGCATGCATAACGGATGATAATCTAGAACATAAAATCATAAATCCTTAAATAAATTTAAGTGATAATCAGAAGATGGATCCGAAGATAACATTACTGTATTAAGATGCCTTGTACCAAAATTACAATGACTTTGACCACAGAGTATCGTCAGTCTTATCTTCTACCGAATTACCATTCCAAATATCCCAACCCCTTACTAAGGGAAACATTCCTCCTTATATACTAAATTTACATAAGAGTTCCAAAAAGGAGAAGTTCTACAAAATAAGTATTACAAAATCAGATCTAATTAAAGATCCAGGAAATCCTGCCATTTTTCATAAATATCTAACAATTCATCTACATTTGGGAAAATGACAGATTCCAAGGATAATTGAGCATTGCATGCGTTGTTCTCCATATCATGCTTTGCTAGCTTGTGCCAAATACGTAGGTACATACGAATTCTCCCTTCCATGATGATTGGTTCTTAACCAAGCAATCTACATCTTGAATGCTGACTTGTTCCAAATCCCGAATCTTCGGTGCAAATTCTTCACATCTTCTCTCGAGTTCTTCAAATATGCATTTTGGTGACAGAGCTTCCAAAATAGGATTCATGAGTGGAAAACCTAGGGCATCCATGATATTTTCAGTTGCATACCATCGTCTAGTGCAGGTGTCTTGTGATTTATTAATGATTTCCTCGGCCGATTCATTCAAATCAAGCCAAGTGTTCAAAGATGCCTTGAATTTATTTATCTAGAAAGTATTAAGGATTGGGATGTTCTCTGGAACATTCTTGATATACAATTGCCATTGACTGATTTCTTCTTCAGCTTTAGAAGCTTGGAGTCTATTTTCCTTCTGTTCTTCAAGAGTAGAAGACATCTTAGAAAAACTGATGAAATTTTCCCTGATCTCATCTAAGGCAATATATAACTTCTTCAGTACTTCATGCTGACTCTGATTCACTTCAAGGGATAAATTTTTGAAGTCACATGATGTGAACTTGAGAACATTGGAGGAAGATGCACTTGCAGTTGCATCTTCAACCTGCTTTTCCAAAGAGGTTATCTTTATGATATCAGTAGAATGTTGAGACTGCAAAAGGTTGAATTTAGTAAGAAGAGTAGCATTCTTCTATTCTAGGTCTTATACTTTGTCTGCCCAAGTTTTCTTGAGGTCAGCCACATCAACAGAATGTTGATCCTTTGTTTTAGCCAACTCTTCTTTAAGGTTTCTAATTTCTTCCTCCCTTAGGTCAACCTCTTTGTCCAAGACCTGGACCGAATCCCAGTTAGCAGTGGCAAAAGCCCCTAAGGTTGTTGTTGTTTCAACCGCTTCAATTCTTGGGTTATTAGTTCTGGGGGCCCATATCACCTGATCTGGTTCATGTGCTTCCAAACCACCTTGACCTTGACCCCTCTTCCTGCTTCTTTTAACAACTACCTTTTCATCTTGACAATAGAAAATATCCCCAAGAGGAACCACATCTGTGTCTGTATACTCAGCAATAGACTATGTAGGAACAGAAGTGACACTAATTGTAGAAATCAAACAAGGTGTCCGTGTAACAGCAGAGGTAGGGATAGGTAGAGTGACTTGAGTGGTAGCTAGAGGTGTACTAATGACTTTGGGAACCGACACACCTTTTTCTGGGGAGGGAAGTGAGACAAAGACTTTAGAAAGTGGAACCTGGACATGACTAGTGAATTCTAGGAAAAGAAGTGGACTCTGATATTTACTAGGTGAGCGTGTAGGAGAAACCATGGAAGATGCTTCGATGGAGGTTATTAATAAATCAATTGTAGATGATTGTAGAGGGATAACCAAAGGCTAGGATTCTGCAGTAATAGATGGTGAAATGGAACAAGGGATTGAATGTTCTGGTAATGAAGTAGTGGTGTTGTTGAGGGTATTAAACAAGTGGGATAATGTAAATGGAAGTGTTCCTCCTAGAGGCACAGTAGAATTTGGCTGAACAGATGGCAACACAATTGCTGATTATGTGATACCAGGGGCGGCATTAAACTCCAACACTAATTGTTCAGGGAAAGATTGATCCATATCAATGTTGTCTAGCAATTCGATACCAGTATTAGTATCTCTAGTGACTTCTTGAACTACTGGTACTGGGGAAGGTGAAACTATTTCTTCATCATAGTCAATTATATTTACAGTAGGAATTTGTGATGAGGAAGGCATGACCTTCTATCTTTTAGCTGGGCTAGCCTTGGTTATGACCAAGTCATCATCTTCTGGAGTGTTTGGAGTAGAGGCCTAATCATCCAGTGTACTTGGTGGCTGAATTTTGTCTACAGGCCTTGGAGGTTCTAGCAACTGAGTCTGTAACATTGATGACAACTGTGCCATTTGTTGTTTGGATTCACAGGTTGTCTACAGCATGAGTTTAGCTTCTTCGTTAGCTTTCTCTTTAGATAGTTCCCCTTGAATAGCTTTACCCTTGTCTCCATCATGACTGGTGAGCAAAGGAGGATTGTTAGACTTCTGAGCTTCTTTCTCTTCCCTGTCCTTTCTTTCTTGTTCAACAAGATTCAACTACATGGCCCTGTAACTTAGGATTCTATCCTTCAATTGTTTTTGATACTGTAGAATGTCATGTTGTTCTTGAGAGTCCTTTGCTTTGGCCAAGACTTGAGAAAATGTGTCCGCCCCTTGATATATGGAATCATCGGGGGTTGACTCATGTGTGTAGTCTATATTCATGTGAACTTGCTTTAGGTTTGCATCCAAGAACTTCTTAGGATCATGTTTCCTTTTCGGGGCAACACCTAATCTCAGAGCAGCTATCTGATCACCTAGAACTGCACCCCAGGTTGAAGTTGGGATGACCAATTAACCAAGATTCAGAGAGAACTTAGGCCAACCTTTCTTCTTGGGACCTATGAGTTTCTTATACATACCATCAGTGACAGTTTGAAAAGAAACCTCCTGTATTACCATCCTGTCTGGAACTATTCTGGGAAAGAAATGAACTGTTTCACTTCCCTAGATTCTGATGTATGAAAAGTACTCACCTACATACCAGTCACCAATTGTGTTGATAAAAGATTTGGCATCTTCTGAGAATGCAGGTGGCTGCTGCTGGAAGATCTTAAAATAGATGATACCCACAAAACAGTCACAAATGTCATATATCATAGGTGCAAAATTTCCTTCCCATAGTGCTGAATGATAAATGTGTACTGGTGGATTTGAAGGGTTCCAATGCCAACCCAAATTAGGGTACTGGAACTCTGAGCAGAAAACATCAAGAACATATGCAGATAGGAAGGGTGGCTTCTTATGACCTTGTGCCTTCTGATATCCATGAATGGCGTTTTTCAGTTCCACTGACAGAATAGAGGCCCATGGAAAAGACTCACATGTAAGTACCACATGATGTGCTATGGGTGCCCATTCTGCTTTAAAATGGGAACACTTGGGTTGACCAAAATGCCGGTAAAGCATGGCTGCAAGTAGAGAATAGGGTTCCTTGAACTAGATAATAGGATAAAGGTTATCTGACTTAGGTACAAAGGCATTAGGTTTGAGCATCCAAGACTTAATCCTTTGATTGAAATTATACCGGATTTTGGACGATTGTATGAACTCAGCAGAGAGGGTTTGTACATGGGGTTTCAGAGAAAAAGCTCAAACAAAAACCTTTGGGTGAAAACTTGTCAATTGGAAACTTGTCATTAAAAGAACGATCTTTAACATCAGCATTCTCAATTATCCACTTAACTGCATCTGTGTAGGGTAAGACAACAGGGCGTGCAGCGATGGTGTGAAGCGATGGCGTGAATTTGGGAAGCCCTAATTTTCTCGTAGACTGGTCTATCGTTCTCAATATGGGAAAGGTCATCATTATCAAAAATGGCATATATCCTAGACCAGTCTATTTGGTACGTTTTAGTAACTCGTTCACTGGTGTCAGAAAGTAAACCAAAAGTTGGGTCTTTGATCAGGGGGTCCTTGTACGATGATTTAGACCGTGTATTTCTCGACATGGTGAAAGAACTTTGCAATATCTGATAGATATAGAAAATCAAATGAAATTCAACCCAAAAATAGCAGAATTGCAGGCTAGTAGCGTAAGGATAACAATGGACTTACCTGAAATAACCAACAAACTGAAAAACGACACCTAACACGCAATCCATAATAAAATGATAATGCGAAAGCGTAATTTCTTCAATAGTTAAAATGTAAAACTAAAAGGTAAAAACCCTATTAAATACATTGACCAAAATAAAATCAACAATATGATTATAACAAATGGATGCTGGGATTAAACACAACGAGACACGGGATCGGGTTCAAGTATGTTGACGAAACTCTTATTCAAAGGTCCCACAAGCCGAAACCCGGAAGTATGGATTTGTAGGTTGCAGGTTCACAAAAATGAAAGTAGGAGAAAATATTTCCAAAAGCCGAAAACCAACTATGCGGGTGGCAGGTTTCGGGAACGTGAAACCGTGAAGAGAGATAACCATCCTGAAAGCCGCATCCCAACATTACGGGTAGTAGGTTTCAGGAGTACACCCCAAATAAACAAAAAACCACAATCTCGAAAGCCGAATGACGCCATTGCGGGGTTCGGGTTTCGGGGTAATTATATCTCAATCTTATTAAAGAATGATTCCGCAACCCGCAGTCGTCGGGTTGCGGGTTTCGGAATTAGCAAAACCAAAACTTAAAAACAACAGTCCCGCAACCCGCACCTGTCGAGTTGCGGGTTTCAGGTTCTCCAAAAGTCGGATTTTGGGATGATGATAACAGTCAACAAAATACTCAAAAATCTTGGCTTTTCCCAAACTAAAACACTTTGGAAGAAATAATCAAACACTTGCAAACAAGCAAACCAAAAGCATGGGTGAAGAAATTTAGAGGTAAGATCAAAATCGAATATTTTCAAGATGACTCACCCAAATACCTTTGCGTTTATCTAGAAATGGAGTTCCCTTGCTTAAGTAAAGCATGGGATTTGCTGTGCCCACAACAAATGGCGACTGGCTGGGAAGAATTAGTTATCTCTACAATGAAAACCAGCTTAGAGAAAACATTAAAACATGTTAGCCAAATCTCCTTTCTTCAGCCTGAATTTTAAAAAATGATCACAAGGAATACAGCTAACGCGCATGGACCATAAATTAATAAATATCCATGTCTGATCATATTAAGAATAATGCAAATCTGATAAGGGGGTTGAAGAGACAACTGAGACCCTTCACTTGTATGTAGTCATGGGAAGCTTCTTGTGTTGAACCTAAGCACATACTTGAAATTACTTCTGGATATCCCAATTACACATCACCTTGATTTGTTGAGACATTATTTATATGCAGCATTTTTTTTTTATCTTGATTAAAAGATAACTGTGTGTATAAAACCACTGCCCTGACTTGGTGATCAAATATAAGTAGTGCCACTCATGAGCAGAATTCAGAAACTTATCAAGCCAGCTCGATAACGAGACTCCTTGCCTTTCAGTCATGATGGAGACAAGGGTAAATCTATTCAAGGGGAACTATCTAAAGAGAAAGCTAATGAAGAAGCTAAACTCATGCTGCAGACAGCCCGTGAATCCAAACAACAAATGGCGCAGTTGTCACCAATGTTACAGACTCAGTTGCTAGAACCTCCAAGGCCTGCAGACAAAATTTAGGCACCAAGTACACTGGATGATCAGGCCTCTACTCCAAACACTCCATAATATGATGACTTGGTCATAACCAAGGCTAGCCCAGCTAAAAGACAGAAGGTCATGCCTTCCTCATCACAAATTCCTACTGTAAATATAATTGATTGTGATGAAGAAATAGTTTCACCTTCCCCAGTACCAGTAGTTCAAGAAGTCACTAGAGATACTAAGACTGATATCGAATTGCTGGACAACATTGATATGGATCAGTCTTTCCCTGAACAGTCAGTGTTTGAGTTTAATGCCACCCCTGGTATCACATCATCAACAATTGTGTTGCCATCTGTTCAGCCAAATTCTACTATACCTCTAGGAGGAACACTTCCATTTACATTATCCCACTTGTTTAATACCCTCAACAACACCACTACTTCATTACCAGAACATCCAGTCCCTTGTTCCATTTCACCATCTGTTACTGCAGAATCCCAACCTTTGGCTATCCCTCCGCAATCATTTGTAGTTGATTTATTAATAACCTCCATCGATGCATCTTCCAAGGTTTCTTCTACATGCTCTCCTAGTAAAGATCAGAGTCCACTTCTTTTCCCAGAAGTTAGTAGTCATGTTCAGGTTCCACTTTCTGAAGTCTTTGTCTCACTTCCCTCCCCAGGAAAAGGTGTGTTAGTTCCCAAAGTCATTAGTACACCTCTAGCTACCACTCAAGTCACTCTACCTATCCCTACCTCTGTTGTCACACAGACACCTTCTTTGATTTCTACAATTAGTGTCACTTCTGCTCCTACACAGTCTATTGCTAAGTATACAGACACAGATGTGGCTCCTCTTGGGGATATTTTCTATCGTCAAGATGACAAGGCAGTTGTTAAAAGAAGTAGGAAGAGGGGTCGAGGTCAAGGTGGTTTGGAAGCACATGAACCAGATCAGGTGATATGGGCCCCCAAGACTAATAACCCAAGAATTGAAGCGGTTGAAACAACAGTAGCCTTAGGGGCTTTTGCCACTACTAACTAGGATTCGGTCCAGGTCTTGGACAAAGAAGTTTACCTAAGGGAGGAAGAAATTAGAAACCTGAAAGAAGAGTTGGCTAAAACAAAGGATCAGCATTCTGTTGATGTGGCTAACCTCAGGAAAACTTGGGCAGACAAAGTACAAGACCTAGAACAGAAGAATGCTACTCGTCTTACTGAATTCAACCTTTTGCAGGCTCAACATTCTACTGATCTTGTAAAGATAACCTCTTTGGAAAAGCAGGTTGAAGATGCAATTGCAAGTGCAACTTCCTCCAATGTTCTCAAGTTCACATCCTGTGAGTTCAAAAATTTAGTCCTTGAAGTGAATCAAAGTCAGCATGAAGTACTGAAGAAGTTATATATTGCCTTAGATGAGATCAGGGAAAATTTCATCAGTTTTTCTAAGATGTCTTCTACTCTTGAAGAACAGAAGGCAAAGAAACTCCAAGCTTCTAAAGTTGAAGAAGAAATCATTCAATGGCAATTGTATATCAAGAATGTTCCAGAGAACATCCCAATCCTTAATACTTTCCAGAAAAAGAAAGTCAAGGCATCTTTGAACACCTGGCTTCATTTGAATGAATCAGATGAGGAAATCATTAATAAATCACAGGACACCTGCACTGGATGATGGTATGCAGCTGAAAATATCATGGATTCCCTAGGTTTTCCACTCGTGAATCCTATTTTGGAAGCTCTATCACCAAAATGTAGACTTGAAGAACTCGAGAGCAGATGTGACGAATTTGCACAGAAGATTCGAGATTTGGAACAAGTCATCATTCAAGATGTAGATCGCTTGGTTAAATAACCGATCATCATGGAAGGGAGGATTCGTATGTACCTACGTATTTGGCACAATTTAGCGAAGCATGATATGGAGAATAGCGCATGCAATGTTCAATTATCCTTGGAATCTGTCATTTTCCCAAATGTAGATGAATTGTTATATATTTATGAAAAATGGCAGGATTTCCTGGATCTTTAATTAGATCTGATTTTGTAATCCCTATTTTGTAGAACTTCTCCTTTTTGGATCTCTTATGTAAATTTAGTATATAAGGAGGTATGTTTCCCTTAGTAAGGGGTTGGGATATTTGGAATGGTAATTCGGTAGAAGATAAGACTGAATATACTCTATGGTCAGAGTCATTGTAATTTTGGTACAAGGCATCTTAATACAGTAATGTTATCTTCGGATCCATCTTTTGATTATCACTTAAATTTCTTTAAGGATTTTTTATTTTATGTTCCAAATTATCATCCATTATGCATATGATCTCTTGTTGAATATATAATGAATACACAGATCTGTTGTATTGGTTTTTCTGTATAACTGATGTGTGTATGAAAATATTTGATTAAATACTTTCTTTATCAATTTCTACAATTGATCACACACACATATATATATTCTATCATTGTTGATTTTTCAATCAACAAAAGGATAACAGGTTATATCTTGATGGTCTTTAAGCTTAGATTATTTTGTTTAATTTTCATTAAATAAATCATAATCTGAGTCAGCAAATATCTCATCTAAAGGCATTTTTGTTAAGGGTGATAGACTTTTTGTTCTCTTACACCTCTAGGTTGATCTGCATAAATACCAAGCTTTTCATTTTAGGATAGATCTAACTTAATATTAGGTTCTTTTCGCAAATAGGCTAAGTTAGAATTACTAACAGTTTTTCCATACCTTTGTTTCCCTAAATTGGGAAACTGATCTTATTGATCAAATCTTATACTCTTAGAGTGCCAGTGGAGGCCTAATATATGTGGGTGATTACCACACCAAACAGCTTGAGGATAGAATTCCCCTTGCGTAGGGTCTTTTTGAAGCCTTTGGTTGGGTTTTCATCCCCTGTTGTGTGCCTTGGACACCATTCCAACACCTTTCATTTACCCTGCACATCCGAGGCATCAACATGGTGTCGGAAGCTGCGAGGTATAGAATGTAATCTCGATAGTAATTTGGCGGTTGGAGCATAGGGTCATGCATGATGGCATGTTTCAAACTTTCAAACTATTGTTGAGCTTGATCATCCAAAATGAATGGGACGTCTTTTTTCATCAATCTCATGTAACCCTACGACTTTTGCGTGAAATTACAGACAAAACGCCGTAAATAAGTTGCTCTTCCTTGTAGACTCTGAAGTTTTGTAACATTAGTTGGATGTGGGAGAGAGATAATGGCTTCCACATTTAAGGGATCAATTCGGATCCCATCTTTCGAGACAATAAACCCTAAGAGGCATTTAGACTCGACACAGAAAATATACTTATGAGGGTTCAGATGGATATTGTACCGTCTACATATGAGGAAAATGACTGTTAGATGATCTATGTGGAACTCTTGCTACTTTGAGTGGGAAGGGATGTCATCCAAGTAGGGTTCCACAAATTCATTCACATCATGGAAGGCGTACGACATGGCTCGCTGGAATGTGGCACTAGTGTTTTTAAGACCAAACGAAAGTTTATGATACGCAAACGTTCCCCACAGAAGATGAACGCAGTCTTTTGTTGGTCGGCGAGGTGGATCTGGTTGTATCCAGAAAATCCATCCATGAGTGAAAAAATGACACTTCCGTCACAATTGTCGATAATCTGGTCAATAAAGGGAGTTGGGTAGTTGTCCTTAAGACAATCCTTGTTGAGATCCCAATAATCGACACAGACACAAATGGTGCCCTGCTTTTTAGTAACAAGGATGACGTTTGAGACCCATTTTGTCAATGGGATAGGGTAGATGAAGCTGGCCTTCAAGAGTTTCTCATTCTCTACCTTGATTGCCATAGTCTTCCGAGGGTGTACCGGTCGCAACTTTTGTCGGACAAGTTTGACATCAGGATAGATTTTGATTTCGTGTAAAACAATGGTGGGGTCTATCCCAGGCATCTCCTCGTAGGTCCAAGCGAACACGTCTCAGAATCACTTGAATAAGGTCATATAGGCAATGACTTCTTCTGGGGAACACTTCTGGCCTAACTAAATGTGCTCCACTACACCAGGAGTAACCGAAATTTCAATCGAAGTGGTAGGTTCGATGTTCGCAAGGTTGTCCTCAGTGTCCATAAGACATGTGAGTATTGGGGATTGAGAGCAAGGGTAGACATTCAGTGTAAATATGGTGCTAATGCTATTCTCCACAGTATCCAAAAAGGGAAGTAAAGACGAATGATGATGGAATTCTTCCCACGGAGGATCATCTGTAGTCATGATTTCCATAATGGACTCGTCAGAATGAAAAGTTTGTAGCAGGGGATTGGATGATGTCCGCTGTAGAGAAGAGGAGGTGGAGGCCATAGCTAAGTGGTCCTATGGTGCTGACTAGATAGCCTCGTATGTGATTTCAGCGGGTGACAGAGGTGTAGTGTCTCCAATCAGGTGTGTGGTGGCTTCATCGGGTACAAGCCTTGAATCAGTGGAGTTGGGGATAGATGAAATCTGTGAGGAGATCATGTTCACCATGGCAACATGATTTGGGGGATCCGAAGTAGGAAAAACGCCCATAAGGGATGAGTCTGTAATGAGGCCGACCCCCACGCTCTCATACTGATGCGAAGATTTTCCAAGTAATGGAACATTATCACTTAGGTGAGTAGCAGTGTCAAGTGTGCAGAAATCCAGTTGGTCGACAGTGATAATTCGACCTTGATAGGGGAATTGTACTATATGGAAGACAAATGATGCGACCGCATTCATGGCGTAAAACCATTTATGACCAAGCAAAATGTTATAATCTAATGGGGCAATGACCACTTCCACATTAATGGTTGCGGTCTTTCCCCCTAGCTCGATTGCTAAATCTTGTAACAACCCATGAGGTTGAAAGCCACATCCGTCGAATGCTCTCAAAGTGGTAGGAGAATGGTTCAACTCGAGAGAGACAATATCTCTCTAGCATGAGATAGACATGACTGATGTAGAGGAACCTTCGTCCAAAATGGTACGATGGATTGTCTTCCCAGCAATGTTTGTGGAAACTTGAAATTCCAGCTGATGGGAGAGCCTAGGTTTGAAGTATTCTAGCCGGAACATGATGGTGTTTGATGAATCCGGGTCAACTGCACCGATTGCAGCGAGGAGAGTCTTGCGCAGATTAGGATAGTTTTGCAAGACCTCGAGCATCGACATAGCACAAGGAGCTTGTGCCAGGTCCTCTACAATATTGTAGTTCTGAGCAGCCCAAGCATTGGGATTGAAAGCCAATTTTCTAATCGTGCTCTTGGGTGGACATAACACCAACTCAAAAGAGGGCTTTTCAATGGTGAGAGAAGCAGCTAGTATGGTGACATCAGGCATCGAAGTGGAAGCTTTTTCAGTATTACTTCCAACAGGTTCCTTTGCCAGGATAGAGTCATACAAACGAGAACAGGTGTTCAAGTTGATGGTCTCACTACGCATCATGAGAACATGCACGGTGGAGGATGCTTCTCCTTGGGAAGGAGAGGTGTGAGCAATCAACTGCTGATTTTGAGTAGGGAAGGGATCATTGAGAACCGTGGGTATGGGTTTTCCCTTAAGAAAATTTTGAACTTCATCTCTATGGGGGCACTCTTTAGAAAAGTGGTCATCACGACATAGTAGACAAGGATACTTCAACTTCCTTTTCTGTTTGGTGTCATTAGGGGTGCTCTTATGTTCTTGCTGGGTGGAAGATTTCTTAGGTTTCTTTTTGTCCTTCTTCTTACCACCAGACTTCTGAGGTGAAGATGATTGGACATAATTCACTTCTTTAGTGACAGTAGGAGTGGATGATTTGGTGGTGTCGTGACCAGCCTGTGTTGGTGATGGGGAAGAACCTTGGGGGTTCGACGATCCAACAGTTTGAGAAGTAGGTTGGGTGTTAAGGGATCCAATGATGCCATCATCTTGGAGTCCCTTGGGTGGTTTCGCGGGGTCGTACGTGTTATGGGGTGCATCAGGAAGGATATAAAACAATGTGCTAGATTGTGCATAGACTAAGTCTAGTAAATGGGCGTGGGCGATGACTTGTTCCTCAGTGACAGTGCCTCCCATGGAAACATCTCGAGCTATGGTAGGTATGAGAGTCTTCGTGAACCAATCCGCTAGGATTTGGTTTGGAATAGGAGCCTTAATCAAATGTCGTCTCCTCCGCCACTCATGTATATGATCTGAGATGTGAGTAGCAGTATTTTGACGGAGCACGGTTAGAAGTTCTGTACCAGTTTCGTACCATATAGGAAGCTAGAAATGAGTCAAAAAAATCATAACAAGAGAACCAAAATTATGAAAAGAATGGAGTGGTAGTTCAATATACCACTTGGCAGCTTAACCAGTGAGAGTCCATTGAAATAATCTAAGACAAATCGATTCATCCATCAAGGATTTGGATGAACACCACAAGTGGTACGTCATCACATGGTTTTTAGGATCCTCACTTGGTTTGCCATCAAATTTTGGGATATCTGATGGAAGTCTCACCGGAATGGGTGTCCAATTAGTTCTGTGATAGATGGGGTTGTTGGTCAGGAAAGACAGGTCATGCAGGTCCAAAGTAGCAAAAAAAAGCAGTTGTGGATTAGGCTGCAGGTACTGATAGTACTGATAAGGCATGTAAGGACCAGTGGGAACTTGTATTGACTGACCATAGGGTGTTCCAGGAGGGAACTAGCCATAGGGGTATGGGCCGCTTAGACCAAACATTGTTAGGATATTTAGACATATAGGAGTTAGTTAAGATCAACTTGTGTAATATATCCGTTAGGAATAGTGTGTTTCTTTAGTATGCATTAGTATGCATTTGTAAATACTTAATCCGACAGTCACGATATGTTCTCGACATAGAATGATCCGACGGCTCAACTTCTCTTAGATCAAACCTAACCTTGATCCATGGCTTAACGCCCGATTGGTCCATGATCTCTATTTAAAGAGCATGGAGGGTCATTGTTTAGTTGATCGATTATGAGAAGCTCATTTGTAACTTTCTTTCTTTGCATAATAAATTGTCCCGTAGAAGCTATTTGGCTGGGGCCGTGGAGTGTTTCCCTCAAGAGGGTTTATACAATGTCAAAACATCGGTGTGTTGATTTGTGATCTGTTTATGTGAAGTGGTTGCTCTTGGTGTTTGGTCCTTTGGTAGTACCCTATGTACCCGAACATGGTATCAGAGCTTTTATGAAGTGTCGCTTCCGGTTATGATCTAGATCTTGAACTACTATTACCGAAACTCGAAAAGGTTTCTAGTTCTGGTATTTTTGTGCATTTCTGGGCTGTGGGAGGTGGTCCATTGTGTCCGGAGCATCGTTTCCATTGGGAAATATTTTTCGTTTGATCGAAAACGGTTCCCGGTTGCTCCAGAAACGCATATTTCATCAGATCTGAAGGTATAATGTTACAATGACGCATTTTTTTATTTTCTTTTTTTAAAAAGAAAAAATCTCATATTGCATCATTTTTTACTGTTAGATGTTTTTGAGTTCGGATTGTTGCTTTCCCATCTGCGTATTCTCTTTGTCGTGCACCTTGAGCGATCTCGGCAAATCAGAAACAGAAAGGGAAAGGGTATTTCTCGACTGCGTATGCTCTTTGTCATGCACCTTACGCGATCTCGGCAAATCAGAAACAGAGAGAAAACGTAGAATTTTCGGGCAAGCTAAGAAGATATAACTCCACAAGTGTGGAAAAGTTTTTTTTGTTTCGATTTGTGGTTTGTTTTGCAGGAAAAGAGCAAGCACGCAAACCGAGGAAGAAGAGTAAAAAAAAAAAAACCCTTCCTCATTCCCATATTTTATATACCTTTTAATCTAGCTCACTTGGTTCAAAGTTGTTTTATTCCTTAATAGGTCTTGAGTTCAAGTCTTAGGAAGTTACTTTTAAAAGAAAAAGTGCATGCAATTTCTATTTTCAAGTTATTTTATTATAAAAGTGCACCTCACTTAAATAATAAAAAATAAAAATACAAGTGAGTCACTTAAGTGTTTTTTATTGTTGCACTATTTAAAAGTAATATCATTGTAAAAGTGAAATCACTTATTTTACAAAAGTGGTTCACTTAAAGCAACTTTCTTGTAAAGTGATTGTCAAAAGGTTCATCTTGGGAAGAGGGGGGTTCTTTTTTTTGCTGGACATTCTCTAGCTGCCACGTCACTATTGGGGACATCTTCAATAGTTTCTTTGTTCAAGCATAACTTCATCATACAGAGTCAGTTTTCAATGCCGTTTTTTTTAAACCGCCTATTTTTTCGAGCTCTTCACATCCATACTATTGGTTTCTGCTTTTACAGCCATTAATTTACAAATATGGCTGCCCCTTGTGATATTCTACTTAACAGTTCCAACTATTTCTCATGGAAATCTCGTATGGAGGATGTTCTACGAAGTAGAGGACTTTTTAGAATTACCTCAGGGAAAGAAAAAGAACCCACTGATGATGATAAGAAAATAAAATGGGAAAATAGATGTGATGAAGCTCGTGGATTGATTGGGATGTCAATCTCTACTGATTTGCGATTCCACATATCTGGAATTGATGAACCTAATGTTGCTTGGGACAAGTTGGAATCTGTGTTTGGTAAACACAATGAAATTCGAGGTCACCAACTCGAAAATGAGTTGATTTCTTTAAATCCAAGTGACTTTTCATGCATTCAAGATTATTTATCTAAGTACAAAACTTTTAAACTCTTATGTGCAGAATGTAAGATTGAGAGGGAAGACAAACAATGCATTTATCATATTCTTTCCAAACTTGGACATGCATATTCTGTTTTTGTATCTACATTTTAATCCATGAAAGCATCCTTGAATGCAGCTAGCTATCAAGAGCCTAATCTTGAATCCTTTTGTGATTCCTGTTGATTAAGTTGTCATTGATGCCAATAGTGTATAGTCATTGATGCCAACATGTCTTGGTGCCCCTTGAGGAGCCCCTGAGGGTTAAGTAATTGTTAGTGTCTAAGGAGACCTTTTGATATTGTCCAAGCCCAAGTTTGAATCCCTTGGAGCCCTTAGGACAATGACAAAAGCCCTGAACACCCTGTAGAGTGTTTAAGTACCCCAAAGATGTTTTGCATTTCCCCAATTGTTTATTTGTTTCCCCAGTACCACAACTTATGCCCCAGTACGCTACAAAAGTGTTGAATAAGTTGCAAGAGTCCAAATGAACCTTTCAGTGGTCATTTGTGTTTATTGAGGTCATGGTACCCCAAGAGAAGGTCTAGCAACCCCACAGGTGATGTCATGATGGATCTTGACCCTTGTAGGTCTCCTGGTGTGGTTGAGGTGGTTGAAGAAGCCTATGAATCCCCTTGCTTGATGAAGAAGCCCTGAAGAAGTCCTTGGACCCACATTTGATGGCTTAATGGTCCTTGTCCCCTTAAAGGTGATGATGTGGTCATTAATGAATTGATGAAGACTTGGAACCCTTGATGAAGATCTTGATGCCCGTGTATCCCTTGTTGGGGTCATGGAACCCTTGGAGATGGTCATTATGCACGAGAAGGTCTGGCACCCACATAAATGGTGGCATGATGACCCTTGGACACTATATGATCATTAATGGTGCATTTGGAAATGATTTGGGTCTTGGAATCCATATATATGGTCGTTTGTAAGTCCATTATTGTTCGAGCCTTTGATATGATAGAATCCTTGGTCATGATTCCCTCATCACTTGGCGATGGAGTCCTATGTGATGGGCTTGAAGTCCATGGAAAGTATCTTGTTTAAATATTATATGATATCCTTGAAAGAGTCCTTGAAACCCTTGCATGCGGTGCCTTGGGTCTTGAACCATGGTGATGTATGGTCTTATTTGTGGTTATATGGCTATTGGGATGTAGATGGAGGTAGATCCCACAGACGTGCCTTGATATGTTGAAGAAGACTTTGAAACTCTTGTAGTTAGTGGTATGGTCTTTGGCACCCTCATGTGTGGGGTCTTTGACGTCCTGGACACATTGAATAATTTAAGGGTATTAGACCAATAATTTGCAAATAAACCCATCATAGGGAGATAGTCCTCGTCAAGCCATTTCCATTGATATGTGGAGCATCTTCTAACTCCTTATGGTTGAAGAGATATGAATTTTTGAAGTTGGTGTACCCCACCTTTTTGGGTGAGCCGACCTAACAAAAGAAAATTTAATTATTTGTAATTTTGAATTGCATGTCGGCCCTGTTTGAGGTAATAACTTTCCTCCACGACCTATATAAATAGAATATCAAACATTTCATTTTCTTATCAATTGAAATTTCGCAACTCTTGGAGAAAAGTGCGAAATTTTGTGGAGGAGAAATTTTTGGGTATCTTCACTAAAATTGGCATAACTTTCTCATACGGAATCGGAATTACAAAATTCTTGGCTCGTTGGAAATCTTGTTACGAGGGCTATGTGATGACATGATATAGAGTATATTTTGGTTTGTCTATTGTTTCTTGACCTTATGATCTTCAAAATGGTATGGCTCATGCTTCTGGGTTTCTCTTGTAATGGCACATGTCTCTCATGGATAGAGTTCATCCTTGATATTAGTATGTGAGCCTATATATTGGTATATATATTTGAAGTCATTATGGAGGATATGATGATGATGTTGCATAACTTTATGCTATGATATTATACACTCTATGATGATAATGCATGTGATAATGATGTACACTCTATGAAGTTGATGCACTCCTATACAATATGATGTACATGCATACCATAGTGTGATGATGCTCTCCTATGCATTATGATGTATACTTGATGTTGATGATGCATACATGGTGCACACTGAGATGATTATTATGCATATTTTATGACGATGATGCATACCCTATGAAGATGATGCATACCTATGATGATGATGCATGACGATGCATGCCTTATGTTCAGTGGAAGCAGAGAAGGATTATTTGTTCAGTGACTGTGTATGACGAGGTGTACAAGGATGTACATGAGCAGTGTATGGCAGTAAAATGACTTGTTGGTATACAGGGATGATTTGGCAGTGATAAGAGTGCAGAGGTTATCAGTAGTAGATTCAGGGTTTGGTGTGTAGTTGGTTAGACTCAGATTGACTGAGTCGAATGATGTGAACAACAGATTGATTGGTCAGTTGATGAGTAGTGTGGAACAGTTATGGTGCAGTGGTCAATGGACAGTTGATGAGTAGTGAACAGTTTATGAGAAGTGGTCAGTTGATGAGTAGTGACAGTGGTTGTGTAGTGTGGTACAGATTGTGTAGTGTGGTACAAGTGTTGGATAGCAGGTCCGCAGGATCAGTGAAGTTTGTGGTTCAGTAGTTTCAGTTACTATCTTCATATCAGGGTGGCAGGACGGGGCAAGGAAATCTAGGGAGCTAAGGCTTCCTTCAGGTTGTAGCCTGTAAACCAAGGGGTTGTAGCCTCCTTCCAGTTGTAGCTGTAGAATTGAAGTCTTTGTAACAAAGGGGGTTGTTTCCTCCTTCCAGTTGTTGCTGGTAAATTATTATTATAAAGGCTTCCGTGGTTTTTCCCCCAGGACTTGGGTTTCCACGTAAAAATATGGTGTACTGTGTTTTGCAATGCTTCCTATGTAATGATGATATGATGATATGTGATGATGAGCTGTAGTTGTTAATAATGTTGATGATGATATAATGATAATGTGATAATTACATACTCTGCATAATATTGAAAAAGCTGTCAATGATTGTTAAAGTTGAAAAGATAATAAAAGCTACACACACTGTTCACCCCCCCTCTCAGTGTGCTTGGTGTGTCCAACAATTGGTATCATAGCGGGTCCTTCACATAAATCCTTACCAGCTTGAAGGAGATCCTTGACACACCATGGGGTTCTCAGTGAATGGAGCACCATTGTTTTGTGGGACAAATTACTTAATCTGGAAAAGAAGAATGCAAGTTTATCTTGAATTAGAAGGTATTGGAATATGGCAATCAGTGCTTACAGGGTACAATCATCCGAAGAAAGTGAAAACAACATCTCAGAAGGAAGCAAGGAAAAATAATTCAATGGCTATGGAATCCATTCTTGAAGGCTTATCAGATTCCATAAAAGAGAAGATTGGAAAGTACAACACAGCTAAGGAATTGTGGATCAAATTAGAACAGTTATACTCCACTAAAGAACATGAAGAAGAGGTTATGAAATTCATGGTTAAAGATCTGACAGATCTCCAAAAGGAGAAAATAGGAAAGCGCAACTCAATTGAAGAATTGTCACTAAAGATAGATCAACTCTACTCCATTGAAGAACAAAAAGCAGAAGACAACTCCATAGAAAGGTCAGTACAAGATCTAGGTAAGTTTGAAGGTAAGTCTCTTGAACACCCTGCTTGTAATGTTTTTGAAGAAATATGTTTATCAGGTATAAAAGATAAGCACTATTCTAAATTCATAGATTGTAATACTTCAAAATGTGATGAATCCCATTGTTCCCTGACAAATTATAGAAATGAATGTTTAGATAATGATATTGCTAATGCTATGCAAAAGGTTGAGAAACTTTGTGAACACAACAAGGTATTGCAAGAGCAATTAGACAAATCTTAGAAGAGGAATCAAGAAGAATGTGAGAAGGCCACACAGACTATAATTGATCTAAATCTCCAAGTTGAAGAAGCTACCAGAATCAAAGAAGCCATATCAAACTCTTTGAAAGATAAACTTGAGAAGTCAGCTGCTGAAAATAAAAGGCAATTAGAAGAAATTGGCAGGCTCAAAAGACAACGAGAAGATAAGGAGAAAGAAATGACTCGCAAGCTTCAAGACTAAGAAGAAAACAAGAATTTGTAATCAAATCCTTAAAGATAGAATTACAAAAGGTATGTCTGAAAAATTTTGAATTTGAAAAAGAACTCATAGAGATCAGAAAAGAAAATCAAGTTCTAAAAGGGAAACTACAAAAATCTCATGAGGAAGATCAGAACTCAAAAGGACAGATGGAAGATAGTATTATTGATCTCAAAAGACAGGTAGAAGAAGTCAAGAAAATAGAAGAAGATCTAACAAGAAAACTCCAAGAAAAGATAGAAATTTGTCAAAGGCAAGAATTGAAGATCCTCTCTCTGAAGGAAGATCTGGACAATACAACTGCTCAGTTAAAAACAAATTTGAAGATCGAAAAGAACATTGAAGAAAGAAAGAATTTCAAGGGAAAAGAAGAAGAGACCAATAGTTATACAGAAGAAAGATCTTTTGCTCAGACATATCCTATAATGTTGCATGGTCACTTCTACAAGTGTAACAACTATGGTCACAAAGCCATCCATTGCAAAACTCATGACAGAATAATTCCAGATATAAATCAAGGTATGTTTTCTATTCAATGTTATAATTGTTATCATTATTGTCATTTTGCGAAACATTGCAGGATGCAGGGAGAAGTTAAAGTTTGGAGAAGAAAGCAAGTTCAACCGAATGTCATGAACAGTGATCATCCTACCAAAGTATGGAAAATAAAGTCAGTAGATTGCACCAATGATCAAAACAGAAATGATGAAAATATTGGGAAAAACCCAATACCATTTTGAAGACTATCAATCAATAGCAATGCGCAATGATAGGGGGAGCAGTATTTCCAAAGGAAATTCTTGTTGCCATTGATGCAAAAAGGAAGAAAAGGTTTTTCAAGAGTCGAAAAACAAAGAGAAGTTGTTGACAAAGGGAGCATGCCCTGAGGGGGAGCAGTGTTGTCAAAGGAAGTTCCCTTTGCCATTGATTCCAAAGGGGGAGAGAAGTTGTTGACAAGGGGAGCTTGTTCTAAAGAGGATTTATGGGAGATTGTTGATTAAGTTGTCATTGATGCCAACAATGTATAGTCATTGATGCCAACATGTCTTGGTTCCCCTTGAGGAGCCCCTGAGGGTTAAGTAATTGTCAGTGTCTAAGGAGACCTTTTGATCTTGTCCAAGCCCAAGTTTGAAGTCCTTGGAGCCCTTGGGATAATGACAAAAGCCCTGAACACCCTGTAGAGTGTTTAAGTACCCCAAAGATGTTTTGCGTTTCCCCAATTGTTTCTTTGTTTCCCCAATACCACAACTTATGCCCCAGTACGCTACAAAAGTGTTGAATAAGTTGCAAGATTCCAAATGAACCTTTCAGTGGTCATTTGTGTTTATTGAGGTCATGGTACCCCAGGAGAAGGTCTAGCAACCCCACAGGTGATGTCATGATGGATCTTGACCCTTGTAGGTCTCCTGGTGTGGTTGAGGTGGTTGAAGAAGCCTATGAAGCCCCTTGCTTGATGAAGAAGCCCTGAAGAAGTACATGGACCCACATTTGATGGCTTAATGGTCCTTGTCCCCTTAAAGGTGATGATGTGGTCATTAATGAATTGATGAAGACTTGGAACCCGTGTATCCCTTGTTGGGGTCATGGAACCCTTGGAGATGGTCATTATGCATGAGAAGGTCTGGCACCCACATAAATGGTGGCATGATGACCCTTGGACACTATATGATCATTAATGGTGCATTTGGAAATGATTTGGGTCTTGGAATCTGTATATATGGTGGTTTGTAAGTCCATGATTGTTGGAATGTTGGAATCTGTGTTTGGTAAACACAATGAAATTCGAGGTCACCAACTCGAAAATGAGTTGATTTATTTAAATCCAAGTGAATTTTCATGCATTCAAGATTATTTATCTAAGTACAAAACTTTTAAACTCTTATGTGCAGAATGTAAGATTGAGAGGGAAGACAAACAATGCATTTATCATATTCTTTCCAAACTTGGACCTGCATATTCTGTTTTTGTATCTACATTTTACTCCATGAAAGCATCCTTGAATGCAGCTAGCTATCAAGAGCCTAGTCTTGAATCCTTTTGTGATTCCTTGATTAGAAAACAAGATAAACTCATTCATCTTAGAATAATCAACAATGCAAATAAATCTGGGAAAGCCTTATTGTCCCAACAGAAAGAAAAGTCCAAGCCTCCCAAGAAACAAAATTTTTGCAATAATAAGTCAAACAAGGATCCAAAACCCTCTCAGTCAGCTCCTTCTTTAAAAATGACAAAGGATCCAAGCCAAAAGGCAAGAAGACTGAGCGTCATTGCAGCTATTGCGGAAAAGATAATCATGATGAATCTAAGTGTTTCAAGAAGATGACAGCCTTGGAAGCAGCAATGAAGAAGCACCACATCAACCTAGATTCGTCTTCAGAATCTGCCTCTCATGGACATGCACTTTGTGCTTCTAGTTATTCTTATAATGCATCTTCTTCTTCTACTTCAAATGAATGGCTCATTGATTCTGGAGCATCTTATCATATGGCTAAGAATCAAGCCATCTTTTCTACTATGCATGAATGTATTTAAAGAAATCAACTCATTTTCGAGTTGGTGGCCTCGAATTTCATTATGTTTACCAAACACAGTTTCCAACTTGTCCCAAGTAGTATTAGGTTCATCAATTCCAGATATGTGGAATCGCAAATCAGTAGAGATTGACATCCCAAACAATCCACGAGCTTCATCACATCTATTTGCCCATTTTATTTTCTTATCATCATCAGTGGGTTCTTTTTCTTACCCTGTGGTAATTCTGAAAAGTCCCCTACTTCGTAGAACATCCTCCATACGAGATTTCCATGAGAAATAGTTGGAACTATTAAGTAGAATATCACAAGAGGCGGCCATATTTATAAATTAATGGCTGAAAAAGCAGAAACCAATAGTTTGGATGTGAAGAGCTCGAAAAAATAGGCGGTTTAAAAAAAAACGGCACTGAAAACTGACTCTGTATGATGAAGTTATGCTTGAACAAAGAAACTGTTGAAAATGTCCTCAATAGTGACGTGGCAGCTAGAGAATGTCCAGCAAAAAAAGAACCCCCCTCTTCCCAAGATGAACCTTTTGACAATCACTTTACAAGAAAGTTGTTTTAAGTGAACCACTTTTGTAAAATAAGTGATTTCACTTTTACAATGATATTACTTTTAAATAGTGCAACAATAAAAAAAACTTAAGTGACTCACTTGTATTTTTATTTTTTATTATTTAAGTGAGATGCACTTTTACAATAAAGTAACTTGAAAATAGAAATTGCATGCACTTTTCCTTTTAAAAGCAACTTCCTAAGACTTGAACTCAAGACCTATTAAGGAATAAAGCAACTTTGAACCAAGTGAGCTAGATTAAAAGATATGTAAAATATGGGAATGAGGAGGGGTTTTTTTTTTTTTTTTTTTTTTTTTTTTTACTCTTCTTGCTCGGTTTGCGTGCTTGCCCTTTTTCTTGCAAAACAGACCACAAAACGAAACAAAAAAAACTTTTCCACACTTGTGGAGTTAGATCTTGTTAGCTTGCCCGGAAAGTCTACGTTTTCTCTCTGTTTCTGATTTGCCGAGATCGCGCAAGGTGCACGGCAAAGAGCATACGCAGCCGAGAAAAACCCTTTCCCTTTTTGTTTCTGATTTGCCGAGATTGCTCAAGGTGCACGACAAAGAGCATACGCAGACAGGGAAGCAACAATCCGAACCCAAAAAAAATCTAACAGTAAACAAAAAAATGAAATATGAGATTTTTTCTTATTAAAAAACGAAATAAAAAAATGCGTCACTGTAACATTATACCTTCAGATCTGATGAAATATGCGTTTCTGGAGCAACCGAGAACCGTTTTCGATCAAACGAAAACTATTTCCCAATGGAAACGATGTTCCGGACGCAATGGAACACCTCCCACAGCCCAGAAATGCACAGAAATACTAGAACTAGAAACCCTTTCGAGTTTTGGCAACAACAGTTCAAGATCTAGATCATAACCAGAAGCGGCACTTCATAAAAGCTCTGATACCATGTTCGGGTACACAGGGTACTACCAAAGGACCGAAAACCAAGAGAAACCACTTCACACAAACAGATCACAGATCAACACACCAATGTTTTGACGTGGTTTAAACCCTCTTGAGGGAAACATTCCACGGCCCCGGCCAAAATAGCTTCTACGGGACAATTTATTATGCAAAGAAAGAAAGTTGCAAATGAGCTTCTCATAATCGATCAACTAAACAATGACCCTCCATGCTCTTTAAATAGATATCATGGACCAATCGGGTGTTAAGCCACGGATCAAGGTTAGGTTTGATCTAAAAGAAGTTGAGCCGTCGGATCACTCTATGTCGGAAACATATCGTGACCGTCGGATTAAGTATTTACAAATGCATACTAATGCATACTAAAGAAACACACTATCCCTAACGGATATATTACACAAGTTGATCTTAACTAACTCCTAAGTGTCTAAATATCCTAACACTGACCTTTCCTTTGCCGTTGGTCGTGTTTCCCATTATATGTAGACACCTCATGAAAGTCACTGGAAAGAAGCTAAAAGAATACTTCGATATATTCGAGGTACAGTTCAGTTTGGGATTCATTACAGTACAGGGGAGAAACCTTTGTTGGTTGGTTTCAATGATTCAGATTGGGCCGGCGATCCTGATGATCGAAAATCTACTGTAGGTTATGTTTTTAGTCTGGGATCTGGACCTATTACTTGGGCTTGTAAGAAACAACAAGCTCTTGCTCTTTCTTCAATAGAGGCAGAATATTGAGCAGCAGTTAATGCCAGTCAGGAAGCTTTATGGCTTTGATAGATCCTTTCAGATTTTGGATTCGAGCAACAGCAGCCTACTCCACTTTGGTGCGACAATAAAAGTGCCATCAAGCTTGCCAAAGATCCACTTCTACATCAACGCAACAAACACATTGATATACATATGCACTTCATTATAAATCTTGTTCATGATCGTGTTCTTGAAGTGCTCTTTTGCCCTACAGATGATCAAGTTGCAGACATCTTCACCAAGTCTCTTACAGAAGCGAAGTTTTCTAAACTTTGATCTATGTTAGGAGTTTAGGAACTTGTCATTAAGGGGGGATAGGCTCTAATGCCTCCTTCCTTCTCCTAATAGTGTCACTTTTGTAAATCCTTCAATCCTATCCCAAGTTGTTCTTAAGGGGGGATGTTACGATATTTAGACACTTAGAAGTTAGTTAAGATCAACTTGTGTAATATATCCGTTAGGGATAGTGTGTTTCTTTAGTATGCATTAGTATGCATTTGTAAATACTTAATTCGATGGTCACGATATGTTCCTAACATAGAATGATCCGACGGCTCAACTTCTCCTAGATCAAACCTAACCTTGATCCGTGGCTTAACACCCGATTGGTCCATGATCTCTATTTAAAGAGCATGGAGGGTCATTGTTTAGTTGATCGATTATGAGAAGCTCATTTGTAACTTTCTTTCTTTGCATAATAAATTGTCCCATAGAAACTATTTGGCCGGGGCCGTGGAGTGTTTCCCTCAAGAGGGTTTAAACCACGTCAAAACATCGGTGTGTTGATCTGTGATCTATTTGTGTGAAGTGGTTGCTCTTAGTGTTCGGTCCTTTGGTAGTACCCTGTGTACCTGAACAAACATAGGTCCTCCGCCATAGTAAGGTGGTCCATTACCATAATAAGGTGGCCCATTACCGTAAGGTGGGGGCCCACCTCCACCACTGGGAGGGGGTGGGCCGCCCCCAAATGGTGGGGGTCCATCACCACCCCCAGGGTAGGATGGACCGCCACCGCCTCCACCGGAAGGAGGTGGTGGTCCATTACCACCGTCAGAATAGGGTGGGCCTCCACCACTTTCGCTAGGAGGGGGTGGTGGGACACCGCCACCCGCCGAAAGGCGAAGGGCCTCCTCTGCCACCTTCACCATAGTAGGGTGGTACGCCACCACCACCACAATAGTAAGGTGGTCCTCCACCACCACCACCAAGATGGGATGGTCCTCCACCACCACCACTAGGGGAGGTGGGCCATGATGGCCGGAATGAGGTGGTCCTCCACCAGAAGGTAGAGGTCCGCCTCCTCCAAAGTTGTGTGGGGGTCAACCGTCTCCAATGGGAGGTGGGGGTGGACCAAACCGGGGTGGAGGGACTTGAGGGATTGTAAGCGGGGGTCCATGTTGTAAAGCATTCTGCTGTCCCCATAAAGTGTAAGGATTTCTGGGGTAGGGTACCCCATAGAGTGCGTTTTCGGGATAAAGTTAACCCGGCACAGGGTTAAGATGACCTGGATACGTTTGAATTGATGGTAGTTGAATTAAGTTGGATGGTCCCCCAACATGGGATAATCCCGTAGTGGAAGGTCCGGTAGGCAAGGAATTTCCAACGGAAGGACTAATGGGAACTCTTGCTGCAGTATTATGGTTAAGGGACAAGGGTTTCCCCCAGTAACAACTTGCTAACCACTAAGTAAAGGTTGAACTAACACTGGTTGTTGATTATCCACCGTAGGATTATCATTACATGTAAAGAAGGTAGGGGCTAAAAAGTATCCTCCCCTTAAAGTTTGGGGTGGGGGAGGAGCAGGTGACATAACCGTGGTAGTCACAGGTGTGTTGGAATGTTGTCCTTCAACAGGTTGGGTTGTCTGAGGGATAGGACTGGTCTCATGTCTAGGAGATGGATGTGCAGGAGTTGATGGTTGACCAGTCTCAGAAGTGGTCACGTGTTGGGTGGATGATTCCGGTGAATCATAAGATAAATAATGACTTGGGAGTGGTTGATAAGGAGGTAATGTTGGTTCTCCAACCTGTTGTGCAAGACTCTAGTTTGTGAACTCCGTGGCCATAGCACATAGTCGGGCCAATTGTTCACGATAAGGTGTCATGCGGTCATCGGGAGTAGCCCAACTAGGTGGTGATGCAACAAAAAAATGATCCATTGGGTGGCCTAGAGATGATGTCCAATAGGCTTCTATTGGACCAACAACTGCTGAAGGGTCGTCCTGGGGTGAATTTATCCATTCAAATGATCCAAGCTCTCCCAGTAGAACGGGAGGTAGGTCTTGTGAAGTAGAAGTTGGTTCTTTTTCACCCTGCGAGGGATCAGAGGTAGGTGAATCCGGAGGACACATATGTGCTCCAACGTTCAAAGTAGGTTTTTCCACTTCAGGTGACACGACCAAGGCTTGTGGGTCCATCCTTACCTTCGAAATTACCTCCTCGTTAAGGGGATATTTGGGTGGCAAGTTCTGAATCCTATGAGTCCTTCTCCAAGGAAATTCAACCAAAGTGACTGAAACAAAAGTTTCTCCTAAGGCAAGCTAAACCAAAGAAAAGCAGACCAAATAAAACCCTACACAAACTAAGGCCACAAGCAAACTTATGTGATAAGAGTGGATTCAAAGGTTTGGAACCTCATAGGATTGTCAAGGCTTCGCAAATCGCTATATACCGCAAGGTCCAACAATAAAATGCAACAAGGAGGATTGGGACCGTACCCTTTCCTGAATACCCGATTACCTGGATGGTACGCGCGTAGTAATCTCCCCGAGTGCTCTTCTCGGTGTATTGCTCTGCCAAGATGGCCAAAAGGTTAACTCAATTGGTCTCAGGAATCCTAAGGGTGTCTTCCAATATACGCAAGGTACGTGGGAGCTCAAATCCATAGTGGTGTTGTCTAATGCACAACCGTACGACATGAGACCTTCTTATATACTACCGAGTACGTGAAACACCTTTCTATATACACCAAGTACGTGAAACACCGTTCGATATACACCAAGTACTTGAAGTACTTGGTGGGTACGTGAAAGAGCTTCGATACACCTGGTTGGTACGTGAAAGAACTTCGATATACCAATAAGTATGTGGAAGACTATAATACCCCCGGAATACAGTGCTGGAAAATAACGATAGCTGCCATGCTTAACGACGTCAGAACACATCTCTAACTTACACACAAGTTACTAAAATTTTTACCCTAGTTCTACCGTTAATTTTATCTGGATGGTTAGGTGAATGCATGAGGTGAGTACATAATCGTAAACATAATGCATGCCCTAACTACATGCAAAACATGTACTTTTCTTTTGATGAACTCTATGTATGGGAGGGAGAAATTTCTTTCAAATGATTTTACCAAAGCAACACAATGCAACACAATCCCAAATCTACCAAAAATGACTATGAAGTATTCTTTTCTTTTTTAAGCGAAACACAAAAATAACACAACACTACTAAGCCAAATCAAAGCATGTTTTTTTTGTTTCTTTTATCTTTTCAAAACAAAAATGATGCTAAATGATGAAAAGAGAGAGTTTCTAAGTAGAGTATGCAAGCTTTTCACTTTCACTACAATGGCCTAAAATCATAAGAACCAAAAGATGCATGTGACTTTCCAAGCATGGAATTGCTTTTGCAAAACTTGATATCTACTTGAATTTTTCAAGAAAATGAGCAACTCATAATTCGTGGAAAAACACAAATAATTTAATTTTCTTTCAACTTTTCCAAAATATCTAAAAATGAGACATTCCAATGCATGTACAATTCTTCAAATGAGCTTGAAAAATGATGGAAATGAAGTACTTTTGATTTTTCAATGGATTTATCAAAGTAACAATTTGATGACAGCGACGCTTTTAAACACAAATACTGAAATGAAAATATCACTTTTAGCACTCCAATGACTCAGAAAATCGCAAGAAAAGACAAGCATGCATATGGACTAAAAGTACACACAAACACTCAAAATCAATCAGTAACAAGCAACACTAAAGCAAGCAAAGCTAAAAAATGTATGCAAATGAGGTCTAGAAACCGTTCTAATACAATGACCAGATCCGGTAAGGAGAAGAGGGAATGCAAGGATGAGTGGATGCAGGTGGGGGATACGAGAGTGTACACCACTACCAAATCTCAGACTTGTCCAAGACGGAACCCAAAACAACTCCAAATGAAACCAAACACTTCAACATGCTTAACCAAAAATGGGGTCTCTGACTGGATCTTGCAGCACAGAGGGAGTTTGCACACAAAACCAAAACTCAAATTAGAAATGGAGAAGGGATGTCTGTATGTCAGTTTTGACAAATCGGTGCAGTCTGTGTTTGTACACAGAGCGACCGTTGCAAGGCACTAATGTGGGAAGTGCGACGATGTCATAGTCTACCAGTGAATGGGTTGCGACGATAGGTCAAAAGACAGAGAACAAAGATCACAAAATGACACAGTGTTGCTCTGGCTCCACTGCCCAGCTGCGGCGAGTGAGATCTGAGTTCAAAAATGAACCAATTCTCCAAACAATGAGTAATGAAATGGTTTAAAAATGGTGAGTACAAACTCATAGGAGGACTAAAGACTCTTCAAAGTGAAGATCTGATGGTGAAACAAGGATTAGAAGGAAAATAAGGTTATGGATGGCTTGCAAAAGCAATCAGCTGAAAATGGTATTCAAATTGACAACTACAAACAATGTCTTCCCCAGTATGGTCGCCAGATTTGTTTGACAGACAATCTACCAAGAGCGGACTTGAGGCCTGATCTCCCTAGCTCAACGCGAGTCTAGAACAAATAGAACATAATACAAATCACTCTCCTAAATCTAATTAGAGATCAAGGAACTAGATACGTTTACCTTATAGATCACTGATCTTTTTCTCCTTGAATGTTGCTCCAAGCTTGACGATCTTCAGATCTTAGCTGCAAAACCTGTCAAGATAACAAGACAACAAAACAAGTAAAACGCGTCTACACAATAATAGATCTAAGTAAGCAGTCAAGAAGGCAAACTACACAAGATATCATTAACACAATGAGATTTTGGTGGAAAACACTTATATTACTATATGAAAGGGGAGTACATAGGATGAAAAGATTACAACCAATGACTTGACGTAGCAATTATCCTTTGATCAAACCAATGCCAAAGCCTCCAAGGAAGTATGAGTCTCCCAATAGATGAGTAGAGATCTCCCGTAAGGTAATTTCACCAACATGTAGACACTATAGACTTCCTCCCTTTGGAATGGGAGTGAGCTTCACTTATATAAGACTAAGTGGATAGGGTAGGTTGAGATATGGTAGGAAAGAGATAGGAGATCTTTCCATGAGGTTAGGAAACAAATGCCAGCTCTCCCAAATGGTCAAGGATAGGGATCCATGTCATCTAGCTTCGAGAATGGACTTGAAGAAGCTATTTTTGTCCATTAACTGACATCGTCGCAGGCTGCAAGAGGCCAACCTGCGACGTCGCAGGTTGCATTAGGACAACCTGCGACGACCTCTCAAAACCTAGTATAAATGGGTTTTCATCTCTTCCAGGTTAATAACTTAGTCAAGGAAACTTTAGGGATGTTTACATTGAGTCTCATGATGGTAAGATTTTAGGTGCAACAAGGGGTTTAGAGAGAGAGAAATTAGGAGTTAGGGGTAAGGGGTTTAGATATATAGAAATAGAGATATTGGGGGTTAGGGATTTATATATATATATATATATAGAGAGAGAGAGGGGGGGGGGGTTTATAGAGAGAGAGAGAGAGATTAGGGGTTAGGGGTTTAGATAGATAGATAGATAAAGAGAGAGATATTGGGGGTTAGTTGTTTAGAGAGAGAGAGAGAGAGAAATTAGGGGTTAGGGGTTTAAAGAGACAGAGAGAGATTAGGGTTTAGGGGTTGGAATATATATATATATATATATATATATATATATATAGAGAGAGAGAGAGAGAGAGAGAGGGGGTGGGGGGAGAGTACAAAAGGGAGGGAGGGAGAGGGAAAGAGACATTTAGAGGGAGGATGAGAGGTAAAGTGAGGGATGGAAAGAGGAGGAGGGGGGAGTAAAAGCATGTAGAGAGAGAGAGGGAGAGAGGGATGGAGAGAGATGGAGATAGATAAGAAAGGGAGGGAGGGAGGGAAATTAACAAGCGAAGGGGGGAGAGAGAGAGAGTGGGGGGGATGAAAAGTGGGTGAGTTCGAGAGAAAGGGAGAGATGGAGAGAGAGGGTGTGAGAGAGAAAGTGTGAGAAATATGGAGAGGGATGGAAAGAGAGGAAGAGAGTTAGAGGGAGGGAAATATTTGGAAGGAGAGAGAGAGAGAGAGAGAGAGAGAGGAGTGGGAGGGAGAGATATATAGATTACAAGAGGAGGAGGGAGGGAGTGGAAGGGAGATGAAGGGAGGGAGGGAAAGTGAGGGAGTGAGAGAGAGGTTGAGGGAGGGATAGAGAGAAAATGATGGGGAGATAAAGAGAAGGAGGGAAGGAGGGAGATAGAGGTACATTAGAGGTCTAAAATAATATTTATGAATTTTGGAGGAAAAAAGAAAAAAAACTACATTTTTTCTTTGTATTTTCAACATAGCTCCCTGTCGTTTTACTCAAATTTCGAGCAGGAGCACTCGTTAGATGCATAATTAAATTCTACATACAATGAGTACCCACACTGCATACTTTCAAGGTACTTCGCCCTGCGAAAAATGAGAAATATATCAAAAACACGTGTTATTTCAAAAGTAACACATTTTTTTGATGTATTTCTCATTTTTCGTGGGGTGGGGTACCTAAAAAGTATGTAGTGTGAGTACTCATTGAATGTGGAATAACGAACGAGTGCTCTCGCTCTGAATTTAAGTAAAACGAGAAGGGGATATGTTGAAAATACAAATTAAAAAAATAGTTTTTTAATGCCAACTATGCCATGTCAGCCGTTATAGTTGACTCTTTTCTTGAAATTGTATTGGTTCTTGAATTCAATGGCTCATTTTCTTACGAGGTGGCTCATTTTCTTATGAGGTGGCTCATATTCTTATGAGACCCATTTTAGACCCCAAATTTGCTCTGATGAAGATAGAGGGATGGAGGGAGGGAATGACTAAGGTAGGGCAAGAGAGAGAGAGAGTTGTATATCTAAGGAATACATTGAATCAAAATCTAAGTTCTTGATGAAACCAAAGCATGCTCTTATGTAATAAAAGCGTGGACACATTTTATTCTATTGGTCAAAAGGTTCATAATATTATTTTAAAAATAAGGTGATGAATCATAAAAAACCTAAAACAAAAAAGTTTTAGAGCTCAGAAATACCTTTCCAATGGAATAAGGAGCACCAAAATTTGAGTTTTGGATAAAAAGTTATAACTAAAAAGTAAATGCATGTTTACATGTAATAAAAGGGCACGTGCTTTTTGATAACAGTGCACGGTTTGATAGCACGTGCACACTATTAATGTGTGCACATTTTGATAGGACATGCACGCTCCTACAAATTAAAAAAAAAAAAAACAGGACAACATCTCTTCATCTATGTTGTAGATGAGTGGGTCGCTTTGATTTTAAGTTTGGATTGACAAACCTCTTGATTCATAGAACATAAACCAAAACACACCCATTTCTTAAGCTCATTGTTTTTCAACAATGATTCTACATATATTTCACGTCTTCATTTCGAATTAAATTTCTTTTTTCAACCAAAAAACATTTGCTTTACATTGCCATTGCAAATAACATCAGTTTCTATTACTTCAATTACTTCCACTGACAAGAAAGTTCAAAATTAACTATTGCTATCCATTCTTGGACAACAAAAATAGCTATCATTGCTATCAACCAAAAGCTAGAAGATGAACATGAAAAATATTAAACAAAATAATTATGAGACAAATTTAAAAATGAAAGTGAGTAAAGTGCACCAGATAAGTCGAGGAAAAGTTAAATCATTAAAGTGCACAACCTAAAGGTCAACTAGAGCAGAAAATATCTGGATTTAATAAGTGGAGTGCCTTAATTCCTGGTCAATCTTGCATTAAATATACTAAAATAAAATAAAATATATATGTTTTGATTGGAGAGTGGAGAGGGAACGACAATATATGTAGGTAGGATAAACAACAAACCGGATTTTATTTCTGATTTGATGTGCTTATAATAATAGTATGCAGGTAGTGATAGTAATATATGGAGGTTTTGGAGCAGGTGACGGGAAGAAATTTCGAATTTCGTCCCGTCAAACATTTAAAAATTGCAGTATTGTTCTCATTTAGAGAAAAAACAAACATGTAATGCAGCGGGAGTAGGTGGAACTATCTGCCTCTCATGGTGACAGTGAAGGAATTCCTTCACATACCTGCACATGTTTTCCTTCAAACAAAATGTTAACGCGTCTTTTAATTTCCAGTAAGTGCAGCCAAAATATATATAAATTGGCATCGTCTCTCAATGAAATCCATCGAGAGGTGTCCAAGAATTAGCATCATTACATAAAGAGAGAGCTAGAGTTAGAGATGGCCAAGCTCAGTGATAATGCTGCATCAAACATTAAGAGCATTGCAGTTGCAGCTGTTGCAGCTATGTTGTTATTAGCATTAACAGGGGAGGGTAGAGAAGGATATGGTAGCAAGGTGGAGGAGAAAACAAGTAAGCTGCATTTCTATTTTCATGACACGGTCGCGGGAAAAAATGTGACGACCGTGCCAGTGGCGAGGGCCAACGGAACCAAATCTTCCCCTACTTATTTCGGCCTCGTGGTTGTTATTGACGACTTGTTGACAAAAGGTCCGGACCCCGCCTCCGAATTGTTGGGGAGAATGCAGGGTCTCTACACTTTATCTGGCCAAGAGGAAGACGCTATGCAGATGGCCGTGACGCTTGTTTTTTCTAGCGGCAAGTACAACGGCAGCACCCTCTCTCTGTTGGGGATTAACCGCATTTACCATCCAGTTAGAGAAATGCCGATCGTGGGAGGAAGCGGATTGTTTCGGTTGGCTCGAGGCTACCTATTCGCTCAGACCTATTCCCTGGACAATCACACCGGCAATGCAGTCGTTGAATGTAATCTCAATGTTCTCCATTATTAGTGCGGACCATCCTTCTCCATTTATTTCTTTCTGGTATATGGTTTTCTTTGGAGACACGGCCCGTCAGATCTAGAAGGTAGTAGTGAACTGGTCAGTTTCTTGAAATAACTTGTGCCCTTCTGTCGATTGTGTGCTTTGTGACTAAAATAAAAGTTTCACTGCGGTTTTAGTTGTCTCTGATATTCCCGTTGGCAGGGACACATTTTCATATAGTATTTTCAGTGATAGGAGAACATGCTTGACAGTTTAAAATATGAATTTCTCAGTCGGAACTTGGCAATGATGACACATGCTTTATATTTCACAGAATTATTTCGAAGATTCCGTTGGGATTTCTAACTTTTTCTCATCTGATTAATCCACGCCAAGGCAGATATATATTATACAATGAGGCTGGGATCTCGCACTAAGTCATCATTTTTTTTGTAATCCGACTCAAAGTTAAAAGAAAAATGTTACTTGTCCAATTATATAAATAAAAAACAGAAATATCAGGCAGCTTTTTGTTGCAGGAGGAAGAAATCTGAAAACGGTAAAATGTACCAGTTCTATTTAGTTCTAATTTTTAAGGTTTATATCCTATATGCTGTACCAATTTATTAAGTAGTTTTAACTGGCTCTCGTTCTAACCTTTGCACTGTGAGGTTAGTAATTATAGCTGCTAGTTGGTAATTTTTTATTTTTTATTTACCTCAAGTTCCACTGGATCCCTATTCCCTCGAAAGCCGCCTCGATCTGGCTTCTCAACAATATCTCAATGGCAGCAAGGACATCTACGGCTAGCATAGCATTGCATTTAGCATGCGAACAACTTATCATGCTAGCAAAGTGTGTATGAAAACATAGAGGAATCTATTTGTATTTACAACTAGTGTAGATTCATTTTAAAAGGGATCTACCAAGCGTCCATAAGAATAAAATCTTTTAAAGGTGTGTCATGCAATGTTTATAGTTCTAATTTATCTGGTTCTAATTTATTTAATTTATGAATTCTAAATATTTTAAATCTAATTTGAGCAGTAATATTTTATTATTTTATAAAAGACACAGTTCAACTATACAATGAGCACTAAAGGAGTTACACATCTCTCCTTACTAAGCTGTAATGGATCAAGTATAGAATGAGCATGAAAGGAGTTAAACATCTCCCCTTACTGGACTGTAAAATGAGCCTCTTAAATACAATGACTTGACTATGCTTATCAGCTAAAATCAAAGTCTATTAGGTAATTTAGGAGGACATCCAGAATTCTACCTATGGTGGTGGAGCCGTGGAGCCTTTGGCAAACTGGTAAAAGTTCCTGTCAGTGGCTCCAGTCCCAGTTAATTTGCATATAAGCTACATTATACATTCTATTATGATAGTTAATATATGTATTGCCTTTACTCTGCATAATTCAGATGAAGTTGTGGCTTATCTTCTCGTGTGATCGGCACCTCCATGTCGAAGTCTCGAGAAAAATCTTTCGCTCATATTGATACCATCTTGGATACGATAACTGAGATGTACTGAAAACAATATCCACCACAGTTTTTCATTTTATATTTGAGAAGAAAATAACGAGGATGAGAATAGATGGACACATTTTTTTTAGAACCTTTCTGAACTTAATATCTCTTTAATGATTGTTTTCTCGTTATGACTGTGTTTGAAGAACTTTACCTTATCTAGGATAGATTGCAAGCAACAACATTCAAATAATATTCTTTTAGTGAAGCGGGTGCAAGTGGAGAGTATTCTATTATGCCAAAGACACCTAAGCCTTGCATACAATCCCAAACAAAGTTGTATATACTCGGACAACCACAAGCATGAGTGCACATCTGGCAAAGTGGATATCAACAAACCTCTTTATTACGATCACAACCCATTTTCGGCTTCAACCTATTTCATCATAAAAACGTGTGTACTTATGATGGTTGTATCCTAGGGTCATCCAAAATCGTTTACATAACCAACATCTCACAAATGGTTTTGACTTCATGAATTTAGGGTGATTGTTTCACTAAGAAAGGGTAATGCTTTGAAACATGTTTACAAAATCAATTGCAAAAAATGGCTTTGAGTTTATAACGTCATAACATCCCAACAATGACAATTCCAATTGCTTCCTTAATGTTCACCAAGCAGTTTAGGCTGTAAAAATTGTGTAGTTACTTGGAAAACATAGTTTTCATCATGATTTTGTTGTTATAGCCCATGGTTTTTTTGAGGAGATCATGGAAGTAAAGATAAATGAAGTAATAATATTATATATATATTTCATTGGGTTTATCAAATCCAACTCTTATGTTTAGCATACACTAATTAAAGCAATGCCACAATGTCATTGTTCTCTCATCATTATACATAAGTAGCATGCACTAATTAAAGCAATGCTACAATGCCATTGTTCTCTCATAATTATACATAAGTAGCATACACTAATTAAAGCAATGCCAAAATGTCATTGTTCTCTCATCATTATACATAAGTAGCATACATTAATTAAAGCAATGCTACAATGCCATTGTTCTCTCATCATTATACATAAGTAACATTGGCACCACAAGAGTCTCCCACTCTTTCAAAAGCCGCTTAAATGTAGGCATGGGCTTGTATCTCATCTCACAAGTTCTAGTTCTATCCTACATAGTTTAGGCAATAGATTCCAAAAATATATCACCTTTTCCTCCGAGAACCACATAATTTTGAAAAGGCACAAGTTATTAGATGATTCTCTAGACAACCTAAATGTGGTTTTCTTGAGAGAAAGAGTTGTGTAGGTACCTTTTCAAGAGATAATTTTAATATTCCCCAGTGTTCGAATGACACATTTACTTGTCAATTAAATCATGAGTATGCTTTTTTATACCTAAGTTGCTTCTTTTCTTCAACCCTCATTGTTTCCCCACTCTATTTCATGCACTCCATTAGACCAACTCTCTTAGAATCCATTGTTATGGCACTCCCAAACCCATATCCCATGGCCACAAGAGAACCAACTTAATAAATGATTCATTCGATCACCATTGGATTTGAAAACAGCAAACGATTGTCTCAAGAAGGAAATAAATGTTTTGTTTTACATATTATGGTGGAAAATAATGCACAGTAACAACTATTCACATCAAAAATTTCATTTCCAAATATGAATGAAACCAACACCAAATTAATTAAAAAAAAAGATAAAACATTAATATCATCCAAGCATCCTAGAAATTAATTCTAAGAATTATAAATATTCCCCCACTTACTCAATGCATTTAGAAAATCCATAATTGATATGAATAACCTAAATGAAATTATAACAAATGATTAAAAGATAGCTAACATAATAAAATATACTTCGGCACCAATTGGTTGCAAGTGAATGGATTCCCCTCAAGTTTAGGAAATATTATGTAGAATTCACCCCAAATTAGATTCTATGAGACCATAGGGTGAATTCTTTCAGTCTAGCTTTAAACACTCTCACATGACTCAAACTAGAGTTCTAAAATAAGGAAAATATCATTGTCTAGGTCTTTTAGGAACAACAATACACATTCAACCCAGCAGTACCACATTCTTAGGAATTCATGAAACTTGGAAATGATTTCCCTTCTATGCAATGATCTTTAAGGCATTTCCCTTTCCCTTTATTACTCCAATGAAGGTAAGGGTATATTTCTAGTTACTAAGAACTTCTAATTACAATCAATTGGTGTTCTTTTCTCCATCATTCACATGTAACTTTAGCTATGGTTGGTAGAGTCTTTGAAAGGAAAATTTCATAGAAACAAGAAGGTATAGATAGAATGAGAGTGAAAGAATAATGATAAATTGACCTTCTAAGGAAGAGAAGACACAACTCATTAAAAGGTGTGAGGGTATTATTTTCTAATCTAAAATTTGTTATTTAAATTCATATATCATAAAGTGAAAGCATGTGCATTATCATTCTACTTTATTTTTAATATAAATTTGCATATTCATATTCATTATTATCCAAAAAATTCAACACATTACAAAATTGTTCTTCTATAAATTAATTCAACATAAACAACAATAGGAAAATATAATTGTATTTATATTATTTTAAAATGAAGTACAAGTGCAAGAAATTGTGTCTCATAAAGCTTGGGTTGGATTGTGAAGAGGCCATTGTAGATTCGCTCGCAATCGGCCCAAGGGAATCTTCCTTGCTTACAACCAAGAATTATATTGAGCTCTAAATTACCCCACGTATAACACCTATCCAGGTTCACTCTCCTATATTACCATACAAGGTATCTCACTAGTCACAAACATGTTTATTCCTAGGTATATCACTTGTCACAACCACCTTTATTCACAATTTCCTCCCCTTCCCCAACCCAATGTCCAAATTCCAATTAAAATAGAAGATCAAGGGTTTCATCACCAAAAGTAATGACCCTTAAATTACATCCTACTTTTTTGTTATTACACAAACACAAAATAACTAATTACTTTTAACTTTTTACATTTTGTTCTTATTTTCAAGAACTCTGATTTTATTTATTACATGGGGAAATTTGTACATGGCATTCTCCCCTCCTTGATCACAATCTAGAATGACATTGACCCTAACACTTGTCACTAGCACCTTTATTCTCCATATGTCACTTATCACAAATGTCCAAATTCTAATTAAAATAAAAGATGAAGAGTTTCATTACCAAAAAGAACGACCCTTTACTTTTACATCATAACTTTTGGTTATTACACAACCACAAAATAATTAATTACTTTTAGAATTATACATTTTGTTCTTATTTTCAAAAATTATTATTTTATTTATTACACGGAGAAATTGATATGTGACTTTCTCCCCTCTTGAATTGATGATGTCCTCATCATCCTTGACCCCATCTACTTTGAAAATTTAGTATGAGATATCTTTTAAAAATATAAATATCTTGTAAAAAATATTCAACCTCTTATTTTCTTCTCAAACATCATCATCAAAATCTAGATCAACAAACATCAATAAGTTCTAGTATAAACTCAAACAAAATCTAATAATAACATAATTATAACAAGTTATATTCATAAGGTGAATATTGAGTTATTTATGGTAATGCATAATCTTAGCATAATTCTCATAGATTATCATGACCTTCACTTTGTGGATTATGATTTGTTAGAGAGCACACCCTAGATAGTCTCTTATGATCTAAAATATACACAACTTCTCTACATGCATTCATATATACACCTCTTGTGTATTCATATATACACTTCACCATACACATTGCTCTTACACACATATATTAAGCTTTGCATACATGATATTATATCATACTTTCCTTACATAAAGTACATATTGCTTAGTTTTCTTTAAAAGGAGATTAATACATCCCTTCTTCTTTTATTATTTGTTTCTTCATTATCTCTCTTATAGATTTTTAAGTACATCATTACTTGTTCTCTATAAATGTGATCAACTCACGGTGGAAGGAAATTATGATAAGAAAATAAAATCTACAACCTTATTTTTCTAATATATAAATATCATATTATATACAAACTATACATAATTAAATATTATATTTCATCTTAGTTAACATCCATCTAGGTATAAGTTCAGAATATGCGTGACATGAAATAAATGCAATTACCTAATAATACTCTCATGTTAAAATGATATATTGCAATTTTCTATTTGTATAAATATAGTAATAAGTATTCCTATTTGAAATATCTTAACCAAATATTGTACTTTTACTTTTATAATAAAGTACTATTAAATTTATTATTATTTAATAGAATTTAAATTTTAACGATTACTCTTTATAAACCAATTACATAACTCCATATACTTAATGAATTTAATATGATCTCAAATTGGAATTTCTCTATATTTTGAGATAGTCTAGAAGTTGGAAAATAAATTAATATTCATAATTGGAAAAGAATTAGTTCAATGTTGGAAAATAAATTCACATTTCACACTTAGAAAAGGATTAGTTCACAATTGATAACTAAGGACTTATTCCTAAACCATATATTTAGGCCATAACTAAATATCTAAACACTATATTCTAAGATTAAGACAACTCAATTATATCTTCAACATAAATTGAGAATCTATATCGTCCATTGGTTGTAGCTTGGGTGGTTGGGAGGAATGTTTGTTACCCTCCCCACCCAGGTTCAATTCTTGTAAGTGACATATTGCTCTTGTTGAGCCCATATTGTAATGATTGTAATTCGTGCCACCTTGATTCTCTAGAATAGCAGGTGGTGACCATTTCCCTAAGGACTAGTCCTCTAACAAACGGCGAACCACCTTTTAAATTGAGAATCTATATATCACAACTAAATACCTACATGTTCTAGTTATATATATATATATATATATATGGTGTACTTAAAAATGTATATAGATTAATTATATGTATTAACCATATTTAATAGATTTGCGACGAATTTATATTGACAAAAATGAGTAATAGTTTGCATAATATATATGTATGCAATTCATACATATTCATGCATGTTTAGATTGCATGTGTTATTTGAAATTTCAATTATTGATTTTGACACATCCATGATGATTTTTTTAAGCTCGATTTTATACTACAAAACAAAAAGAGGAAGAGGATTATAGAGCTTGAGTTATGGTGGCTGACCTGCCAACAGAGGAAACTAGGCCAACAAACCAGGGACTCATTCTATTCCAAAGACGACCATACATATCTAGAGTGTACAAGAGGAACAAAAGGATCCTTCCCATACTCAGGAAACCAGGAGAACCCAATAGAGAGTCCAAAATCATCAGGAAACCAGGAGAACCCAATAAAGAGTCCAAAATCATCAGTCCAAACCATTATACTTAGCAAGAAAAGAAGACTGCTACGCCAAGAAGAATGAAGCAGAAAATAAGATGGAGGAACCCTTGCAGCAACTTCCAATGCAAGTGAATTTTGCAGTTGAACCTGTAGCATCTTCTACATAAACTTGTAACAGCTTCTACAAAAACCTATAACAATTTCTATGGTAACCTGTACCAACGTCTGCAGTAACCTATAGTAGCTTCTGCAGTGAAAATTCCTGTAGCAGCTTTAGTAGTAAAAACTCATGAAGTAGCTTCTGCATAAATATGTAACAGCAGAAACCTGTAACAACTCATTCGGTATCATGTAACAACTTCTGTGGTAGTCTATAGTAGCTTCTACGACGAACACTTCAATTTCCGCTTATGTAGCAAGTGTATTTTGCAACCTATAGCATCTTTTGTAGAAACCCCTAACATCTTTTGCAGAAACCTATGACAGATTTTGTGTAACCTATAGCAGCTGCTACGATAACTTGTAGCAGCTTCTACATAACACATGTAACAAATTTTGAATAAACCGGTAATACCTCCTGTGGTAACCTGTAGAATCTTCTGTGGTAACCCGTAGTAACTTCTGCAGTGAACGCTCCTGTAGCAGCTTCTTTGGCAAGTGCATTTTGCAACAACCTATTGCAGCTTCTGCAGAAACCTATATCAGTTTTTGCAAAAACCAGTAACAACTTTTGTAATAGCGCAGCTTGTAACAACTTCTTCAGTAACCTATAGTAGCTTCCTAAAATTTGACTAATCTAATGAAGCTGGCATGTCCTTTTCCAACCATGTGTAGGAAGCCACATCGGATTCTCATCCCTGTTGGAACACTCGAAATAAAAATTAAGCATGAAGCACACTATTTTTATTAAGAAAATACATATTAATATAATCATGTGATCCTTGGTTTCATATTCCAAGTGGTCTTTTGGAATTCCAATAACGCTTCCTATTCATTATGACTAGATTCATATTCTTTTTCACATGAATAGTATAAAATACCATAACCTTTAAGGGATTAGGTTTCCAAAATTCCCTTCCTTAATATGAAGGGGTGTATGTGAGTCCAAAAATCTTTTAAAAGAGATTTGAACATAGGAAGTGGACAACTTCCAAAAGTTGAGCATCCCTTACTTGACAATCCAAATTTTCCAAGTAAGTTAGCAGAAGCTATTGTCTCCTGCTAAATGATGACAATATAATTTCTCTATGAATTAGTGATTTTAGCATGACCAAAAACTCGGTGGTTTTGGATGACCACAAACCAAAAAGGCTAGTAGAAGCAACAGATGATGGTGTATTATTCTAAATGGTGGTTTCAAGATAACCACAAACTTGCTGGTTTTGGACGACCACAAACCAAAAAGGTTAGCAAAATAAGCAGAGGTTGATGTCTTCTAATAAATGGTGTTTTGAGGATGACAAAAAATTATGGAACTTGTTCTAACTCTGATTTTGGCTCAGCAGTTCCCTCTAAAACTTGGCACTAACTCAGTTTTTGGCTCAATGGTTCCCTCTAGAACTTGGTTCTAAGTCTCAGCGGTTCCCTTTGGAAATGGTGTTGTAGGATCACCACAAACTAATGTCTAGAAGGAGTTGATGACTTCTACTAAATGGGTGGTTTTAGGATGACCAAAAACCAAGAGGAGTTTTTAGGGTGACCATAAACCAATGGGTGCTCTGGAAATGGATCTAACTCTGTCTCCTAGATAGAACTCTAACTCTTTCTTTGATTTGGATCGAGGCTTTGCCTGCTGGTTCTAGTTCTAGCCGTGGCTTAGGATCGCTTTTTCTTTCAAATGATAGGAATTAAAAAATTGAATCCTGACTATCAATTCATGATGTCCCCCCATATTAGGTGCAAGGTGAGAAGTAATAATAATTTCTTCAATGTGATGGAAAAAGCACATGGTGTGTCTCTAATGGAGATATATATATAAAAAATGAAGGTTTGAGTGTCAAAACTAGACCAAATACCTATCCAAACTTCTCATATGGTTTAAGTGTCAAAACTAGACATAGAATACCATGATCTAAACTATGAATTCTAAACTATTGAAAACATAACAAGTCTTTCAATGATGAGACCTACGAGGATTTCTTGCAACTTAAACCCTTTGACAGTAAGAATCTAAAAAAAATGGAGGATGTCGATTTCTGCCAAGAATGCACCCAATACAATTCAACTCTATTTTTTTTTACACTCACAAAAAACTATTGTGGGTACCAAAATACACGAGAACTTACAAAAATAACTATTATCAAGTTATAGTTTCTAATGTTGAATTGATCTCCAGATTTGAATGTTTTTCCTCTAAACCCTTCAATAATGCTCTATTGTGCTTCCAAGGCCACAAAAACACACAGACCTCCAAAATATTTTATAGCACTGTCCATCGAATTCTCCTCACAATCCTCAAGATCTATGTAGTAACAATCTCAAAGACAACTTGCACCAGTAATACTAAAGTTGATTTGGTTCAAAGCATAATGAAATGCAACAAGTCCTTGATATATAGAAGGCATAGGCTCTTACTCTCACTCTAGATCCAAATCCTTTCAAAGTTGAAAGCTATATGGAACACAACTCTTATTTCAAAAGCTTTGATGCACTTGGGTACACAATATGGTAGAGTGGGCATACCACTAATGGACTTTAGACATCTTGACAAGGACGATGCAAGAATCTTTACGTAACTTTTCCTATCTTATACCAATAACAATTCCTTCTTAGAGGATTTCTCACAATCTCGACAAGTTCCACTTTGTTCTTATCTCGAGCAAGTTATTTTCATTTGAACTTGGACTGCAGCCGAGTTACGAAAGTCATACTTGGCCTTTGAATATCAAAATTGTAACTAGTTTACACAAGATCAGAGGATCTCAACTCTAGATAGAGGTGAAGGTGAGGCAAGTGCATGCAATATCATCATAAGTGCATCTAGTTTTATTCCATGTACAATTCGTACATCATGACCACATCCCCGAATAGCTCCCACAACAACAAAGTCGATTGTCTCTTACATGCCTGAAGTCCAGTCACAATGTAAGCAAAAACGTGAAGAAGCTGCCATATTGTGGGCGACTTGAATTCATTTTTTGTTTCGTGAACTCATAAAAAAATCGAGGAGAGTGATAGATAATGTAAGCCCCTTTGTGGACGACGTGAATATCTAAGAAAAATCGAGGGTGATTTTCCATATCCTTTTGAAAACCTTCGTCTCTAGGCATAGATCGTGGGATATTTTCAAATCTTTTTGAGAAAAAGCATGGGAGATTATGGAAATGAAATAATGGAAATCGTTGATCTCTTTTGTAATCCCTCATAGTTATGTAAACCCTTGTATCTAGGCATGAAATTGTGGCCCATTTTGCAAATCTTTCGAGGTTAAATCATGGAAATTTTTGGACATCTTCTATGCTTCTTTTTACTTCTGATAACCCTGGTATATGGGCACCAAATCATGGGAAATTTTCTAGATCTTTCTAGGAAAACAAGAAATCGCAAAGACTAATAAACTAAGCATCTCGTAGGAGAAGATAGAAAATGCATGGAGAGCCAAATTTGGACTAGATGGATTGTGGTTTGATCTCACAACTTAGGGAATGAGGGTCTTTCTCTTATCTCGTATAATTGGAAAATAACATACACCAGAGTATTGAGCGGGAGAAGCTTGCAAACAGACTGACAATGTGTAGAATTGGCATAGGAGGCATAATACTAGACATTATGTAGACCTAAGAAATATGAAGAGACAACTTGAATTAGGGTTTGTTTAATGTCTCAATTCTCAGGTTGATGCAGAGAATATCCTACAACAAAGGGCAAAGGAATATGGTAGTTGCAAGTCTCAAAACTGATGGGAGGCAAAGGAGGATAAAACTTGCAAGTAGACAAAGTTGGTAGGAAATAGCAGGGCAAAATGGAATTCTCCTTGCTCTGATACCGTTGTTGGAATACCTGAAATAAAATATAGGTGTGAAGAACACTTTTTTCATTAAGAATGTACATATTAATACAATAATGTGACCCTTGGTTTTATATTCCAAGTGGTTTCTTGGACTCCTGATGACAATCAGGGAAATTTTTAAGGGCAAAATTTCACCAATTGGCTATTTTTTGGGCATTTTTTCAAAAAATAAATTCGCTATTTGGTCATTTTTACTCTTTAATCTCGCCTATATTTACGTAAAATATGTTTTTTTATTATAATATTCGCCAAAATTTACAAATTTCAATAGTAAAATATATGTTTCATATTTAACATTTGCCTAGCTATCTATATATATGATTTTTTCAACCCAAAATAATTGCCTAGAATACTATACTTAGGTATGCTATTAGAATCCTTAAAAAATACCCTGATGACAATTCCTATTCACTATGACTCTTGATATTCATTTTCACTTGAATAGTACAAAATACCATAACCCTTAATGGATTAGCTTTAAAACAACCCCATTTGGGGAGGAGAGATCTTCATTGGAAAGGCATTGGAAAGATTCTTGAAGGATAGGATCATTGAAATTATCCCAAGAATTCACTATCAAAATTATCTTTTTTCCAATTCCTTCATTAGTTGAGCAATCTGTCAGCTTGTTGGCATCTCTACAGATGTGAGACATGATGATGATTGGAATACATAGTAGGATGGAAGCCAATTGATATAGATCATCCTCCCACCTCCAGTTTTTGGCCAGAACATGCACCAATGCTTGATTGAGAATTTTTGAAATCAAGTGAATAAGAATAGGAAATATTAGTGTGCAAAGCTTGTATATTACAGAAGGGAACTCACAACACACTTGTCTATTACTTGCAAATCAAATTACATTTATAGCGAATGAATGGTTTCAACAGACTCCGATAGAAGCGCATCTAGAACCACTTATTTTCTAAATAAATCTACCTGATAACAATATACTAAACATTTCTAATCATGGCATTTCACCATTATTTTCCAACACTTCCCCTTAATGGAGAAATGTGATTCTTACAATACAAACATTATGGAACTCTGATCTTTGTCTGTCTGGTCTTCATCAACATTTACACCCACATTGAAGTCTCGCAGATTGCGCTCTTTCTTCACTTCATCATCGAGTTTCCTATTTGACTCATTTGAAATGCAACACTTCTGACCATCAATAAAATAATTGCAGTGACTAACAAAATTGAGTACTTAACTGTGTCAATGTACATAGCTCGTTGAGTTTGGCAAAGAAGTAATCAAGTAACTGGACTGTTCTATGGAGATACTTCCATATGTTGAATAGATAGCTCACTGAATCCAACAGTTATCTAGGAATGGACTCTAAATACTGAACATATCCAGAAGTTAGTCATACAAGTGACCTTTAGAAACTTACAAACACACATAAAAATATTACATAATTAATAACTATTTCTTAGAAGAGTTTAAGAGGTTCTATATTGACGTCACAATCACTGTCAGAATCTAGCATGACTGCATAGATGGCATTTGATATTTCTTCAGAGATTGCTATGTTAGCTGACTCTTTCAGTTTTCCCTTTAGTAGATCACTAGCACAAATTTTACAATTTAGTGTTGTATGCCCGCGTCTTTTGCAATAGAAGCATTCAACTATACTCTTGTTTTTATTAAACCTTCATTTTGAAAACAAGGCAATTTCAGCTTGTGGATGGACATCTATGTTTCCTTGTTTCAACCTCTTTTCTTCTGCTAATAATGCTGCTATCATTTCATCCAAAGATTTAGTGGACAATTGACTTAAAGTAAAAATAGTATTATCATAATTTGATGATAAACTATTTAATAATATTGCTTTTGCATCATCTTCTTCAACTAGAGCTTTAATTTCTCTCAGCTACCCCCATAAGAGACTTTAGTTCATTGATATGAGCAGATAAAGATGTCTCCTCATGCATTTTTAACTTGAATAATTGTAATTTCAAGGAAAACTTTGCATTTGTATATTTTTCCCCAAATAATTTAGTCAACTCTTCCCACATCTCTGTAGAAGATTTATTTAAATCAATGAGGTGCAATTGAGAATCCGAAAGAGTTAATCCAATGATGGACTTAGCTCTCTCTTCCCTTTTTTCCCAAGCACTTAATTGAGTGAGATCTGTGGGTATTTTTCCTGAGCCATCTACAATTCCCCATAAATTCTTACTCATAAAAAATAACTGAATTTTTACCTTCCAATCGTAGAAATTGTGTCCATTAAACTTTTCCACCAACACTAGTTCCATTAAAAAAAAAAGAAACTGACCTTCTGACTTGCAAGGTTCTCTATCAATTTGCAGGCACAAATATATCAAGACTCTAGCATATAATCCACACAGACCACTAGAAACAACGCCACTCCTCTTGCAAGTATCGCAGCTCCTTTACGTCCTCACAGCTAATAGCTTCACTCTAATTCACAGGCAGCTTGCCAATCCTCAGCGATGAAATTATAGCAGCGGATCCCTCTTTTTTAAACAACCAGCAATTAACACAACAACAGGTTCTCGATCAGTTTCACACAGTCCAGAACACCTCGACGCCACAACAACAGCAATTCTTTTGCTATTTCTCATAGGTCCTAGCAGCGTCAACAACAATGGCTCTATCTCCCTTCATGCACAGGAGGATGACAAGATGGCACACGCAGATGACTTCAATTCCACCACTGGCGGCTCCCTCTACACTTTGGCGACTCACGACCTCTCCCTTAGCTCTGATACAAAATAGGAAATATTAGTGCACAGAGCTTGTATAGTACAGAAGCGAACTCACAACACACTTGTCTATTATTTGCAAATCAAATTACATTTATAACTAATGAATGATTTCAACAGACTCCAATAGAAGCGGATCTAGAACCACTTATTTTCTAAATAAATCTACCTGATAACAATATACTAAACATTTCGAATCATGGCATTTCGCCATTATTCTCTAACAATAAGGATTTGGGATTCTCCTTCAATGATGAGCTTGGAGAAGATGGAAGTATTTGTAGTTCGAATCCCTACAATTAGAACCGACAATTTAACCGCATTCTTGGTTTCACGACCGATAAAACCTTTGAATATGAGTAATGAATGGCCTTTTTCATTTCAAAACACTCCTCCAAAACTAGCAGGCCCCAGATTTCCCTTGTAGAAACCATCAAAATTAAGTTCTATAAAGGTGAGAGGGGAGAGATACCAAGGGTTTGGGATGGAGATTCTAGGGATGCTTTTGAGGAACTCATATGAGATCGACTGAAGCTTAATGTTCCATTCTTGAAAGATGTGTTGTTCCTCCATGTTGAATTTCCTATCTTGATCACTCCAAGCATCGATATTCATTGTTTTTGTGATATTATGCTTAATATTGGCCCATAAATGATTTTTTTCCATGATTTTGTCTAGGAGGATGCATTGGTTTCTCTCCTTCCAGGTTTCCAAGATTAAGAAACCTCCAAAAAGTTGCCAAATTTTGTTAGAATGAGACTGGAGAAGGGATTATTAGACCAGTTTTCCAGTTTTTGAACAATGCTGCTATGATGAAAATCAAATCTCCGAAAAGTGGAAGCTCATATGTCCCATGATCATTGGTGAACTCGTAGTTGTTAATATTGTGATCAATGGATTCCATAGCACTATGGAAAAGGATTCAAAATGATGGACCTTCAAATCCCATCCTGAGAAAATTTTCCCATGTGTGAATTCTCTTTCTAATGATGAGCCAAGAGAATAGAGAAAATTTTGGCTAGAGATTAGCCTTCCATATTTTGTACCATATTTGGCCTTGTGGAGTATTGATAAAATTTGCCTTGATATAATAAGATTCTTTAAGCAAAAAATTACTGCTTCATTTGTACCCCCAACAAATTATATATTTCCCATATTTGAATTTGACCTGGCTTTGTTGCATCTCATCCCATATACTTTGCCAATCTTGATTGCGATGAATCCAAGTTGTGTGTGCCTGTTGACTGGCTTGAGATTGCTAATAGTGCCAGACAATGTTCTTGTTGTCGTCTTTGAGATTCTATTGAGTTGTGGGGATGGGAAGGAAATCAACTAATTTAGGGAGTTGAAGTTGCGAGTCCTCCTAAAACATCTCATAGTTTCCATCTTTCACTTCCCAGAAGCAAAGCTCCTGGATTAATTTTCGATTGGCCCAAGCAGCATTCCAAATGAGGGATCTAGGAATGTATCGATCAAGATGAATGAGGTATGATTTAGTTATTTTAGGGGTGTATTTATCCTTCCACATAAGAGCTGAGGGTTTCTACCAATGCATGACCCATATACACCAAGCTTTATCCCCCCAAATATTGTTTTTGATTTTGGTGTCCCTGACACCAAGGCCCCCTGCTAGTTTGGGCATACATAGATTTTCCTAGCTAAGCAAGGACCATTTCTTGTAGTTGATAAAGCTGCTCCATATGAAATTTTTCTACAAGTTTTGAATGGCCTGCCTTTATAATGTATTTTGGGGAAGCTAAGACTAAGGAAAGGTAGAGGGGCATGACTTAAAGAACAACTTTAACCAAAACCAGTCACCCTACAAGATTGAGGGTGCAGAAATTCCAACATAATAACCTTTTTTCAAGCTTGGATAAAAGTTCTTTCCATATATAATGCTTGATGTTTGAATCCATGAGGGGAGCGCCAAGGTATTTGGATGAAGGGATCCCTCTTCGCAACTAAGGATTCTAGTGAAACTTCTTTGGACAAGAGTAGGGGATGTTGAAGAACAAGATTTGGGATTTAGCCTCGTTGATGGATGTGCTCGATGCATCCATAAAATATTTGAGAACATGCTTGAAGGATTTGGATTCTTTTGTCGAGGTGTGGCCCATCAAAAGGGTGTCATACACAAACTGCTAGAGGGTATGCTTGAGGTTAGATTTGGGGAAGCAAAGAACACGAATATTACCAACTTGATAGGCTACACGAATGTGATGACTAAGGCATTCAAAAATAAGGATAAACAAGATGACGAATATATGTTTTCATGCTAGCTCTATGGTTAGTTGCATAGTCATAGTGGTTGACGCTATGAGTATAGTTGGTTTGATTATCTAATAGCTCTTTATTATAGTGTATATGTGTTTATTAAATGGTGATATTAATAATTATAGCATAATTAATGATCTTGCTATATTTATCTAGACGTAATGGTTATCGGTATAATGCCATGATGATGTAGATACAATTATAGGATGGTCAATGATTATAGTTGAAATAACATGTGTGTGTGTAATGATGATGTCGAATGCATTTATATGTGTAACAATGGATTGATATTTAAATGCATAGTTATATTTTAGATAGAAGGGATACTCCACGTATTGGAGTTGTATATGTAGGATAAAATATTGATGCTTGATCACAAGGTATGTATAGATACTTAGATATAAAATGATAATTATATGATGCATGTATAAATGTACATGAGGAGCATGAGGGATGACGAGTGTAAGCATTATATTTTAATTTTTTTAGGGAAAAAAACATGCATAAATAACGTTGAGGCATTAATGTCTTCGGTAATTGAACTCGGGTTGAAGTTTCTCCTCTAAAGTTATGGGAAAACTTTATACGAGCTTAGGGATGGATTCACGATGAAAATATGGACTAGAAAAGTCATCAAATCCAAATGAAATCATACTAGTAATAAATGATGAAATTGATAGCTATGCTTCTAGGTGCTTGATAGTACTTGGTTTATGTGAATCTGTATTATATGTTTCAAAAAAAATAAAATGAAGTGTTGTGGGTCGTTACAAAATGGTATCATAGCTTAAGGTTGCAACACTTGAACCTTATGAAATTAGCTATGCCACTGAGAAATTTTAATTCATTTGATGAAATTCTATGTTTACAGAAAGCAGGAAGAAGATAGGATTTTAAGGATAAGTTAAAAACCAAAAGCATTTAAAAAGATGGATGGGGTTCCTAGTCTACACAGGGAAGAGGATAGACCACCACCAAAGAATATATGTGGGTTTTGTTAAAAAATGATCGGAAGACATCAACCCCATTGGAAAGGACGGAAGCAATAAGAATTTTATAGGTAGAGTTGCACAAAGTTTCAAGGAGGACAACATAAAATATTTGGAGGAGCAAAATGAAATAAACGCCATCCTAAATTACAAAATATCAATGGAATCAGAAACATATGCAACCTGCTCACACCTCCAGTAATGGGCATAAGAAATCATCTAAATAAAAATGTTCAAGAAGTAAGGAACCAAAGTCCAAGTTCTGACTTGATGCAGGGAACACCTCATCTAGTAGTGAAGAGGCCATCTTTGACAACTTAGAAAGTGATAGTACAATGCGGTAACCACCTAAGAAAAAGTGTAAACAAAAAATCTATAACGATCTAAAAGGGGATTTCAATAAGGTTAAACTACGCACCTTTAATGGTGAGGTCAAGACAGATGAGGAAGCCGACGATTGGATTTTGGGGATGAAGAAATATTTGAAGATCTATAATTACGACAATAACATAAAAACTCGGTTGGTTGCATTTAATCTTATAGTCAAAGAATCCATTTGGTGGCGAGATATGAAATTGAACAAGGGATTCAAAGAAAAGAAAAGATGATGGAAGGAGCTTCAGGAATTGTTTAAGAAGAAGTACTTGTCTAAGAGATTCTATGATAAAAATATAAAGGAATTCCATGAGCTCAATATGGGTTAGATGACTATGGATAATTCGATTATAAGTTTCTATAATTATTACGCTACTTTCCATACATTAAGGAAGAGAAGATCAATATCTGAATATTTTTGAGTTTCTTACGTTAGTACTTTTGGGAAAGAATTGATTTTGATTTCCCAAAGGATCTAGAAGAAACCTTTCACAATGCAAGACTCTATTATGAACAAAGCCAACATAGGTTTAATATAGGAAAACATGCATCTTATAAAGTTTTCACTTCAACACTATCATGCTTCATCACTATCTGTATATATTTTATTTATCCATACAACCTTTGATATATATATATATATATATATGTAATTTCGGGTGGGCTTCAGAGATAAATTCTTTTTTATATTATTTATAATCCGCCTTTTGAGGTTCTTTCCAAGGGTCTTAGGAATCTTCTTTAGACACTTATTCTTATGGCTATTCTTTTTAAACCACGCCACAATAATAAAATAGCTGCTCGGGGAATGGGCTTATACTTCATCCCTCACCCTTAACTCACTTTGCGCCAGCATACATACTATTAACGGTATTACCTCGCAGTATACCTCTTTCCCAGTAAAGGCTTAATTAAATCTACCTCCAAAGTATACAAGAAAATAAGAGGTAGAAAGCTGAACAATGAAAGAAAGGGTATAATCCCTATGCAATAAAAAAATTAGGCTAAGTCCTTTCAAAATATTAATGCATATGGAAAAAGTAAACTCCAACAGAATGCCCCCGCTGAATATAAAAACCAGCCTATTGGGACTACAAGGAAGAAATCAAAAGGGACCAATCCAGGACCACTCAGATGTTGGGACTGTAGTGACTCTAATCACCAGATCATAAACTATCATCACAAAAGAAAGTCTGTCAAGAAAGTCCACAACCTACAAGAATCTACCATTGCTAACGATATAGTTAGAATCCCAAGAATTTGTGCAGCATTGGACAATCGATAGGTTGGATATCAATCGTCAATCGTGGAAGTTGAAGGTAAAATTTCCTGAAAAACTTGTTTCCATTCTTATTGATCATGGTTCTTGTAAAAGTTATTTTTCTCCAAGGATCATTGATCAATGCACATTATAGAAGAGAAAGTACAAGTAGACCTAGTTTGTTTAGTTGGCCACAAGAACTAAAAACAAAGGTTCCAAGCTTATCATAAATTGTCCTGTAGAATTGGACAGAATGCCTTAAAAAACATAACTGAATATTTTTCCTTTAGGATAATTGATTTTCCCATAGGAATGGATTGGTTGGAAAGGCACAAGAACATCTTGAGCTATTTCACAAAGACATTTACTTGTGAAAATGGAAAAGGGATTGTCACAACCGTAAATGGAATACCCCATAGATTATTGGTAAGGCATATTTCAACTTTGCAATTGAAGTGTAGTGCTAGAAAAGGCCGCAAGTTGTATGCAGTCCAAATAGAAAACTATTGAAAAGAAGTTGAGTCTAAGCTAGAATACTTCCCTATTTTGATGAACTTCAAAGATGTTTTTCCAAAATAAATACCTTGTCTGCCTCCAAAGAGGGGCCTAGATTGTATTGACCTAATACCTGGAGCTATGCTTGTTTCAAAGGAAACTTATCTGATGAGTATACTAGAATTAGTGGAATTTAAGTTGCAACTACAAGAACTACTAGAGAAAGACTACATCAAAACGAATGTTTCCCAATGGGGAACATCGGTCTTGTTTGTTTGAAATCTAGATGAAAATCTTAGGTTTTGCATTGATTATCAACGGCTGAAAAATGTTACTATTAAAAGTAAATATCATTTTCCCAGGATTGATGAACTCTTTGATCGAGTTAGAGGGGTAAAAGTGTTCTAAAAGATTGACCTAAGATTAGGTTATCAACATATAAGAATTAAGGACCAATACATTCACAAGATGACCTTCCAAATTTGGTATGGAAATTACAAGTTCGTAGTGTTACCTTTCAGTCTCACTAATGCACCTACAACGTTCATGTGTCTCATGAACATCATCTTTAGCAAGTACCTTGACAAGTTTGTACTTGTCTTAATAGATGACATACCCATCTACTCGAAGACAAGGGAACAAAACAAGGAACATTTGAGGATATTTCTACAAGTTCTGAGAGATCACCAGTTGTAAGCCAAGTTTAGTAAGTGTGAATTCTACAAGGACCAAATCTAGTACCTATGACATGTGATTTCCAAGAAAGTAAATCTAGTTGACCTTGATAAAATAAAGAAAATAATGGAGTGGCTTACTCCTAAAAATGTGACCAATATATGATCATTCATGGGCCTTGTTGAGTACTATAGAAGGTTCATCAAATATATCTCAAAGATTTCCTATCCTATAACTTCACTTCAAAAGAAGGAGTCAAAGTTTGTTTCGGTAAAAAAGTGTAAGCTAAGTTTCCAAAAACTTAAGAACCTATTGACCAATGCTCCTATTATGAATAATGCATATCCATTTGGAGACTTTGTGGTATGCCAATATGTGTAAAAATAAGGCTTAGGAGGCGCATTAATGCAGGATGATCATGGGATAAGCTATGAATCTAGAAAGTTGAAAGAGCACAAAAGGAATTATGCAAATCATGGCTTGGAGTTAGCTACAATAATTCATGCACTTGGAATGTGGAGCCACCATCTGATTGGGAAAAGATTCCTATTAAAGACTAATGACATTAGGCTGAAATATTTATTCGACCAATAGAATCTAAATGCATGAAGACAGTTGAGATGGATGGCCTTCCTAAGCAAGTATCAATTTGAAATCGAACATATTAAGCGGAAGGAAAACAAGGTAGTTGATGCTCTTAGAAGAAGTGTCCGATTGATTTGTTCAACTACGTCATTTCTTTTGCAATTGCTCTCAAGGATAAAATAAAGTTATCCCTTGAGCAAGATGAGATTTACAAGAAAATATAGTTAAGTTTGCAGACAAATTTTACAAGACAAAAAAAGGAGAATTATGAGCTTACCACAAATGGGTTACTCATGTACAAAAAGAAATTGTATGTACCAGATTCACAAGAATGATAAGAAATTATCATGGATGAATTCCATAAGAAACCTTATTTTGGATACCCTGGGTAACATAAAATGATTTCAGTAGTAAGAAAGAAATATTTCTATCGTAAAATGAAATCAGAAGTTGTTGAGTAGATAGCCAAATGCTTGGAGTGTTAGCAAGTCAAGTCTTACCACCAACATCCATTCGATTTGTTGCAGGCCCTACCCATCCCTGAATGAAAATGGGAGACTATTTCAATGGATTTTATAACTGGGATGCCAAAATATAAAGCACAACACAACTTTTTCATGGTAGTTGTGGCCAAATTGAGCAAAGCTTCCCATTTTATTCCTTTCATGTCTATATTCAAGGCCATCAACATTGTAGAGACATTCTTGAAAGAGATATTCAGACTCCATGGAGTACCTAAGAATATCATCTTCAAAAATGTTCACCTCGAACTTTTGTAAGGCATTATTTATAGGCTTAGGCACTCATTTAAACCTAAGTATTGACTACCACTCCCAAACAGATGTCCAAAGAAAAAGAACAAATCAGATCCTAGAATACATGTTGTGAATGCATGTTATGGATAATCCTAGCAAATGGGGACTACCTACATTCACTTGAGCTCACTTATAACAATGGTTATCAATACTTTGCTAAGATGAGTCCCTTTGAGTTTATGTATTGAAGAAAGTGTAACACTCCTGTCACTTGGTACAACCTATGGACAGAGTTATGATAGGACCCGACATGCTTTAAAAATTAGAGCAAACTGTTAGAAAAGTTAAACAAAATCTCAAAATGGCCAAGGTCAAAAAAAGAGCTATGCAGACTTGAGCAGGAGGCCCATGGAGTTGAGATCAGAAACCATGTGTATCTAAAAGTGAAAGAAAAAAATAATTTCCTTGAACATGGGGAGATGTTCTAAACTAGCTCCAAGATACTATAGACCCTTCCAAATTTTAGCAAAATTTGGGCCTCTTGCTTATCAGTTACCTTTTTTGACTAACATTAAAGTACATAATGTATCTAATGTATCTTTATTGAATAAGTATATCCATGATGCTAATCATGTTGTGGTTTGGCATATGATATAGGTAGAAACAGAAGGGGATTTCCATCAAAACCTATGCACATCCTGAACAACAAAGAATTTGTGCTCTAGAACATGGCCATCACTTAGGTAAAAGTGAAATGGGAGCACTTTGAACTTGAGGAAGCTACCTGGGTGATGGAGGATTAAATGCAGGAAGGATACTGATTTTTGGTCCAGGATTTAGTTGTGAAGCTCTTATGAACATCGTCGATGGTGTTATTTTAAGGGGGATGGGATGTAATACCTTAGGATTTTGTACCCCTAGTAAGTGGTAAAGTCTTTTATTTGTTTGGGCATATGAAAATTGTGATTAATGAAGTACTATGTAGTTGGAAATATGTGATGATATTCTTGAATGTTATATTCTACTTAGGATGTGTGGGAAAACCCAAAAAATAGAGATCCTGGTCTCTGTAGGGATCAGATAAACTAAAAGAAGAAAATATTAATCACAGAGGCATATATGAAAATCAATAATAAATAAATTTAGAAATCTGAAAAGACACCCTCTAGAAACATAAATGATGTGATAGGTGTCACCATCCTAATGATATACTAAAAATAGAAATACCTCCTATATAAAAAGAAATAAAAAAAGGATGCTAATGAGGATGTTGAGAGGAGAGAGAAAGAAAAGAGAGAATTCATACAATAATAAATAGAAAAAAATATAGAATGAATAGAAAACAAGAAAGAAAGAATGAACATAAATCAAGAGAGAAATAATGAACATAAAGGGACCGCAAACTTCTGGGTATTGTTCCCACTCGAACATGTCCAAACACAATTGCAGGATGTCACAAAACTCAATTCTGCTACCCAGTTCGAATTCTATGCCCCCGGGAGGGATCTGGCCATGTGTCCCTGAAATCCTCTAGGAGGCGAGTTTATACATGCCATAAAATGATCACCGTGGCTCGAATTTATGAACCTTCAACTCCATCGGAATCAAGACACATTTCTTGAAGCTCATCTTGTTCGACAATTTTGAACAGTAGGGTTTCCCTTAGTAAGAGACATTGAAATTTTTGCACAAAGCAATTTCTTGCATAATTTTTGCACATTGATGATGATGGCAGTGGTGTCGGTGGTGGTGGTGGTAGTGGTGATGATGATGGAAGGAATGATGATGATGAAGACACCAGTGGCCACCGTGGTAGTGATGATGATGGTAATGCAGACAACAATGGCCGCCATGGAGATGAAAAACAAACATTAAATTTTTTTTTCCAAGTGGAATATCAATATCATTATGATGTTTTGTACACAACATATGGGTCATAAGGCCTCGATCATGGTTGATGAGGAGAACCAACATATCAAGGCACATATGATGTTTTCATGGCTCTTGGGACATGTGTAGGATACCAATTCACCACACAGGCCCTATAAAGGAAATATTTGACTCATGAATCTAAATGGGAAACATTATGAGTTTTCTCATACCAAGTACATGTGTCATGGACAATACCATGTTTTGGTGATGAAAACAAATGCCTTAGGTCCCAAAAGATTCTTTTAGGGCTCATTAGCCATGCACCATGGGTTTATAAAGGGAATATTTGGATGATCAATGTAATCTTCACATCATTAAGAGGATTTAGGAAGCATATATGGGTATTGGGGCCCCCGATATTGGGTAAAGTGGAACACCAATGTCTTAAGTCCCTAAAATATTATTTTATGATTCATGAACCATGCATTCGGTCCCAAAACACCACACATACCCAATATAGGTAATATTTGTTCCATGGGTGTAATATCGGTGCCAATACAAAGTTTTTCACATAATTTATGGGTCTTGGGGCCCACTAGTGTCATGGGATCTAAAGCATGCTTTTACGCATCATGGCCCATGCACATGGTTCCAAGCCAATACATATGACATGCAAATAAAACCTTTGTTCCATGGGTGTAACATGAGCTCCAACAAGGTTTTACACATGACAAATAAGAATTGAAGTTCTAACAATGATTCGAGGATAAAAATGAACATTTTAGGGCCTTAAATATGAATTTAGGGATCATGAGCCATGAACATGGTATCAAACAATCACGTAATCCATTTACATCTATTATTTGTCCCATGGATGTAATATGGGCACACCTTTGAGGTTTTGTACTCTAAATATGGGCCTGAGACTTGTCCATGATTTGAGGATGAAAATGAGCATACTAATATAGCCTAAAATATGATTTTAAGGATAATGTGCCATGAATACAAACTCAATCACCACACAACCCATATAAAGGAAATATTTAGATGATGATGTGCATGTAATATGAGCACCATCATGAAATTTATCATCTATGGGATGGGCACTAGCTACAATCTAATGATGGAAATGATTGACTTAGCCTTTAGGGCCTAAAATAAGATTTTAGTATCATGAGGCACACATAAGGTCCAAAAACTCAATGCAAGCATTATTTAAGGGTTTTTTGCATATGAGTATAATATCAACACCGTTATAATGTTTTTAGGACCACAAATGGGTCTTAGGGACTTGAATGTGGTTTGAGGTTAACATTAGCATTTAAAGTCCTAAAAGATGATTTTAGGGCCCATGGACAATGCAAAGATTTCCAAAAAACCACAGATGCCCTATAAAGGGAGTATTTGGCCATGGTTTGCACACCATATAGGAGATTGAGTCCTTGAGCATGGTTTGAGGATGAACATGAATTCCTTATAGCCTAAAACACGATTAAGGGTTGTTGGCCATGCATGGGGTCCCAAACCACTACATGTCCTATAGAAGGAATATTTTTCTACAAGCATAAAATATGTGTCATTATGAGCTTCTCTACACCATCAATTGGTCTTGGGTAATTGGATGTGATTGGGTCATCACCCTCATTGGGTGTTAAGTGAAGGAAGCTTTAACATTATCTAGTGTGCCATTATCTCCCTAATGTGCTAAAATATCAAGTGGAAACACCAAATACACATGCACCATAGTTGTTGCTTCAATTTATCGATGTTGGCACTAGCTCCTCAAGGATTTATTCTAGGAATCCTCGTAGTCAAGCATGAGACCCGGGATTGTACTTTGATACATTGTGTATTTTGGTTTTCTCATTATGTTATGAGACTATGAATTATGTATTTGAACTTGCTTCCATTTGTGATTTTGATCATGGAATCATTTTCTAGTTCACTACTTTATTTTTCGTGTACAAATATTGATTGTGTTATGTTGTATATTATCATAGTTTATGAGATGATGTTATGAATTTTTGCATAGACTGTGGTTCAATCCTAGTATGAAAAATATTTTATTTAATTATTAGCAATAAGATATAATTATATATAAAGGACCATTCATCATCAAGATAATCATAGTCATCATAATCATCATAACCATTCATCAAAACAAATAAACAAACACTTCAATCCATAAAGGATATGCGATGGAATCTATATATATATATATATATATGAACTTGTCTCTTGGATGTACATTTTTTACAAAATGGAATCTCGTGCCCAAACATGGAGACTAGCATATGGTGCCCTAGATACAAAATGGTGTTGATTGACCTCACTCATTGACCTCTATCACCCTTGCCACTATCACCCCCATTATCGAAATCAATCTTTCTCTTTCTTATAGAACTAGAAGTGGGGTGTTTCTCAATCTTTCTGTGCTTCTCCTCTCTCAAGATTGTCCAAAAAAAACAACATAATAATAATGATTTTTCCACGATGAGTTAACACACTCAGATATTGAAACTTAACAATTCATGCCAAAGAACTCAACAAAGAATCTACGGTCAATCAACGGAGTTGTTTCCTCCTCCACAATCCAACCTCTTAGTTATGCCAACCTACAAAGGTTAAAAGAATGAAAGCATGAAATTTAAGGAAACTTAATGGAAATAAATTACACTCATGATACATAAACAAGTAATCAATGAATGATCTTACCGTGAAAACTTGAGACAGTTTTGGAGATTTAGTAGCAGGTGGAGCATTTGGTTGCACTAGCTTCTTCGACTAATCATTTCATACCACATCCCCTACAGTATCGTCATGGGATGCTAGTGGGTGGATGCATGGGGACGAGGTGGTGAGAACGAAGTAGACGAGATAGTGGTGGACAGGGGTGGCTGCTGAATAGGTACGTGCAATGGAAAACGTGGTGTGGATGGGATGCGATACAACCCCATGGGATGTAGTATGGGTGGTAGACCATTAGGAGGTGAGACTAGAATCCCAAAAGCAAGGTAAAACTACCCAAATGCTAGCCTTATCGCGCCTCTTGGGACAAAATATGGATAGAAAGTCGGCATTGGTCAGACATGGACATATGGGATCGTCAACATAGGACAGAATGGGGCCACCTGCATACGCATTTACAAATATTTTAATTCATTAACCAAAGTATGATTTAACATAATTCACATTTGAATACGATTTAAACTAACAACATGATACCAGCGAATGTGGTGCTTCCTCCACCCTAGGTGGATAGGGCTCCTTGCTTCTTGGTGCCACAACCTATATATGTATAAAATGAAGGAACACATTATACACAAACTAGAAGCACATTAAAACTTAAAGGATATAGAAAATGGATTGAAAAAATACGATAAAATATGCAAGAAGGGATCACTTTAAATCATGAATCACTTACTACAACATACCTAGGTGTGCGGTACACCAAATGAACATGTTGCTACAACAACAACATCAATGTAAGATATTGACACTGTTGCATCAGTTGGTGTCAATGGAGTGATGCCTGGGCATAGCAACTACAAACACCATATAATTAGATACATAAAGATAAAATATAATAATATATAGAGTAAATGAAGAACACAAAGATGGTCAATGAACTAACCTCCATAAAACTGTTGATCTAGTGGCCTTTGTTGCCCCATAACAAGCCTTCCTACACCTCGAATATTTGTGAGGCTGGCATGAGGATCCATGTCATTCCTCATGCCCGGATCCTGTTATAGGGGTGGAAGTCCCAACTACTCCCCCAATGTCACATGATGCTCGCTCCTAGCATGATAGGGCTATGAAAGTACTGTGTTGCACCAATTTGCGAGCCACATATGATAACGATGCTTGTGTTTATGAAGTGACCCCCAATAAAGGTGGATACTGGACAAAGGGGGTGGGTTGTCTCTTAAAAAAAAAAGGAAATAACAATGGGTTGTGCCTGGCGTTCTCTCTATCCTGTCCAGATCTACAAACCACCCCCTGAAATTCACCAATGTCAAAGTAGTTGACATGGTACCCTAGCACAAAATATGCATATAATTTTATGAGAAAATATAGAGGCACCTCCCTATTATTGAAGGAGGTTTTTCAAATGCCATAAACCACCTATCCATCCAATGGTCTCTGAATGGTTGGTGGATGCACCAATCCATGCAAATGTGTTTCTTTGTGTTTGGTGGATGTTGTCCAGTGCTTGGGTTAATAAAGAATTGCATCAACTATTGTTTGGTAATCCCCGAGTATCTAACTTTCTCTTTACTTAGCCTAGTTCTATAGTATTCACACATTCTAGCCCTATAGTTGGAGATATTGGTTAATTGTCCTTGGGCATTTCCAATAGATGATATGATTGCCTCTAAGAAATTAGCAAGTGGCAACCATGAGGGCTCTCTAGCATTTTGCAATTCATTGCAAAGGGTTTGAAGAGATCTCAAACTATCTTCAATTTCCATGTTAATGTTTGGTGGTTCAGGGTTCAAGTTTCGGTTGTCTTGGGCATTTTGTGGATTGTCTTCTAGATTCAAGTTTTGGTTGTCTTTGGGGTTTTGTGGATTTTCTTACGGATTCAAGTTTTGGTTGTCTTGGGAGTTTTTTGGATTTTCTTACGGATTCAAGTTTTGGTTGTCTTGGGGGTTTTGTGGATTCTCTTCTGGATTCATTTTAGTCAATGGTGCTGCAATTTAGTGAAAGAAAAAGGGTGGGTTTAGAATTTTGTATATTTTTTTAACAAATTATAAAATTTTACAAACAAAAAGAACTTAAAAAAATACACATTGCTTGCAAATTACCTGGAAATCCAAGCCAATGGTGCGGAATATTGAAGCAGGGGATTTCAAATCCTTCTCTCATGATCTACTTCAACACAGTGAATGCATGGTATGGTCTATGCAAAATAGGTCAGCCACTACATTTTAAAACAATGCTTAACGGGAGCGCGTGAGCATCAAATGCATGTGTGTGTCAGCTGTGCACACATGCTTTTAAGTGACATGGAATCCCTGTTGAAGGTTTGAGAGTGCTCAGACCAACAACGTGCGCACACTCGTATTAGTGTGAATGTGATCCTACGAGTGTGCATTTTTTTACCCCATTTTCACTTTCGATGCCACCAACTTCATGCACCCACCTTATTACACAATCAAAAAATAACTAATTATTTTTAATTTTTAATTTTAAACATTTCATTAGATTATTTTTAAAAACTATTATTTTATTTATTACATGGAAAAATTGATATGTGAAAAACAATCTTTAAATATTCTCTTAATCTAAAATAAATCTCTTCTAAGACTCACTTATTAAATGCATATACTTTTCTCTTAAATTTCAATTTTAACTCATATAATTTATTTATTTTAATAACTAAATATATTATACAAATATTATACAACACCATATGAGACAAATATCCACTTATTTTTTCACCATAATTATATTTAAAATTAAAGATAACATAAACCCATAGGGACTGATGTTGGAATAATGTAGAAATAATAGGCAGGTATCTGGGGATTGGGTTGATGTGTACTTTCTATATTTAGCATGTAAAGGTTTGAGATCTACACTTCTTGGATCTATGGTTTGGTTTGTTGTGACTATCTACACCTATATATTGTAATCTCATTTCAATAGTTAATTGAATTGGTTTGACCATTCCTTTGTGTATGAGAGCGAGATTTTGTGCTCTGCTCCTCCTTGCCTCCCTTTGTGCAAGTTAATTTGGTATCAGAGCCATTGCGGCCTGTTGTGGGAGCCAGCTATTGCTGTGATTTTTTTGGGGGGGTTGTGAAAGCCGTGAGGACTGTGTAGCGAGTTAATTTGGAGAAGGCCTGTGCAAGCGTGTGATCTGGGCATTGATCTCCGTTGGTGTGAAGATCCCACTATGGCCTATCCTCAATGCTGAATGATGTCGGTGTAAAGAAAGGGACCGAATTGAAGAGCGGCTGTAGAGGTAAGTCATGTGGAGGAACCGAGTTCTTGATCCAGTGCATCAGCTATGAAGTGGATCCCATATCAGTCTGAATGAGAAATAGCGATCCAGAGCCAAGTCTTTTGGCATGCTGTTGAGAGCCCACTGTGGCTCGCTGTGATTATTTGTGAGAGAGACACTGTGCTAGGATCGTGAGGAAGACGCGGTTGATAACTCTGGCAAAGATTTTGCTCAGTAAGCAAACACGAATCTGTGAATTTGATTGCTAGCAGTAAATAACTGTCCATCGTGAAAAGCCAGAGGGAGGTAACTGTGTGAGGAATTGCTGAAATTGATGTGCAATTCATTTCGAGTAAAGCTACTGGAGTGGCTGCTGGGATGTCAGTTGCTTAAGTGTAGAAGAGGAGCCTGACATGCCTATACGCTGTGTGAAATAACATAAATTTGTTTCCTGGAGAAAGAAGAGTCGTCAGACTGCAAAGAGGAGACTTGAGTCGAATTTGGCAGAGGAGGCGTGGTACTGCTACACTACCGCAATCTAAAAGTCTGCTAGGATGTGACGCTTCGGGAATACTGCACTACTACGGGATGAAAGAGTGCTAGGGCACGGTACCCCTGCACTACCACGAGCTGCGAGTTTGCTAGGGCGCGGTACCCCTGCACTACCATGAGATGCGATTTTGCTAGGGCGCGGTAGCTCAGTACTAGACTTACGTGCTTTTCGTGCCCTAAAATACCGAGGGGGTGCTAGCCATCAGGGTGCGTTACTATGTCTTGCCTGTGTAATATCTTCCCGCGTGAAGATTAGGTGAAATGGCCGCTGCCTCCCAACAACCATTGGATGATACATACATCAATGAGGCCTCCAAATTGAATGGAGAGAACTATGTCAATTGGAAATTCAAGTTGCATACTATTCTTGAATTATTCGGTGGCTGGACGATTGTGAATGGCACTGAGTTGAAGCCCGCAGATCCTGCACTCCTTCCAGATTGGAACAAGAGGGAAGCTAAAGCCAAGGTGACTCTGCGAATGTCTGTGCAAGATAAGATCATCCCTCACATCAGAAACTATGACATGTCTAAAAAGACATGGGATATGCTCAAAATCCTGTATGAAACAACTGATGCAAATCAGATCTTTTTTATGAAAACCAAACTGTTGTCAATCAAGATGGAAGCAAATGAAGGGGTAAGTAATTTTATTTCTTGCATCAAAGATTTGAGTGATAACTTGGTAGCCATAGGTGAAGCAGTAAATAGTACTGATCAAGTAACTATCGCCCTAAAAGGTTTACATCCAGATTTCAAAGTGTTTATTTCAGCACTTGCAATGAGAGAAAAACCCCCAAATTTTGTAGAACTCATAGGTATTCTTCTTCAAGAAGAAGAAAGGATGAAGAATTTTGAACTCGATGCTCAGGGTTCAGATCTCGCACTAATGGAAAGAAGTCGATATATGCACAGAGGAAGACCATGGGACAGACCATGGAATGGAGACAGAGGCAGCTCATGGAACGGAGATAGAGGAAAACCCTGGAATGGAGATAGAGGCAACTCATGGAATCGAGATAGAGGCAAATCGTGGAATGGAGACAGAGGCAAATTTCACTCAAAACAGAAAGGTATGGCTCAGACTGATGATTTTATAAATAATGTAGATGGTCATTATTGGGACAAACTAGGACACCTCAATAGAAATCATTACTACAATGGAAGTCACAATGGGAATTACAATGGGAATTTTGCAAACACAGACACTCCAGAAATTGATGAATTTAGAAATCTGAGATTATTTATTTCTGAGGATGCTTTGTCTGCTGAGACAGATGATAAGAATGCATGGTTCATATATTCAGGTGCATCTGCACATATGTCTTGTAGGAGAGAATGGCTCGATGAATACAATGAAAAGCTTAATGACACTCACATCTATTTAGGTAATAATAGGTCACTCAAGGTTCAAGGTTATGGAATAGTAAAGGTGAAATTATCTAATGGTGAATTGAAACAAATACATAATGTTATGTATGTGCCTGGTATTAAAAAGAACCTTATCTCTGTTTCAACCATAACCAATTATGACCTAAAGGTAGAATTTGGCAAGTACCAATGTCATATCAGAGACATTCGAGACCACTACAAGACTGTTGCTACAGGTTCAAGATGTGGAGGACTATATAAACTGGATGTGTGCAAAGACAATCATCTAGCACTGGCATCCACCATCATCACCACAGAGGAACTCTGGCATCAAAGGTATGGCCACATTAACCATCATGATCTTATACTGCTTCAGAATAAATCTATGGTTGAGGGTCTGCCTATAATAAAGAATGTGCATTTAGAATGTAGTGCTTGTTCACTTGGTAAACAACACCGAGATGCATTCCCAATACATCAAGAGAAGAAAAAAACTGATCTGCTTGAATTAATCCATACAGATGTATGCAGACCTATGCAGACTAAATCATTAGGAGATGCATCATATTTTCTAACATTTATTGATGATAGATCTAGATACACATGGGTCTATTTTATAAGAAGAAAAGGAGATGTCTTTGAATATTTCAAGGAGTTCAGAATGATGATCGAAAAGCAGACAGGAAAATGCATTAAAATTCTCAGATCAGACAATGGAGGTGAATACGTGTCTGGAGCTTTCAAGAAATACTGTAAGGAGAATGGAATCCAGCAACAATTTACAGTATCACACACCCCTCAGCAAAACGGGGTAGCTGAGCAAAAGAACAGGACACTAGTTGAATGTGCTCACAGCATGCTCCAAGGTAAGAACATGTCGAATGGTTTTTGGGCTGAAGCTGTTAATACTGTTGTATATTTGAAAAATAGAAGTCCAACAAAGAAATTAGACCTGCAAACACCATTTGAGGTCCTTCATGGATATAAACCTGAAGTTAAGCATCTACGAATTTTTGGTTGTAAAGCTTTTGCACATATACCAAAAGATGATGGAAGGAAACTAGATGCTAAATCCTTTGAATGTATCTTTGTTGGATATTACAATGATCATAAGGCTTATAAGCTATTTCATCCTAGCTCTCATAAGTTAATTGCAAGTAGAGATGTGTTGTTCCATGAACATGTAGATACAGGTGATAAATTTGACCAAGGGCAGATTCTTGCCAACAATGATGAATATGTTAAATTAAACTCTATAGTTCAAGAGCATGAATTGGATCAGCCACAACAGAAGGAGCAGGGACAGAGTCAAAGCAGTAGAAGCAATGAAAGCAGCATGAGTACTTCTTCTATCAGTTCAGATGATGAGGCAGTAGAAAGCAGAAGGATAATGGATGGAACCCCTACAGGTAATGTAGTCCTAAGAAGGTCATCAAGACAGACTCGTCCTCCTTCAAGGTATGATGACTATGCTTTAATGACCAATGCAATGAATGAACCAATGAATTATAAACAAGCCAAAGATAAAGAAGAATGGGTTGAAGCTATGAATGAAGAATATAACTCTATTATGAAGAATCATACTTGGAAATTAACAAAGTTACCAGAGAACAAAACACCCATAGGATGTAAATGGCTGCTTAAACATAAGCTTAAATCAAATGGTAGTATTGACATATTTAAAGCAAGACTAGTTGCAAAAGGTTATGCTCAACAGGAGGGAATTGACTTTAAGGAAACTTTTGCACCAGTAGCAAAACTAAACACAATTAGAATTTTGGTTGCATTAGCTACATCACATAATTGGAAAATCCATCAATTAGATGTAAAATCTACTTTCTTAAATGGTGAACTAAAAGAAGAAGTGTACCTAGTTCAACCTGAAGGCTTTGTACAAAAAGGACAGGAGCATCTTGTATGTAAGCTAAAGAAAGTTATCTATGGATTGAAACAAGCCCCTAGGTCATGGTATATAAAGATTGATACCTTCTTTAATCAAAAAGGTTTTTCGAAAAGCAAAAGTGATCCTAACCTTTATGTGAAGAAAGACACAAAAGGAAATGTTTGCTTAATATCTTTATATGTTGATGATCTCATCATTATAGGAAATGCATGTAAGTTGATTGCAGAAATCAAAAATCAGTTGCCACAAGAATTTGAAATGAAAGACCTTGGTGAACTTCACTATTTGTTGGGACTTGAAGTATGGAAAGAATCTGGTAAAACTATGATCACTCAAAGTAAGTATGTGAAGGAAATATTGAACAGACTCAATATGAGTGATTGCAAAGAATTAGTAATTCCTTTAGAACAGAATGTGAAGCTATGCAGTCAAAATGGAACAAAAGATGCAGATGGTTCTTTGTATCGACAGTTGGTGGGAAGTTTGAATTATCTTACTACTACAAGGCCAGATATATCATATGCAGTCAGTATTCTTAGTCAATTCATGGCTAAGCCAAATGAAAGCCATTGGCAGGCTGCAAAGAAGGTCCTTAGATATCTGAAAGGGACAATGAACTTTGGTCTTTTGTATACTGATAAGTTTGATGTTCAATTGGCAAGATTTTCTGACTCTGATTGGGCAGGAAATGTTGATGATAGAAGGTCTACTACAGGATATGCATTCAACATTGGATCTAGTGTCATATCATGGAGCAGCAAGAAACAACCAACTATTTCTCTATCATCCACAGAAGCTGAATATAAAGCTATGTCCAGTGCTACATGTGAAGCTGTCTGGTTGAGGAGGATTCTTGAAGATGTTGGAGAAAAGCAAGCAGAACCCACAAAAGCACATTGTGACAATCAAAGTGCAATCAAATTGGCACACAACCCAGTTTATCATGCAAGGACAAAACACATTGAGCTGCAACATCATTTTGTTAGAGAAAAGATTGAATCTAAGGAAATTAAACTTATGTATTGTAACTCAAGTGATAATGTCGCTGATATATTTACAAAACCTATTGGCAAGATTCACTTTGAGATCTTTAGGCAGAAATTAGGTGTTGTAGAAAATCCATTTCTACATTAAGGGGGTATGTTGGAATAATGTAGAAATGATAGCAGGTATCTGGGGATTGGGTTGATGTGTACTTTCTATATTTAGCATGTAGAGGTTTGAGATCCACACTTCTTGGATCTATGGTTTGGTTTGTTGTGACTATCTACACCTATATATTGTAATCTCATTTCAATAGTTAATTGAATTGGTTTGACCATTCCTTTGTGTATGAGAGCGAGCCTTTGTGCTCTGCTCCTCTTTGCCTCTCTATGTGCAAGTTAATTAATATGTAAAATTCAATGTTCTAAATTTTAAATTTTTATTCACAATAAAACCACATGCCTTCTCTAAAAACCCACATATATGCACATATCTTCATAACTAACTACCATGGTCCATTATTAACTTACATAGAAAAATGTTTCATGAATTATGATAAAAAGATGGTTAGAAACAAAACATAATTATTTATCTCTTTTTCCACTTAGCTTAAATGGTCACTTTCATTGTGCGCTTAAATGGTCACTTTCATTGTGATTAGTTATTGTGTAGGTTTTTTGCCAAGTTCTCATTAAATATATATTTTAAGCTTATGTTAAAATTGGAGTATTATATTTGTGTTGATAAACCATATGTAACATTGTTTATTATTATTATAAATTTATTTTAAATTTTAATCTATAAAATAAGGAGAGATGTAATTTGTTGAGGTGTATTTTTTTTTAATTTAATATTTTTAATATTCAAAAAAAATTATACCTTTGTAAAATTAATTCCTCTTAATTTTTAATATACTGATTTTAATTTATTTTATTTTATTAATATAGATTTTTTAATAAATGTTTTTTTATAAATGGATATAAATTTTTTCAATTAGTTTTTATTTTATTTTATTTGATAACATAACATTATTTACTGCAGGCTGGAGAACACCAAAAACCAATAGATTCATGGATCAACCCAAATAACAAATAGTTGAACCGTTGAAGCCATATATAAAATTAGCTGCCCACAATCAAACAAGGCACCCTTAGCCTCTATGTTTAGCCCCATTAAATGGTTGCGGTGGTAGATAGAGGCGCTGGTCGTTCTTGTTGCAGCGATGCAGGTCTTAAATCTTCAAGTGGTAGCTGGTGAACAAGACCCAACAGCTTGGCGATCTACTCAATAAATTATGGTTTAATTCAACATAATTGAATTGTGTTTATGATTATTATAATATATTCTGTCTGAATTATAAGATCAGAGTGACTTCGTTTTGTTGTCTCACACTGCACATATGTATATTTTCCCTCCAACTCTTTTAACTACTCGTAATATATATATTTTTAAATATCCATATCCAAAACAAAATGTCGTTATCAATTTTGAAAGTTTTCTAAAATCTTTTTCTTTTCTTGAACATCCAACCAAAACCAAAGACAAGTTTCAATTTTCAAAGTATTCTCTTATGCGAGAACTTATTAAATTGTAACATGGAAACAAAAGGAATAACGAATCTGTTAATTCATTTCTACGTCAGCACGGCTGAACAGGGAAGAGGAGCAGAAAAAACGAAACAAATTATAACATAATCGGCTGAGCGATGGAAAAGTGGATTAGGTTCGGCTTTAGCTAAGATTTCTAAATTTCATAGTGCATCTATTGCGTTTTAATGGTGGAGTGGTTCCCTTGTTATATTAACAATTAAATTGGTAGTAATAATAATGCTTTTATGTAAATCCCAGATTTATTAAGCATTCTTAACTACGTATATATTGTTATTAATTATTTTAGATAAATGTAGTTTGATTGTATTGTAACCGAATTCAATAGAGTTTAGAATAGAGAGTATATTTACTGCTAGAGCATAGAGAGATTTCAGGATTGTTTCAATGGAAGCTCATGTCTCAGGGCTGTTTCAATGGAAGTCTATGTTCAAATCTATGAGACATTGTAGTTCTTTTCTGTGAGGGAGGCTTCAGTCCTTTAAGCTCAAAATTAGGGCTCTCCCCAACTTAGATAGGTTTATTTCTAGGTGACTCAGACAATAATACTTGCTGGGTGATTTGCAAAGTTCCTCAGGATTGAGAGTTTACCACGTTTTTCAGTATATGTTTGGTGGAGTTGGGTACAACTACCCGAATATAAAACATCCCTCGATCAAAATTTATTGAGAGTCTCCTGCATACCTGCAAATTTATGTCTATAAATTTGCCTAATCTTGGGGTCCATCATTATATTTACTTTTAAGATCTGGAGATGGGCAAGCTCAACGTTCCTTCTGTGGCTGCCATATTAATATTGTGTCTCCTGCACACAGCCAAGGCTGAAGGGCCAGAGAAGACCACTCACATTCAATTCTATTTCCATGACACGGTGTCGGGCAAAAATGTGACGGCCGTGCGGGTGGCCTCGGCTAACATTACGAATTCTTCGCCCACTTTGTTCGGCGGTGTGGCAGTCATTGACGACTGGTTGACGGAAGGACCGGAAGCGACCTCCAAAATGGTGGGCAGAGCGCAGGGTCTCTACGCTTCCGCCTGTCAAGAGGAAGCCCATCTCTTGATGTCGCTGACGCTTGTTTTCTCCAGCGGTGAGTATAATGGCAGCACCCTCTCTGTGTTGGGGGTTAACCGAGTTTTCGATGAAATTAGAGAACTGCCGATCGTGGGAGGGAGTGGATTGTTTCGGTTGGCTCGAGGCTACGCGCTCGCTCACACTTATTTCTTCGATCTTAAGACGGGCAATGCAATCGTTGGATATAATGTCACTGTTCTTCATTATTAACCGATGTAGGGATCCATGATATTGTTTCAGTCGACCTGTTGGTGTCCTGGTGGGTTTCTGCAAACAACTGCACTCGCCACTTTTAGGGTTTGGTGAAGGTTGTTATTATTTACTTCAGTTTGTTTTCAAGGAAATTAGGGTAATTTTATGAAATAAGATACAGATATATAGTTAAAGTTGCTCTGTAGTTGAGTTGATTAATTGATGTTAAATTCCAACTTGGGTAGTAATTTGCCTCAGGCTACTGCTATTAAAAAGTACATAATTATTCATTAGTTAAGGGTTTATGACACAGGTTCAACAAAATCCAAACCAATAACTTTAAATATTGTAAAACTTTTCAAACTTGGAGAAATAATAGCAAAATCTAATAGTTTAGATGCATCCATAGACCTTTGCCACCGCTTCCATTTTGTAAGAAGTGTGGATGCTTGTTACCATCCATGATTCCTGCTATGTACTTCCATTCGAGTTGATGTTCAGTGAATCCCAAAATGGTTTCTTCTACACAGTTTATGTAAGCGAAATTAATATTCAATTGCAATTTCCTCCATTTGGTAATGGTAGAATTAACATGGTTCACTATATTATATATGGCTATATTCACAAGAAAGCAACTTTTCTCTAATCCCTTTTTAAAACTCGCAGAGCTTTTTTTATTGTTACAAAATAACTATACAAGCAGTCTTATATACATTTGATCATATAGTGTGAAATAACCCTAAACCATCAATTTGCATAATCCAACCATTCTCTCAAAAATTATCAACACATATCTTTACATCCAACCACCTATTTCTAAGAATAATTTGTTACAAATTATTTCACAATAACAATTATTCATAAAAAAAAATAAGAACTATAACCATCCTCTAAATAAAACTTCACATGCCAACAATTTATGTAAGCCAAATTAACAAATTTTCTCCAACATGGCAATGGTTTTTTTTTTCCAGAAAGCAAACATTTGTAAAAATGATTTTCTTTACATGACTATCTCATAAGACCTTTTATTATGATGGCAGCTTTACTAACCTTTCGTCTATGCAGCCAACTCTATAATTCATATGTTTATGTGAACGTGGAAGCCTCCAAGGGACGTGGATCAAATTAACTTTTTTAATCAGTAAATCATATTGGGCTCACGATCAAAATTGAACCCTTCCTAGCCCTTCCAAGGGGTTCAAACCCTTCCTAAAAGGGAAACATAAAAATCACCCTTAAAAAATATGCAAATTTTTGTAATCACTTGTCTATAACGTCTCCATCCCTCAATCCCGCTAGAAGGAGGGAACATTAACTGAATCACTGCATCTAAATTTCGCCCCATAGCCATAATTACGAATTCATACAACTAAATGCATGCGCAGACATAAAATAAAAACACACAACGGAAATAAAATTGATCCACACACATATAACATGCAATTCCTTAAAATCATTGCACATCAGATACATAAGAATACTTCTCCTAATCAAAGAAGATCAAAGCAATTGGTTGTGTAAGAGCGATTTTCCACCCAACCATAGGCACTCTATCAAACATATACTCTTTCTGCTAAAAGGCCACCCCCAAGCTGGGATATGAGGCCACCCCCAAGCTAGGCTATGTGGCCACTAGGGCGAAGGAAACACCTACAAGCTTCTATCTCTCATCCCACAACCCATTATGCTCTCTATGCTTAGCCAAAAGCTCAACTAGAGCTCTACAGGGGTCTCACTAAGCCATCACAATCATGGCACTCCTTCCAACTACCCCACACAACATAAGGAAGGAATTTACTTCACTGATCCATAGTTCCCTCAGGAAATCCAACCCTTACAGTCCTCACCAGTGTGTGCAGTAAGAGTCCAACCTGTTGTATTCTAATGGATCTAACCACCTGCAATATTAATCTATGGTTTCTTAAGCATCCAAAAGTAGCAGAACTCAATGGGTAAAAGTTCCTCTAGTTGGCCCAACCTCCATGCTCACCTACAACCATATATTTTCCCTTCCAAAAATGCATCTGTGTCTTCAAATTTGAATTTCTAGGTTAAACGTGCAGTCTCATAATGGTCATGAACATCAATGGAAAAATCTACGTAGCGTAGAATCCTGCATGAGAGAATGAGAATGATCAAAAGAGTGTTGACTCCAAGGATATGAGGTAAGGTGAAAAGGACAACTCACATAGGTTTTGCCAACAGAATAAATAGGACTGTTGAAAGATAACATAACTATCACAACCCCAATGCTTTAATAACTACATGAAATTACTTTCCCTACCATCCTCACACATGCATTCAATGATTGGATTTAGTAGTCAAAAGAAGGTAATTGGCTCATTTAAAGCACATGGAAGATTTTGAATGAATTCTAAGGTTGACACATGGCAGCATAGGATTTGGTTTTTCCATAGGCCCCCTTCATGTTCCTCTCTAGTGGAATCATAGCCCCTCTAGTGCTCTTTACATAGCCATCTTGGACAATTTTATTAATTTTCAACATAATATTTACATAAATTTTGAATTGGAATAATAAACCAATCATATGGTACAAAAAAATATATATATACATCATACATACCTAGTCATTCACTAGTTGAGTCTTGGCGTTGAGCTCAACACTAGGAATCCATACTAGCACATTTACATAATTTTGATTAAATACATTCCAAGTCAAAATTTGGGGTATTACAATCCCCTCCCCCTTGGAATAACATCGTCCTCAGTGTCTGCTCAAAATCATAACAAAAATGGGTATGCCTCTTTCATGGAATCCTCCAACTCCCACGTAGCCTCATCGGAACCGAAGTGCTTCCATTGCATCTTTACCTATCCGAAGGTTCGATTCCAGAGCAATGTTACCTTCCTATCTAGAATGCATGGTGGCTCAGTTTGGAACTCTCCTTCGGGTTCCACCTTAATCACATCCCAATCAATCACATGGTTAGGATCTTGTACATATTTCTTAAGCAAAGAAACATGAAAAAAATTATGAGCTCTAATGTTATCAGGAAATGCAATTCTATATGCAACTGGCCCTATTCTTTCAAGCACTTCAAATGGCACACAATGTCTTGGTGACATCTTGGCACAACTTCCAAGCTTCAAGGAACTCTTCCTTGGCCTCACTCTAAGGTAAACATGATCCCCAACACTAAATTCTCTATGCATTCTATCTTTATCTGCGTAGATTTTCAGCCTATCTTAGGCTGCCTTTAAATTCTGGCTAATTTTTGCAACCTCTTGTTCCATTTCCTTAAGCAATTATGGCCCAATTACAATCATGTTCACTGGATTATCCCATGTTGTTGGTGTCCTGCACTGTTAGGATATTTAGACACTTAGGAGTTAGTTAAGATCAACTTGTGTAATATATCTGTTAGGGATAGTGTGTTTCTTTAGTATGCATTAGTATGCATTTGTAAATACTTAATCCGATGGTCACGATATGTTTCCGACATAGAGTGATCCGACGGCTCAACTTCTCTTAGATCAAACCTAACCTTGATCCGTGGATTAACACCCGATTGGTCCATGATCTCTATTTAAAGAGCATGGAGGATCATTGTTTAGTTGATCAATTATGAGAAGCTCATTTGTAACTTTCTTTCTTTGCATAATAAATTGTCCCGTAGAAGCTATTTGGCCGGGGCCGTGGAGTGTTTCCCTCAAGAGGGTTTAAACCACGTCAAAACATCGGTGTGTTGATCTGTGATCTATTTGTGTGAAGTGGTTGCTCTTGGTGTTTGGTCCTTTGGTAGTACCTTGTGTACCCGAACATGGTATCAGAGCTTTTATGAAGTGCCGCTTCCGGTTATGATCTAGATCTTGAACTGTTGTTGCCGAAACTCGAAAGGGTTTCTAGTTCTGGTATTTCTGTGCATTTCTGGGCTGTGGGAGGTGTTCCATTGCATCAAGAGCGTCGTTTCCATTGGGAAATAGTTTTTGTTTGATCGAAAACGGTTCCCGGTTGCTCCAAAAACGCGTATTTCATCAGATCTGAAGGTATAATGTTACAGTGACGCATTTTTTTATTTCGTTTTTTGAAAAGAAAAAAATCTCATATTTCATCTTTTTTTACTGTTAGATTTTTTTTTGGTTCGGATTGTTGTTTTCCTGTCTGCGTATGCTCTTTGCCGTGCACCTTGAGCGATCTCGGCAAATCAGAAACAGAAAGGGAAAGGGTTTTTCTCGGCTGTGTATGCTCTTTGCCGTGCACCTTGCGCGATCTCGGCAAATCAGAAACAGAGAGAAAACGTATACTTTCCGGGCAAGCTAACAAGATCTAACTCCACAAGTGTGGAAAACTTTTTTTGTTTCAATTTGTGGTCTGTTTTGCAGGAAAAAGAGCAAACACGCAAACCGAGCAAGAAGAGTAAAAAAAAAAAAAAACCCCTTCCTCATTCCCATATTTTACATACCTTTTAATCTAGCTCACTTGGTTCAAAGTTGTTTTATTCCTTAATAGGTCTTGAGTTCGTCTTAGGAAGTTACTTTTAAAAGAAAAAGTGCATGCAATTTCTATTTTCAAGTTACTTTATTGTAAAAGTTTATCTCACTTAAATAATAAAAAATAAAAATACAAGTGAATCACTTAAGTTTTTTATTGTTGCACTATTTAAAAGTAATATCATTGTAAAAGTGAAATCACTTATTTTACAAAAGTGGTTCACTTCAAGCAACTTTTTTGTAAAGTGATTGTCAAAAGGTTCATTTTGGGAAGAGGGGGGTTCTTTTTTTAGCTGGACATTCTCTAGCTGCCACGTCACTATTGGGGACATCTTCAACAATTTCTTTGTTCAAGCATAACTTCATCATACAGAGTCAGTTTTCAGTGCCGTTTTTTTTGAAACCGCCTATTTTTTCGAGCTCTTCACATCTAGACTATTGGTTTCTGCTTTTACAGCCATTAATTTACAAATATGGCTGCCCCTTGCGATATTCTACTTAATAGTTCCAACTATTTCTCATGGAAATCTCGTATGGAGGATGTTCTACGAAGTAGGGGACTTTTTAGAATTACAACAGGGAAAGAAAAAGAACCCACTGATGATGATAAGAAAATAAAATGGGCAAATAGATGTGATGAAGCTCGTGGGTTGATTGGGATGTCAATCTCTACTGATTTGTGATTCCACATATCTGGAATTGATGAACCTAATGCTGCTTGGGACAAGTTGGAAACTGTGTTTGGTAAACACAATGAAATTCGAGGTCACCAACTCGAAAATGAGTTGATTTCTTTAAATCTAAGTGACTTTTCATGCATTCAAGATTATTTATCTAAGTACAAAACTCTTAAACTCTTATGTGTAGAATGTAAGATTGAGAGGGAAGACAAACAGTGCATTTATCATATTCTTTCCAAACTTGGACCTGCATATTCTATTTTTATATCTACATTTTACTCCATGAAAGCATCCTTGAATGCAGCTAGCTATCAAGAGCCTAGTCTTGAATCCTTTTGTGATTCCATGATTAGAGAACAAGATAAACTCATTCATCTTGGAATAATCAACAATGCAGATACATCTGGGAAAGCCTTATTGTCCCAACAGAAAGAAAAGTCCAAGCCTCCCAAGAAACAAAATTTTCGCAATAATAAGTCAAACAAGGGTCCCAAACCCTCTCAGTCAGCTCCTTCTTTAAAAAATGACAAGGGATCAAAGCAAAAAGGCAAAAAGACTGAGCGTCATTACAACTATTGCGGGAAAGATAATCATGATGAATCTAAGTGTTTCAAGAAGATGGCAGCCTTGGAAGCAGCAATGAAGAAGCACCACATCAGCCTAGATTCATCTTCAGAATCTACCTCTCATGGACATGCACTTTGTGCTTCTGGTTATTCTTATAATGCATCTTCTTCTTCTACTTCAAATGAATGGCTCATTGATTCTGGAGCATCTTATCATATGGCTAAGGATCAAGCCATCTTTTCTACTATGCATGAATGTAACACCAAACAAATATTTGTTGGTGATGATAGATCTCTAAGTGTTGTAGGAGCTGGAACAGTTCCAGTAGATAATGTTCATTTTAGTGATGTACTATGTGTTCCAAGAATTTCCTGCAATTTTTTATCAGTCTATCAGATCACTCATTCTGGTGAAGGTAAAACTGTGACCTTTACACCTCACCAAGTTGTAATCAAGGATTTTAAAGATCCTCAAGAGGTCCTAGCTACCGGAATTGTTGATGATATTACCAGGTTGTATAAGTTTAACAACTTTGGGTCATCACCTTTCCCTTCAGTTTTTGTTGCTCATAGTGATAACTTGAGCAAACTTTGGCATGAGCGATTTGGTCACTTAAATTATCGCTCATTGCAACAACTATGTAAAGAAAATATGGTGACAGGTCTTCTGATGGTATCTTGCAGGGATGGTGTTTGCTCCGGTTGTGTACTCGAAAAACATCATCCAGACAGTTTTGACAAACATGCCTCTTGGCACGCCTCGGTTCCCTTGGAGCTTGTGCATAGTGACTTGTGTGGTCCTCTTCCATCTGCTTCCTTTTCTGGTTTCAAGTATTTCTTAACTTTCATTGATGACTACACCAGACGCACTTGGGTTTATTTCCTAAAACTTAAGAGCGAAGTATTTAACATGTTCTTGGCCTACAAGGCCCTTGTTGAAAAACAATCTGGTCATCAAATTATTAAGTTAAGATCTGACAATGGAGGAGAATATGTTAACAAACAGTTCACTACTTTCTGCATTGAACAAGGCATCCAACAACAGCACACTGTTCCATATACACCACAACAAAATGGTGTAGCTGAGCGGAAGAACCGCACTTTAAAAGAAATGGCTAATTGTATGATCCAATCTAAGGGACTAAGTCTTCAATATTGGGCTGAAGCCATAAATTGTGCAAATTACATAGTTAATCGCACCCCCACAAAAGCATTACAAAGTATAACACCGGAAGAAGCATGGAGTAAAATTAAACTTGATGTAAGTCACTTTCGTGTGTTTGGTAGTGAAGCATGGGCTCACATTCCGGATGAAAAACGGAAAGCATTGCAGCCTAAAAGTGAAAAGTGCATATTTGTTGGATATTCTGAAGATGTAAAAGGTTATAGACTTCTTCAACCACATTCTCATGCTATAATCATTAGAAGAGATGTTAAATTTGATGAAAATATCTTGGCCTGCGAGCCTAACTCGGCGAGTGTGCCATCTTTGGCCTACAAGCCTGATTCGACGTTTGTGCCTTCTTCTTCTTCTTCCAACTTCCTTGACAGGTTTCCAACTCCAGTTTCTAATGATGACAGTGAGGATGAAAATCCACCTCCGCCTGCTCATGTTCCTCCAGTTGCACCAGCACAAGTGCTTCCTCGATGGGTCCGTTCAACATGTGAAGCAGCTGGTGATCTTGTCGGTGATCCTAGAGATCAACGTCGAACATGTTCTCAGTTTCAGCAAGCCTCTTCTCTTTTGGCTCAAGTTTCCGAGAATCATGATCCAGAAAATTTTGCAGAAGCTTCAGGGAATCCAGATTGGGATGCAGCCATGGATGAAGAATATCGTTCCTTAATGGCGAACGATACTTGGGATCTTGTACTTCTTCCAAAAGGAAGAAAACTTGTCAGATGTAAATGGGTCTACAAAACTAAGTATGCATCAGATGGAAGTGTTGAAAGACTTAAGGCAAGGTTAGTTGCCAAAGGTTTTTCCCAAGTTGAAGGGATTGACTACAATGAAACCTTTGCTCCCATTGCCAAAATGAACTCCATCCGCCTTGTTCTTTCCCTTGCAGCCTTACACAACTGGGAAGTCCATCAAATGGATGTCAAGTATGCCTTCTTACATGGTGATTTACAGGAGGAAATTTACATGGAACAACCTCCTGGGTATGTTCAGAATAGCTCTAGCCTTGTCTGCCGCCTTAAGAAATCCTTATATGGCCTTAAACAAGCTCCTAGAGCTTGGTATGCCAAAATGGATAACTTTCTCCTTGACACTGGTTTTTCTAGATGCCATTCTGACCCCAATGTCTATACCAAGAAAGTAGAAAACCATCTCATCATACTTTTTCTATATGTTGATGACCTTATTCTTACTGGTAGTGACCCTAAGCTTATAACCCATGTGAAATCCAGTCTTAAACAAACTTTTGAAATGTCAGACTTAGGACATTTGCATTATTTTCTTGGTCTCCAAGTTCTGCAAACCAAAGAAGGAATCTTTCTTTCTCAGTCTAAGTATGCTTGTGACCTTCTTCGTCGCTTTCACATGGAAGATTGTACACCAGCCCCCTCTCCCTTCCAGTCTGGAGTCAAACTTTCTGCCACTTGTACTTCACCTGAAGTAGATGCCACCTTGTATCGTCAGCTTGTTGGTAGTCTTTTATACTTGACTCATTCCCGTCCTGACCTTTCCTTTGCCGTTGGTCGAGTTGCCCGTTATATGCAGACACCTCATGAAAGTCACTGGAAAGAAGCTAAAAGAATACTTCGATATATTCAAGGTACAGTTCAGTTTGGGATTCATTACAGTACAGGGGGGAAACCTTTGTTGGTTGGTTTCACTGATTCAGATTGGGCCGGCGATCTTGATGATCGAAAGTCTACTGCAGGTTATGTTTTCAGTCTGGGATCTGGACCTATTACTTGGGCTTGTAAGAAACAACAAGCTCTTGCTCTTTCTTCAGCAGAGGCAGAATATCGAGCAGCAGTTAATGCCATTCAGGAAGCTTTATGGCTTCGACAGATCCTTTCAGAGTTTGGATTCGAGCAGCAGCAGCCTACTCCACTTTGGTGCAACAATCAAAGTGCCATCAAGCTTGCCAAAGATCCAGTTCTACATCAACGCAGCAAACACATTGAGCTACATATGCACTTCATCAGAAATCTTGTTCATGATCGTGTTCTTGAAGTGCTCTTTTGCCCTACAGATGATCAAGTTGCAGACATCTTCACCAAGTCTCTTACAGAAGCGAAATTTTCTAAACTTCAATCTATGTTAGGAGTTCAGGAACTTGTCATTAAGGGGGGATAGGCTCTAATGCCTCCTTCCTTCTCCTAATAGTGTCACTTTTGTAAATCCTTCAATCCTATCCCAATTTGTTCTTAAGGGGGGATGTTAGGATATTTAGACACTTAGGAGTTAGTTAAGATCAACTTGTGTAATATATCCGTTAGGGATAGTGTGTTTCTTTAGTATGCATTAGTATGCATTTGTAAATACTTAATCCGACAGTCACGATATGTTTCCGACATAGAGTGATCCGACGGCTCAACTTCTCTTAGATCAAACCTAACCTTGATCCGTGGCTTAACACCCGATTGGTCCATGATCTCTATTTAAAGAGCATGGAGGGTCATTGTTTAGTTGATCGATTATGAGAAGATGATTTGTAACTTTCTTTCTTTGCATAATAAATTGTCCCGTAGAAGCTATTTGGCCGGGGCCGTGGAGTGTTTCCCTCAAGAGGGTTTAAACCACGTCAAAACATCGGTGTGTTGATCTGTGATCTGTTTGTGTGAAGTGTTTGCTCTTGGTGTTCGGTCCTTTGGTAGTACCCTTTGTACCCGAACATGCACTTTCTACTATATAAAACTTCAAATGGACTCATTCCCAATTAAGCTTGTTGCCCACTGTTACATGCAAACTCTACCAAGTGTAGATAATCTTCCCACTTGGATGGTATGTCCATCACATACATCTGAAACATGTCTTCAAGAATCTGATTTACTCTTTAAGTTTGTCCATATGTTTGTGGATGGTAAGCAGTGCTAAAATTCAATTGTGTACCCAAGTCTACAAAAAGAATTTTCCAAAAATTTGAAGTAAATTTTGTATCTTTGTCTGAAATTATTGCCTTGGGCAATCCATGCAATTTGAAATTTCCTTCATAAAAATACTTGCAATGACATCTTCTTTATAGGTGTATTTAACTAGAATAAAGTGTGTTGATTTTGACAATTTATCCACCACAACCATGATAAAATCATGTTGGTTCACAGTCATTGGAAAAGCTATAATAAAATCCATAGAAGTTATTTCTCATTTCCATTCTGGAATTGGTAAAAGATGCAACAAACTTGATGGGTGTTGATTCTTAACTTTAATTTGATGGCACTTCATGCGTTTAAATATATACTCAGCAACATCACTTTTCACCCTTAGCCAAAAATATTGTTTCCTTGTTGTAGCAATTGTTTTCTGATTTCCTGAGTGAGCATAATATGGCATTTTAGGGATTTCATCCATAATAATTCTCCTCAAGTCTGCTACATTTGGGATGTAAATTGTGTTTTTATAAATGAGAAGTTCATCCTCATCCAAATGATACCCTTCATACCTCTTTTCAAAATTATGTTGCTGTAATTTTTCTTTTATTTGCACGTAAAAGTCATCTTCGGTAAGAGAATTAGCAATCAGCTATCTGAAATATGATTGGCAAGTTGTGATGGCTACCACATGCATTTCATGCACCTTTTTGCTTACTGCATTAGCCACTTTATTTTCTTTTCTTTTTATGTGTTTGATCTCAAAATCAAACTCGCATAGAAATTCCAGCCATCTAGCTTTCCTTGCATTTAATGTTGGCTGCTCAAATAAATATTTCAGGCCAAAATGGTTTGTCCTCAATTCAAATTTTATTTCCATTAAATAATATCTCCACATTTTTAAATCATGAACTATGGCTACATGTTCTAAATCATGTGTGGCATAATTATTTTCATGCTCGTTCAGTTTTCTAAACTCATAACATACCACATGATTTTCTTGCATAAGAACTCCTCCAAGTCTTTGTGTACATGCATATGGACACACAACAAATTCTTTTTATGGGTATGCAATTTTCAGAATTGGAGCACTTCTAAGAAGCTTCTTCAATAGCTGGAAGCTTTCCTCACATTTATGTGTCCATTCAAATTTTGTTCCCTTCTTTTGCAAAGAAGTGATTGGGTGCGCAACCTCGGAGAATCCTTCAATAAATATTCTATAGTAACCAATAAGACGGCCCATAAAATATCTCACATATGTGACATTCCTTGGAGTTGGCCAATTCATAATGGATTCAATCTTTTCCAGACCCACTGATATTCCTTCTTTTGAAATATTGTGACCCAAATAATGAATTCTATTTTTGTAAAATTCACATTTGTGTAGATTTGTATACAACTTATGCTCCCTTAACAATTGCAAAGCCATCCTCAAATGTTCTTCATGCTCTTCTTCATTCTTAGAGAAAATAAGAATGTCATGTTATTTTTTCATCATTTAATTCAATAGATATAGGAGCTTAACTGAAAGAAAAACATGTACAGCATATCAAGCATAAGAGACAAGAGACAAGAGACACAAAACATTTCATCGGGGAAAACCAAGAAGGTGAAAAACCCCGCAACTTCCTCAGAGATAGAATAAGCATCAATACAAGGATCACAATGATCAAACCCAAGAGATAGATATCTTCAGCAGCATACTCCTCCTCCACTTGTGCGCACTCCTCCTCTCTCTCACTAATGCGAAGTGAGTGAATGAGAGAATATGTTAAATGAGAGAGTCACACTCTCTATTTATACTTTTACTTTCACTTGACCTTTACTCAACTAGGTCGGCCCCAACTTAACCACTTAACATAATGCTGATAGGGCTGACCCCACTAGGGTGTTCTAATAACCCTTTGACCCACATAACTCATATAGGGCCGACCCCATCAAGATGGTCTAATAACCCATCGAGTATAAGTTACGACACTTACAATATAACTTGCGACACTTGCAAGTACAACTGACGCCACTTCCAATCGGAGGAATAATACATCTCCGTTGGGGATACAATAAACTACAAATGTAATACATACAATATACAAGTGAATAAATTTTGAAGTTACAATTACATCAACACTCCCTCTTAACTAGGAAGGTATTCTCTTGACACAATCCGTCAATACATATAGGCACAAGTCTTCAATTCTGGATTTGGATCATCGTCACTGGATCACGGAGCATCATCATCATCTTTGTTGGTGTACTCGTCATCTCGATCACTAGTGCTGTCTGTCAATTCTTCTCGTCATAGGAGGTTGTACAAAGCCAACCCTTTTTCATGTTGGTTGTAGGCCTAGCCTCCTGTAGGTCTTCATCATCTCTGGCCATACTCTGGAATCCTCAAGACTAATTACGTGCGTCACAAAACCTTGAAAGAGAATCCCAATACTGATTACGAGCTTACTGCTCAACCTATCGGATCTCCCAGGGAAATATTATATGTTACCACCACAAAACCTCGAAAGAGCATCTCAGGACTGATTATGAGCATATTGCTCAACCTATCAGATCTCCCAGGGAAATATTACATGTGGTCATGGAAAAACCTCGAAAGAGAAACCTAGGATTGATTATGAGCGTACTGCGCAACCTATCGGATCTCCCAAGGGAATATTATATGCCATAGGAAAAAACCTCGAAAGAGCATCCCATGACTGATTACAAGCATACTGCTCGACCTATCAGATCTCCCAGGGAAATATTATATGTCCTTAGGACAAAACGTCAAAAGAGCATCCCAGGACTGATTACAAGCATACTGCTAAACCTATCGGATCTCCCAGGGCAATATTATATGTCCTCCCAAAGAAAAACCTTGAAAGAGCATTTTCCAAATCTCCCAGGGAACTATTACATGCCATAGGAAAAACCTCGTAAGAGTATCTGCAAATCTCCCAGGGCAAGATTATATGCTTATCTGCACAACCTGTCCACAGCCACGGAGTATCATCCTGATATTCATGATCATACTAATCATCATCATACCGTACATCGTCCTGATGCACATGATCAACCTGATCATTGTCACAACATCGTCCTAATGCATGTCATCATCACATGATCATCCTGGTCATCATCATAGCATCATCCTGATGCATATCATCTGGAGTATCGTCTTGATACTCATCACATATGATCATCCTGATCATCATAATAGCATTGTCCTGATGCATATCATCTTGAGCATCGTCCTGATACTCATCACATATGATCATCCTGATCATCATAATAGCATCGTAATGATGCATATCATCTGGAGCATCACCCTGATGCTCATCATCATCATATGATCGAACTGATCATACAAAGAATCCACCTAATGCATATCAACACACATGATTCAACTGATCATGCAAAGCATCCTCCTGATGCATATCATCATACATGATCATCCTGATCATCATACATAGCAGTAATTGGAGCATCGTCCTAATGCTCATCACACAACGCTTACATCCACAGCCATGGGAATGATACTCCTATCACCATGCTTGGAATGGCTCCTGTAAATGTGTCCCATCACTTCTTCCTTGAAGTATCTTTAATCTAAAGAACACCAAGCCTCTCTCTGAAGTATTCAAACTTCACTCTGGCTAGTGGTTTCGTCAACACATCTGCAACCTGCTCATCTATCACAACATACAGGAGCTTCACTGCTCCTCTCTGCACCATATCCTTGATATAGTGATATTTGATCTCGATATGCTTCGACCTGTCAGGTCGTGGAACATCAGGTTCTCAGACAACTTCACACAACTCCGGTTGTCACAGAAGATACAGGTAGCATCCAACGGAAGATCAAATAACTCAGACAGTAGCTTCCTAAGACATACTGCCACACAACTGGCTGAGCAAGCTGCAACATACTCTGCTTCAGCTGTACTTAGTGCTACGCGGGACTACTTCCTCCTAAACCAAGAGATCACACCTGATCCCATACTAAAGCAACACCCCGAAGTGCTCTTCCTATCTACAGCATTGCCTGCCCAATCTGAATCAACATAACCCTCTAGGTTAAACTTTTGATTTGCATCATACTTGAGCCCATAATCAACCGTACCCTTCAGGTACCTATATGCTTTACAGTAATCAAGTGAAGATGTCTAGGATCTGTTAGAAACTGGCTCAAGGTGTTCACTGCAAAACAAATATCTGGTCTCGTGTTCGTCAGGTATATCAAGGACCCAATCATCTAGCGATAAAGAGTGACATCAACCGACTCTGATGAAGCATCACACAAAATCTTCAAGTTCGATTCCATAGGTGTAGCCATGGCCTTGCAATCTATCATCCTGAATATCTTCAGGATCTCTACTGCATACTTCCCTTGTCCAAGGAAGATTCCATCTCACTCTACCACACCTCCACGCCTAGAAAGTAATGCATCATACCCAAGTCCTTCATCTCAAACTCGGCAGCAAGCTTCCTCTTCGTGTCGGCAATCAATCTATCCTCACCTGTCACAAATAGGTCACCACATACAGTAGTAGTATCACTGGATTTCCTTTCCTCAACCTTGTAGTAAAGGTTGGAATCCGCTTTACTCTTGGTAAAGCCCAAACTAAATAGGAAGCTGTCAATCCTGTCATACCAAGTCCCGGCTGCTTGCTTCAAGCCACACAAGGCTAATGAAAATACACGAGATAGCAGTAATAACAAAACTCATAATCACTTTATTGATCAGAGGCCACTTCGAGGGGGCAACCACCTTTGAGAAAGCTCAATACAAATAACTTCACAGTACCTTCATTGGCCTCAACACACACTTATATACTAAGTCTATGCCCAATACTATGGGTCAATACCATGGGACATATAATACTACGGGAAAACTTACAAAGCATATGCATCCAATACTATGGGTCAATACCATGGGCTAATACAAACTATGGATCAACAAATACTACGGGGCGACTTACGAAGGATATGCGTCCAACAACAATATACTAACAAAGTAAAGAGAAGGGTTCACATGGGTTCCTAACAGAGTGTTGTTTTTCTGCTATACTCTGCCATTGAAAAAAACAGGGGACTCTCTTTTTTTCTTTGGGTGAATGAAAGAGGAGCATCTCTACATTGTATAAAAAACCCATGTTTATGTTTTGATATATAAATATATGCATGTTATTGTTCATCTCCTATTATGTTTATCTTTGTTATTAGTTGCTCTCTTTTAAGTTTCTTATTCTCCTCTACCTCTCACATTAACCTGGTATCAGAGCCAAGCAAAGGTTATCAAATCTAAAGGCTTACCAAGCATAGGTCTTCACAATCAATAATGGGATCCTCAAGCACAATCTTGATAAATCCACAAATTCATTAGTTCAATGGTAAAAACTATGATTATTGGTAAATTACAATGAAGGCTTCATTCTGTTCTCATGATATATGGGATCTTAAAGAGAATGGTTTTCAAGAACCAACTGATGCATCAACATTGTAACATCCCCATTCTATAAGTCAGTCAGTTAGTGAGTTTTCAAAGAACTTGTCATAATGATTACCTGAAAAACACTACATGAGATAGTTTAATTCATCATCCCCATAATTACTTCATAAGTCCATATCCTATCATTTATATAGGTAATAAAATCGCACACTGAAATTACTTCATGTGTAACAAGAATCATATATTAACATAAGGCAGGTCCTAGTGTAGCACCTTAATAAAATACTTCCTTCATTGCTAACAATAACCGGCATATCAAAGAACCTAAAAACTAGATGCATCTAAATTACAACAACACACACACATCAAAAGAGATCAAATAAAGGTGGTTCACCCAAAACTCTAGGCTATGTCCACAAAGGAGGAATCACATCATATATTACTCAACAAGGTAGAGGTTTACAACCACAACACAAATCTGTTGCATTATACAATTTCCACTTTTCTCAAGCTTCTCAAATAATGAACCTCTTTAAGGGTAGCCAAAATAACATCAACATGATTCCGATGTCTATCCTTTAGAAAACATTACTTAAGAAAGGTATTTTCAGGCATAAACCTCTTCATCAAAGCTATGCGAGAAGTGGTAATAACTCATCTTAACAAGAAATCCATTCTAAACGAATCGTATACATAGAATGTATTCACGTTAACCAGCATTCTTTGTACTACACTTACTAACCAACCAATTATATTTTTTATATCCAAGACATTACTATGACCTCGGAAACAATTCATGGCCCATATACATACTTGGAAACTCTTTCTCGATCCAACAACTCAAACTCTGTTCTCTAATTAATAGCCTGAGATCAACTCGGGACTGGGTATATATTAAACAGGGTTTTAGCAGAGATCTGCTCACCCGACTACGTTTCAGTGGAGATCTAAGGAAAAAAAGGATAACCATTTTTAGCAAGGATCTATTCACACCATCATGTTTCAACAGCGATAAGGCTCTGATATAATCTATATATATACTTACTAAATTTTTAACAGAGATCTATAAATATCAGCTTGGTAAACTGTAGATGCCAACTCTCGACATAGAATATAGAAAAGAAAAAAAGAAAACTGCGACCTCTATCTTACAAAGATCTCCCAAAAACTGGGCGCAAATCCATGATCCTACAATGATCAGACGATTTAACAAAAGCTGAGTAAAAAATACAAACAATCGAACCCAGATCTCTATTCGCAAAGAGATCTCCCCAAATTGGGCACAACTAAAGATCATACGGCGATCGAATGACCGAAAGCAAAGTGTATAAATTTGGAACCCCGATCTCAATTCATACAGAGATCTACAATATAGGCGCAACAAATGATCATGCAGCAATCGAAAACCAGCAGCAAAGTGACCCCGATCTCTGTTCATATAGAGATCTCCAAAAGAAACAGGGCGCAACTAAAGATCATATAATGATCATACTGAAGCGAAAATGCATAAGAGTAATTAAGAAAGATCTCGATAGAGATCCATCAAAAAATATATATTCTTCATTCTCAACATACCCGAATAAGTAAAGCAGGATTTTCGATTTGAATCGCAGATCGATCGCTAAGCTATGGGTGCATATGAGAATTAACCAGACAATTATCGATTTACTCAAATATTATTATCATATAATATTTCTTTCCATCAATGATACGTCTTGTTCTTTTATCTATAATGCGATACAAGCGATTAGCCTTCCTTCGCAACACACATCCTAAAGAATATAAAAAGCATTGGACATACATTTCCATAATCGGACTATACAACAATAGATTTACAGAATCTCGCATCCTGGGTGCTACCCAGAAGTGAAATGACTTTGGAAATATCTGCTATATACGACCTAGCAGTCTCCAGTGCTCATTGTCCTCGCTTATGGAGAGGAAACTTCCCCAGACGGCAGGACATCAGACCCTATTCTCTCCTCCTTCAAGTTATCCCCCCTATCGGTCACTAAAAGGAACCCCCTCTTCTTAAACAAGCAGCAAAAATCAACAATGAGGAAGGCTTCTCAGCGCCACTTCCTACCCGAGTTGACAAGTGGCAGCTAGACCTCTCCACCTCTTCGACTTAACTAGCTTTAACCGCCATGATATTGTAGAGGGAGATCTTTTGGAGTTTATTCCAGATCTCACCAATCTCCCAGAGAGTTCGGATTTCATTCCATCCTTAAAACCCTGGCTCAGCAGCTTGGTTCATTTTACTCTATATAGCCAAACCATAAGCACCAAGCTATGCTTGTACCATCTATTTTATTTTTATTTCCAATACCAATTATCTATAACGATTGTAACTAAGTAATTATCTAGTTGGTATGTATAGCGATAACACTAAGGGACATACCTTCTCAAGTGGTTTGTGTCCCTCAACACTTTCTAATATACCTTAATTAGGTATTACCTAAAAGGCTTGTTGGTTTATGCATAAAGCCTTAATTCGGGAAACTTCTTGGTTCGCTTGTATGAGCTTACATTTTGTAGATGAAATAATCATTATTTTATTTATTTTCTCATATATACTTATGGTTTTACAAAATAATTTGTCTAATAGGGATATTTAATTTCCCTTTCCTTTTAATATATTTTTAGGTCATTCCATGACATGGTTTACACTTTTCCTGGTCTATCTAAAATAACAATAGCGTTTTGGCCCATAGTTATTTCCCCTTTAATTCATTTATTTATCCATATATATATATATATATATATATATATATTTTAACGATGAAATCCTTGGGCATCCTCTACCGAGACTAGTATGTCGAGGATATTCATAGGTATTTCTTATTTTTAAAAGAAGGATTTTAACACTAGTTAATCTAGTGCTAATCATAGGTATTAGTAGTCCTTTTAGTGTCTTACAGCGGATAACGGTATCTTTGGTACCCTTCCCTAGGACTAACCGATACCTAAAAACTTAAGTGTCCTATAGTGAACATCGATCTTCACTTAAGTGTTTGCGGGCCTTGATGACACCCGTCATCAACTCATGGTTTACGAGCCATTAGACTTCTTCCACTAGTGGATTTGTTTTACCCGTCATTTTGTTGCATCACAATCTTCAGTCAACTAATATATTGATCGACCATTATAACTAGGAAATAGCAAACCATACTACGAGGTTTACTGGTTGGGCCTTGGCCTTGAGCTCCTCACCAGAACCATTTACATAGTTACATTTTTTTAAATTTACAAAAGAAAGTAAGAGTACAAGAGGGATGTTGCATCCTTTCCCCCTTAAAGATAACACCATCCTCGGTGTTCACATTCTTCAGGGTTGCTCTTCTACCCTTGAGTTCTTTGTACATCATCATTTAGTTCACTATCATCTTTCCTTTGGTATTCTTGATCATCTTCGAACCTTCACGATTCTCACAAGTCATAGTTGATCGTAACCTGTATTTTCATGCAACAAAACTAGGACTACCAAAATTTATTCAGTAAAACATGTCATCAATTCTATAATCCAACTCAAAACATAACCAATGTGTCCTTTATTGCAACATAATATTAGGAAATCATGGGCTATCTCTATGCCTTTGTTTTGTGCTTTTATTATCACAAGCCCTATAAATTGGGGGCTCAAAGAGTGTAGACTGTTATTTTAAGCTAAACACATCATTCGCTTGATCTAGGAAATTCTTTCCTAACACCTTAGTGCTCACGCAGCAATCATTTCACTCATGTCTTGCCTAACACCTCAGTGCTCACGCAGCAATCATTTCTCTCATGTTTTTCCTAACACCTCAGTGCTCACGCAACAATCATTTCTCTCATGTCTTTCCTAACACCTCAGTTCTCACGCAACAATCATTTCTCTCATGCATACTAAACAGCGTCTTGCCTCCAGCATATGCATTTTCTTTAAAGTTTTCCTAGGTCTTTACAACCAACTTATTCCCTCGAGAATCATGGTGGTTGTCAACTCCCTGATTCTAGGGAGTGCTTCAATGCCATTACTGCACTCTTACAAAATTCCCCTCAAGCCTTCTTGCTTGAGTCCCGAAATTTATTTTCCCTCAAGCCTCCTTACTTGATTCCAGAAAAATATCTTTCAAATTAATCAATTATTTCGTCATTTTACATCTTGTAACCATACAATTACTTTGACCAATTCGGGTGTTCTTTATTCAACAATAATTATCAAAATTTAAAAGAATAAGCAAAAGCTGTGATGTGGATCATAAATCCTCACCCCCTTATTTTACCATGCATAATATTTATATGCTCTTGCCTTTCCACAAGCTCCACAAAAATTTGACCATCTGCCAATTTTCACTTGTTAGTATTACTTTAATTACAAAATCTACTATTTGTAATAAGATCCCTTCCTAAAATAGAAAATCATCTTTCTTACTACAATATCCATACGTGATCATCTAAGATATCCTTTCCTACTACACATAACTAGCTTATAGGATTACATAATGCTTTGAACACGATATGACATTCTTCCTATGATGATCCATGGACAATATGAATGTTAGATTTCATCATTTCCCGCACAATTCCTATTTTAGTTATACAACTCCTTTTTGTATATACTAACATCATATAGGAAATAATCAATTGTTAAAACATAATTGAGTACCTTATAAGGATAACCATGTACCTTTGTAAGGCAACCGCATATCTCCTTATTATCAGAACTGCATATGCCGAGGTACCAGTTTATTTGTATCCTCACATACTAAATATGAATCTATATGCCCACATTTACCTATTGATGGTTGTAAGGTAGTGATGTGTCGACAACACAATCAGAGTGTTAGTCATATAAAGGTAATTAAATCATAAGAAACAATTATACATGTAACATGTGTCCAAACATTGTTTTTACTTGTTTCCTAAAAGCTTAAACATCAATTACTGTTTTAAAGATTACTTCTGATCTACCATGGAAATTCCATGTCATCAATGGCTTCCTTAACTCATAATAAATATAAAACAGTGATTCCTTGTGGCAACATAAAGACATCATAAATTTACAACGTTCTACTAACCTGTATCACCATTTCATGTTGGTTCTAGATTTCCAATACTCTTACTCGTACCACAAAACACATTCTTTTGGAAAAACTTGATCTGTATCTATGCGATCATTATGTGAAAAACCATAATTTATTCCTTAACAAAATAATCATTTGGTCAAAACATATAATTGTACATGGACAACAAGTCATCATAAATCTTACACATATAAAAGTATAACTTTTATAACCATCATTCCTAGTTTCCCAACATCTATCTTAAGGATTACTGAAATAAGATGATATCAAAAGGAATCATGCATTTTCATCATATGCACCGTATTAACTAATAGAATACACTTGTATACCTTTTAAGTGTCTATAACCCTTTACCTTTTTATTGAACTAACAAGCAAGGGTACAAGTATGCTCTTATGTCCACATTTAGTATTGTAATCATTTGTCCTATACCTTTATCTACTAGAATGAAATTAATTTTCAAGGAGACTCCTAACAATCTTTCTTTGTGACATCTCCAGATAAAAATACAGTAACGAAGATCATTCATTTGTGAAGGTACACTAAGGTGAAGAGCATGCTAATTTCATTCTCAAGGTAGTAATTGCTTAGACCACATTCTTGCTTCCTTTGTCATTCAATCGACCAAACACGGTTAGACTTCTAAAATTTGTAAATAAAGAAATTCCAACAAATATATATTCATATAAGAAGAGGTATAATTCTTTACATCATTTCCTATCAGTGTGATACAGTTTAAATCTTTTCATAAACAAACCACACATGTCCATATACTAGTTATGAAAATACTTAACTAACTTGCTTATCCTTTGGTTCTATTTAAAAGGAGCAACATTCCTTCAGAAAGAACATGTATTTATCACTACAAGATAATATCATCATATATCCTAGATATACTACTTAACTTTTTCTACTAAAACACTGAGGAAGAAACTTACCAACTCCTTTAGTCATTTTCACGCTTCCATATCCATGTGGTCCATATTCTAACAAATTCTTGTTTGTATAACATTCTTCTTGAATGTCGGATCATCAATGGCTTTTCTCTAACATATATCTATCTATGAAGTAAAGAAGACCATTTTTTTGGCATCAAACACATCACACCGTTAGAAGATCTAAGTAAACCATTAAAGTTTAATCCCTTTAACTTTTAATTATATATTTTGTCTTTCATGACGCAGATGATCCTTTGTTACTCTATTTACTTCATCATACATGACAGTGGATGATCAACATCATTGAATCCAATAAACTTTCTATTTTTAGTATGTAATATAGCACATCATACTAGGCAAAATATGAAAGTACCACTCGTATACTTACAGTTTAATCGGACGAATTTTTGGTTGGAAATTCACAATATCTTTACTCTGTCACGATATTTTCATATTCCCTTAGTTTCCTCTTGGAGAACTCGACGATTAGTTCAGATAGTATACTCCCGTCCATTCGTTTCCATGCATCCAAAAAACAAATTTGATTTCTAGTTTTCCAAAGCCTCATGTTCATTTACCTTATGTTGAGCCCCTATAGGCCGAGTGCTGAAACCTCAGCTCTGATACCATTTGTAGCATCCCCATTCTATAAGTCAATCAGTTAGTGAGTTTTTAAAGAAATTGTCATAATGATTACCTAAAAAACACTACATGAGATAGTTTAATTCATCATCCCCATAATTACTTCATAAGTCCATATCCTATCATTTATATAGGTAATAAAATTGCACACTGAAATTAATTAATGTGTAACAAGAATCATATATTAACATAAGGTAGGTCCTGGTGTGGCACCTTAATAAAATACTTCCTTCATTGCTAACAATAACTAGCATATCAAAGAACCTAAAAACAAGATGCATCTGAATTACAACAACACACACACATCAAAAGAGATCAAATAAAGGTGGTTCACCCAAAAATCTGGGCTACGTCCACAAAGGAGGAATCACATCATATATTACTCAACAAGGTAGAGGTTTACAACCACAACACAAATCTGTTGCATTATACAATTTCCGCTTTTCTCAAGCTTCTCGAATAATGAACCTCTTTAAGGGTAGCCAAAATAACATCAACATGATTCCGATGTCTATCCTTTAGAAAACATAACTTAAGAAAGGTATTTTTAGGCATAAACCTCTTCATCAAAGCTATGTCAGAAGTGCTAATAACTCATCTTAACAAGAACTCCATTCTAAACGAATATTATACATAGAATGTATTTACGTTAACCAGCATTCTTTGTACTACACTTACTAACCAACCAATTCTATTTTTTATATCCAAGACATGACTTCGGAAACAATTCATGGCCCATATACATACTTGGAAACTCTTTCTCGATCCAACAACTCAAACTCTGTTCTCTAATTAATAGCCCGATATCAACTCGGGACTGGGTATATATTAAACAAGGTTTTAGTAGAGATCTGCTCACTTGACTACATTTCAGCGGAGATCTAAGGAAAATAAAAGATAACCATTTTTAGCAAGGATCTATTCACACCATCACGTTTCAACAGCAATAAGGCTCTGCTATAATGTATATATATACTTACTAAAGTTTTAACAGAGATCTATAAATATCAGCTTGGTAAAGTGTAGATGCCAACTCTCGACGCGGGATATAGAAAAGAAAAAAAGAAAACCGCGACCTCTATCTTACAGAGATCTCCCAAAAACTGGGCGCAAATCCATGATCCTACAGTGATCAGACGATTTAACAAAAGCTGAGTACAAAATACAAACAATCGAACCCATATCTCTATTCGCAAAGAGATCTCCCCAAATTGGGCACAACTAAAGATCATACGGCGATCAAATGATCGAAAGCAAAGTGTATAAATTTGGAACCCCGATCTCAGCTCATACGGAGATCTACAATACGGGAACAACAAATGATCATGCAGCAATCGAAAACTAGCAGCAAAGTGACCCCGATCTCTGTTCACATAGAGATCTCCAAAAGAAACAGGGCGCAACTAAAGATCATACAGCGATCATACTGAAGCAAAAATGCAGAAGAGTAATTAAGGAAGATCTCGATAGAGATCCATCAATAAAGATATATTCTTCATTCTCAACAGACTCGAATAAGTAAAGCAGGATTTTTGATATGAATCACAGATCGATCACTAAGCTATGGGTGTAGATGAGAATTAACCAGACAATTATCGATTTACTCAAATATTATTATCATATAATATTTATTTCCATCAACGATACGTCTTGTTCTTTTATCTATAATGTGATACAAGCGATTAGCCTTCCTTTGCAGCACACATCCTAAAGAATATAAAAGGCATTGGACATACCTTTCCATAATCGGACTATACAACAATAGATTTGCAGAATCTCGCATCCTAGGTGCTACCCAGAAGTGAAATGACTTCGGAAATATCTGCTATATACGACTTGGCAGTCTCCAGTGCTCATTGTCCTCACTTATGGAGAGAAAACTTCCCCAGAAGGCAAGACGCCAGACCCTATTCTCTTCTCCTCCTTCAAGTTATACCCCCCATCGGTCACTAAAAGGAACCCCCTCTTCTTAAACAGGCAGCAAGAATCAAAAATGAGGAAGGCTCCTCAGCGACACTTCCTACCTGAGTTGACAAGTGGCAGCTAGACCTCTCCACCTCTTCGACTTAACTAGCTTTAACCGCCACAATATTGTAGAGAGAGATCTTCTAGAGTTTATTCTGGATCTCACCAATCTCCCAGATAGTTCGAAGTTCATTCCATCCTTAGAACCCTGGCTCGGCAGCTTGGTTCATTTTACTCTATATAGCCCAACCATAAGCACCAAGCTATGCTTGTACCATCTGTGTTATTTTTATTTCCACTACCAATTATCTATAACGATTGTAACTAAGTAATTGGCTAGTTGGTATGTATAGCGATTACACTAAGGGACATACCTTATCAAGTGGTTTGTATCCCTCAACACTTTCTAATATACCTTAAATAGTTATTACCTAAAAGGCTTGCTGGTTTATGTATAAAGCCTTAATTCGGGAAACTTCTTGGTTCGCTTGTATGAGCTTACATTTTGTAGATGAAATAATAATTATTTTATTTATTTTCTCATATATACTTATGGTTTTACAAAATAATTTGTCTCATAGGGATATTTAATTTCCCTTTCCTTTTAATCTATTTTTAGGTCATTCCATGACATGGTTTACACTTTTCCTGGTCTATCTAAAATAACAATAGCATTTTGGCCCATAGCTATTTCCCCTTTAATTCATTTATTTATCCATAGCTTATATATATATATAGATATATATATATTTTAACGATGAAATCCTTGGGCATCCTCTACCGGGACTAGTATGTCGAGGATATTAATAGGTATTTCTTATTTTTAAAAGAAGGCTTTTAACACTAGTTAACCTAGTGCTAATCGTAGATCTTAGTAGTCCTTTTAGTGTCTCATAGTGGATAATGGTATCTTCGGTACCCTTCCCTAGGACTAACTGATACCTAAAAACTTAAGTGGCCTATAGTGAACATCAATCTTCACTTAAGTGTTTGTGGGCCTTGATGGCACCCGTCATCAACTCATGGTTTGCGAGCCATTAGACTTCTTCCCCTAGCGGATTTTTTTCACCCATCATTTAGTTGCGTCACAATCTTCAGTCAACTAATATATTGATCGACCATTATAACTAGGAAATAGAAAACCATACTACGAGGTTTACTGGTGGGGCCTTGGCCTTGAGCTCCTCAGCAGAACCATTCACATAGTTACAGTTTTTTAAATTTACAAAAGAAAATAAGAGTACAAGAGGGATATTACAAACATACAATGCTCTATATCAAGAAAAGTAGGATTTACTCAGGGATAATATAAATAAAGACTCCAAAGCTCTCTTCTACATCTTCCAGTCTATGGATGAGAGCATTTTTCCAAGGGTGGTAGCAGCAACAAAGTCAAAACAAGCATGGGATATCCTCTGTTACACCAAAATATCATCATCATGAGTCACATGTCAACCTCATGCCTCAATCCCTGAAGTTTCCTTGGCTGAAAACATCTAGAGCAAGTTGTTGTCCTTATGTTTCCACAATGTCTAGTTGCATTGGCGCATCCTGCTTCCCAGAAAGAAGCACCAGACTAGGCCTGGTGCATGATGCTCTCTGGCAGAGTGTGCCAGTGGATCTTATTGCCCTTATGCAACCTGCATTGATCCCTTCCTGGCACCAATTTCCTTCATACAAGGTGTGCCAGATTTGGTTAATGTGGATTAAAAGGAGCTTCGATCGACTTCTCGAATCTTGGTGACATGGAAGTCTATCCCTAGATGCCAGGAAGTCTGGTATTCGATCTCCTAACCTAATGGGAGCATCCCTTAGACCTCTCCCCTTAATATTCAACCTACTCTATCCATTTATCCTTATAAATATCATGCCTCTCTCCATTGAGAAGGGAGGAAGGACTATAGTACTCTCATGCTGGTGGAATTTCTCTAGGTGATCCTTACTCATCCTTTGGGAGGAAAACATCATCCTTTGGAGGCTTGGCTTGGATTGTTGGATGGAAGTTGCAACGTTGAGGCTTAGGTTGTGACATTCTTTCTCTATGTATTTCCATTTATTACATTAATACAGACTCTTTCCATAAGTATTGTTGTGTTGGTAATGCTTACAACTTTCTTCCTTAACTGTTATTTTAGATCAATTCAAATTTAGATATGCTTTTACTATTTGCTTGTTTCCACATGCTTGACAAGGTTTTGCAGCTCAACATCTGAAGGCCTTGGAACTTGGAGCAACAAAGAGGAAAGGATTTGCAGATATGAGGTAAGTTATCTACATGTTCCCTTGCATCTCTATTGATATAGGAAAGTAGTTTGGGTTTTGTACTTATTTGTTCTAGATCCACTTGGACTAGGGAGATCTCGCTTGAGTCCGCTTGAGTAGACTGTCCATATACAAATCTGGCGACCATACTGGCGATGATTCATAGCTTTGATTTCAGTTTAGTTTGATTTCATTGATTTCTTAGTGATCCATTTTCTAGCCTCCTAAGCCCCTCCCATCATTGGATTTTTTCATTAGAGAGTTTGTTGGCTTGCCCTAACTCTGTTTGGGATCAATATTGGACCTCCTACCTTTCATTCTTTGGAGATATTTTTATTTTGTTACTTGTTATTCTCCCAATGCACCTAGGTTGTACATACTCTGTGCCACTGTGATTCTAGCGCACATACCCAGTGAACATCCTACGCCACTGGCGCCATTTTCCTGATTGCAGAGTGTGCCACTAGCGCCATTCCTCTATGTAAAGAGTGTGCCTGATGCTCTGGTGTATAAGAACAAAGTGCGCCAACCTTCATTGATTGGCGCCCAATGCAAAATATTCACCATTTTTGTTTTTGGTTTGATTGATAGAGCTCCGTTTACTGCATCTTACAGTCACAGAACCCCTAGACCCAGCTTGTTTGTGTTTGATTTGATTTTTGTTGATTTTGGGTTCTAAATTAGTCAAGTGAGACACTTGGTATAAGTGGCGGGAAATTTCAATCCCCCATATATCTACCTGATCTTGTAATCCCTGATCACATTACCAAATCTATTCAGTTCGTTAGATCTGATTTCCAAACCCTTCCTACACTTAGTCATTGTGTTTTGGTTCGTTTTGATTGATTTTGAGTGATTTTTTAGTGTCTTTGAGTTCATTGGGTGCTCATCATTTTTTCTTTAAGAATTTCTGATTGATTAGAGCATTGTAGTTATTCCCTTATTTTCTACTATTAAATCTGAAAATCATTATAGTTATCAGATTTTATTTTGATACATGCATTGGAAAATCAAAGTGCTTCATTATTATGTTTTCAAGATCATTGCTTGGCAATCATTGTAGAATTTTTTCATGCTTTGGAATTTGTTATTGGTAAGTCTTTGAAAAGTTTGAAAAGGCAATCATTTGATTATATTTTCTTAGTTGTGAAAGATGAGTCAATCATTTCTTCGAAAATTCAAGTGGATTCAAACTTTCATGAAGTATTCCAAAAATTGAAAGACTCTTTGCATCTTTGATTTTCGTTGTTCTTTTTAGCTCATTATTGTGGAAAGTTAGGGTTATTGCTTTCTAGGAAGGAATTCTTTCTCTTCATTATTGCCTAGATTCTTGCTAGTTTGAAAAGACAAAGAAAAATAATAAAAAAATATTTGGATTTGGTGTGTCGATTTTTTTGTTTTGTTGAAAAAACAAAAAGAGTACTTCATTTATATTTTGGTAGATTTTGAACTATAAGGGTGTTAGTTTTGTTACTATCGGAATCGAAAAAATTTCTCTTTACCATAGATAGTTTTCATCGAAACAAAAAGAAAATGTACATCTTCATGTAGTTAAGACTTGCATTATTTTTAAATTCCTGTCTTCACCTCATGCATTCACCTAATCGCTCAGATAAAATTTACCAGTAGCATTAGGTTAAAAATTTATAGTAACTTGTGTGATAAGTTAGTGACATGTTTCAACATCGTTAAACATGGAAGTTGTTGTTATCTTCCTGCACTGCATCCCGGGGGCCTGCAGTTCGTCCATGTACCAACCGGTACATCGAACTGCCTTTCACGTACCCTTGGGTATATAGAAAGGTACTTCACGTAATTGGTAGTATATCAAAAGGCTCTTGTCGTATGGTTGTGCATTGGACATCACCACCACGTATTTGAGCTCCCACCTACCTTGCGTATATCAGGAGACCCCTCTAGGATTCCTATACCAACTGAGTTAACCTATTGGTTGTCTTAGCATGGCAATACACCAAGAACAACACTCAGGGAGATACTACGCACGTAATTCTAGGTAGTCGGGTTATACGATTAGGGTTACGACCCTAATCCTCCCTAGTTAGTGCTCTGAAATATTGGGCCAAGTATAACTGTTGGACCCTGTGGTATATCACGAGTTGCACTGCCTTGAAAATCCTGTGAGGTTCCATAAATTTGAATCCCCACATGTCACATAAATTTTCTTGCAGATTTAGCCTGTGTAGATTCTGGATTGTTTTCTTTTCTTTTGTTTAGAAATCATTTAGGAGAAATTTTACCTCGGTCATTCTGGCTGAGAGACCTTTGAGACAGTCCTGTCGGATCTTAAACTTACCACCTGAATATACCCTTAATATGGAGGAGAACTCAGGTACAAACATGGATCAACCCACTGTGTCAATGTCACATGAAGAAGAGAACTCCACCATGGAGTTGGGAACAAACTATTCTCCTCCCGTTTGCTCACTAGCCACTGAACCTCCCAGATCAGTGACCATGGAACCATCTACCTCATCTGACACTACCTTCCATCATTCCTTGGAAGGTAATACCAGGGTTGTGGATTGGATTTTCAAACAACCCTAGGACGATCCTGTAGCCACAATCTTTGGTCCAACCGCGTCCTTTTGGGACACCTCTCTAGGTCATCATGTTTTCGAGCTTTGGACACTCTCAATGGTCGAAAATGCACGTCGTCAATGGATTCCCAACGACGAGATTCTCGCTCAAGTTTACAAGCATTCAACCATTTACGATTGGTTGGAGAACAACTTAGGCTCCAGAGCCTCTCCCGCACAAGAGATACTTCAGAAGTTCCCATATTTCGACACACCCCTATTCATTCTTTATCTTTTTATTCACTAGAAACACATGTATCCAACATGACCAATTATGAACCAGGCCAACCCTCATTTCCTACGAGCACACCTTATAATCAGGTGACCGGTTCTACACCCCTTTTGACTCCAACAACTGGAGGGAAACCGTCAACCACTACTAACTCTACTCCTGGAACGCTTCCACCATTTCCCCCACCTCAAAATTCGAGGGGAGGATATAGTTTACCTTTTAACTATATTACAAGTAGCGTTCCTCCTGTAGTTAGTAATTACCAATCAAATGTGATTCAACCATCGTTCAGTGGTCAACACATAGTTACTAGGAACACCCCTGTTTGTGGGAAATTATTGACTAGGGAGAAACCCCTAGTTAGTGGCCACAGTGTAAGTGGAGTACATCCAACTCATAATACAGTTGGAAACTCTTTACCATCCATGGGACAAACCATGGGAATTTCAAACCAATTGCCATGGAGTTACATATCCAGGTAATATTAATCTTGTGCTAGGACAAATCTATCCAGAGAATATTTTCCCAAGAGTACCTTATCCCGGAAACACAAACACCCCATGGGGGCACCATAATGTTCTGTCGATTGGACCTCTAGCCGGAGGACCTCCCACACCACCCCCACCACATGTCCCACCACCTCCACCACCATCTGGCCCACCACCACCTCCATTTGGAAGCGGAGGACCCCCACCTCATTCCAGGGGGGAGGACCTCCACCATACGGTGGAGGAGGACCCCCACCTTCCAGAGGAGGGCCACCCCATTCTGGAGGAGGCGGACCACCTTTTGGTGGAGGCCCACCTCATTCCGGCAGAGGCAGACCCCCACCTTTTGGTAGTGGCCCACCCCATTCCAGAGGCAGAGGACCACACCATTCCGGCGGCGGAGGACCCCCTCCTTCAGGTGGAGGCCCACACTATTATGGCGGAGGACCTCCATCAGGTCCACCCCCTACTATAAGAATCCCACCCCCATATGGACAATTTCCTATAGGAGGACCATACGATCAGTCCATCGATGGTCCTACTGGTATGCAAATGCCTTATCAGTACTACCAGTATCCGCATCCAAACCAGCAGTCGCCATTTCTGGCTACATTAGATCTGCCAGACCTATCTCATTTTACCAACGATCCTATTTGTCACGATTATAATTGTCCTGCCATTCCAGTGAAGTTACCAAGCGATATTCTGAAGTTTGATGGTAAACCCGGTGAAGACCTGAAGAACCACATGATGACATACCATTTATCATGTTCATCCAATTCCTTAATGGATGACTCTATCCATTTGAGGTTACTTTAGAGGACCCTCACCGACACAGGCACCAAGTGGTACATCAAATTACCACCCCAATCGTTTTCCTATTTTCTTTCTTTATCTATGTCATTTTTTACTCATTTCCAGCTACCAATTCGCTACGAAACTGGTACGGATCTGCTGACCTCTCTCCGCCAAAACACCACCACTCACATTTTTATCACATCCATGAGTGGCGGAGGATATGGCGTATCATTAAAGCTCCCATTCTAGACCAACTTTTGGCTAACTGGTTTACGAAGTCTCTCTTACCCATCGTAGCTAAAGACATAGCCATGGGTGGGGCTGTCACTGAAGAACAAGCTATTGCTCATGCCCAGTACTTAGACCTTGTCTATGCTCAATCTGACACATTATACGATATTGTACATGACGCCCCCGCCCTACCTACAACCCTGCAAAACCACCCACATGACCTCATGCCAATGGAATTATTGGTTCCATTCACTCCCATCCTTCGACTCAAACTAGTGGATTATCGAACCATCATGTTTCCTATCCACCCTCACCACAAACTAGGAGAAACACCACCAAATCAGCTCCTCCTGTGACCACTAACAAAGTGAATTCAGTACAATATGATTCACCTCAGAAAACTAGTGGTAAAATTAATACCAAAGACAAATCCAAGAAGTCTTCCATCCAACAAGAACCCAAAAACCCTCCTTATGACACCAAAGAGAAGCAGAAGGTCAAGTATCCTTGTTTAATGTGTGATGGTGACCATTTCACCAAAGAGTGCCCACACTGGGATGAAGTACAGAAGTTTCTTAAGGGAAAATCCACACCTGTAGTTCTAAATGACCCCTTCCCCACCCAAAACCAACAAATGATCACCCAACCCCTCCTTCTCAAGGATAAACATCCTACATTATGCATGTTCTCATGATGCGTAGTGAGACAGTTAACTTAAATACTCGATCACAATCATATGACTCAGTCCCTAATAATGAATCTACCTAAAGTAATACTGAAAAATCTTCCGCCTCTACATCGGATATTCTTGTGCCTCAAGGTCCTCTCGTCATTGAGAAACCTTCGTTATATTCATTATTGCGTCCACCTAAGAGCACAATTCAAAAATCAGTTTTCAATCCTAATGCTCAGGCACCTCATAATTACAACATTGTAGAGGACTTGGCACAAGCTCCTCATGCCATGTCGACGCTGGAAGTCTTACAGAACTTTCCCAATCAGCGTAATACTCTTCTTGCTTCCATCAGCGTTGTAGACCCGAATTACTCAAACACAATCATGTTTAAATTCAAGTATTTCAAACTAAGTCTTTACCACCAACTGGCATTCCAAATTTCCACCAAGGTTGTTGGGAAGACGATCCATCGTACTATGATAGATGAAGGCGCATCCACCTCGGTCATGTCGTTATCCTTTTGGCGAGCCATTGGCTCTCCTGAGTTAAAGTGTTTCCCTACTACCCTGAAATCATTCGACAGTCGTGGATTCCAACTCCACAGGCTGTTACAAGCCTTGGTAGTAGAGCTACGGGACAAGACTGTGACCATTAAAGTGGAAGTAGTCTTCGCCCCATTGGATTACAGCCTATTACTTGGTCATAACTGGTTTTATCCCATGACTATAGCCGCATCATTTGTCTTCCGCATTGTGTAATTCCCCCATCAAGGATTAATTGTCACCATCAACCAATTGGATTTTTGTACATCGGACACCACTACTCACCTTGTGGACAATGCCCCTTTGCTAGGGAAATCTTCACAGATGTATGAGAGTGTGGGGTTTGGTCTCATTAAATATTCATCTCTTATGGGCGTATTTCCAACCCCGGATCCCTCTAACCATGTTTCCATGGTGAACATGATCTCCTCCATGATTCCATCTTCATCCAACCCCATTGACCAATGGCTCGTGCCCGATCCTGCTACAATGCACTTGATTGGAGATACCATTCCTCTATCACTAGCAGAAGCTACCTACGAGGCCATCCAATCATCCCCCGTTTACCACTCTTTAGTGGCATCTTCATCTCATTCTCTACAGTGGACTTCATCCCTACTAGATCCTCTGCTCCGGACTTTTCATTCCGACGAGTCCATTATAGAGATTATGAGTGTAGATGCACCTCTGTGGAAAGACCTCCATCATCGATCGCCTTTCCTACCACCCTTAGATTTCGTGAACAAAAACATCACCACTTTCTTGTCACCAAATGTCTTTCCTTTCCCCCAATCTATGCTTCTTACTTGTGATACAGTCTCAGAGGGAAACTTGGAGAAAATTACGCTCACTATTCTGATTGACATCTCGGCCACACTAGGAGTCGTGGAACATATCTGACATGGCCAAAACTACTCTCCTGAAGAGATCACCACACATACGGCCTTATTCAAACAATTATGCGACGTTTTTGCATGCACCTATGAGGAAATGTCTGGGATCGATCCTACCATTGTTGTACATGATATCCATACATATCCGGATGCTAAACCTGTCCGACAAAAGTTTCGTCCCGTGCACCCTAGAAAAACTATGACTATTAAGGTTGAGATTGAAAATTTGTTGAAGGCCGGTTTCATCTATCCTATTCCCTTAGTGGATTGGGTCTCTAATGTCGTCCTTGTGACCAAAATGAAGAGCACCATTAGGGTTTGTGTCGATTACAGGGATCTGAATAAGGCTTGTCCTAAGGACAACTACCCTACCCCATTCATCGACCAAATCATCGGCAACTGCGCTGGAAGTGTCATCTTCTCCTTTATGGATGGTTTTTCCAATTATAATCAGATTGAGATCCACCCATCCAATCAACACAAAACTGATTTTCTCTTCCCATGGGGTATGTTCTCTTATCGCAAACTCCCCTTTGGACTCAAAAATATCGGTGATATATTCCAGTGGGCCATGTTGTACGATTTTCATGATGTGAAGGACTTTGTGGAGCCATATCTCGATGATTTCTCTGCTCATTCAAATCGTCATGAGTTCCACATAGATCATCTGATGACCGTATTCCTCATATGTAGATGGTATAATATCCATCTAAACCCTCACAAGTGCATATTCTGTGTCGAGTCGGGACGCCTCCTAGGTTTCATTGTTTCTAAATACAGGATATGCATTGATCCCATGAAGGTGGAAGCTATCGTCGCTCTCCCACCTCCCACCGACATCATGGAACTTCAAATTTTGCAAGGGAAGGAAAACTACCTCCGACGTTTTGTATGTAATTTCACTGAGAAGACACAGGGTTACATGCGGTTGTTGAAGAAGGACGCCCCCTTCATTTGGGATGATTATTCCCAACAATCCTTTTACAACCTTACCACAAGGATTTCATCCTTTACCTTGTTTCTTCCACTACCACGATTTCCATGGTCTTGGTCCAAGAGGACAACAATGCCCAGGAACATGTGATATACTACCTAAGCAAGGGTATCCTTGACCCTGAAACTCGTTATTCACATGTCGATAAATTCGCTCTCGCAGCAGTCATTGTTATCCAGAAGTTCCACCATTATATATTTCTCTGCACTACTACTATAATAGCCGACTCTAACCCCATGTACCACGTCCTTACACGTCAGGTGCTCAAGGGAAAATATTCATGCTGGATCATCATCCTTCAGGAATTCGATCTCTAGTTCGAGAAGGCCAAATCAAAGAAATCTTTGGTTTTTGCGGAGCTCATCTGTGATCTTCCCTGTACTGATACGGGAACTGAGCCCATCGACTCCCTCCCTGACGAGTTGTTGTTTCTCATCAATACGTCTGACCCATGGTATGGAGACATCACATTATATCTCCAAACACAACGGTTCAACCCTCAACTGTATTGTGACGATCACCGTCATATACGCCACCACGCTAAGTACTGTTTGATCATCGGTGATACCTTGTATTGTCGTGATGTTGATTCCGTCCTCCAACACTACCTAAATCATGAGGAGGTTAAACACATTCTGAATGACTATCACTCTTGAGCATGTGGCGGTCATCTTTCTTGGATGGCTACAGCCTAGAAAACACTATGCGTTGGATACTACTGGCCTTCCATATTTAAATATTGTATAGAGGTCATCAAGAAGTGTCCTCCCTTCTAGTTGTTTCACCACAAACCGCACTCTCACCCAGCCCCTTTACATCCTGTTATATTCATCGGCCCCTTTGCTAAGTGGGGCATAGATTTCATGCACTATAAGCCTACCTCAGCTGGGGGGCATGGTTACGTCATCGTTGATGTTGACTATTTTACCAAGTGGGCCAAGGCTATGCCTACATAAAATGAATATGGAAAAACAGTCGCATTCTTTATGTTCAATCAGGTCATTGCACGATTCTGAGTCCCGCAAGCCATCGTCACGGATCATGGATCTCATTTCCAGAACAAGATGGTGGATGAATTGAGCGCCAAATTGGGTTTTCTTTATGAGAACTCAATCCTGTACTACCCATAATCTAATTGACAAGTAGAGGCCATCAATAGCGTTTTGAAAACCATGATTCAATGCATGGTGGGTACACACAGGTCTAACTGGCACAACATGCTCTTTTTTTCCTTTGGGGCATATAGGACCTCCGTCAAAACTGCCACCGAGTTCACTCCTTTCCAATTGGTTTAAGGACTGGAGGCAGTCTTACCTATAGAGTGCGATATTCCATCATTGAAATTTGTAGTTGAACTTCTTCTATACACTACTGCCGAGGAAGAACGCTTTCTACACTTGGCTAAACTCAATGAAACCCACCGCGATCCTGTTCTTGCTAATGAAGGACATAAAAAGTGCATCAAATCCCAGTACGAAAAGTCAGTCAAACCTCATATCTTTAACGAGGGAGATTTAGTCCTCACCTACGACCAAAAACATGATAAGTTGGGGGCAGGCAAGTTTGAGTCCATGTGGCACGGGCCATATGTCGTTAAATGTGTCTTGGATAAGGGAGCATATGAACTCGAATATTATGATGGAATATCTTTGGGAGAGCCTCGCAATGGGATCTACCTGAAGCGGTACTATGCCTAAGTTTTTATGCATTGGTACTCTATATATATTGTACATGGTTTGTGTTTTATATGGTGTGACAATTTGCTTTAGTGTGATAGGATCTTGACTTCACGCTTATACCATGTTCTGTCTACATGTGCAGATGGCAACCTGTTTTGGATTCATGGACAACGTCAGTTGGCATACCCGTAACGTCGCTTCGGCATCCTAGGTACTTTATTCCCCTACCGGGGAGCTCATTAGTTCAGGAGGGAGTTGTCTTGGGTACGCAACCAATAATGTCGCTAAGTATCACGCAGTGATTGGAGTCTTAACCAATGCTCTTTCCCTGGGTATGGACCACATTGTCATCCATCTCGACTCACAATTAGTGGTCTCCCATCTTAAATGTGTTTACGCTATCTACGACCCCACGTTACTCTATCTTTTCCGATGAGTACGTCTCTTGGAGAGATCCTTTGAATCTTTTCAATACCTGTACATTTCAAGAGAAATGAACACCGTTGTTAACTCCATGGCCAATTTTATATTAGATTGGTACATTGCACATACTTGAAACATTCAAAAATGTAAAAATGGAACGACATGTAAATAATGTATAAGAAAACATAGACAATATCCCATAATCATCAATAAAACACAATATATAGAGCCGTAAATAGAGTTTTGTATATATATCATGTCAGTATAATACAAAAAGGTGGTACTGGTACAAAAATATGAAGCACATGAGCTTTCAGTAAAAATATCCTCTACAAAAATCTGAAGCCCGTAGCTTTCAGTATATGCATATACATATGAGCCTAGTCCCTTGGACGCTCATGGTATCAAAAAATGGCCCTAGCTACTTTTCGAAGCGCGTAGATACCCCCACAATTTGTCGCTAATAGCGACAAGGTAGATCCTGTACGACTAGCTCCGAGATATTGAGGGTCAACCTCTGTAGGTTCTCCTCCAGATCATATAACTCCTCTATCACATCACGCTCTACAACCTCTATCTCTCGCACCACTCCTCTTCGTACAATCGGGGAGGCACCAGCTGGATGAGACTGGCCCACATTTGCACCAAACATGTAACAATTATCAGTACCACTCCAAAAACATCTAAAAAATATAAAATGAAAAACACAATAGAGTTGTCATTCTTACCTATATCGCCCCACTACATGTCCTCAAGAAGAACCAAGTCTGGGTCCCCCCTAAAATTGGTACCCTTGTAGGGGTAGTCCTCTACCATGAGGAGTTGTCCCCTCAAACATCTAAAAAAAGGAGCATCGTAACTGATAATAGGACCACCACCACCCTGGTGGACCATCACCTCATACCATCGGACCATGTGCGGATCCCTCGGATCCAAATCATCTATCTCGACCTGCATGTGTAAATGTGGAACTCGCTGTAAGAACAATGAGACCACGACCGACCCATAACCAAACTGCTTTAGCTCACCACGTTGGCATTTGGTGAGATGATCCCTGAGGTTCACGAGGAGCCCCATGCACCAGTTGAAAACCATGGGATCCATTCACTCCTTCGCATGCAACATATGGTCCTTGGTGGCTAGGTGAGGAACCCTACTCCCCGCCACCCTCTCAATGGTAAACAAGATTGTACGTAGAGGACGGTCCCTCACATCCTTGATGGGGATCTTCCTACCAACCATCGTGTGCCAGGAGTACACCACAGATCAACTAAGTCCTCAATAGTTCGGTCACTCCCTCATGACCCCGCCAAATACATTGGAGCTCCCCGTCGGGACAACCCCGTTAGAAAGTAGATATCCTTTATGTCCATCGTCAATGTATGGACACTGACCTGGAAGTGTTGTTGCTCTGGATCCCAACATCTGATTAGGTACTCTAGCAGCGGTACTTGGTCCATCATGCCCTAGATGTGAAAGTATTTTAGTAGCGCTTCATTCTGCAGTGCATTCATACATTGTGGATCGTTTCCTGCTTGAGCATCGTCCATTTCATTCTCTCTATCTCTCCATTGGACCATCTTGTCCACCCAAACCTGTCCAAATAGCATTAAAACACTTATTAAAAGCTTTCCATACCTTCCATCTCATCAATTTTGGTTTGTGAGTGAGTTCATAAGGCCGACCTGCGTCGGTGCACCCCATCAGTACAAATAGGGTGCCACTGGCGCACATCACCCTTACAGGAAAGGCGCCATCAAGTCCTCGATGCACTTCCTGTAAGGGGAAGTGAGCCATCCTGAACGCGCATTATCCCCTCACTACACAAGCCGAAAAACCTAAAAACTAGAAATAAAAAGAAACTTTGATCCACTGAAAATGAAAAGGACATGATGTAGGATTACCTGGAGTTGATGGCACTGAAAATGACTGACCAGAGCTCCCGCAATCAGCAGTTGAAAATCCTGCTCCAAAGGGAAATTTTCACCTTCCCAATTTGGTAAAAAGTAATAGTGAATAATTTTTACTATTTTCCCATTTTATATTGAAAATGGAATATTCTCTTTTCAATTTATTTCTTGTTGGTTCATTTTAACTATAGTTGGGGATAATTTTATGTCTAAACGCCTAATTGATCATTTTGACCTAGTTTTTGGAGTCTACAAGTGAAGTAAAGTGTCATATTAAAACCTTCAGTTGCTACCGTGGTCATCTCACGCCCGTTATCAGGTGTGGACAACTCTCCGAGCATTTTTGTGTTATTATCCCACTCGTTAAAATCAAACATTAATGGCACCAAGCTTACTCTTTGTTCCTTCTCGTGCTCATAAAATGATGAGAATAAGTCAACGAGTTGTATTTTATTGCTTTTTCGGGCTAGTTAAACTGCCACAAAAAAAACCCCTCGGATTCCTTCTTTAAGCTCTTTTCAAGCTCCCTAAATACGAAAAGATCGCAAAGCGAACTTGATGCGTTCACTCTTGTAAAAGTTTTTGAATGATCGTCTTTATGGTGATAGTTTACCCCTTTTTTGGACCAGGAGGCACTATTTACGAAAAAGGAGCACTCCATCCGATCATGATTGGATGAGTTCTCCTTCACGTTTTTTTATCCTTTTTCGGGTGAAGAGACTGACTTTTACGAAAAGAAACCTCTGGAGTCTTCTTTAGTTCTTTTCAGACTCTCTAAACATGAAATGACGTCAAGTTTTCCTTCTTTGGACTTGTTAAAATTCAACATCAAAGGGCCTATTTTGGGACGAACACCTCCTATCCTAGGTTCGTAAAATATTTGGGATTGGACTTTTCCATGGGATGAGCTATACCGAGCATCTATTACCCTCCTCAAGATCGTTAAAAAAAAAAAGAGGTACTCATCAATCATGATGGGGATAAGGGAAGAGTTTGTGTTTCATTGTAGTTACGGCAATACATAGTCACTCTTGAACATGGAACTCACCTCCATATGCATTCAGTACTTGGGTAATTCATTTGTCTCCAAGTCACAATGGTTACGTGAGTCTTGTTACTCCTTCGGGTCATCCAAAGAATGATTCCACCATTAGTTGCATTAAGGGGTCGGTATCATTCTCGTCGTGTCAATACTGCCAAGTCATGCCATGCCCATGTTCAAGAGACATTTGTCATTCATTATCTGCAGTCATCCTACCTTCTATCTTGTCGGTCGTCTCTGAGTCAATCTCATGCATCACTATCCGATTCCTTCCAAACATTTATGATCGTGTTTCGTGTTGATGATGGGGGATACATCATGGTCCTCCTTCGGTGGATTCATCCTTGTTGACTTCAACACATAATCCGGGGATTAAATCTAGAAACCAATCAAGTACCTTGGGCCTGCATGCCTCAATCGCAAGTTACCTCACTTTCAACATGAGTTTACATCATTGACTCTTCATTGAAAGATCCCATCGAGTGTTCAACCTAAACTCATTGATTCACATTCGATGGTATGTACTGTGATACCTTGGGGATCATTGACATCAATGGTGATTTCCCTCGCTCTTGTTAATGGTATACATTAATAACCAGTAATCAAGTGGTTTATACCATGTTTGACTTCATAACATTGTAATCACATGGTTAGATTCGTATCATTGCGAGTTCAGCTTGAAGACCCTGGGTTAACTCATATCTTTCCCAAGTTGCAATGGAGATTTGTTGAGTCATATCACACAGATCCACTTTGTATTGGTCGTGGTTGTGTTATCATCTCATCATGGATCTACGCTTGTGTTCATTAGCCATGATTGTGTTCAGTCGGTCTCTACTATCATGGATCTGCAGTGTATTGGTCAACGGCCATGTTATGAGTCTTATGAGACCTGTATCTCAGATTCATTTGTATTGCAGCAACTTCTTCCAACCAACATCCTTTCCTTCAATCCTTCACTTTACAAATCATTTCACCTGTCTTATTTCACCAACTTCATGCTTTGGGGGACATTCTATTACACCAAAATCTTGTCATCATGAGTCACGTGTCAACCCCATGCCTCAATCTCTCAAGTTTCCTTGGCTGAAAACATCCAGAGCAATTTGTTGTCCTTATGTTTCCACAATGTCTAATTGCACTAGCGCATCCTGCTTTCCAGGAAGAGGCGCCAGACCAAGCCTGGCACATGATGTTCTTTGGCAGAGTGCGTCAGTGGCTCTTGTTTCCCGTATGCAACCTGCGTTGATCGCTTCCTGACGCCAGTTGCCTTCATACAAGGTGCGCCAGAGTTGGTTAATGTGGATAAAAAGGAGCTTCAAGCGACTTCTAGAAGCTTGGTGACATGGAAGTCTATCCCTAGATGCCAGGAAGTATGGTATTCGATCTCCTAACCTAATGGGAGGATCCCTTAAAGCTCTCCACTTAATATTCAACCTACTCTATCCATTTAGCCTTATAAATATCAAGCCTCTATCCATTGAGATGGGAGGAAGGACTATAGTACTCACATGCTGGTGGAATTTTTCTAGGTGATCCTTACTCATCCTTTAGGAGGAAAACATCATTCTTTGAAGGCTTGGCTTGGATTGTTGGATGGAAGTTGCAACGTTGAGGCTTAGGTTGTGACATTCTTTCTCCGTGTATTTCCCTTTATTACATTAATACAGACTCTTCCCATAAGTATTGTTGTGTTGGTATTGCTTAGAACTTTCTTCCTTAACTATTAGTTTAGATCAATTCATATTTAAATATTCTTTTACTATTTGCTTGTTTCCACATGCTTGACAAGGTTTTGCAGCTCAAGATTTGAAGGCCCTGGAGATTGGAGCAACAAAGAGGAAAGGATTTGCATATCTGAGGTAAGTTATCTACATGTTCCCTTGCATCTCCATTGATCTAGGAAAGTAGTTTGTGTTCTGTACTTATTTGTTCTAGATCCACTTGGACTAGGGAGATCTCGCTTGAGTCTGCTTGAGTAGATTGTCCATAAACATCCTCCAAACAACATATCAAGGAATGAAAAAGGTCAAAACAAATAAGCTACAAATGTTAAGAATGGATTTTGAAACCATTTACATGAAGGATTCTAATCAGTAGATTCTTTTTCCATTCAAATTATTGGACTGATTACTCAAATCATATATCATGGTGAGACCTTTGAAGGTAGGAGAATATTTGAATTTTTTTTAAGGAGTTTACCCACAAGGTTTGAATCTATAGTTGTGGCCATATAAGAGACAAAAAATCTCTCACAATTTTATGTTGATGAGATTCATGCATCTCTTATGACTCATGAGCACATGCTAAGCAGGTCAACAATCTCATCCTTGGAGCATGCCTTCAAATCACAAGTTTCGATTAGTCATGGTAGAGGCAGAAGAAGATTTAACTTCAAAGGTAGAGGAAGAAATTTGTATAGAGGTGGAAGAACAAGCCCATCAAACTCAAGTGGAAGAGGCAAGATCCAAAACCCAAGTCAAAATTCAAACCAAAATCAATCTCAAGGCCAAAGGTATGACAAATCTCAAGTTCAATATCATTATTGCAAAAAGTATGGTCATTATTTAAATGAATGAAGGAAGAAGCAATATGATCTTAGCAAACCAAATGCAAACTTTACTAGAGAAAATCAAAGCCAAGACAACATGTTTTTAGCATGCAATGTTGCACAAGAAAATCAAAAGGATGTGTGGTTTTTAGATTCAGGTTGCAACAACCATATGATAGGGAACTAGGAAAAATTTTCAAATTTGGATGAGAATGTTAAATCAAATGTCACTTGGGCAATGAAAATAAAGTGTTAGTTATGGGAAAAGGAAACATTAATATTGTAGCCGAGAAGGGGGAGACAAAGTTTATTTATGATGTTTCTTTTGTTACTAATTTAAAACATAATTTGATGAGCATTGGGTAGCTTGTTCAAAAGGGGTATAGAGTATTTTTCAAAACCAATGAATGCATAATTTTAGACAAATTTTGAAGTAATCAACTCATTGCAAAAGTTCAAATGACCAAGAATAGAATGTGTCCCCTAAGGTTGAAACTAAACTTGAGGGTAGAATTTGCTTAAGCAAACCCTTCAATGAACCCACAAGTGGATCAAGAAAAATCAACAATAGTCGCTCAAACAATCTTTCGGGCATAAATAAAAGATGAGAATTGGATTTAGCACCTACGATTTGGACACCTAAAATTTGGAGGTTTAAACTTATTACATAAAAAAACACGATAAATGATTTTCCACTAATAGAACATCAGCAAGAATATGTGAAGGGTGCATATTGGGAAAGAAACATAGATAATCATTTCCAAAAGGCAAGTCAATCAGAGCAAAGGAACCATTGGAGATTGTCTATTCATATTTGTATGGACCAATGCAAACACCTTCAATTGGTGGAAGACTATTTTTTGACATTCGTTGATGACTACACAAGAAAAACATGGGTTTATTTCTTAAAGCATAAGAATGAAGTGTTTTAGCTTTTCCATCAATTCAAAGCTCTTGTTGAGGAAGCAAAGTGGTCATTACATCAAAGCATTGAGAATGGATATAGGTGGTGAATACATCTCAAATGATTTTCTAAGGTTTTGCAAAAATCATGGAATTAACAAGCAATTCACAACTATGTACACACCTCAACAAAATGGTGTAGCTAAAACAAAACAAAAAAAAATAGAACAATTATGGAAATGGCTAGGAGTATATTGAAAGCAAAATATTTATCAAATGAGTATTGGGTTGAAGCTGTAGCATGTGCAACCTACATAATGAATAGATGTCCAACCAAAAGTGTTAAGGATATGATTCATGAAGAAGTATGAGTGGAAAAAAGCATAGTGTTGCTCATATTAGAGTGTTTGGATGTGTGGCATATGCACATGTCCTAGATGAATTGAGAAAGAAATTAGACAAGAAGGGAGAAAAATGCATATTTGTGAGATATAGCGAAGAATCAAGGCTTACAAGTTGTACAATCCTATAATCAAAAAGGTTATAATCAGTAGAGATGTGCAGTTCATAGAAGAAAAAGCATAGAATGGAAGTTTGAAAAAAATATTGAATTTATCAACAAGTTTACCACAAGAGGATAAAGAAGTGTAAATACCAACAGGTACTCCTTCTATTGTGACTCCTTTCACACCCATTCAAGCACAGCAAAGTGGTCCACAAGTGACTCCATCATCAAGTATAAGGACATCCCACGCATTCAAGCAAGTACTCCCTCAAATGAGCAACACACACCATCTACAATAGATAGTCAAGGCGTAGCACTATCAAGTCCACATTCTACTTCAAGTGATATGTCAAATTCAACATTGCCAAAGTTTGAGACAAAAAATTAGAAGTTTGAGACACATTTATGATCAACCTGATGGTGAGAACAATGTTGGCTTGATTTCTCTTTCTGAATTATTTTCACAGTAGATAATCCAATTCACTTTGAAGATGAAATTAAAGATAACCCTTACAATCATGAAGGGTGAAAATCATATTCATGAAATTGGTTTATAACACTTGGCTATACACTTGAATGAGGTTACTCGACAATTCCAAAATGTGAGCTTTGATCATGTGTTTTGAAAACACAAAACAGACGCTGATGTTCTCTAATTGTGGGGAACCTGTATGTGGATGAGTTCCATGAAGGAGCTTTAGTTTCTAGTAGGACTTATAGTATTTAGGTTTTTTAAATATTGTTATGTTGTATGGACTTGGTAAATATGTCGAAGGTTGTTTATGGGAGAATTAGTGCAGATTGGTTCCTCTCTTTTGGTTTTTTTTGTAAGGACCTGGTTGGTACCCTTATAAAGGGAATATGTTTTTGGTTGATTATGTACTCCTGTAGATTGCATTTTCCTTTTCTTTTTTTTTTAAGAGAAAGCATTTATCTTTTGAAAAATACACACGCTTGTGCCATTTATTTTTCTATATATAGATTTGGTGACATAATATATTAATGGCACGTAATTGCAGACTAATACATATACAATTTCAAATGGCCACAACTTAATGTATTTAACAAATTTACACCATCAAACTGTAAACTGTATTTTCATTTTTTCTTAAATAGAAAATATATGTTTTTTTCTTTGGAAACTACACACAGTTAAAGTGTCCCATTTACACCTATCAACGTATTCAGACACATTAATATTATTAATGTGATTATTGATAATATATAATAACAAATGAATAAGCATCCAACTACTAACCCATATATATAAACTTTCAAATAGCTGCACAACACTTATGCCTTTAACAATTCTACTTATGACCCAGAAGTCCTTAAAGAAGTAGCGTTTATTCCTTTACCTCGAAGAGTTTGAATCAACAATTGACATATATCTTTGTAACAGGTTTGTATTAATAATTTCAAAACAAATTCATTTTTGACAATATGCCTTTCACTGCTTCCTTACTCCCCCTTATTCATAATTATTGTCATTAAAATATGGTGTCAGTGCAAACTTCTCTTCTCTTTCTCTGCTTTAACAAAACAAATTAATGTAACTAAAATATGGTGTCACATTAAATTTGCTCATTATAACTTTAGCTCTTCCTTACTCCCCCAATCAGGGTATTGTGGTTTGAGATATCATTTCAATTTTTTAATTATTTTTTACTCAAAACAACCATTAAGGGAGATATTTAGGCATAGGATAAGTGGCACACATATCGCCCCCATTCTCTATCGTCGGGAATCGGAAAAGCAGCTGGTAACGGGCCCTAATTCTGGTGTCCATGGGAATTTAGTAGCCGGCTCTTCTTAAATATATACGTTCCTAGCAGGGATAAAATTTGAAGTTGCCATTCCCATCAAGAGCCTTCTAGCTATTCTAGCTCGTCGTCATGGAAGGGTAATTTTTTTTTAATCATGCAAATGAAATTTAAACTACAAAATCACTTTGTCAAATTCGAAATAAAGATTATTTTCTACTTTTTCATTTGAAGGATAAAGAAATTTACTATATTATATAATACTTTTCATTTTTTTTTTTATGAGATTTCATTTTTTTATAAGATTTTTTATTTACACCATTGCAATAAAAAGTAAAATGTTTCTATTTAAAAAAAAAACAAAAAGAAAGAATGTTTCTATTGAAAAAAAATAGAATAGTATTTGTATAATACTAATATAACTTTTTCAGATAGAATGATATTCGTATAATGCTAGTATAACTGTGTAACTGCATGCCTATGTCTATCTTATTATTATTGAAGCATTAAAGTTATTTATTTATTGTCTTATTTCGTGATAATTGCATGTCTTCCTTACTTATGCTTTTAAAATAATCACGCACTTTAGAATTTATCTTTTTTTAATTTTGATTATTGTTGTAGGAGACATTGTTTCAAGACATTTGGAAAGTGGAAGACGGATATATTTTTGAATGAAGACATTGTTTAAAACAATCCTTTCAATAAACAAGAAAACTAGTGACACATTGAGTATAGTGAGGTTACTAAATATTTATTTTTCCAAAATTATTAATGAAGACCATATTCAACAAGAAAACAAGTGGCACATTGAGAATAGTGAGGTTACTATTTTTTATTATTTAATTGTACAATTACAATGGATTTAAAACTTAAAAATATGTACTTTTCTTTAAAATGTTTACTTAAAAACCTTTTGAACTTTTTTATTACTCAAGGAAAAATAAACCTTTTTCTACTTTTCAAACACACAAGTTCAGGAGGAGCAGTCTTGGATAAGAAAAAACACATCAAAATAGAGACTTGTAGAATAAATATCTTAAGTTGTGCATATTCATCTTAACACATGTTAGGAATAAGAATAAACCATGAACGAATATGTCATCTTTAATAACAACAACAAATGAAAAATGATCCAAAACACCTCACAAATTCAATCTTTGATAAATCTAAACCGATATGGCAGCAAACGGTTTGTTAGTGATTTCATAGTGAAATTCTATTTCATTGCAAATTGCTTTTAATATAACTAAAATTTGGATGCATTGAATTTTCAAAAGAAAATAATGATCTATTTTTACATATCAACATTGAAGGGTTTAATATATCATAGCCCTTCAAAGTGAAATAGGACCCTTCCCTTCAAATTTGTTGAAGGGTTTAATATATCATAGCCCTTCAAAGTGAAATAGGACCCTTCCCTTCAAATTTGATCCGTGGTGCGTAGCATTGAACAACGACTGTTGCGGGGCCTTTACAGTACAGTACTAACCAGCCCATTCGCATGACGCATGCATCCATATATCCAATTTCCGGCCATCCATCCTCCACCTATTCATTTAACCCGACGTTGTCTATGTTATCACCGTTTGCATGATATTGAGAGATGGTCAAATAGGTAACCTGAAATAATGCATATCAAATTTCAAATGCACTCAATCTCCTTTCATTTTCCCTCTAAGCCAAACGTGTTCCAAAAAAGAGTCAGTGCGTTTCAGTTCAAATTGATGTAGGGCAACAGAAGATAGAAGAGGAGCCTAGAACAACAGGAGCTAACAGATGCATGGCTATGGAAAAAGAACATGACCCCATGACACGAAGAAGATGTAAAATATACTAGAGTGTCCAAAATGGCGATTGCATCGTGTTTGATTTCGATCTTTGGATTTCTTCCTAGTGATTTTATGTTCCAATGATTTTTCATGGGATATCCCAAATCTTAATTAATTGATGGTTTCATTCTCTTGAGTCTGGATAACAATCTACTGATGAGGAGGAATGGTATTTGTTTGGGTGAATATTCGTAGGTTGTTGTGCAGTCCCTTCAACTGAACCCTGCAACAAGGGCCTCTAAGCATAAGAGATCTATGTGATGGCAACAACGTCGTCATATCTACATTTTGATCCTGGCTGTTAGCATTTGAATTCCAGACATTCCAAAGATCTATATGATGGGCATAGTGTTATCTCTAGGGCACAAAATGTTCACACAGTTGTGTTTTTTCGGATACTCATCCCATAAAAAACAACCACAATTCGATGTTAGTCAAGAGAAATTCCCCTCAGCAATTTCATAGGATCTGCTCAACCGTACCAATGCCTTCTCCATATTTCGGGAATCATACACGCAGTTGTCTGCGTGCAGCATGGTGAAGAATATGAATGTCGGATATCGTTCATGAGCATAAACTTCGTAGATGATGAGATCTGATGCCTGCAAATAACACGATAATCATAGCTAGATGAGAGTGAAAGGCCATGTGAGTTGCCAATGGTCAGATTATGCTTTAAAATGTTAGATGAGATATATATTTTTTTATCATTTTAAGTTACTACCAATACCATGGAGATTATCTTGGATATTTTTAGACTGCCTGAGTGAACTCTCCATCGTTTCGCAATTCCATCATATATTGCCATACTTCTTGCATATTTGCATGTGTACATATTCACCAGTTTCTGACTTTTTATGTCATTTAATTCCTTACGCTGTTGAACATCTGGCTAGCCACCCCCTTCGTGCGTGGTAGACTATATTCTTGGTATATTCAAGCTGGGATAAGTTTCTTTCACTTGGTAAACAAAATTCTAACAAAAATCTCATGTCAATTGACAACTAGTATGTACGACGAGTGCACAAAGAATGGCCAAGGTCGATCAATGGTGGCACACCAAATCTATGAAACGGGGCCAATGGAAACACACCAAATATATGAAATGGCGGTAAGGTATGTTAACCATGCATTGAATTATTGATATAGAATTTGGGGATGATAACTCTTTTTACCATTAGCATTATGGACATAATTATTATTTCATTAAGTTTAATTCATATGTAAGGATTTGCATTAAAATATTATGAATTTAGTTTTGATTTGTATTAAAATATTACTATGTTGCATCGATACTACTCTCGGCCTTTAGGAAGGGCGTATCCGGCGTTCCGACGTACATGGGAGCTTTGGAGCTGGTATGAAACCCTCCAAAAGTGGTGGGATATTCCTCGGATACTCGGGAGATTTTCGGGTACTTTGCAGAGGTGAAATGGATGCTCCGGATAGGAATTTCCTAGGGATACTTGTGGTTGGGAGCTTGAGGAAGCTCCTGATCCATTGAGAAGCTTTGAGAAGCTCCTTGATGGATCAAGAGATTCGTCAGGCTCCCAATCACAAGTACCCATGTTTTGGAGCTTCCTCAAGCTCCTAACCTGTTGAGGAGCTTCCTCATAAATATACCAGCAAAAGTGATGACTGAAAACTGTGGTATTTGCATCAACTAGAGGTATAATATAGCTAAGGGTTGATGTCAATAACTAGTAGTAAGATCACACCCATAAACTTTAAAGTATGTGGAGAGATCTCATAGCCACAACAGAATTGGGGTATGATGACAATAACTAACAACACAGCAAGAAAATCCCTCTTTTAGCACCACAAGTTGTTTATGGTGTTAAGGTGGTGGTATTAGCACCACTTACATTTTGTGGTGCTAAGGTGGTGGTATTAGCACCATTTATAATTTGTGGTGCTAAGTTGGTGGTATTAGCACCACATATATTTTGTAGTGCTAAGATGGTGTTAATGTTCATTAGAAATTATGTTTTTCCTCATATATATTAAGAGAAATTTGCCATGTTGGAAAGTACCATAAAGTGGTGTTAATAATTATTTGTCACATGGAGATGCACATGTAGGATTTATTTACAAAAATTTTCACCATAAACACAACCATTTCACAAATAATTATTTTGTAGATGATTTAATTTAATTATTTAGATATTTTTTATTCAAATAAATGATCAAGATTAATTTATGAGTTTTTCACCACAGTCACAACAAATTCAATTTCCTATTTTTACACTATTTAAATAAATTCACATGAATCATTTATGAAGCTTCACACCACGAGCACAAGAAGTTGACAAATAAACGAGCACAAGAAGTTTGACAAATAATTATTTTGTAAATAATTCAATTTTAATATTATTTAAAAAATAAATAGTTAGGACTCTTAATATTGGCAAACAATAAAAAATAACCATTTTTTTATTATTGATATTTTAAAGTAACAATCAAAATTATTTAAATTGAAATTTGATTATTCAATTGGAATTATTTATGTTGAGAATATTAAATTTGTTGATGGACATTAGTATCACTATTAGGTTTTAAACACTAGCTTAAGTCAAGTTAGCCACACTTATATTATTTGGTGTTAATATGGGGATATTAGCACCACTTATATTATATGGCGTTAAAGTGGTGATAGTATTTGTTAATCTTTTTGGAAATGACATGCCACATCATATTCGGTAATTAGAGAAGTGGTGTATGATACTTTGGCAAGTACAATAAGGTAGTGATAAGTCCTTTGCCGCATTGACACTTACAAATAAATTTTAATTATGAGAGTTTGCACCAACCATAAAACAAATTCACAAGTAATTATTTTCTAAATAACCCACTTCAATTATCTATCTTTTATTTTATTCAAGAAAATAAACATTTTTAGTATCACTCTTTGCACCATATATATAACAGGTTTTAAAAAATAAAGTAATTATCTTCTAAATAACCCACTTCAATTTTTTATTTTATTTTTATTCAAGCAAATAAATGTTTTTAATATCAAGCTTTACACCATATATATAACAAGTTTTAAAAAATATTATTTTGTAAATAATTGATTCAATTATTTTTTTCACATGGAAAATACGAAGAAGCAAGGAATCCTCAGTTACATAACATGTCACATTGTGAGATTTGAACCCAAGTGGGGAGTATAACAACATACCTCCCAATCACCCAATCTACACTCAAATTGACTAATTCAGTTATTTACTTTTTTATATTATTGTCACTTCATTTTACAAAATTATTATTGAAAGACGATCAAAGATAATCAATTTTAATTTATTAAGATTGTAAAGATGGTGATAAAAGTGTTTTGAATTAAAATTTAATTGTTTGGATGATAATTTTTTTATTAATCTTAATCATTAATTATCAAATTCGTTGATGGGTATTAGTTCCATTAGGAATATTTGAGCACTAGGTAGGTTCTTGGGGGCCTATACATGGTTGAGGGAGGAAACTTCTACGTTAAGTCTTATAGGAATATTCTAAACATATATGGCCAATAAAAGAACCTCAAACCACTGTACATGGACTTGTGAAGGTATTCTTAGCTTGTGTGTGTGGATATCAATACTATTACGAAATCTTGATTAGTACGGATGGGAATAGGAGTCATTTACATGGCTAAGGGAGGAAACCAAGCCTTGGGCACTAAAGGATACTTTTAGGTAAGTAAGGCTAATAGATATGTAGACACCTCCAACCACAAGACATGATTTCTCAAGGGGATCCTTGGCCTTAGAATAGGGATATGGGTGGAATTTGCAAGGTTGTAAGTACTAGGTATGGGTCTTGGCGCCTTAGACATGGACAAGGGAGGAAAGATGAACTTTAGATCCTAAAGGAACTATCTATGAATCTATGGTCAAGAAAGACACTTCAAATGACCATACAATACCATTTGAGGGTATCCTTAACATATGAGTTGAGATACCAATTCCATTAGGAGGAATTGGGCAATAAACATGAGTATCGATGCCTTTGATGTGGTCAATGGAGGAAACTTAGGCTTTAGGCCCTCAAGGCACATTCTAGACACCCAAGGCCCATATCAATGGATTGAATCACCACACATGACCTATCAAGGAAATCTTCCACCTCTTAGTGGGGATATTAATTACATTAGAAATATTTGAACAATATGTATGGATCTCAAGATTATGAACATGGTCTACAAACAAAATATTTGATTTATCCCTAAAAGAAACTTTTATGCATAGAGGGCCAAGAAAAACACCTCAAACCACCAAAATAACCTTTGAAAGATACCCTTAACCTAATAGTGGGATGTTGATGACATTAAGAAGTTGTTCAACACTATGTATGGGTCTTGTATCTAGGAGCAAGGTTGGAGGAGAAAACCTAAAACTTAGGCCATAAACGTAATTTCTAGGTATCTAGGGATTAGAGCAACAAATCAAGCTACAACATAGCACCTCTCAAGGGTATCCTTTTCTTTTGAGTGGGGCTAAGGGATCCATTGGAAGATCTTGATTAGTAGGTATAAATTTCAACGAATTTGTGTCACCTACTCAAATTTTGAGAATAATTATTTTATGTTATTATCCTTTTTGCAAAATACTTGTGCTAAATTACAATTACAAATTTTTGAAATTATGACCAATTTGGGTCAAAAAGGAATGTAATGACTCATTATTATTATTTGATAAATAAAAAGGGAGACAAACACTCAAGAAAGCTGTTACAAGAGTGTTCACTGGCCCACTAGGAGGAATGGAAGCTGCTGGAAGGCTTGGGACAGATGGCGACATTTGCACTCTACCACTAGCTATTGGTATGGGACAACTCCCCCTAAATTTGTGGGTGGAGGGAGGTGAGCAGGTAGCTAACTAATGAACAGTTAATTACAAAAAGACCTAGGCAGCCTATATAAGGAAATTCGAATTGAGCAGGGAGGGCTTACATTTTTTTTTTGCAGAAAATTTTTCCTCATGTGCATCAGGTGATGACTGAGAAATTCGAATAGGGGAGGCTGAGGGGATTGCAATAGTGAGTCTACCAATCAATTCTGAGAAGAAAAGGCCAGAGGTGTTGGTGCAGGTCTCCTTGATTGCTGAGTCTGTAAGACTGGATAACTACTTGCTGCTGCAAGATTGAAGACCTAAGCTTCTAAGTTTCCTTCTCCTGGTGGAAGGCTTGGGACAGATGGCGACATTTGCACTCTACCACTAGCTGTTGGTATGGGACAACTCCCCCTAAATTTGTGGGTGGAGGGAGGTGAGCAGGTAGCTAACTAATGAACAGTTAATTACAAAAAGACCTAGGCAGCCTATATAAGGAAATTCGAATTGAGCAGGGAGGGCTTACATTTTTTTTTTGTAGAAAATTTTTCCCCATGTGCATCAGGTGATGACTGAGAAATTTGAATAGGGGAGGCTGAGGGGAGTGCAATAGTGAGTCTACCAATCAATTCTGAGAAGAAAAGGCCAGAGGTGCTGGTGCAGGTCTCCTTGATTGCTGAGTCTGTAAGACTGGATAACTACTTGCTGCTGCAAGATTGAAGACCTAAGCTTCTAAGTTTCCTTCTCCTGGTGGTTCAGTGAACAGGCTCGAGGGTCCTAAGGCAGACATATAGACTGTCTTCAGGAGTTGGTTGGGAGGAACAAGATTCTGGGGTGTTTGTCCACTCACCTACTAGTTCAGGTTCTACCTATTCTTTAATCATTCAGTGTGCATGCTGAATTTAATGATGGTTTTAAGATCTGATGATTGATTGAATTCAAATGATAGAATAAAATTTTCTCTGTATTTTTCCCCATGCAATTACATGCATCGTACTCTAGTGTAGAGAAATAGTTTAAGTAGATAAAATGGTATGTTAAAAGCATGATTCAATGAAGTAACATACACTATGTTGTTTCTTTTAACAAAGCCCTACTGTTCTTAAAAAAAAAAGATGCAGGAAGATAAACAAGACAGTATCTCATGAATAGGTATAAAACAATTGTGTATTTCTTACTCTAGGAAAAATACACCTTACTAATACACAGATTACAGTATCCATTTCATTTATATCTTTTCAAGAAAAACAATACTGTCATCTCCATTTAGAATTCTCATGATTTATAAGCATCTCGTAATCTAAGAAAATTTCTATTAAAAGCTTATGATCTATCTTCATAGATCTAAAAACTCAAAGAATAGTACAAATAACATCAACATGTATGAAAACTCTCATCCATTTCTCATTTGTAAGCAATACTTGAAATCTGTACATTTCATTATTTGTTTCTTTCTAAATTTTAAAACCCCTGAAAATAGCCAATAACATTTTGTATTCAAATTCCAAATCTAAACATTGCATGTTTGAATATACAACTTTTGGTGATCTTCTCCATACAGAAAGTTTACATGCAATGGATTATTAAATAGATCCCTTTCCTTTACTGTTTTTTTATATAAATTGTTTTACAGTCTTTAAGCTGGAAACCCTTTCATTTTGAAAGCCCTAGGATTCCTTCTACTTTGGCCCTATATTTATACACAAGCAGTAAACTATTTCTTTCATTATCCATCCTAAACCCTAGTTCATCCAGTTATGCAAGACATCATCAGGCCGTTACACAGGCATTAATACTTTCAAGCATGCAACTACCAATTCTACACATTCATGAAATTAAAATCTAAGATTCCAAGAAATAACATAAATCCCCATCGATAATTTATTCAAAACGTGTTCAAACCCTATCACATTTAAACATTGAAACAAGACGAGATAATAACCTGTGGGGAAAGCAAAAAATCTCAACCCCGAAAGCGTCGTCATTAGAATAGCAGGTAATAATTTCAGTAGAGACCTTCGAGTTTTCCTGTGCATATAGGGCTATCCCTTTTAGAGTTCATACATACAAAACAAACGTAGGACGATTCCAATAGCATTTCCTTATGATGCTAACAACTTACTAAAAACGAGGGTTACCCTCTTAATAGTCCTAATCATTACAAACACGGCCATCCCAACCCTCGTCACACTACTAACACCAGTGATACCTGGCTGAGGGTACCTACGAGGTAGTAGACAACGCCGAGACTTACCAAGGTTTAACGCCATTATAACTCCCAGGCCATTGCCATAGAAAAGTACCAATCAAAATAGCACCTGCCAGGTCCCATAGTGACAGAAATTATCACAAGCTCGAAAATGTCGATATAAAACTTGGGCACTACTGCACCAATGCTAGAGTCGTTAGATGATTACCTTGGCGCGAAGATTCCTGGCCCGAGACATCCCAAACCTGTAAAAACGACAAAGAACATTTCAGTTACGGCATTGTTGGATCATGACTCAAAGAATCAAATTATTAACAGAATGTGCAACCCAACATACGATTACTTCATAAACATTTTACCTGTGAATGTTTTCCCTCGACGAGCTTTCCTGCCACCTTGAGGAGGATGAAAGGAAAGAGAAAAACCAGTGCCGAGAAGCGTTATCGTTACCCAACTCCCTCGAGGTTTTCGGCCAAAACATTCCACTAAAACCCTAGATAGGTACTCCCTCAACACAAGAAAATTTACATAGAGATGAGGTAACTGGACTAGTTTTCCACTTCCCTATTGCCGGCACATAGCCCACAGGTCTCAGGTTCGAGACTGGGGCAGGATAAGAACACCAAAACCTTCCCTGTAACGGCCAGTCGGCCTCTTTCTATGAAACGAATAAACGAAATGAAGCCCAAGGGTCACTCCAACATTGTTTTGGCATCAACAAGTTAGGGTTGATCCGACAGCCGAAACTCTTTGCGATCAATGACGGGCCTTTCCTATCATCTGCGTGGAAGGCATTTACCCTTGCATTTACTTCCCCAATAATTACTACCTCCACGACGATGCCAAATCATCAATCCCGGAAGGCAATTGCCAATTACAACGAGGATCCATATCACCATTTCCATCCACTCTTTCACGTGCTATCGGACAGGGTAGCTTGCACTCTGGCTATCATTAATTACAACCAGGACAAGACTTCAATACTAGTACCAGAACCAATGACTTGTCTGAACTCTTCACACTCGCATTTAATAGCACCATGGCACCTGCCATGACGAGAATCACAACATTAAGATCATCTCTTTTACATTGTTAAACCAAACATTGAAATTCTAACGATTGTTGTGTAAAGTCGATGATGGTTAGGTAGGGTTACATCTCCCTACGTTCATAGCATGCCATGCAAACATATCCATATAATACAACGTGAGAATCTTACATCGAACCCTTAGTTGGAAACCATAGATATTGTATCGTATTTGATAATGCTTGGCACGACCCTTAGCATCACGAAACTAATCATCTCATTATGGTAATGTCTTATAGTCTCGACACCTTTGGACGATAAATGCATCACTGTAATATAAAACACATTGTACATCATCACCTTTATAATACGGTTGTCCATTAATTAGAAAAACAAATAGCTTTTGTAAGTGCAAATAGCCTTCATGTCTTTACATCGCTAGTATTATTTTGAGCTTCACACATACCATTAGTCTAAGCCCTGTCGGTACTAATCAACGCCGGTTGAATTAGTATGCTCATAAAAGACGGGATATTATCATCACCATATTGGCATTTAATTTGCAACATAAACTTACCAAGATACATGTATGTTGTCCTTCCGTCATGTGCATCGCTGAGCCCAATCCTAGGATGTTTTCATCACAACTTCTGAAACAGATATTTGGCTCAGATGCACACCTGAACCTTGGAAGAGCCTAAAAATTTTGTCAAACTTGACAACTAACTGAAAAATGTAGTTACCATTATAGTTCTGGAAATTGTCGTGTTAACCTTACCAGTGAATCTGCGCAAGAAGGACAAGTACGTATGCTTTAGCATAATAAGCTAAGTAAGCCTCAGGCCCCTCGTAGGACCCCTTTCATCGTCATAAAGAAACAACTATCAGTACCATCTTAAGATAACTCGAAGTACCGTTAACACAAGCATAATTAATTAAAGCACAACATGTCATTGTCATTAAATTATCTTTAGTTAAGAATCTCAAAAAAGACTAAAATGTATGCTGCATTTATGACCTTGACAATTAATGATGACTTTATGAGCATTTAGTATTTCGCATTTACAATTATTATCATTTATTGTCGAATTAAAATTTTTAAATTTGTTTGAATTTATCGGAAGGTTACATGTGGTATCAGAGCTTATGTTCGAATTCTAGGCCAAAAGCGGTCCAAGAAACACGCAACAAAAAAAAATTATAACTGTGAAATTCTTTGCTAACTCAAATTATTTTGTCATATACATAATTGTTGTTTCAAAATTTTTACAGATATGGAAGGATCAGCTGAACGGATGGATGACAGATTTCCACCAAACAACCATAGTACGGAACAATGATTCCATGGCAATCTGGACAACAACTCATCAAAATTATTACATGCTTTTCAAGAATTGAAAGTAGAGATAAGGTCAGTAAAATAGGACAATGAAAGAATTCTGAGAACACAAGAGGAGTTGAAGCAAGTGTTGTTCAACCAATACCCAGTAAATGAACAAGAAATTGAACATACCTCCAAGACAAAAGATTTTCCCTATGAGGGTAGAAATAAGCAAGCAAAAACAACGGATGAAAACAACAACTCTACGTCATCAAGAACTGCCAAACATCCATGTAATAAGAAGCATACTATTCTAGTGACAGCAGTGAGGAAGATTTCAAGCCAAAGCGGAAAAGAAATAAACAATACGAATAGATATCCAGTGAGTTCAAGAAAATCAAACCCCCAATTTTTAATGGCGAAACAGAGAAAGGAGAGACAACGGAGGCATGGCTGTCCGGCATGAAAAAGTATTTCCAAATCTATGACTATTCAGAGTCCTTGAAGGCAAAAATGGCAATTTATAATCTGACAGGAAAGGCAGATATTTGGTGGCAAGACCTCACAAGGGTAAAAGGCATAAAAGATCGAGATGTGAGTTGGAGTACTTTTAAGAGATACTTCAAGAAGAAATTCTTATCCGAGCAGTACTATGAAGAGAATTCCAAGGAATTCTATGATCTAAAGCTGGGAACAATGAACATGAAAGAACTAAACAACAAATTTCTGAGTTTGCTAAGGTATGTGCCATACATGGTGGAAGAAAAACCAAAAATTCAGAGATACATGAGCTACCTACCCTTTAACATCAAGGACCGGATAGAGTACGATAGCCCAAAAACATTGGAAGAGGCCATGAGGAAAGCAACCTTTTGCTTCGACCAGAATAGGAAAAACGAAGGGGTGCCTAGCTGGAAAAACCCAAGACCCAATCACTTTGAACAAAAAAAGAAAAAATTCAGATATGGAGGGAATTCTGGATTCCAGAGGAAAAATTTTCAGAATCGGAATTTTCAAGGAAACAGTTTCAGGAATTATCAACAACAGAAATTGATAACACCCCGAAATATTCCCAGTGTTGCCTGAACCAGTGAACAGAAACCACCTATAAAATGCTTCAAGTGTCAAGGATCTCATTATGCCTCGGACTGTCCTCTTAAGAAGCGAACAACTAACCATATTCACTCTGTACAATTGGAAGCCACTGTGGGAGATTTGGCGAGAGAGGTACCTAGAATTAGTGCGGCATTAGACAACCGGAAAGCAAAACACCAAGTCTCCATGGTGGAGGTTGAAGTTATGCTACAAAACCATCCAGTTTCTATTTTGATTGGCCCAGGTGCTAGTCTAAGCTATATATCACCAGTTGTTGCAGAAAATCTCAAATTGAAAACAGAAAAATTCAAGAAACCCTGGTTAGTTAGATTAGCAACAACAACGAAAAGAAAGGTTTCTGATTTTGTGGAAGAATGTGCTTTATCTATGAATCAACTAACAACGCAGGTTAAGTTAAATATTTTTCCATTAGGAGCATATGATATCCTAATCGGTATGGACTGGTTAGAGACCCATTGTGTCATTCTAAATTGTTATGAGAAAAGTTTCATTTGTCTAGATGATGAATGAAGGACAACAGAAGTAAAAGGCATCCCTAGGGAAACAATTGTCAGGCAGATTTCAGCCATGCAAGTAAAGAGGGCCCTCAGAAAAGGATGTCAGATGTTTGTAGTAAATGCGGTGTATGATGAGTTGAGTACCAAGGAGGACAAACTGAAAATTGAAGACATACCTATCTTGAATAATTTTCGAGATGTCTTTCCTGAAAAGATCCCAGAGTTACCCCCAAAAAGAGACATGGATTTTACTATTGAATTAATACCAGGTGCGGTACCAAGTTCTAAAGCCCCATACTGAATGAATGTACTAGAGCTGAATGAGTTAAAATCTCAGTTGAAGGAGCTAATCGATAAAAAGTATATAAGACCCAGTGTATCTCCTTGGGGAGCACCAGTCATTTTTGTTAAGAAGAAGGATGGTACCCTAAGACTTTGCATAGATTATAGGCAACTAAATAAAATGACAATCAAAAATAGATATCCGCTTCCTCGCATTGACGATCTATTCGATCAGTTGCACAGAGCAACAATATTCTCAAAGATCGATTTACGGTTTGGGTACCATCAGGTTTGTGTGAAGGAGGAAGACATTTGCAAAACAACTTTTAGAACTCGTTATGGACACTATGAGTTTGTTGTCATGCCGTTTGGGTTGACTAATGCCCCTGTTGTATTTATGTGTTTGATGAACAAAATTCTGCACAAATACTTAGATAAGTTCGCAGTAGTGTTCATCGACAACATTCTAGTATACTCTAAGAACAAGGCAGAGCATGACGAACATCTATGCATTATTTTGCAAGTCCTGAGGGACCACCAGTTGTATGCTAAGTTTAGCAAGTGTGATTTCTACAAAGACAAAATTCAGTATTTAGGGCACATAATCTCTGAAGAAGGAATTTCAATCGACCCCGCCAAGATAAAGGCCATTAATGAATGGTCGGTTCCGAAAGATGTGATGAACATGCGATCATTCATGGGTACTACTCGTTACTACAGAAAATTCATTGAAGGATTTTCAAGGATTGCAAACCCCATCACCTCCTTGCAGAAAAAGGGAAAGAATTTTGTCTGGGACCAGAAATGTGCAGACAGTTTTAAAAGGTTAAAGGAATTACTGACTTCAGCACCTATTCTGAGAATTACAGACCCTAATAAATATTTTGTAGTATGTACAGACGCATGCAATGATGGGCTTGGAGGAGTTCTAACACGGGAGGGTCATGCTGTAGCCTATGAGTCTAAAAAGCTGAAAATACATAAGAAAAACTATTCTACTTACGATCTAGAATTGTTAGCAGTGATTCATGCCTTGAAAATGTGGCAACACCATCTTGTGGGCAGAAAATTCACCTTGATGATAGATAACATGGGACAGAAATATTTGTTAGATCAGACAAATTTAAATGCTAGACAAGCTAGATGGCTAACCTTCCTGAGTGAATATGATTTCAAAATTTAGCACATTAGAGGGAAAGAGAATAAGGTCGCTGATGCGTTAAGTCGTAATGCAAGAATACATTTTATTTCAACTATCAGCACCTACGCAACAGATTTGGAAAAACAGATTTTTGAAGGCATTAAAGGAGATGTGGAGTACAGAAAATTACAGGAAAAGGCAGCGGAAAGAAATTCTAAACATTCTATAACAAATTTTAGTTTGAAGGAAAATGGCCTATTGTTGTACAAAAACAGATTGTATGTACCAAACGCACCCGCAGTAAAAATTCTGATTTTGGATGAGATGCACAAAAGCACTACTCTTGCCATCTAGGTTATCAAAAAACCATCACCATGCTACGGAAGGAGTACTATTGGCCTAGAATGAAGGATGAGGTAGCAGAATATATAGCTAAGTTTTTTTACTGTCAAAAAGTAAAGGTGGAACACCAACACCCTACGGTATTGCTACAGCCATTGCCCATACCCAGCTAGAAGTGGGAAATCATAAGTATAGATTTCATCACGGGGTTACAAAAGAATCAAAAACAGCACGACTCCATCATGGTAGTGGTGGATAAACTTAGCAAGGAAGCCCATTTTATCCCCATCAAAACTACTCATAAAGCTCCTGATATTGCGGAAATTTTTATGAAGCAAATTTTCCGACTACATGGGATACCCAAGGTGATAGTTTCAGACCGAGACTCAAAGTTCACAGGAAATTTTTGGAGGTCTTTGTTTAAGGGGTTAAATACCACCTTAAATTTCATCACTGCATTCCATCCGCAAACAGATGGGCAGACTGAGAGGGTGAACCAAGTATTAGAGGACATGCTCAGGATGTATGTTAAGGACCAGCCTAGTAAGTGGGAGGACTACTTGCATTTAGCCGAGTTTGCGTATAACAATCACTACCATGCCTTAGCCAAGCTCATCCCGTTTGAAATTCTTTACGGCAGGAAATGTAACACACCCGTTTCGTGGAGTGACCCAGTTAGTAGAGTCACTTTAGGGCCTGAATTATTGCAGGAGTTAGAGCTAATCGTCAAGCAGGTACAAGGAAATCTTAAAGCTTCCCAGGATCAACAAAAAAGCCAAGAAGACCTTAAAAGGACTCATAAAGAGTTCCAGGTTGGTGAGCACTTTTTTCTTAAGGTAAGGCCGAAAAAGAGTTCATTGAAGTTGGGAAGTTGTGCCAAACTGGTACCCATGTATTGTGGCCCTTTCGAAATTTTGTCAAGGGTTGGACTTGTGGCATATCAATTGGCCTTACCCTCAAACCTCAAAATCCATAATGTTTTTCACATTTCATTTTTAAAGAAATATGTGCATGCTCCTACTCATGTTGTAAATTGGAATAATGTTTAGGTGGAACAAGGCGGCGATTTTTCGATGGAACCGGACTGTATTCTCGCAAGGAAAGAAAATCTACTCCGGAACCGCACCATTGGCCAAGTAAAGGTGCAATGGAAACACTTTAGCCCAGCAAAGGCAACCTAGGAGTTGGAGAGTAGTATGCGGGCTGCATACCCAACTCTGTTCCAAGAACACTCAAGGAGTGAATAAAGCAACATCGAGGACGATGTTGAGACTTAAGGGGGGGTGTATGTCACCTACCCAAATTTTGAGAATAATTATTTTATGTTATTATCCTTTTTGCAAAATACTTGTGCTAAATTACAATTACAAAGTTTTGAAATTATTACCAATTTGGGTCAAAAAGGAATGTAATGACTCATTATTACTATTTGATAAATAAAAAGGGAGACAAACACTCAAGAAAGTTGTTACAAGAGTGTTCACTAGCCCACTAGGAGGAATGGAAGCTGCTGGAAGGCTTGGGACAGATGGCAGCATTTGCACTCTACCACTAGCTGTTGGTAGGGGACAACTCCCCCTAAATTTGTGGCATTTCCCCCTCCAGGTGGAGGGAGGTGAGCAGGTAGCTCACTAATGACCAGTTAATTACAAAAATACCTAGGCATCCTATATAAGGCAATTAGAATTGAGCAGGGAGGGCTTACATTTTTTCTGGAGAAAATTTTTCCTCATGTGCATCAGGTGATGACTGAGAGATTCGAATAGGGGAGGCTGAGGGGAGTGCAATAGTAAGTCTGCCAATCAATTCTGAGAAGAAAAGACCAGAGGTGCTAGTGCAGGTCTCCTTGACTGTTGAGTCTATAAGACTGGATAACTACTTACTGCTACAAGATTGAAGACCTAAGCTTCTAAGTTTCCTCCTCCTGGTGGTTCAGTGAACAGGTTCGGGGGTCCTAAGGCAGACATCTACACTGTCTTCAGGAGTTGGTTGGGAGGAACAAGCTTCTGGGGTGTTTGTCCACTCACCTACTGGTTCAGGTTCTACCTATTCTTTGATCATTCAGTGTGCATGTTGAATTTAATGATGGTTTTAAGATCTGATGATTGATTGAATTCAAATGATAGAATAAAATTTTCTCTGTATTTTTCCCCATGCAATTACATGCATCGTACTCTAGTGCAGAGAAATAGTTTAAGTAGATAAAATGGTAGGCTGAAAGCCTGATTCAATGAAGTTATTTACACTATGTTGTTTCTTTTAACAAAGCCCTACTGTTCTTAAAAAAAATATGCAGGAAGATAAACAAGACAGTATCTCATGAACAGGTATAAAACAATTGTTTATTTCTTATTCCAGGAAAAATACACCTTACTGCTACACAGATTACAGTATCCATTTCATTTCTATCTTTTCAGGAAAAACAATACTATCATCTCCATTTAGAATTCTCATGATTTATAAACATCTCGTAATCTAAGAAAATTTATGTTAAAAGCTTCTGATCTGTCTTCATAGATCTAAAAACTCAAAGAATAGTACAAACAACATCAATAGGTATGAAAACTCTCATCCATTTCTCATTTGTAAGCAATACTTGAAATCTGTACATTTCATTATTTGTTTCTTTCTAAATTTTAAAACCCCTGGAAATAGCCAATAACATTTTGTATTCAAATTCCAAATCTAAACATTGCATGTATGAATATACAACTTTTGCCGATCTTCTCCTTACAGAAATTTTACATGCAATGGATTATTAAATAGATCCCTTTCCTTTACTGTTTTTTTTATATAAATTGTTTTACAGTCTTTAAGCTGAAAACCCTTTCGTTTTGAAAACCCTAGGATTCCTTCTACTTTGGCCCTATCTTTCTACACAAGCAGTAAACTATTTCTTTCATTATCTAGCCTAAACCCTAGTTCATCCAGTTATGTAAGACATCATCAGGCCGTTACGCAGGCATTAATACTTTCAAGCATGCAACTACCAATTCTACACATTCATGAAATTAAAATCTAAGATTCCAAGAAATAACATAAATCCCCATCGATAATTTATTCAAAACGTGTTCAAACCCTGTCACATTTAAACATTGAAACAAGACGAGCTAATAACTGACGGGGAAAGCAAAAAATCTCAACCCCGAAAGCTTCATCATTAAAATAGCAGGTAATAATTTCAGTAGAGACCTTCGAGTTTTCCTGTGCATACAGGGCTATCCCTTTTAGAGTTCATACATACAAAACAAACGTAAGACGATTCCGATAGCATTTCCTTATGACGCTAACAACTTAATAAAAACGAGGGTTACCCTCTTAACAGTCCTAATCATTACAAACACGTCCATCCCAACCCTCGTCACACTACTAACACCAGTGAGACTTGGCCTAGGGTACCTACGAGGTAGTAGACAATGCCGAGACTTACCAGGGTTTAGCGCCATTGTAACCCCCAAGCCGTCGCCATAGAAAATTCCCAATCGAAATAGCACCTGCCAAGTCCCATAGTGACAGAGGTTATCACAAGCTCGAAAATGCCGATATGAAACTTGGGCACTACTACACCAACGCTAGAGTATTTAGACGATTACCTTGGCGTGAAGATTCCTGGCCCGAGACACCCCACACCTGCAAAAACGACAAAGAACATTTCAGTTACGGCACTGTTGGATCATGACTAGAAGAATTAAACTATTAACAGAATGCGCAACCCAACATACGATTACTTCATAAACATTTTACCTGTGAATGTTTTCCCTCGATGATATTTCCCGCCACCTTGAGGAGGATGAAAGGAAAGAGAAAAACCAGTGCCGAGAAGCGGTATCGTTACCCGACTCCCTCGAGGTTTTCGTCCAAAACGTTCCACTAAAACCCTATACAAGTACTCCCTACACAAGAAAATTTACATAGAGACGAGGTAACTAGACTATTTTTCCACTTCCCTATTGCCGGCACATAGCCCACAGGTCTCAGGTTCGAGCCTGGGGCAGGATAAGAACACCAAAACTTTCCCTGTAACGGCTGGTCGGACTCTTGCTACGAAATGAATAAACAAAATGAAGCCCAAGGGTCACTCCAACATTGTTTTGGAATCAACGAGTTAGGGTTCATCCGACGGCCGAAACTCTTTCCGATCAACGACGGGCCTTGCCTATCATCCGCATGGAAGGCCTGTACCCTTGCATTTATTTCCCCAATAATTACTGCCTCCACGACGATGCCAAATCATCAATCCCGGAAGGTAATTGCCAGTTACAGTGAGGATCCATATCACCATTTCCATCAACTCTTTCACGTGCTATCAGACAGGGTAGCTTGCACTCCGGCGATCATTAATTACAACCAGGACAAGACTTCAATACCAGTACCAGAACCGATGACTTGTCTAAACTCTTCACACTCACATTTAATAGCACCATGGAACCTGCCACAACGAGAATCACAACATTAAGATCATCTCTTTTACATTGTTAAACCAGACATTGAAATTCTAACGATTGCTATGTAAAGTCGATGATTGTTAGGTAGGGTTACATCTCCCTACGTTCATAGCATGCCACGCAAACATATCCATATAATACAACGTGAGAATCTTACGTCAAACCCTTAGTTGGAAACCATAGAGATTGTATCGTATTTGATAATGCTTGGCACGAACCTTACCATCGTGAAACTAATAATCTCATTATGGTAATGTCTTATAGTCTCATCACCTTTCTACGATAAATGCATCACTATAACATAAAACACATTGTACATCATCACCTCTATAATACGGTTGTCCATTAATTAGAAAAACAAATACCTTTTGTAAGTGCAAATAGCCTTCATGTCTTTACATCGCTAGTATTATTTTGAGCTTCACACATACCATTAGTCTAAGCCCTGTCGATACTAATCAATGTTGGCTGAATTAGTATGCTCATAAAAGACGGGATATTATCGTCACCATATTGGCATTTAATTTGCAATGTAAACTTACCAAGATACATGTATGTTGTCCTTCCGTCATGTGCATCGCTGAGCCCAATCCTAGGATGTTTTCATCACAACATCTAAAACAGATATTTGGCTCAAACGCACACCTGAACCTTGGAAGAGCTTAAAACGTTTGTCAAACTTGACAACTAACTGAAAAACGTAGTTACCATTACAGTTCTGGAAATTGTCGTGTTAACCTTACAGGTGAATCTACGCAAGAAGGACAATTACATATGCTTTAGCATGATAATCTAAGTAAGCCTCAGGCGTCTCGTAGGACCCCTTTCATCGTCATAAAGAAACAACTGTTAGTACCATCTTAAGATAACTCGAAGTACCGTTAACACAAGCAGAATTAATTAAAGCACAACATGTCATTAAATTAAATTATCTTTAGTTAAGAATCTCAAAAGAAGACTAAAATGTTTGTTGCATTTATGACCTTGACAATTAATGATGACTTTATGAGTATTTAGTATTTCGCATTTACAATTATTAGCATTTATTGTCGAATTAAAATTTTTAAATATTTTTGAATTTATCGGGATGTTACAATTTGACATGGTTTAGGGTGGAAATGTGGGGATATGACTCCAAATAAATTTATAGGTACTCATGGCCATCAACAAGACCTCAAACCACCACCTAATACCTCTCAAGGTTATCCTTGCCTTCAAGTGGGGATACAAGTGCCATTAGAACATTTTGGATACTAGGTATGAGTCTATGTTCCTTAAACATGAATGAGGAAGGAAAGCTAGGACTTATTATGTATAGTAAAGTTCTATGCGTTTAGGTTAAAGAACAATGCCTTGATCAACCACGCATCAACCTATCGATCATATCTTTGGCCCAAGTATGTGTCTTGGGGCCTTGGACATGGTTGGTAGACAATGCCTAATCCTAATGCACTAAATGCATTAATGGAATATAGTTCCAAGAATGATGCCTTGAACTAAAACACAAGACCTCTCAAGGGGATATTTGACCTTAAAATGGTGATGTGGACATCCAATGAAATGCTTTAACAAATCCTTTCCAAAATATAAAAGTATTCAGATCAAATTTCTATGGAGAACTGATCCACTCCACCACTGAAGCTTTCTTCAGGTATTTGGTTTTCAGTGTTTCACACCACAATATTGTACCAAAGAGACCTCTCCAGCAACTTTTAAGGCACAAAACAATATTAAACCAATGTAGATTTTATGGAACACTTTATTGAAAAACCAATTTATTAAGTATTTTCAGTTTCTCAACCATTATCATCATATCCAAACCAACACTATTATCCTCAAAACCTTTCCACTGGTGTCTGATCATAGTTTTGAAATCCCCATCCTTAAGCCAAGTATGGTTAAATTTATAAGGAAATTTTTGTTTCTTTCGGTTACCTTCAATTTGGAGACATATTGGAGAATGGCATGAGATATTTGAATTAATGGACCAATATCTAAACCTCTCCACAACATATGCAAGATGATATGCAACAAGGAATCTTTCAAGTCTCTTCCCCACACTAGATTCCCCCATTCGACCATTTTTCCAAGTGAGGCATAATTTCGGTCGTTTAACATCAATAATATTCGCACCTTGAAAGATATTTTAAAAATAATATGCTAAGTGATCAACTCTGGCATTTGAACCCCATAGTTTAGAAGATCCTAGAGTGAGGTTTAAGTCACCACCCAAGATTAGGTCAGGATTATTTAATATACCATTGGTAACCACTTCATCCCAAAATTCTATGCGGCCTGAATAAGGTCCATAGAAATTGATGATCATGACCTCCTGCTTCAAATCCCTAACTTTTCCATCTAAAAGGATCCCTGCACAGGTTTTAAAAGGCTTGAGGTCAACCACCATAGGGTTCCAGATAGTGATTAATTCCCTAAATAAACCTTTGCATCAATTACACATACTTCCCACCTGAGAAAGATCTTCAGAAATATTTCACAAGCTTTACTACAATATACTATTATCTATTGAAACAAAGCAATATCGGGTTTGTTAAACTCAAATAGTCACTTGAGGGAACAAAGTTTTGAGGGACCCCCAAATTCCCTAATATTGAAAGAAGAAAGGATCATTTGGTAACTCTATGATAGGGCATGGGTGCTCTAAGGGCCCTAGGGTTAGAAGGAGAGGCTTACAAGGAAGAGGTATTATGAGGTGATTCAGAGCCTCCTTAAAATGGACAAAGAGGGGAATATAATCACTATTAAGAACGTCCCTCATTTCAGATATCTTGGACTATAAAACATCACGATTTTTCTTTCTTTTGTGTTCATAATGGTAACATTTTGGCATCTTATAGAGTTTATGGGAAGAACCACATGATTTGGAGTATAATTATATGAATAAATATATAGGGGATATATGGATAATATATATTTATAAGAGGGAGAAACCCTAGGATTTCATATATCTTTTGCATCCACTTTTGTTGCGCCCCATTCTGCACCCACTTTTGTTCCTCCTTTGTATCCACTTATGCTTCCACTTTTGCATCCTCTTTTGCGTCCAGGTTTTCGTCCACTTTTCCATCTAGTTTTATGTCCATTTTTCCATCCATATTTGCACCTAGATGTTGAAGATGACGATGAGTATAATGATGATGATATTCACAATGACTATGATGAAGATGGTAATGCTTCTACTTATATTGACGATAATGGCAATGATGGTGATGACAACAACAACGATGATGATGGCGATGATGGTGAATGATATTAACAATGACAATGACAACATAGATGATGATGATGACAACAATGAAATGAATGATGATGATAGTGATGATGGAAATGACAATAATGATGATGATGACAATGAGGATGATAATGATGAAAATGACAATTATGATGATGATCGTCTTCCAAAATAGAATTTTTATTTCCCATGCATAGACCGTAGATAATGATGGTGGTGATGGTGGTGGTGGTGGTGGTGATAATGATGATGATATGATTATGCGATGATAACAATAGTGATGAAGATGACAATTAAGATGCCAAAGATGACAATGACAATGATAATTTTGGTGATGATGATGATGACGATGATGACAATGTAATTATATGACAACAATAATGATAATTATATGATGACGATGATGATGATGATAATGATGTTGATTTTTTGAATGGAAATTATGAAATCCTTAACCATTGCTTCAAGAATGCATGGATATTCCCAAGGTTCCATACTACTACAAAGCCATGATGACAATGACGATAAAATGACAATGTTCATCATCATCATCATCATAATCACCACCACCATCATTCATCTCATCATCATCATTATCACCATCATCATTCATCTCATCATCATCGTCATTGTCATTATCATTGCCATCATCATTTTTATTTTCAATGTCATAGTTGTCACTGTCATCATAATCATCAAACCACATCATTGTTAATGTCATCATCATCATTGATCATCATTATTTCCATAGTTGATGTTGGGTATGTGTTATATTCTTTGCATAAATCCTGCACCAAATTGATTATTTTTTGTTTAGTTTTGTCCCATGGTTTATGTGCTTAATGTTTATAGGATATATCCCATCACATGTTTAAAAATGAGCTTATGCCTCATCATATTGCCACTTGTTTCAACTTCATTATACATGGAAAAACTTAGTAATCCTTACCTTGAGTAAAAATTGTGGAAGGAAACACAAGATGGTTGGATGAAGAAAGATGACAACAAAATCAAAATATGAGGTTTCCTTGGTTTGGAATCTTAGTCTTCTTTTCCTACTATATACTAATCAAAAGAATTTTGATTTGGAGGGTAGTTGTGAATCACATAATCTAAGTGAAACCGCATTTGATTGATGGAATCCCAATGCATGTTTGTGTGAAAATCCTCACAGCAGATCTAAGAGTTGATGTATACCTCACAAGAAAGATTATGATTAAGCAGGAATAGAGAAGAAGAGTGGTCAATGCAGTGTAAATGAGCAACAGAATAATAATACAGTAGAAATCGGATAGAAGTGAAATAACTTCACACACACTAATTCATAATCACAAATATGAACAATAAAATAGTACAATGGTGGAGAGGATTTGAATGCCAAGGTGGCAATTCGAATTAGCCTCTCATAGAGTGATCATCAGATCAATAGAGTGTCACCAGAGCACAACTAGGAGTCATCATCATCATCAGTGGATTCATCAATTCACAAGTAACTGTCAACCAAATGTAAAACTGAGTCTAACTGAGTGTGGTAGGTGTAACTGGCACATGGAGGCACTAACTGAATGAATGAGGCTCAGTGGCAGGTGTATGAGGAGCTAACTAGAGTCAGAATGGGCAGTCTAATCTCACTGGAGGTCTATCGGAGTGATACAGTCAGTTGAGAGTCATTATAGCCTTAAATCAAGGAAAGAACTGAAGATAACTGAAGTACAATTGAATGGTAGGTGAGAGAGGGCGCATGAGATGCATGTAGGGTGCACTAAGCACTAGGAGGGCTAAAAATGATCAGTGAGAATCTCCCGGGGCTAGCTAACTGAGGGCTAGGTGCTGGGACTGATGACTGGGATGTATGCAATTGCATGCATGCATGCAAAATCATGACTGCATGCATGACTGTAAATGCAAAAATGGATAACGCTAGTAGGACTAGGATGGAGTATAGGAATATCCCAACACCCCCCCTTAATCCATCCTGGGCCCTGGTAACTAAGACCAAAGGTCACCTAATACAATGAATAATAATAACATTCAATAAACTGAGGAAATGGGGAAAACCTCATGGGAAAAATACCCCCCCTCAAAATAGACTGTAAGGCACACAAAAAAAATAAATGCTCCAAACTCAAGTAGGTGTGATTCTTGGTCATATGTCTGGAGGTATCTTCTTCTTGGGAATAAGTGGTTCATGCTCAAAAGGCATGTGCTTGTACTTTCTCTTTAGATCGAATGTGATGAGAAAAAATCCAAAAGTATGAGTATGATCCTTGAACTTGTGATTCGAATCAACTGAGGTAGGATCAAAACCATGAATGTGTAGATAGTATTTTGTTTTCTCCTTCAAACCATCATGGGTGAGATTATGCTCAAAAGAACCATCAAATGTCAGTGATTGCTTGGAATCCAAATCGGATCCAAGACTTGAAGAATGGTTTCTTAATATCTCTTTTAAACCATCGGAGGTGAGATCTAAACCATGAAATGCATGAGAAATTATCTCAAGCGAATGGCAATGGCCATCATCTTCAATAACCTTCTAAAAGCATGAAATAATGATCTTACAATAGTAAATAAGAGGTGATTGATCAAGGAGAGCGAATGCATTACCTCCAATGGATTATTTAACCTCTAAAACATTCATGAGATCATGATGCAAACCAACAGACTCTGGTGCAAGAGAGGATTTAGGAACCTCTGCAATTTCTAGAGTGTGAGCTGGCATAGAATTCGAAATAGAAGAAATTTGGAGCATGAGTGTAGAATATGCAAGTTCTTCTTCTTCGTGGACAACTTCAATATGTGATATGTTTGATACTGATTCATGATCAATGAGATCATCAAGGAGGGCGAATGCATCACTTTGCTTGCTCTCGAAATGGTTTGGACCAATCCCTTCATTTTGTTTGCCAAATCTTTCATCCAGATGGGCCCATAGCTCTTTTGGAGATTCAGTATAATTAAGAGAATCAATTTCCATACAACGAGACATAGCAAGCATTATTTCTCCAGAGACTCAGTCACCTTCATTTAACCATTCATTCTCTTCTTCATAGGATTCGAACTCTCTTTCAAAACAATAATCAAAGAGATCATGGCTCTTCAAATATGCTATCATTTTTGGTTTCCATTCATCATAGTTGAATGGAGAAAGAGGAGGGATTTATTCTTAATACATGGAAGCTGTAGAAGACTTGCAAAAACAATAGAAAATTCTACAACTACTACTGCTGCAAAAGTGCAGAAACTGCTACACTTGAAATCTTGATAATAACCTGCAAAAAACTCTCAAGAATGGAGATAGGCAATACTCTCAACATGCTCTGATACCATGTGAAAATCCTCACAGCAGATCTAAGAGCTGATGTATACCTCACAAGAAAGATTATGATTAAGAAGGAAGATAGAAGAAGAGTGGTCAATGCAGTGTAAATGAGCAACGGAATAATAATACAGTAGAACTCAGATAGAAGAAAAATAAATTCACACACACTAATTCATTAATCACAAATATGAACAATAAAATAGTACAATGGTGGAGAGGATTCGAATGCCAAGGTGGCAATTCGAATTAGCCTCTCATAGAGTGATCATCAGATCAATAGAGTGTCATCAGAGCACAACTAGGAGTCCTCATCATCATCAGTGGAGTCATCAATGCACAAGTAACTGTCAACCAGATGTCAAACTGAGTCTAACTGAGTGTGGTAGGTGTAACTGGCACATGGAAGCACTAACTAAATGAAGGAGGCTCAGTGGAGGGCGCATGAGGATATAACTGGAGTCAGACTGGGTATTCTAGTCTCACTGGAGGTCTATCGGAGTGATACAGTCAATTGAGAGTCAATCTAGCCTTAAATCAAAGAAAGAACTGAAGTACAACTGAATGGTAGGTGAGATGCATGCAACTGCATGCAGGGTGCACTAAGCACTAGGAGGGCTAAAACTGATCAGTGAGAAGCTCCCAGGGCTAGCTAACTGAGGGCTAGGTGCTGGGACTGATGACTGGGATGCATGAATGCATGCAAAATCATGACTGCATGCAAAATGCATGCATGACTGAAAATGCAAAAATGGATAATGTTGGTAGGACTAGGATGAAGTGTAGGAATATCCCAACAGTTTGAAGTTGATTTTAGAGATCAATTAAGTTTATTTTTATCCCATCGATTTATCAATTCAATCCATGGAGGAATATCATTGCATTTATAAATTTCCCTTATGACTTACTTTTTTGTATATTTTCCCCATTCTTAAAATTACCCATGCATTTGGATTTGTTGGGTTATCACATAACACTTGATCCTTTTTTAGTTTTCCTAAAAAAAAATCGAATAGTTTAATGAGGTATTGGGAAGAGAATCTGTCATGCTTCCTGACATATGAGAAAAGGAGCTGTACCTCTATGTAGATTGACAAGGATCTGACCTAAAATCCATGGAAAAACCCTTGTGTGACCGCAAAGGAGTTGCGACCCCAACAGGATGGGAGTCCAAAAACTAAAAGGGAAAAAGCCCAAAAAACCATCCAAGAAAGGAAAAAACCGGTACCAAAAAAAACGAGGCCAAATGGAATAGAAACCCCACCAAAAAACACCTACAAAAGGAAAAACCAAGAGATAAATTGAAAATCTGAGTAAACTTCCCACTTTTTTAACATGGTTGGTACTACATCCTCATATTCATGAGGACGAGAGTCCATCATAGGTGATTCAACATAAATAAGCAAAAAAATCCTTAGTTTTCAGGATAGGGTTTCCAAGCTAGGGTTTTCAGGATTTGAAACCACCCGATTCCCCCTCTTTGTGAACCTTAGACCTCACCCATTAATGTGTGAGAACTTGAAGAAGAGACACATCTGTAGGATCTTCCATTACAAATATTTCATCAAATATGACACTTTTCAATCCATTGCCTCTAGAATTCACATTTATTCCCCTCTCTAAGCTAAGAAGTACTATGGTTTTCTAGGATCCTAATATTTCATTACCACATTGAGAGAAAAAAGAACAAGAATTAGAATTTCCAATAAGTAGTTTTCCGATTTGATGACTGATTGGTAGAAAATATTTCTAAAAGAATAAGTCATTGCAAGAGAGATTTGTCAAAATGGAGATTGTTCCCACAAGTGGAAGAGCCATTGAATAGTTGACCTTTGATAGTTTTCTCATTTGATGGCTGATTGGTAGAAAATATTTCTAAAAGAAAAAATCACCTTGAGAGAGATCTGTCAAAATGGAGATTGTTCTCACAAGTGGAAGATCCATTGAATACTTGATCTCTCCTAGATGTATAGTTGAACGAGATGATTTGATTGATGAGAAATTCACTAGTGCCTTGATATTTTGAACAAGAATCCACACATAGCCTTGATGAGGGGATTGAATCACACTACATCAATGGGTGGATTTTAACAAGAAAATTATTCCATGCATGAATGATGCAAATATCAATCAATTTTGATTTATTAAGAATATAAATATGCTCATAAAAGTGGTTTGATTTGAAATTAAATTATTTGAATGATCATTCTTTAACCTTGATAAATTATGTTTCAAATTGTTTGATGGATATTAGTGCAATTAGAGAGATTTTAGCACTAAGTAAGGTCTTGGGGACTTGGACATGGTTGAGGGAGGAAACTTCTACCTTAAGTCTTATAGGAGTCTTCTATACATCTATGGCCAAGAAAAACACCTCAAACCACCACTAATAGTCTTGTGAGGGTATTCTTAGCCCTGTGTGTGTGGATATCAATACCATTATGCGATTTTCATTATTAGGGATGGCATTAGAAGCATTTTACATGGTTATAGGAGAAAACCAGGCCTTAGGCACTAAATGAGTCTGTAGTCCTTGAACATGGTTGAGGAAGGAAACATAGACCTTGTTCCCTAAAGGAAAGTTCTATGCATCTAGGTTAAAGAACAATGTCTCAATTCACCACAAATCAACATGTTAAGCATATCATTGGCCTTCAAGTGGAAATATTAGTAATATTATGGAGTTCCATGGTTTAATTATGTGTCTTGGGGCCTTGGAAATTGTTGTTATCCAATTCCTGATCATTGTTCCTTAAATGAATATTAATGGAATCTAGTCCCAACAATGATGCCTTGGACCAAAACACATGACCTCTCAATTTCTTACGAGCTGGGATATAGGTAGACTAGGCCAACAACAACACCTTGAACCATAACATATGATCTCTTAAGGCTATCTCTAGCCTCTAAGTGTAGATATGGGCACCATTAGTTTTTTAGCACTAGGCTTACTTGTTGAGGTCTTAACCATGGTTGATGTAGGAAGCTTAGGAATTGGGATATATAGTAAAATTTTAGGGATAAAGGTATATGAATGATGCCTCCAACCAACAAATATGACCTCTTGAGGGGATATTTGGCCTTATAGTGGGAATATGGGCACCATTAGAAGTTTTTGAGTAGTAGGTGTGGGTCTTGGGACCCTAGACATTGTTAATGAAGGAAACTTGGAGCTTTATGACCTAAAGGAAGATTCTAAGTATCTATAACCAAGAATAACATGTTGAACAAGTTATACAATGGACCTTTCCACAATATCTTTGGCCTTTGAGTGGGGTTTTTTCTATCACAAGGAAATTTTTAGGGCTAAGTATAGCTTCCAATGCCTTGGATCTGGTTGGGGGGGAAGCATTTTTCTTAGGCCCTAAAGGAAACTTTTTAGCAACTTGGACTAAGAATAACGCCTACAACCACCTCACATAACCTCCTAAGAGCAACAATTTCATCTAAGTTGGGATATCAATTCCGTTATAATTTTTTGAGAACTTGGTATGTGTCTTGGGTGCACTAAACATGCTTGAGAGAAAAAAATTGGGCATGAATCCCTTAAGAATGCTTTTAAGAATCCATGGCGAAGAAGGACAACTTGAACAAACACACATGGCTTCTTTAGGGTATTTTAACTTTGACTAGGAAATTTTATACTATTAGATGATTTTGAGTATTACTTATGGGTATTGAGACTCTATACATGATCAAGGAAGGTATCATGTGCCTTACTCCCTAAAGGATGCTTCAAGGTGTCCAAGGCCATAAGTAATATTTTAAATAAACACGCATGACTACCCTAGGATATCCTTGGCCTCATAGAAAATGTGCCATCATATTTAGGGGGTTTTGAGCATTAGATATGAGTTTGAGGACCTCGACATTGTGAAGGAAGGAAACCCAAGATTCAAACCCTAAAGGAAGCTTCTAGCCATTCAAGGACAAAAATAATGCCTTAAACCACCACAAAGGACCTCCTTAGGGCTTCGTTTAACTATGAATGGGAGTAGATGAGTGGATATATCACAGATAACAATAGGTAGGGGTCTCATGTCCTAGAGATAGATGGGGAAGGAAACTTAGGCTTATTCCCTAAAACATTTTCTAGGCATCCAAGGCAATAATAATGTCTAAGAGCATCACACATGACCTTCAAATGGTATATTTTCCCTCAAACTGAGATATGTGTTCCATTGGGAGTTTTTTAGCACTTGGTATACATCCTAAGGCCTTGGACATGGTTAGGAGTGACTATAAAATAATATTTTGGGCATACAAAGGATGACCTCTCGAGGGTAACTTGGTCTCTAAGTGGAAATATCAATGAAAATAGGAAGTTGTGGGAAATAGATATGGGTATTAAAATTTTGTACATGGTTGGGGTAGGAAACTTAACTTTTGGTCCCTAAACAAATCTCCATGCATCAACGGTGAAGATCAATGACTCACCACACATTCACTAAGAACAAAGTACAACAAAAAAAACAATATCTACCTATACAAAAAATACCCAACATCTCCATAAAACTCTGCATACATGCTTTCTAAAAAACAAAAAATAAATATAAAAAACCAAACACATAAAAAAACATTCTAATAATTTTCTTATACAAATAAATTTTATAATAAAATTCTTTATTATTTTTTCCGCTAAAATTTTAAACAATCTATTCATAAAAAGCTAAGTCATATAAAAAATAAAAAATAAAAACAAATATAATAAATAAATTTACCACTAAAAAAATACATCATAATTCCGATGAAAAAAAAAAAAACCTAAACTAAACTATCTAATATACACACAAAAAAACACCAAAAAACACAAACATAAATAAATAAACTTTCTACATAGACTTCATTGTTTTTCTACACTTCATAAATCTACACACATTTCTTTTTCACTCTTGTGTTATAACCAACATAGATCCATCTTAAACCGGATCTATCAAGCACCGAGAAGGATCTAATTTCTTGTGTTTTTTTTTTTTAAATTTAACTCAATAAATTTGATCTCTCTTGATTGGTAGATCCAGGTTTAAGTTAAGTTTTAATTTTATAAACAAACATCGATTTTTTAATTACTTTTCATAATATTTTATTTTATGAACCAACATGGATTTTTTTTAAATACTTTCCATAATTTTTTATTTTATGAGTTGACATGAATTTATTTAATTATTTTGTTAGGAACGAACATTACAACATCTCCCCCACTAAATAAATTTTGTTAGGAACGAACGTTACAACATCTCCCCACCATACTGGGTTGTAGAGCACCTCGCTCCTCTCGATGCAATAAGGAATTCCCCATGGTTAAATTGCCCTAACAAGTCTTCAACCCAAAATTATGCGATCCTTAAACCTTGGTCAACCATTTTCTTTCTCAATTGATATAATGTTAAAGTTCCATGAAGTGGTTTAGCTTAAAAAACCCTAGGTCGCAATATAGGAAAATATGCACTCGACAGGCTATGAATACTGACTTAATAATTGTTGGTTGGTGGAAGGTATCGTCCCCATCATTCATTCCTCCATGTGGCGATAGATCTATTCCTTACTTGCGTGATCATGGCACAATTCTTAAGGTGGAAACTTCACAAGGCCTTAGGGTTTGTCTCACCATTCATTTCATTTGGTCGGCTTCTATATGCTCCCATTTGAAATCAGTTGGGGGTTTCTTGGCCAGGGTTTCATGGCCGCTATTGTTAACAGCGAGAGTCTTGGTCGCTGATTCCAAAAGAGACTCACTCATCCCAACATTCCCTGGTAAATAAATCTCATCTTTTTACTATTAAAATCTGTTTACCTCTGTATGTTTTATTTAACGTGTTGTGGCTTCCTTGAGGTGGACACTAAAATTTATTTTAGGCTTTGTTTCCCTTGTGACATGTCCTTTCACCTGGCATTGCCACCTTCAACCATATCGCTTGGGTGCTTCAGGTATGCATGCTTGGGTCACATTTCTTTTCTCTGGTACAAGGTTGTAGGTCTAGGCATGGGTAAAATGTGAGGTTTATTACTTTGGTTCTGATAGTTGAGGCATAGTCGTCCCTTGTACTTGTACCTTATACCCCTTATACCCCTCAGGGTTTTGGCTATTAATGTATATATAAAGTATCCACTTAAAAGAAAAATCAAGTGCAGACCTTCTGAGCTTCACCTTCCTTGTTGATTCGGTTACTATGGTAACCTTACTGTAAAATTTACGAAGGTTTTATGTAAAAAAACATGTTATTAACTTTGAACCCGTCCATAGTATCATTCAATGAAAACGTTGCTTGTTTACTGTGATATAAGGATTGTTTTAAATATGGTTTTATGGAGATCCAAAGTTTACCCTGAGCTCTTTTTTTACTTTTCTTTATACTCTAAATCCGTTCCATTGCGAGTAGTCCTTAACTCAGTAGACTAATCCAATTATGGGCTCAACAAGGGCTTTAGGTCATAGAAATTTTGTGTCTCCCTGGAATGCGTTCAAAGACAAAGAGAGGTAAATTTCATCCTTAGTTGAGAGCATGATGGCTATTATTTTTGTGTCTGGGATATGTCTAATATCCTCATTTTTTTTTATAAAGTGATTCTTCAACTATGCCTTTCCTTCAAGTATGAAAATCAATCATACTATGACAGGATATGACTCAAGTAATCACATAAGAGATTGAACCTCTAGGTAGCTTTCTTTGTCCAATTTTAATTTTTGGAAGTCTCTGTTACACTATAAGTACTTACCTTTGGTGTATTGTTTTGGATAGGTTTTGTTGTTGATTTAGTGGTCTTTGTCTTCCTACAAGTTGTTTACTCCTCCTTTTTACTTGGCATTTTGTTTAATGGGCTATTTTTTTAACTTTTACTCACAGCTTTGTTTATGTTATGTTTCCAGGATTACCTTGCGAGCAATTTTTGGCACCACTAAAGTTGTGCTCGTTTCCTTTACTCGGGATTATTTAAAAAGAAGTTTTTTTTTTTAACTCCTCGTAATAAAGCCCTTTTATATTGCACAAGTGTATACAAGTTTGAATGGATGGCTCAAACACTTCTAGACGACATCGTGTACCCGTGTTGTCATCCCGTAAACACATTCAATTGGTCATAACGATGGCTTGGATAGGTCATAAGGATGACAATTGATGATTTGGTCATATTGAAGACTGGTGTTCCCGTTCAAAAGGCCATAAAAGGTGTTTATTTCCACTCCCCATTTGTTTGGACGATCTTCAAGTAGTCAACACATCTATTCGGTGATTCAATACATAAATTTGGGAAGGAAGTACAAAATGTTTTACAATTTTTGTTCAAGGGCGGGCTCGAATCCCTGTTTCACCATATTCCCCTTCCCACCCCCTTTCAAGTCGTGTTCAAATCAAAATTTTGACAAAAAAACATAACTCTATGTTCTCATCTTTTCCTTGGATCCAACCCACAATAAATAGTGCGTGCTATTTGCTGGTGTTCTCAATCGATGGGAATCGGTGCGGGCCTAGGGGTGGAATTTTACAATTAGGGTTATTTTTATGGGTTATCAAATTGTGACTACAATTCAACTACCTCAGAATAATCCCATACATGACTTGTCTCTTTAATTGTATTAAGGGTAAGGCGAATACTCAGATCGAAATATTTTGTTCCTCTTCTTCCATGAGTAGGAATAGAATTCACGAAAATTTCGTAATGAATTTTCAATACAAAGCCTAGCTTTATTCTTTAGTGTAAATGGTCTATCCATGATTTTTATTTGACCATTTTCAATCTTATATATGAAATAATACTGTATATTTATCCTTAACTACTCTCTTCATACGAGAGATTGGTATACTCGGAGTATCTCTATTGTGCAAAAGCCATTTAAGTATGGATTCGTTACATGGGGAAAATTATGGATTACTTTCGATTCAACCGTTGCCAATTTATTCATTCCTGATTATTTCTACAAAGGGTCATACATGTCATACAATAATAACAATAGAACATAATTGTAAATCTGATCATCTATAAATAATGATACTGTCATTAATTTTATTAATTGTTTATGCATTTCTACTATGCATATAACGAATCTGGGAGGTAAGAATACATTAAACTTACTGAAATCTTAACTAAAAAAAATAAGCACATTGCAAGGAATAGGAACATAGAGATATCACTAAACTTCTGCTAACCATAACTAAAACATTGAGCCTACTCCTCCAACCTAAATTCTCTCTAATTGAGCCCTACTACTCCCACCTCAAATCTCTTATATATATATATATATATATAATTAATGTGATTTATATTTTATTTTCATCATTTATTATTTTAGGGTGCTTTGCACCATATATAAGTTTGTGTATATTAAATAATAATTATTGTTATTATTATGGTGTTTTGTACCATAAAGTCTCAATCCATGTTGGATTGGTCTTGCTGTTTTGCACTATAAAATCTCAATCCACTGACAAACACCACTTTTGCACCATAAATCTTAGCACCGCTTGCTATCCCCACATTATCACCACTTTTGCACCACTATTTGAAAATTGAGGATTTCCCAAATCCTTTAAAATAGTGGTGCTAATGTGAGGCTAAAATGCCCTTTTTCTTGTAGTGTAGTGAGACATTGAGATCCTTATGAAACACACTCAGATTTGATGTGTGCTGAAAGTCTTGTCAATAGCAGTGAATATGACTTAGTTATGACAATAATAACTAGCAAGAATACTCTTGCAAAGATCATAAACACACATGTAGAAATTTCACTTAGTGTATCTGAGGAATAACAATAGCATTTATAACTTATTTTGTATGGATTAAACAGCTCTAGGATTAAGTTCCTCAAGGAAAATTAGAACTCAATGGAAAGTTCAATTTGGTAATTTAATTAGATCTAAAAGATTTGAACCTCAGGAATGCATTATTCATTATTCCTAGCATCTAACCATTAAGTGAAACCAATACCATAATTTAACATGCTAGACAAAATTTGAATGCTTTTAAAGATGAGTTTTAATATCATTTACTAACCATAGTTAGTGTTATAAAATTTGTCATACATAATTATAATTTTAAATTTTAATTGACAATGCACATTATTTGATCTTTGACCATTATAGTTTACTTTTAAAATAGGCAAAAAGTTAAAAACTAAACTTATAATTTAATAAATTTATGTTTATTATCATATATATTAAAATTTAATATATTATATTATTGTCTCTCCCAATCTGTTTTCTGTAAATTTGGGCAAAGCTTCTAGCCGTACCCGATACTGTGTCCACATACCCAAGTAGCCGCGCACCAAAAACTTGTGCAACATAGAAATATTATAAATTTAGTTTGTTAATTTTATAAGTGTTAATATTTATTTTTGGTAGTGTTATTTTTGGTTATTTTTCATTTTTATAATCAAAGAATTAAAAGTTATACATATAAATATAAACTACGAATTTAGTTTGTTAATTTTATAAGTGTTAATATTTATTTTTGGAAGTGTTATTGTTCGTTATTTTTCATTTTTATAATCAAAGTAATTAAAAGTTATACATATAGGATAACTCTTGACTTATATTCAAAGTGTTATTTTTTTTTATTTTTTTTTTTTTAAGTAATTAAAATTTAAACATATAAATACAAACTATTAAGAAAGTTTAATATTAACTCTTAATTTATAGGATAAAAATAATTTAAATATTTATACAAAATAAAAAATAATAATAATTTGTTTTATTGAAATAATTTTGTCCGTTATTTTATTTTTTTCATTTCTAAAAAATATATTTTTATAAACAATTTTTAATAATCGTTTTTATTATAAATTAATAAAATAAAAATGATTTTTTAAAAAATATATTCTTATTGTTGAGTTTAAATTAAAGTTTTATTTTTTATTTTTTATTTTTTATATTAAAGTTGAATTTTTTATTTTTTGGATTTTGTTGAATTCAATAACATGTAAATGTAAAAGTATTTTCAAACATATAAATTTATATTTTTCAATTTTTTTAAATATAATAATAAATATTTCTTCCTATAATATTAATTTCACATTCTTACTATTCTATAATATTATTGACAAATTAATTAAAGCCAAAAATTATTATTATTATTATTATTTTAAAATTACTATCTTGAACAAAATAACATTAACATAAATCAAATTAATGTTATAATGTTTACAATAATACAAAACATCCTCTATTATTTATAAAATAGTAAAAAATAAAATAAGAACTTATAATAAAAAAGATAATGAAGAATCTTCGCAAATTTAGGATAGTGGATATGGACCTCCATCCAATACTAAAAGTGAGAAAATAAACCATCATATTTAGATTTATTCTAGATTCATTCAACGTAAGTAAATATTAGCCATATTAAGATTCATATTAAATTAATAAGGGTTATATCGCTTTGAGATTTAATTACAAGGAAGTTCATCCACAATTCAATGATGCACAAGCATTATTAGTAACAAAGTTAGAGGATGTTAATATTATGGTTTAAATTGAAACATTGATACAAAATTCAAAAATGAAGAATAATGAAGAATTTTATTACAATAGTTGCAATAATATTTTGAATACGTTCAACCATTATCAATAATTTGGAGTCAATATTTCATATAGAGATTAACCTTGACATTTTTAATAATCTTTCATACACAAGCTAAAAAGTCAAACAATCTCAATTTAAAATGTCAACCATCATCATTACAACAAGTTTACCAACTATAAAGTTAGGTTTATCTCAAGTGGTTAAAAAGGGAAGTTCTTATCCTCCCTCAAGAATATAGTTACCAATCATAAAGTTAGGTTTATCTCAAGTGGTTAAAAAGGGAAGTTCTTATCCTCCCTCAAGAATATAGTTACCAATCATAAAGTTAGGTTTATCTCAAGTGGTTAAAAAGGGAAGTTCTTATCCTCCCTCAAGACTATAGGAAAACTTATTATTACTCATCTTCAATATTCACATATTATTTGCAAATAAAATTAACAATTTACTTATTAAGTAAAATGACATATTAATTTATTAAAAAAGTAATTAAATAACATTTATTAAAAAAATTATGCATTGATTAATTCACTTATTGAAACAAAAAGTAAGCAATATAACCATGTGCATCACATACTTTTTAAACATATAATTTAAAATCTACAATTAAATTAAAATAAAAATTATTAAAAAAAATAAGACAACATAAAATGTGATTTGTTAAAATATAAAAACTACGTACTATTTGTCAATTGGGTGTACATTGAGTGATTGAGAGAATTGTTATCCTCCCCACTTGGGGTCAATTCTTGCAAGTGACATGTTTACCTTATAATGATTATATATTGTTGTATAGATTTTGAGCCCTTAAGAATGTGGGTTACTTTGGGTGCTATCTTAAAATCATCATGCTTGTATTTTCACATCCAAGAGGGATCTTATTTAAGCATAATAAATGTGTATATGAAATGTATTTTGGGCCTAGCATTGGTAGAGAAGACAAGAATTTTGTTGACTATTACAAAAATTTTCAATTGGTTAAGAGGAGTTAAAACACATGCATATTGATTCACAAAGGAATAATAGGGTCATAGTTCGTCGGTGATAATAGTCCCCTAGTCAAAGTTCATGGTTATGAAATTACCTAGAACCGTGACATGCAAACATTGGTTGTAGTTCCAAGTCAGGATATTGGGGAACTATGAAGAGAATATGAATTATAAGCAATAGTTGGCCATAGTTTCTTTCTTTGGTCAATGTTTCCTGGAACTATAACCAACATGAACTTATTAACAAAATGAAAGTCATAGTTCCTTTCATAGTCATAGTTCCTTCATTATAGTTCCTATTGGCTAGAATTATTGTGGTCATGGTTCTTATTAGATAGAGTCCTTGTTGCCCTTCATAATCATAGTTCTTGCATCAAATAGTTCTTATGGTCAGGCCTTCTTGAGATTAGAGTTCCTATCAAACATAGTTCCTATATGCTATAGTTAACATTGATTAGAGTTCCTAACAAGAACTTTGACATTTCCATACGACCAAAATGAGGACTAACTATTTACCTATTGAAATTGCCAATAACTATGAGGAATGGTCCCCAAATTGAAATGAACGAATGAAAATATGGCCTTGAAGCAACAAAAATAAGTTTCAAAGTTGCATTTTGATATTGCTTACATTGTAGTAACTCTCACTTTTCAACTCTTTGCAAATGTCATTCGTTATGTGAGAACATGACATAAAAAAGCCCCACATCATGGCCATGTGGTTTCTCAAGAAAACAATGAATGAAGGCTCGATAATTGTTTTTTGAAAATTTGTTCTTCAGGATAGTACTTTGAACACATGGGGTGGAAAGGTTGAGAATATCCCCATGGCACAGGCTTCCTTCTTATCTTGATGCAAGGACAACTCAAGGCCACTTTTGGCAAGTATGTTGGTGATTCTTCAATGGGAAATGGAGTTTCTGAGAGCCTTCATATCAAGGACTATAAATACTATTATTTTTACTCTCATTATTGTCTTCAAAGACAACACCTAATGATCTAGATGCACTAGTGTTGGGCATAGTATATATTGGTATAGCAATATATAGACCAATATATACACTAGTGTTTATACCAATAACATACACTAGTGTATATACTAGTATATACACTACTATATATACCGGTATATACATTGGTTGTGATATATTGATATATACATTAGTGTATATACCAATATATGCACTATTACATATACCAGTATATGCACTAGTGTATATAACTAGTATATACTAATATATACAATAGGGTATTATATTAGTGTATATATTTGTATATAACAATAATATACACTAATGTATATATTGGTATATATATTAGTGTATATAGTAGTATACTAGTGTATATACGAATATATTGATATATACACTGGTGATGATATATTGGTATATGCACTCATGTATATATCAGTATATACACTACTATATATACCAGTGTATATGAAGTGGTTACGGCCACATAATTGGTATATGAAAGGTAGTTTTGGCCTAACATTCGTAGAGAAGTTAAGAAGTTTGTTGAGTGCTACAAAAATTGTCAATTGGTTAAGAGAAGGAGTTAAAACACATGCATATTGATTGACGAAAGAATAATAGGGTCATAATTCATCGGTGATAATAGTCCCTTAGTCAAAGTTCATGGTTATGAAATTACCTAGAAGCATGACTTGCAAACATTGCTTGGAGTTCCAAGTCAGGAGATCAGGGAACTATGAGACTATGAATTCTAAGCGATAGTTGGCCATAGTCTCTTTCTTTGGCCAATGTTTCCTAGAACTATAACCAACATGAACTTATTAACAAAATGAAAGTCATAGTTCCTTCATTATAGTTCTTTCGGGCTAGAATTCTTGTGGCCATAGTTCATGTTGGTCATGGTTCTTATTAGATAGAGTCCTTGTTTCTGTTCATAATCATAGTTCAAAAATCAAATAGTTCCTATGGTCAGGCCTTCCTGAGGTTAGAGTTCCTGTCAAACAAATTTCCTATATGCTAAAGTTCACATCGATTAGAGTTCCTAACAAGAACTTTGACATTGCCATAGGACCAAAAAGAGGACTAACTATTAACCTATTGAAATTGCCAATAACTATGAGAAATGGTACACCCAAATTGAAATGAATGAATGAAAATATGGCCTTGAAGCAACAAAAACAACTTTGAAAGTTGCATTTTGATATTGCTTACATTGTAGTAACTCTCATTATCCAACTCTTTGTAAATGCCATTCATTATGTGAGAACATGACACAAAAAAAAACCCACATCACAACCAAGTGGTTTCTCAAGAAAACAATGAATCAAGGCTCGATAATTGCTTTTTGAAAATTTTCTCTTCAGGATAGTACCTTGCACACATGGGATGCAAAGGTTGAGAATATCCCCCTGGCATAAGCTTCCTTCTTATCTTGATGCAAGGCCAACTCCAAGGGTACTTTGTGCAAGTATGTTAGTGATTATTCCATAGGCAATGGAGTTTTTTAGAGCCTTCATATCAAGGGCTATAAATACTATTATTTTTATTATAATTATTGTTTTCAAAGCGTAACACCTAATGATCTAGATGCACTAGTATCAGACACTATTGGTAAGTATATACCAATATATTGACCAATATATACACAAATTTATATACCAATGATATGCACTAGTGTATATACTAATATATATATACTAGTATATACACTACTGTATATACTGGTATATACACTGGTTGTGATATATTGTTATATACACTAGTGTATATAACAATATATACACTAAAATAAATATTGGTATATTCTTCCACTAGTAATGGAGTTTCTGAGAGCCTTCATATCAAGGACTATAAATACTATTATTTTTATTATAATTATCGACTTCAAAGCCAACACTAATCATCTAGATGCACTAGTGTTGGGCATAATATAAATCGATATAACGATATATTAACCAATATATACACTAGTGTATATAATGGTATATACACTACTGTGTTTATGGGTATACACATTGGTTGTGATATATTGATATATACTCTAGTGTATATTCCAGTATTTACACTAGTGTATATACTAGTATATATCACTATTGTATATATTGGTATATATACACTAGTTATGATATATTTGTATATACACTAGTATTATATATACCACCAGTGTATGTACACTATACAATAATGTATATACCACTATACTATACCAGTGCATATACTAGTGTATATAGTTATATACCAGTGTACTGGTATGATATATACACTAGTGTATATGCTAGTATGAACATTAGTGTATATACCAATATATCACCACTAGTGTTATACTGGTATATACACTAATGGGTATAAGTATATACTAGTATATATATATTAGTGTATATACTAGTATATACACTAGTGTATAAACTAATATATATACTAGTGTATATTATTGGTAAATACACTATTGTATATATTGATTTATATATTGGTCTATATTGATTGGTGTATACCAATATACTAGTGTATATATATACCAATCCTAGTGTGTATAATGGCCATTGGTACGTTGAGTGTGAAATCTCTAATTTTTTTCAAGAGAGACATTGGTATCCTAGGGATTCTCTTTATGACTCTCATGCACTTATTTGATTAATTTCTTGGAAGTCTCTACATAGTTCATAGAGTTTTAAACTTTAATAGTATGTAATTTCCGATAGTTTGAGGAAAGGTATTAGGGAATATTTTTCCATATCAAGGTTTTTCTTTACAAAAATTGAACTACATGTAGCTTTTGCAATATGTACTTGAGCCTCAGTAGTGTTTGTCATGCTAGAAACTTAACAAAATTTGGTGTGCTAGAACATGAAAATCTCTCATTTGCCCAAATTTTCTTTGCACTAAGATATCTAATGTTATAGTTGCACTAAGTTCCATTTTTAGTATTGTTCCAAAGCTTATTGGTGATAGACCTCCTATGATAGAAAATATCTCATAATGAACCCTTATCTTGTTGTTTTGTTACAATGAGAGGGAGTCACTATTTATACAAGACTAGCCTCACCTAATTTTAAGTTATGAACCTACAAGATAATGTGAAAATATAACATTGGCTTGCTCACCCACAATTTGGGGGCTAAACCACTCATAACAATAAAATATCTCTGGACCAAACTGAAGCGATGGAGGAAGACGGCGAGGAGGAAATGGAACTGGGTGAGTTGGATTTGGATGAGATCGAGAAAGAATGTGATAAGAAGGGTAAGGGGTATGTCTCTCGGCGACAACTAGAACTACTCCAAGAAGCAATTATCAAAACCAAATCCGGCCAAAACCTAGGGATAGCAACAAACCCTCAGAAAGGGAGTAAAAGGAAGTTACCAGAGGAAGAAAGACGAACAAGCAAAGGATAGCCGAGGTAGGATTCAAACTTATAGAATCATGACAGTATCCAACAATAATGGTGGCATTCTCTGAAGTAAATAAGGTTATTCAATTCAAAGATTGTGTCATGGAACATTCGGGGATGTAACCATCCTAGGAAAATAAAGACCTTAGTAAGAAAGGTCAAGCAGGAAAATCCAGATGTTCTCTTTTTGCAGGAAACAAAGTGCAATTCAGAGGTAATGGAGAAGATGGGACAGAAGATTTGGAGGGGAATTAAGGTAATGGTGAAAAATGCATCCAGTATGGCAGGAGGTTCAGTCGTTCTATGGCATCCAAACTCCACATGCTTATAGGAATGGAGGGCCAATCATTTCTCTTTAATCACAGACTTCACTATCCTAGAAACAAGGACAAAGGGATCCCTGGTGAATGTCTACGGACCAAGTGCCTTTCCTCAGAAACCTGCATTTTTAAATTTCTTGACCTGGTTGAAGGATCAAGAAAGCAATGGATCGTGGATAATTGGTGGGGATTTCAACCTGATAACCTCTCTCAACGAAAAAAGGGGGAAGGAGGGTTATGGATAGATTCCAAGAATCTTTTAGGGATTTTTTGGTCCATAGCCCTTTTATAGATATCGAGACGAGGAATGGGTGGTACACATGGAAAAACAGACGTGGCGGTACCCACCTTGTGGCTTCTAGAATTGACATATTTTTTGTCACAGAGTGCCAGAGGCACAGGGGAGGTAAGTGCCAGTGTCCTTCCGGCTGTAGGATTTGACCACTGACCCATAAGTATGCAATGGGATTGGTCGAATTCCTTTTTAAATAAGCCGTTCAGATTTGAAAAAATTTGGTTGGAGCATAAGGACTTCAAAGATCTTGTAGGAAAATGGTGGCATGAATTGGTTCCCCCTGCGGGAACTGGAATGTATCAATTTCAACAAAAATTAAAGGCTCTCAAATCCACGATTCGCACTTGGAATAGGGAAGACTTTGGGGATATCTTTTAGGGCAAGAAAAAATTGATGGAGAATATTGAGCATATCCATAGGAAAGGAATGGACGAAGGTTGGGATGAAGATCTGAGAGAGCAAGAGAAAAACTTGTTGGATCATCTTGAGGCTAGGGAAAGACAGGAGGAGATTTACTGGAAGCAAAAATCGAGGAAATCGTGGAACTCGCGCGCACAAGTCAAAGGAAAGAGTAAATAAGGTGGCCGAGTAGAAAGCTCAACCACCACAGTAAATGAAGTGGCGGAATAGAGGGGTCAAATTCCCTCATTAAGGAAAAGTACAGAAGTTATGGTTGCTCGGACCAGGGAAGAGCAACGGGCGAAAGCATTGAAGGCAAAGGACAAGGAGCAAAGAACGATGAAGCGGCACCCATACCCGTGATCTGTGCCAAAAATCACGGAGTCTGCAGGAAGCTACGACGTGACTGCAAGAGGCGCCTACAGTACACCTAGCCGTGTCCGTGGTTAGGGTTTTTGGCGATCACTATTGGGAAAGGCCCACAGTTTTGTAAAGGTGCGACCCTCAGGGCCACCTATATATATGTGTAATTGAAAAGGGAAAAGAGTTAGATAGTTACTGAGTTACACGGACAGTCTAAGTTTATGTCTGAGTCATTTGTATTGCTGTATCTTTTAAGCTATTAATGATCATTTTGTGAATGTAAGAAGGTCGCGATCTCGTAGGAAGACCGCTTGGCGTAAGGGCCATTGCATGTATCGACCAGTCGCAAGAGGACTGAGAGGGGAATGTAATTGCATGTCTTTGTCATGGTAATATCTGTAGAAGAAGAGAATAGATCTAAGAGAAGGGCCCCCAGCTGTGTGCATGGAGTTTCCCAGAAAGATCTAAGGCTGTAGCTGTGTGCGCAGCGGAACTGTGTTATCCCCATCTCAAGATAATATAAAACACAGTTCCCGTGGACGTAGCTTCCCGCCTGGAAGTGAACCACGTAATTCTTGTTGTTTTGGTGATGCTTTATGTGATTGCATTTCTTTGCTTTACTGTCTATGTTTCTATGAATGTTTCGCTATCTTTATGAATGATTATGTAAAGTAAATCCTGGAAGTTCCCTTAGAAGTTGTACTTGTGCATTGACGAAGGAGTCTGTAAGAACACTGTCACCGCAGCGTTAAAGGAGTGTGTTACTGTGCTGTGGCGCAAGGGCAGAGATGATACATAGTGTATCGGAGGTAGCGGGTAAAAGACTCGTGCGCAGGTGCGGAGCTACCGCGCAGTTCGGCTGAGAAGAGTGAGTTCCAGCGCTGTAGCGCTGGGAGACCTATGAAAGAGTAAGACGCTCTATTCAGGGGTTACCTCCAAGAAGGGAAGAGAGAAGACTGTAGACTCCACACCACCTAGGTTAAGGAAACCTGATTCCTTAGCCCCCCCATAGCCACTTTGGGTGAGACTTCGGGCTGCTGCGCAGCTCGTTACTGAAAGGGCCAGTGCACCAAAGGGGTGTTTGTTGCTGCACATCCTGAAAACCCGGGTCTGTTCAGAAAGCAGCCAACAAATGGTTCCATTGCCGGCTTTAACCCTATTATTTTGAAGGCAATGTGGTGCTGGAATCCTACAGCTAAAGAAATTCAAGAGTGGTTTGATTCAAAGGCTAGAGAGTTCGCTGAACGTGAAAATAGAAGCCCTAGGCTTCAAACAGAGGACTGGTTGCAGAAGCATATTTATACTGAGCTTCACGAAATCTTCTTTGTAACATTTGCACTCGAGTTGCATGAGTGGGTATCCAAGCTAGCAGATACTGGACCCACTATGCATGTTGATCAACCTATCGTTTGGATGCCTGAGCTAGTTAGCATTTTGAAGCAGGTAGATAATCATGTGTCCCGCGCAGTAGACTTTTGGTTGAACAGTCTGCTGGAAGGCTTCATCACCGAGTTTGCAGTAGATACGAGAAAGAGCTTCAGCAAGGCTGAGAGGAGCTTCTTCAAAGCATACAGGGGTAAGTTCTTAAATTCTCTGAACTTGTGGATTAAAATGCTCTTATATGAAAAAGGAAAACTATGCATAGCTTCCGATGAATAGCATAGACAAGTAATGTCCGCAGATTCTGATAGTGATCTTGAATTTATTGGTTGCACTCGTAGCGGAAAACGGTATAAAGTAGGCCTCGACCAGCATTCTTTTTAGTCTAGCCCGGAAGATAGCCGAGTTCGTAGAGCGAGCCATATAGAGAGACAAGGGAGTGCTCATATCCCTTATCACCCTTTTACACCACAAAAGCCAGATGGGGCTCAGCATAACCCCGCAGTAACACCCTCTAGTAGCCCGCACGGTACTTCTAGTACCTCAGCCCCACCTTTGTTTAACCATCCCGGAGGCAGTGCCACAGCACCTCCACATCAACCTAGCGCAAGAAGGATGGGTGATGACATGAAGCTACCAACCTTTAGAGGAATAGGGCTAGAAGACCCTAAGCAGCCTAGTTTCTATGTGAAGCCATTTGGACGATTAAGCAAATTAATGATGATGCTGTTAAGCTGGTTCAGTTAGCAACCACACTAAGAGAGAGAGCCTTAACCTGGTTTATGAAATACTCAGCAGCACAGAATAGGACGCTTGTTGATGTAAGAAGTGCTATGATTAAAGAATTCAAGAAACCTAAATCAGAATCACAGTGCATAACAGAACTCAAAGACATAAAACAATTACCTACAAAATCAGTATGGGACTTTGACCAGAAGTTCAAAGCCTTGATAGATCAAGTAAGCTTTGAGTTTGCACCGCAGCAGCATAAGGAATGGTTCATTGTTGCGCTACTTCCTCATATTAGACTTCCTCTTATGCAACAGAATCTCACTACTCAAGAACAAGCTCTAGAGATGGCTATGAAACTAGAAGCTTCACCAATTGGTGGAACAAGCAACGATGTTGCGCAGTTGCAAAACCAAATAGAAAACCTAACTTTGCAAGTGCATGATATTAAGAAAGGAAAGGATGTTAAAGAAGAAAGTTGGTGTACAAAGTGTAGAGCACAAGGACATTCAAAGGACCATTGTCCTGTTTTCATAGATTATATTGCAACCGGAGCACCTAACCCTTTACCACAGGCTCAGGGGCCTTGGTGTGAAATCTGTAGAACTAGAGGCCACAGACCACAAGAGTGTCACTTGTTACAGAAATATGTACAAACTCCAAAGAATCTATATTGCAATTTCTGTAAATCAGTAGGCCATGATGAGAACAATTGCAGAGCATATGACCTTATGATAGAAAGAAAACATGATGTTTATAGAGTACAGTCAGAACCACAAGGACCCACAGCAGGTCCGCAGTATGACCCAGCTTGCGAAGGTAGAGGAGGAAATTACATGGGTCGAGGATGCGCAGGAGGTTTTGGTCGTGGAAGAGGACAGATCACTTGCTATAACTGCGGAGCTCAAGGCCATTATGCAAGGGATTGCCAAAACCCTACAACCACCTGCAGATACTGTAAATATTATGATCATGTCATTCAAGAATGCCCTCAGTTGATGGCCAAGATGCAAGAAAAGAAGCCACAGGTTAACCAGAATATTCAGTTGATTGCAGCAGAAAAAAGAGAACCAGATCCCACAGTTAATATAGTGACGCGTAGTGGTGCAACCACTGGTGCGCCAGAGTCGGGAACTGGAAAGCCAGCAACACAATGGGTGCTCCACGCTAATATTAAACCATCCCCGCTCGACCTACAGAAGCAAAAAGAAGCCTTCAAGCAAGCTCAAGAGTATTTCTCAAATCCGCGAGCTTCAAGTTCTGTCGCATTACTGCACAATGATATCAGACTGCATGTGCCAAGTCAAGAGAACCCGGTACAAGAGCAGGCTACTACATCTGGAAGGCCTGATGAGGAGGATACACTAGGCAATGTTCATGCTTTCCTGAGAAGCTGCTTAAAGTTGTTGCACAATGAAAAAGCAACTATGGAACTCCAACACCTGTTGGATCAGTGTCAACAATCTGCTTCGATGAACACAGCGCAGCGTGCTGTTCATCAGATCAGGAGTCATACTAGAACTAGAAGAGAGATGAGACTCACAGCGCAGATTGGAGCATTTGAAATGGACGAAGTCATTTTGGATTTAGGCTCAGAAGTTAATGTTCTCACCATGCAGACTTGGGAACAGATGGGTAGTCCTCAGCTTATCAGATCTCCTATCCATCTAAGACTAGCAAATCAGCAATGAGTTTCTCCATTGGGAAAATTACCCAATGTACCCATTGATATTGAGGGAGTAAGAAGTTCTGCAGACTTTGAAGTAATCAAAATTCTGGATGACAGTAGACCTTACCCAGCACTTTTAGGCATAGACTGGGCATTTGATAATCTGGCTGTCATTAATTTGAAGAAAAGATAGATGACCTTTGAGGATGACCAGATTAGGGTCATTGCACCACTTGATCCCCTTCAAGGACCACGGTATATTGAACCCATTCGAGCAGAAGAAGAAGTGCGCCACATGGAAATTTTGTATCAGATGACTGCTAGTCATAATTATTATGTCAATCCCATAGTGGACGGCCATATCAGCTAGCGATGCGATAGCTCGTGCGCATCAGATTCAGAAGCAGGACTGGAAAACTAGCAGAATCGCTTACATGAGGTTTCTGCAAGGCGTTGCGCCATGACGACTAAATCCATTCGATGGATTGGCACAAAATTGAATAACACTCCAATCTTTGATGGTTTAACTGGAGTAAGTGAATTCATACATGCATATGAACAAGAAATCCCAAATGAGTAGTGCATACAAGCATTGGATGTAGCACTGCGTGCTACACCTGCAAGATGGTTGGGTGCGCATAAAGAAAATATCGACACATGGAAAGACTGTCGCAGGTTGATACTGCGCAGATTTCAAGATACTACAACAGGAGTTTTGTGCAAATATGATGGACAGAATGACCCCAGGTCACACGTTGAAGCATGTATTCAGCAATGGTCAGATATTCCAGAGGATGAGTGGGTTCACCTATTCATCCACACGTTGGATATAGTTCCAAGGAACTGGTACACTGAAACAGAATTGCGCAAAGGCACTATCACTTGGCCTCTCATGATTGAAAGTTTTCAACTCACTTTCAACTTTGAGTCAGAACATCCAAGCATCGATCAGGATTTAAAGTGTATTAGAAAGAAGATATTTGGACAATGTCCTTTACCAGAGTATTCTCAACCAGATTGGGTTGTCCAGATGGAACATGCCCTGGAATGCTATAATTTCACCACTAGAGAAGAGGATGATGATCCTCGCAACATCAATATTTCAGAGTCAGAAGGGATGCACAAAGTCGAAGGCCCTCTGCTTGATATCCCTGCCATTATAGAACACATCAAGCTCAAGAAGATTAACATTGGTACAGAAGACGGACCCAAGTTTGCCTCTATAGGAGATTATTGGGATGAAGAAACTATTGGCCATATTGCAGATTTACTACATGAGTACCAGGATATCTTTCCTACCAAGTTTACAGAAATGAAAGGCATCCTAGGAGATTTAGGAGTTATGCGCATACCTTTGAAAGTGGATGCTAATCCAGTAAAACAGCGCCCGTACAGGTTGAACCCGCGATATAAAGAAAAGGTCAGAGAAGAAATTGATAAGATGCTCATAGCTGGTATCATTGAGCCAGTAGAGGAAAGTGATTGGATTAGTCCTATGGTGGTACAAGAGAAAAAGACAAAAGGTGAAATAAGAATCTGCGTGGACCTGCGCAAGCTCAACGACGCATCAGCGCATGATCCATTTCCTACGCCCTTTACAAACGAAGTGCTTGACAATGTTGGAGGACAAGAGGCTTACTCCTTCACTAATGGCTTTTCAGGATACCATCAGATCAGAATCCATCCAGAGGACCGCCATAAGACCACTTTTGCGACTGAATGGGGCTCATTCCAGTATACGGTAATGCCCTTTGGTCTTAAAAATGCTCCTGCTATTTTCTCTAGAGTCGTTGTTGCTGTTTTTAAAGAATTCATTCATAAGTTTCTAGAAGTCTATTTTGATGACTGGACTGTGTTTGGTTTACTAAAGAACCATATAGGGAATCTAAGGATGATGTTAGAAAAATGTAGACAGTATCAAATTTCCCTTAACTTGAAAAAATGTATCTTCTGTGCTCCTTTTGGTATTTTGTTGGGTCACATTATGTGCAGACAAGGACTCATGATGGATCCTGTGAAGGTTGCCATCATTGCTAACTTTCCTGCGCCCAACTCAGTCAAACAATTGCGCACTACATTGGGACATATAGGATACTACAAGAAATTTATCAAGGGTTATGCAAAGATCACTGCGCCTATGGAAAGACTACTGAAAAAGGATTCGAAATTCCAATGGACAGAAGAATGCCAATAGAGCTTGGACATACTTAAAGGAAAGATGGTCACAGCACCTATTCTAGTTTTCCCAAACTGGAGAAAACCCTTTCATGTTCATGTAGATGCTTCTTCCATAGCATTGGGGTTTGTACTGACACAACCAGGAGAAGGAGGTATTGACCACCCCATTGCTTACTCTAGCAGAAAGCTGTCTACAGCTAAGAAGAACTACACCACTACAGAAAGAGAAGGACTCGCTATGGTGCATGCCTTACAGAAGTTCAGACACTATCTATTGGGTGCTCATTTTAAAATGTATACTGACCATTCTGCTTTGAAGTACTTGGTCAATAAGCCAGTGTTAGGGGGAAGAATTTACAGATGGCTACTCCTCTTCCAGGAGTATGATTTTGAGATTATTGTGGAGCCCGGTAGATTGAATGCAGCACCTGACCATTTATCTAGGATAGAGTCAGGGGAGGAACCTACAAATTTGGAGGACAATCTGCCTGATGCGCAGCTGTTTTCTGTTCAAGCAACAGACGAGTATTATTCTGATATTCTTGAGTTTCTCACTACAGGGCAAGCGCTAATTGATTTCACAATGCAGCAGAAGAAACAACTTGTTTTCAAAGCCGCAGACTTCACTTTGATAGCAGGCCATCTCTATAAGTTGGGCCCTGATGAAGTCTTGCGCAGATGCATTTTACCACATGAGAAGAATTCCATAATCACAGAAGCACACTCAGGAACCGCAGGAGGCCATTTCGCAGGAAAGCTGACTACGCAGAAGATCTTAGCTGCAGGTCTTTGGTGGCCAACATTGCACAAGGATACTAAGGAATTCTGCAAGTGTTGCGATGTGTGCCAGTGAACAGGAAAACCTTCAAGAAGAGATGAAATGCCGCTAAGACCCCAGATAACAGTGCGTGCTTTTGATAAGTGGGCCATTGATTTTGTGGGACCTATCAACCCACCAAGAAAGAGAACCGGCGCAAAATACATCATCACAGCTACTGAATACCTCACCAGATGCGCTGAGGCGAAGCCAGTTAAGAATTGTGACGCTATCACTTCTGCGCAGTTCATTTTTGAGAATATTGTCACTAGATTTGGATGTCCACTGATTCTAATGAGTGATCAGGGCACACATTTCCTGAATGAGACTATAGAGGCCCTTACTAAAGAATTCCACATTAGTCACCATAAGAGTACACCCTACCACCCTCAAGCTAATGGTACGGTGGAGGCATTCAATAAGATTCTGGAGAATGCCCTGACCAAGATCTGTAATCAACAAAGAGATGATTGGGACCTTAGAGTCACAGCTGTGTTATGGGATTACAGAACCACATGCAAGAAATTAACAGGTCACACACCTTTCAGTTTGGTGTATGGACAAGAAGCAATCATGCCCATGGAATACATTGTTCCCAGTCTCAGAATTGCTCAAATTACAGAAATGGCAAATACTGATACTATGAGTGAAAGGCTGTCACAATTGGTTTCCTTAGAAGAAGACAGGATTTTAGCTGGATTCCATCAACAAGTGTAGAAGGCGAGACAGAAGGCTTGGCATGACAGGCATATTAAGAATAAAGTATTTCAGGAAGGAGACTTGGTACTCCTCTATGATAGTAAATTCATCAAGTTTCCAGGCAAGTTTCGTGTACATTGGTTAGGCCCTTTTCAAGTGATGAAGATAACAGAAGGTGGAGCAGTTTAGCTTGCGAAGCTTAATGGAGAGTTGCTGCCCACAATGATCAACGGGAGTCAGCTCAAGCTTTATCGCGACGGCCACTTCACCCTGTCGACCTAATCAGCTGCTAAAGTCGTGTAGATGTCCAGTGTAGTTGAAAGAGGCATCGCATTTATCACAGTCTACACGGAAGTCGCGAGACATTTTCAGTCTCTGGCTTCTCGCGCAGTTCCTCGAAGCATCCGCGCAGTCAATAAAGCCTGTTCTGAGCAGGCCTATTTTCGCTCTTGCGGAGTTCCCTGTTGTCGATTTGTCGCTCTTGCGGAGTTCTCCTCGTCGTGGATCCCTCCATGTGCATAGTTACCCATGCTGAAGTTACCCGGCAAAAATTTGAATTGCGGTAGTTCTGTAGCCGCATCTGAGTCTTAATGAAGGATGAGACCACCATCTAATTGTACTTTCTCTAACAGATTTGGCTTGATTTCCCTAAGATTCGCATTTAATTAAGGAGCCGAAGGCCTTAGCACATCTCCCAAAGGCTGTCAGAGCCCATCCCTCGCATTTAATGCACCACAGAGGCACAGGGGGGGGCATGTCAACTCATTCGCTTAGGCACCAACAGTTATTAGTGCCACCTGTCCGCACCTACTACTGCCCTCAGCTATAAATACCCCTCATTCGTATATGCTTGGGTTACTTTCCTTGCTATTGATTTGTATAGTTGTCCTGATTGAGAGTCTAAGCCATTGTTTTCAGAGCTGTGTCGTGCAGACTGCTTCCCTCTGTTTTTAGAGTTCGCATCCTACGTTGTTCCGCCCTTTTCTATTCATTGTTTGTCGTGTATGCAGGTTCATGTCGGAGAACCTGTCAACTGAAGAATTCGTCCGTCACTTCAGACGCAAAGGGTTAGACTTTGGTATGGCTACGCCGAACAAGACTGTCAAGCTTCCTACTTTCTTTGATCCCAGACAGTCCCCGAGCACAAGGGCGTCTCAACAACAGCCCCAGCAGCAGCAGCCGGAGGTACCCATTCCAGAGCCCTTGTCCACTCTGGTTAACTACATTCCTCCGTGCCCAGATGATGCACCCGAGGTGCGTATTCCTAAGAATGCCAAGTATTTGATTCCGCTGCCACCAATGGAGAAAATCGTGGAAGAAGAAGGATCCCTACTTGGACATCTCCCGCTGGTTAAGTTTTCTGACTTCAACTTGGGAGATTATAGAACATATCCTCAGTTTTCACCAGATCACTATCTGACGGTGGTCCATAATCCTATTAAGAAGATTGATGAATTCGTCCCACAGGAATTTGCAGTAAATCTAGACAAGCCTGGACTGTTGAACCTGTTGAAGCTACCGCACTTCGGGCATAGCAATGAAGTTAATGTGGTTGTCAAGGTCCTGTTATCCTATGTTCACGGTGGTTATCTTTGGCTAGGGAGGCCAATTGATCTGAATGTGGACCTGATTCATCGAATTACCGGCCTATCTAAGGTTGGTAAGGACCCCAACGTCCATTTTGTTGGTAAAGACAAGGACCGAAAGTTGGCTACATAAGTGGTGCAGAAATACAAATTGTCGAGAGGAGGTCGGGCTTATGACCTCACTGTAGTTGAAGATGAAGCACGCAGATTCACAGGCAGTCTGCTTGCAGGCAGACTTTTAACGAAATGCTGACCTAAAGAAGTCCCTGGAGCTGTTGTGGAGCTCGCAATTGCAGCTGCGGAGGGAGAGCAGTATAACTGGTGTCTCTTCCTCCTGAATTAATTCTTGGAAGACTGCCGGAACGTTCAGGACACCGCCAATCAGCTGTTCCATTTCTCTTGGCTCTTGATCTTGTGTGCCTTTGTCGGGTGGAAGGAACCGCCCAACACTCAGTTTCTTCCGCACCGCTCAGGAGAGGTTACAAGGATGCGCTATGTCAACCTCTGGGATTCTAGTAATCCCGTGAAGCGCAAGATGAACCACGCCATGTTCTTCGAGTATTATCATATTCTCAGGGATACCATCCTGGAGATGTCAAGGCTTACTGAGGAGATAGCAGAACTCTATGGAACGAAGTTGGTCTTTTCTTCCAACTTGCATGAAATCTATTTCCACCCTGACGAAATTCAGTGGGAAGAATGGGCCGTAGGGCTCTACCGAATGACTGCCCAAGACGTGGAGGACACTGTGAAGTCCTAGCCAGATGAATGGAAGCAGGTCGCTGAAGCCGCTACCACAATGCCACCCCCTGAGGCGCCAAAGAAAGTTAAAGGCAAGGAAAAGATCGGGCAAAAGAATGGTGAAGGTCCGTCAGGATCGGCTACCAAGAAGCAGAAGCTGTCGCACCCCGCAGAAGCGACTGGAGATCCCTATGAGATCCTTGCTGCGAGGCTCAACCAGTACTTGAAGGAGCCATTTCAGGAGCTACGTGCCTCCCAGGCCAATATCAAAAGTGATCTAGATCTGCAGCTCGTGGAGTTGAAAGGTCTCGCAGGACGAATTGCACAAACCCATGCGCCAGCATCCGGCTCACAAGCGCCGCAAGCATCTACAAGCACCGAGCGGGTTGAAGTACCTACAGAAAGGCACACTATCGTCCACATCCCGCCCGCAAGCATGACACTCCCGGATCCTCTGGCTGCACCGCAGATAAGCGCGGTTGGCCCTGTTGAAATAAATTTGTCACTAATTCCGTTGGAAACTCTACAGTTGGTTCACGAGCAGGTCTCTACTGAGCTGAGAGCTAGGGAGCTCTCCACATTCCATGCCAATCAAAGACTGCATACGTAGGAAGTAGAGCTAAGGGTAGGCTATAAGGATATCTCTACGCAGCTTGCACTTCACGAAGTGCGAGACACTGGGCTAAGGAATGCCGTCGATGAAATCGCCCAGGAGCTGTCGGCCTGCCAGATTCAACCAGACCTTCCTTTAGTTGAGAAAGTGCAATGCATTGGCAGAAGGGCGAAAGCCCTAGAACAGCAAGTATTTGCTATGGCTGAGGACCATAGAAAGCAGCTCGTCGAGTTGGAAGCTCGTGTCGTAGTGCCTCCCGCAGATGATAAGCAAGAATGACTTGAAGCACTGCGCATAGCTTCTACCCAAATGAAGCGCAAAACAAATGAAGCCCAACAGTTAATGACGCAAGCTATGCAGGCTTGAGCTAAGCTCGAGAAGCTCCCTTCTAAAGTTTCCCTTTTGGAACATGTGAAAGCAGCAGAACAGTCCCTAACTATTTTGAATGAAGAAGCTAAGCCCTTGGAAGGCTTAGCCAAAATGAGAAAGATGAGCGAAGTCCGCAAAGTCCAGCAAGAACTGCACAGGCTCAGAGACAAAGATGCTACTCTCGCCAACATCATTCAGTCGTTTATGGATGAGTATGCTGAACTTGTTGCCCAAGCAGAGGCCAAGGTCAAAGCATTTGCTGAGTCTCAAGAGTTGGTCGATGGCGCAGAAGGAGAAGAAGCTACTTTAGACCTGGTGCAGACAGCCACGAAGTGCGTGCAAGACATGGACTCCGCTATTGCGCAGTGGAAGCAAGCCTTCGCTGTGACCCAAGCAAAGTCAGATGCACAAGTAAAATGACCGCAAGCTAGTGCGAGTGGCTCGGGGACGAGCCACAAGTAAGTGTTAGGGGCCTGTTGGAGCATAGGCCGCAGCTATGGCAAAGATGCCAAGTTTTAGGAAAAAGCACTAAGTTTTGAAGGAAAAGTGCTAATTTTGAGGAAAAGAACCATTTTTGGGTAGAAATGAACAGTGCGCGGTACGGCGCCAGATGGACGAGCTCACCGCAAATTGCGGGCTAGAAATCGTGGAGCTCGCATGCACAAGTCAAAGGAAAGAGTAAATAAGGTGGCCGAGTAGAAAGCTCAACCACCACAATAAATGAAGCGGCGGAATAGAGGGCTCAGCTGCCCTCATTAAGGCAAAGTACAGGAGTTATGGTTGCTCGGACCAAGGAAGAGCAACGGGTCGAAGCATTGAAGGCGAAGGACAAGGAGCAAAGAACGATGAAGCGGCGCCCATACCCGCGATTTGTGCCGAAAATCACGGAGTCTGCAGGAAGCTGCGACGCGACTGCAAGAGGCGCCTACAATACACCTAGCCATGTCCGTGGTTAGGGTTTTTGGGGATCACTGTTGGGAAAGGCCCACAGTTTTGTAAAGGTGCGACCCTCAAGGCCACCTATATATATGTGTAATTGAAAAGGGAAAAGAGTTAGATAGTTACTGAGTTACACGGACAGTCTAAGTTGATGTTCGAGTCATTTGTATTGCTGTATCTTTTACGTTGTTAATGATCATTTTGTGCATGTAAGAAGGCCATGATCTCGCAGGAAGACTGCTTGGCGTAAGGGCCATTGCATGTATCGACCAGTCGCAAGAGGACTGAGAGGGGAATGTAATTGTATGTCTTTGTCATGGTAATATCTGTAGAAGAATAGAATAGATCTAAGAGAAGGGCTCCCAGCTGTGTGCGTGAAGTTTCCCAAAAAGATCTAAGGCTGCAGCTGTGTGCGCAGGGGAACTGTGTTATCCCCATCTCAAGATAATATAAAACACAGTTCTCGTGGACGTAGCTTCCCGCCTGGAAGTGAACCACGTAATTCTTGTTGTTGTGGTGATCCTTTATGTGATTGCATTTCTTTGCTTTACTGTCTATGTTTCTATGAATGTTTCGCTATATTTATGAATGATTATGTAAAGTAAATCCTGGAAGTTCCCTTAGAAGTTGTACTTGTGAATTGACGAAGGAGTCTGTAAGAACACTGTCGCCGTAGCGCTAAAGGAGTGTGTTACAGCGTTGTGGCGCAAGGGCAGAGACGATACATAGTGTATCGGAGGTAGTGGGTAAAAGACTTGTGCGCAGGTGCGGAGCTACCGCGCAGCTCGGCTGAGAAGAGTGAGTTCCAGCGCTGTAGCGCTGGGAGACCTGTGAAAGAGTAAGACACTCTGTTCAGGGGTTACCTCCAAGAAGGGAAGAGAGAAGACTGTAGACTCCACACCACCTAGGTTAAGAAAACCTGATTCCTTAGCCCCCCCATAGCCACTTCGGGTGAGACTTCGGGCTGCTACGCAACTCGTTGCCGAAAGGGCCAGTGCGCCAAAGGGGTGTTTGTTGTTGCGCATCCTGAAAACCCGGGTCTGTCCAGAAAGCAGCCAATAGGATCTCTTCCCTCTAAGTAACTGGGATCCCCTCTCATAGAAGGCACTATCCAAAAGATCTCCTGGCAGGACCTTCTCGACAGACTTCGAAGTAGGCTTGCTACTTGGACTTTGCGACCCCTAAACCTTCCTAGCCGTCTGATTCTGTTTAAACTGTTCTCCAAGCAATGTCGGTCTACCTTTTCTCTATACTTTCTGCGCCAAAGGATATTATTAAGGAAATTCGAGGTATCCAGAGAAATTTTCCTTGGGGTGGTAGGGAGAAGAAGTCCAAATTTTCCATGGTTGGTTGGGATAAAATCTATCGCCCAAAGGACAAAGGGGGTTTGGGTATCAGAGACCAAGAGGTTATGAGTGAAATTTATGGCTCTAAAATATGGTGGAGGTGGTGCAACTACAAGATGGAACCTTGGGTGAAATTGTGGCATGTGAAATATGCTAGGGAGAGACCAATGGGGCAATTGATTATATATAATGAGGAGAGGATGGGATCTCATATTTGGATGAAATCCCAGTTAGGTCGAAAGCTCGTTAAAGATCATAGTTTTTGGGAAATTTGTGATGGTGAACTAGCTAATTTCTGGGATGATTCTTGGAATCAACTCCCAAAATTAGGGGCAGATCCTAGATGGCAGAATATCAGAGCTAGAGGGATGGAAGAAGGAAAATTAAAAGTATGCCACTACTGGGAAGATCCCCCCTTGGATGGGAATAGGAAATGGTTGGGTCGGCATTGGTGGGAAGGACTGGCTAATGATGAGGATCTTCTCTCTTTCGAGATCATTCTCCAGGAAAGATTCATCCACTTCAAAACAGGAATTGATAAGCTGAGGTAAGGCTACAAGCAGAAAGGCACTTTTAGTATTAAAGAAGCATATGACATTCGAACTAACCGAGAGGAAGGGGGTTAAGCAACCTGGCAGAAGATCTAGCAAATGAATCCTTGGACAAAGACGACCATCTTCTACTGGATGGTCATTTGGCGAAGGATTCTAATAGGATAAAATCTAAGGAAGAGGGGGATTCATGGCCCTTCCCGATGTCCCTTATGCCTCAACAATGAATAAACCTTAGAGCATCTTCTGGATGGCTGTCCCTATTCTGCTTCGTTATGGGATAGAGGGGCCATGATATTTAGGAGGAGTGATCGAATGCGAGGTCAACCTAACCAATCTCTTAAGGAATGGAATGATAAGGCCTTCAAGAATCTGATCCTTGGGATGTTATGGACGATGTTCCCAGGGATGATCCTCTAGAATGTGTGGAAGGAAAGAAACGAACGCATATTCAGGGATAAGAAGCACAGTGAAGAGGAGGTGTGGCAGAGGCTAGTCAACAACTTGCAAGAGACAATACGAAGCATGCAATGGGGAGAAAGAGAAAAGGACCTCTCGGAGGAAGAAGTGCCCATTGCGGCAGGATGGGGTTTGGGAAGGAGAGACCTAGATGGGATTCGAAGGAAATACAAGATTTACAAACCATCTAGTCTAAATTTCTGGTCTCCTCCATTGTTGAATGTGTTTAAACTTTGATGGAGCATCTAGAGGAAATACGGGAGTAGCGAGGTATGGAGGAGTTTGTAGAAATGCTTCTGGGATCATCCTGAAAGTTTTTTTCGGATACCTTGGCATTGATACTAAAAATTCTACAGAATTAGAAGGCCTCATCCAGGGTCTCAAACTTCTTGTCAGGGAATGATGGTTTCCGATGATTGTGGAGGGTGATTCCAAAATCATTGTCCAAATGGAAAATAAATTGTCTAGTGGCCAATCAGCGGAACAAATCACTACCACCCGGCGGCTCTCGAGCAGGTTGGAAAACCCGAGGCACCTCGTCTCTACTCATAATACCATATCCTTTAGCCATGTTCGGCGAGAGGCGAACAAAGTCGCAGATCTCTTAGCCAACCTTGTAGCCGAAGGAGTTGGGGCCCTCACTATAGGTAATATGGATGACTTTAGGAACGAGAATTGGGCACCCAATTGCAACCACCTTGCTAACTCTGATTTTGAAAAAAGTAGACAGGTGGACAATAGCGGGCAGACTACCTAGGACGATGACAGGAGGCAGTTGGAGATCGTTAATGGGATGTCAGGTCATCAAGGGTAATCATGCAGAAAAAGACAGATACCTCTAGCCTAACTACAGATCTCGGTACAAGAGGGTACAAGTTCAAGCGTGTGGGGAAAGGGAGGCTGGATCCGCACCAATTTACATATCTGGCAATTAAGTTCATCATAATTTTATTAATTGGGAGGAGTAAATCAACGGGAATTGGAAGGTACCAACCAGAGGAGGGAAGAAGCCATCCTATCATAGTTATTATGGCTTCCTCGGATTTATTTCTGAACGAAATACTATGTTGTTCCACTCGCAATTCTTGTTGCGCTAGCGTTTTTTCTCCTCTAGTGGTTGGCGAGTATCTCTAGGAGCTGGTAAGAGATAGGCTCACTCTAGTTCGACCGCTTGACTATGTGTGGTCCCTTCTGAATCTTTCCAGGATGGCTCCCAAACCACATCTCATTTTGGATTCGGGTAAGGGCCCAGGTCCTTGCAGGAAGAGGGGAAAAGCAAAGTTGGCGGAAGAGCAGGGTGGTAGAGGGGGTCGTATCACTGTTGATGTATATGTAACTTCGGAATGTATTTCACCCATGTATATTGTACTCCTATAAAGATGGTATTATTCCTCTATACGAAAGTGTCGTCATTTGTATTGACAAGTGTCGCAAGTGTCACAACTTGCATGTGATGGGTTATTAGACCACCAAGTGTGGGGTCGGCCCTGATTAGTATTACCATGGGTTATTAGACTGAGTTAGACAAGTCAGCCCTGCTAGTTTATTAGGCAAGTCAGGTCATGTATAAATAGAGTGCGGGAGGCACTCTATTTGATCACTTCATTATTCACTTCTACACTCTCCAGAAAGTGGCGCACAAGTGTGGAAGGAGGAGTAGCTGCTAGAAGGACTCTCTTGTACTTGGGTTGTATCATTGCTCTTTCTATCTCTGAGGAAGTTGTGGGGTTTTTCACCTTTATGGTTTTCCCCAGTGAAACCATTAGAGAGATTTTGAGGTCAAAAAATGGCCTCCTAAGAGATGTACTACAAAAATATGAGATATATTAAAATATTATGAATTGGGGGTTTTATGGGGTAGGTATATATGACAAGTCACCTCCCACACTATTTTCTATGCACAATATAAATAACCATGGTTGAGTTGCTTTTCAAAATTCACTAAAAATAAAATTAATAAAATAAGTCTACATTGATGTGACTACGATTCATTATAAATTCCTAAAAATTTATTGTCCTTTAGCATTTATTTGTCTTGAACTTGCAAATGAAATTAAATAATAAAAAATATTTTTAAGAGCTATTTTTTTAATTTTATGTTGACTTTTTATATTTAGTACTTTTCTCATGAATTTAATATAATGTAATTTAATTGAAAATTTATTTACATGTAAAATGTTAATAATATTATTATAATCCACATTGCATTATTATTATTATTATTATTATTATTTATTAAATCTATTATTATTCTTTATTAGTTTGACATTATATTATTAAATAGAATGGAGTGAATATATAATTTAAAATTAAAAACATAAAAATGATAATATATTATTTTATAAAAAATGTGAAAGGACTTTCTTTATGAATTAAGAGTACTTCACTTGAAAATGACAATAATATTATTTTATGAGAAAGTGTGAAAGGACATTCATTATGAGTACTTTACTTGAAAATGACAATAATATTATTTTATGAAAAGACTATCATTATGAGTACTTTACTTTATGACTTAAAAGTACTTACACCACTACCTTGGTTAACTATGTGTTTTCATTCACCATAGAAAATTTGACAAATAAGCATTCTTAACTCATGCAATGCCACCTCACCAAGGGGGATGATGTCATCTACTAGAATGTGATTGGTTGTTTTTTATAGTACATTTTCTTTGTTTTGAGACCATTTTTTGACCTCAAAATTTCTCTAATGCTCTGTGTGTTTATTGTCTTATGTGATTGCTTGTTGTGCATGATATGATTGATATGTTGTACAGGTTATTCTCTCACTAAAGATCCTAGAGTATGTTGAATTAATGCTCAAAATCTAACATGGTATCAGAGCTAACCTAAGAAGAAGACACTGTGCAGTTGCGGAAACTAGGATTTCTTGTTTATTGGGTTTCTCTCCACATATCTTAAAAGGCAGTAGGGTATTTTAACTCTCCTCAGCAAGGCACATCTTTCTGTTCAATCAGAATTCAATTCTGGGCACTTTCATTTTTTGCCCTAAAAATTAGGGTTTCCACAAAAATAGGAATTTCTGAAATCTGAGACCATAACTGGAAGCTCCTTGGAAAAATCGAAGTTTAGAGCTTTGGATCGAACTTTTTGGTTGGGTGAAGCTCTGGGAAACTCAAAAACTAATTCAGGGTCCTCCCTAGTGAATCCGGGAGATTGAAAAGCATTTATGAAGGGTGAAACTTTGCAGTTTTCAAATTCTGAGTATACCAGGCTGATCAGCTCATCAAGGCACATCTTTCTATCCTTTCAGAAGTTTGAAATTCAAAGTTTGAATATTTAGGGTTTCTCTAACAAACCCTAATCCGACACCAGATCCAGTTTTCAACAAATCAAGTGGTAAGACCTAAAACTTTCTATTTCCATTTGAAGTACTCTTTAAAATGTCTCACCACACCAATCTTGAGGATAAGCTTGAAGGAGCTGATAATTTTCGAGCATGGAAGTATAGGATTGGGTTAATCTTGGAAGAGAATGAGTTGGACAATTACATAAGTGAAGAGGTCCCTGTCCCACAGGGAGAAGAGGCTAAGGCCTTACACAAGAAGAACTTGGTCAAGGCAAAGAGGATCATTGCTGATTCTATCAAAGATCATCTCATACCACATGTGTCATTTCTAAAGACAACTAAGGAGATGTTTGATTCCCTGACCAAGCTATTTGAAGGGAAGAACATAAATCGGAAGATGACCTAAGGAATCAATTGAAGAATGTCAAGATCCAGAATGCGGAGACTATGCAGTCTTATTTCTCAAGGGTCTCCCAGATAAAAGAATAACTTGAAGCTGCGGGAGAAGATATAGAAAATGGAGAAGTGGTAATGACCACTCTTAATGGCCTTCCTAGGTCATGGGATTCCTTCATCAAAGGAATTTTTGCTAGGAAGAAACTAATCTCATTCAGTAGGCTGTGGGAAGAATGCTCACATGAAGAAGCTCGAATTGTAGCTCAAGAAGAGAAGATGGGGAATGAAGACCAAGCTCTCACAGCCAATTCCAAAAGACATGATGACAAAAAGGCTCACCATCATGGCAAAAGGCATCACCATCAGAATCAAAGGGGTAGTCCCAAACCTTGAATAAACATGTCCTATATCTGTTTCTATACATGTGATGAGAAGGGACACTATTCCAGGGATTGTCCCAGAAATAAGAAAGATGGTTCTCACAAGAACAAGAACATCAAAAGAAGACATCATTCTCATGTTGCAGAGGATGATGAACCTCCCAGGAAGAGGGCTAGAGAAGAAAGTGAAGATTCTTCAAGTGATGAAGAGTATGTTATGATTTCTGCTCTCACTGGAACCATTACTCATGGAAGTAATGATTGGCTTATAGATAGTGGGGCTTCCAAACACATGACAGAATTCAAGGAATCCTTTATGAACCTATCTGAACATGAATCACCCCACAAGGTGAAACTTGGGGATGACTACCAGTATCCAATAAAAGGAAGTGGTGAAGCTTCCTATAAGCTAGACTCTGGAAATTCTATGAAGATGAAAGATGTACTATATGTTTCAGGTCTCAAGAAGAACCTATTCTCCATATTTGCATTAGATGAAAAAGGCATGAGGGTTGCGTTTGTAGATGGCCAAGTCCTAATGTTGCCAAAGGGTAAGACTATAGATGATGCAGTGGTGATTGGAGAGCAAGAGGGAGGACTATACAAATTGAAGGGCCAACCAGAACAAGCCATGGTCCATGATTCAGTAGAGCCAAGTGAACTTTGGCATCGAAGGCTTGCACACATGCACTATAGGCATTACCAATTGCAAGCAAAGCTATAGAAGGTCTTCCTGAAATCCAAACAAAGCATGAAGGTATTTGCAAAGTTTGTGTAAAGGGAAAGAACACAAAGAAGACATTTCCAAGCAGTGAAAGCAAGGAAAAAAGAATCTCGGAAATCATCCACTCTGATGTATGCGGTCCTATGTCATCCAGTTCTCTGAGTGGTTATGTATACTATGTTTCCTTCATTAATGATTTCTCTAGGAAGACTTGGGGTTACTTCTTGAAGAACAAAGATAAAGTATTTGACAAGTTCAAGGAATTCAAAACCTTAATAGAAAACCAAACTAACATGAAGATCAAGATCTTCAGATCCAACAATGGCGGAGAATTCACTTCAGGTGACTTCAAGAAGCTATGCAGTGATTCAGGGATTAAGAGGGAGTTGACTACTCCTTACAATCCACAACAGAATGGGGTTTCCGAAAGGAAGAATAAAACAATCATGGAAGCAGCTAGGGCAATGCTTCATGACCAAGATCTACCTATGCACTTATGGGCTGAAGCAACAAGGACAACTGTATATGTGCAGAACAGAACACCTCATAAGATACTTGACAACAAAACACCAGAAGAAGTGTTCACTGGTAAGAAACCAGAAGTTAGCCATCTTAGAATATTTGGTTGTCCAGTATACACTCACATCCCAAAAGAAAAGAGGACAAAGTTAGATCCTTCAGTAAAGAAGGGCATATTCGTGGATTACAGTAAAAGCTCGAAGGCTTATAGAATCTACTTCCCAAGATTCAAGAAGATTGATATCAGTAGGGATGTAACATTTGATGAAAGCTAAGCATACATCAAATCAAGGAAAACACCAGTTGAAGATAATGAAGAACCCATAATATCTAGAACTCAAGACACCACCATTAATGAAGCAGTTCCTGAAGAAGATCATGAAATGGAAGATCCACACCAACCTGTAGATCCACCCTGTGAGAAGAACTATCACAAGAGGAAACTAGCATGGGCTAGAGAGCTCATCCAAGATGCAGAAAGGTTTGGCATTCCAGAAGAGGAACATAGAGAAAGGAAAAGGACAACATCACATACCAGCTATGTTTCTTTACTCTGTGACATAATGAACAAAGAACCTTCCAGTTGTGAAGAAGCAGTGGAAAATAAAGAATGGAAGGATGCCATGGTCGAGGAATACCAGTCGATCATGAAGAATGATTTTTGGGATGTGGTCCCAAGACCGGATGGGAAGTCTGTAGTAAATTCCAAGTGGATCTATAAGATCAAGCATGCTGTAGATGGTAGCATAGATAAATACAAAGCTAGGTTTGTAGCTCGTGGCTTCTCCCAGAAAGAAGGGATTGATTATGAAGAGACTTTTGCTCCTGTGGCCAAATACACTTCCTTTAGATCAGTACTTGCTTTGGCTACAGTGATGAAATGGAAGGTACATCAGATAGATGTCAAGACAGCTTTCTTGAATGGTGTAGTTGAAGAGGAAGTGTATGTGGAGCAGCCACTCGGGTTTGAGACACATGACCAAGGGTCACATGTGTGCAAACTGAAGAAAGCCCTATATGGTTTGAAACATGCACCCAGGACCTGGTATGGCAGGATAGATGGCTTCCTATCTAGTTTGGACTTTACCAAGAGTAAAGTGGATTCCAACCTTTACTACAAGGTTGAGGAAGGCAATCCAGTGATACTGCTATTGTATGTGGATGACCTGTTTGTAACAGGTGAGGATAAATTGATTGTCGACACGAACAGGAAGCTTGCTGTCGAGTTCGAGATGAAGGACTTGGGTAGGATGCACTACTTTCTTGGTATGGAGGTGTGGCAGAGCGCAAATGGAATCTTCCTTGGACAAGGGAAGTATGCAGTAGAGATACTAAAGAGGTTTGGGATGATGGACTGCAAGGCCATGGCCACACCTATGGCATCAAACCTGAAGCTTCTGTGTGATGCTTCATCTGAGCCATTTGATGCTACAATGTATTGTCAGATGATTGGGTCCTTGATGTACCTGACAAATACGAGACCAGACATTTGCTTTGCGCTGAACACCTTGACCCAATACTTGACAGATCCGAGACATGTTCACCTAATAGCTGCAAAGCATATTCTGAGGTACCTGAAGGGTACAGTTGACTATGGGCTCAAGTATGAGGCGAATCAAAAATTTAACCCGGAGGGTTATGTTGATTTGGATTGGGCAAGCAGTGCCATTGATCGGAAGAGAACTTCGGGGTGCTTCTTCAATATGGGATCCGGTATGATCTCTTGGTTTAGCAAGAAGCAGTCCTGTGTGGCACTGAGTACAACCGAAGCATAGTATGTCACAGCTTGTTCGGCTAGTTGTGAGGCAGTATGGCTTAGGAAGCTATTGTCTTATTTGTTTGATCTCCAACTGAGTGCTACTTGTATATATTGCAACAACCAGAGTTGTGTGAAGTTGTCGGAGAACCCAGTGTTCCATGACAAGTCGAAGCACATTGAGATCAAGTATCACTATATCAGGGATATGGTGCATAGATGAGCAGTGAAGCTCCTGTATGTTGCGAAAGACGAGCAGATAGTCGATGTGTTCACCAAGCCGGTGACTAGAGTAAAGGTTGAATACTTCAAAGGAAGACTTGGTGTACTTCAGATCGAGATACCTTCCAAGGGGAAGTGATGATTCTGGAGACACAGATGCACACAAGCCATTCTCACATAGTTAGAGGAAATTCCTTCTATGGTGTAGATGTAAGGGCTGGGGCCATTCTCACATGGTTAGAGGAAAGTCCTTCCATGGTGAGATGTAAGGGCTAGGCCATTTTCACATGGTTAGAGGAAAGTCCTTCCATGGTGAAATGTAAGGGCTGGGCGTGGCTTTTCCGACATGGTCAAAAGAAAGTCCTTCCATGGTTGTGATGTAATTGTCGAGCTTTTTCGACATGGTCAGAGGAAAGTCCTTCCATGGTCGTGATGTAATTGTTGTAGCCATTCCGACATGGTCAGAGGAAAGTCCTTCCATGGTCGTCGATGTAAGTGCTGTGAGCCTTTCCCAGATGGTCAGAGGAAAGTCCTTCCATGCCGATGAGTGTAAGTGTTGTGTGTGTGCATCTGGGGTGTGCTCCGTGGACTATGAGGTGATCTGAAGACGATGATGTGACAGTATGGTACACAGGTTTTGTAGAGGCATATGATCAGTCCTGAGATGCTCTTGCAGGTTTTGCAGAGGCAGTGTAATCAGTCCTAAGCTGTACCTACTTGATGGCTTGCTCATAGAGATGTTGAAGACCTACATGGAGGCTAGGCCTACATCCAGCATGAAAAAGAATTGGCTCTGTAGATGATGAAGACCTGCAGGTGGTGGGCCTACATCCAGTATGAAAAAGGACTGGCTCTGTAGAACTTCCTATGATGAGTAGATTGGAGATTGATTGAGATAGCAGCAGCGATGATGATGATTCGATGATGATGATTCGATGACGATGATCCAGTGACAATGATCCAGAGAAGAAGACTTGTGCTAGCAAATCTGTGTCGAGAAATACCCTCCTAGTTAAGAGTGAGTGTTGATGTATATGTAACTTTGGAATGTATTTCACCCATGTATATTGTACTCCTACAGAGATGGTATTATTCATCTATACGGAAGTGTCGTCATTTGTATTGACAAGTGTCACAACTTGCATGTGATGGATTATTAGACCACCAAGTGTGGGGTCGGCCCTGATTAGTATTACCATGGGTTATTAGACTAAGTTAGACAAGTCGGCCCTGCTAGTTTATTAGGAAAGTTAGGTCATGTATAAATAGAGTGCGGGAGGCACTCTATTTGTTCACTTCATTATTCACTTCTACACTCTCAAGAAAGTGGCGCACAAGTGAGGAAGGAGTAGCTTCTAGAAGGACTATCTCTTGTGCTTGGGTTGTATCATTGCTCTTTCTATCTCTCAGGAAGTTGTGGGGTTTTTAACCTTTATGGTTTTCCTCAGTGAAACTCTATGTGTCTATTGTCTTATGTGATTGCTTGTTGTGCATGATATGATTGATATGTTGTACATGTTATTCTCTCAGTAAAGATCCTAGAGAATGTTGAATTAATGCTCAAAATCTAACAATCACAAGGGCCCAATCCCAGGCCCAGGCTGTGGCCACCTTCTTTCGGGACCGTATTTCTCCTGTGGTCCGAGATGATATTGAAACCATTGAAAAGCATCTATGGGAAGAGGTACAAACAATCCCCATTGAGGAAATTTGAATGGAGGTTGAAGAGTGGGTTGTGGACCCTGGTACCACAGCTGAAAGGTCCTCTGCTTATGATCGGATGATAATGGTCTATTGGGTGGTGAAGAACCTAATGGCGCACGTTACCATGAGTGACATGGTTAAGAGTCAGGGGGATGAGGAACCTGTGTGGGCTTGGAAGGACCATAATGCTGATAGTCGTCTGATGCACAACAAAATTGACCTAATTACGTCCAAGCTGGGCATTTCGTTCTATTATCCTAGTATGGAGAATGTGGAGACAATCGGCACTAGTAGCAGGCAGAGTCAGCGCGTTGACCCCGAAGCAGGGGGAGGGCGAGAAGAAGAAGCTGGCTGAAAAGATGAAGCAGCTTGACGTGGAAGGAACAAGTGGGGTTGACTGCTCCAAGAATCCGGTTTGAATTTCCGAGGTTAGCTGTGTGCAAGTTTAATTTCCAGTTTCCCTTTCATAGTTATGAATAGTTACAAAGTAGTAATAGCTTTATTCCATAGTAGAACTTGGAATAGGCTGTATTCTCCTTTTTGGAAGCCAGTTCAGAACATACTGATATTTTTTAGTACTTTTGTATTGTTGAAAATGGCTTTTGAATCTAGGACTCTGATACTCTGAAAGAGCGATATGTATCTGGTTTTTAAGAAGTAATATAGTTTTTATTTACAAAAAAAAAAAAAAAAATCTCTAAATGGCATAAATAATAATAATAATGCAATCATGCCACACCACGTGCTAGATGTTCCAAAAGGAGGACGTCATGCCCCAACTAACCATAGCAGATGTGTTCCCTCTATTGGCACACTTCTACTTCGACCAGGGTTCAACATTCAATGACATACCAATAAAACACCTTGCACACGGCCCGAAAGGGAATGAATCCCTTTCGGCAACACTTGCAAAGTAGATGAAGTCTCAACTGAAGTACCTATGGGGACTGCAAGAACCAAGCTTCTACAGCGCAGAAGGGGAATAGCTCGACATGCAATACATTCATTAACATATTCTATTCTAGAACATCGACAGAATCAAGGCTTTGACACATACATGACTTCGCCAGATTAATGTACTCATATTATAATTGAATTCACATTACATACACTTATGTCGATAATGCATTCATATAAGTATTCAACAGAGGAAAGAAACACATATCAAACCACGTCACTTCACACATCACAACACATAACACACCATGTTTAACGTGGAAACCCATCTGGGAAAAACCACGGAAGAACTTGTCTTTTATTATGAGTTGCAGCCAAATAAGCACTTCAGGTATGACTTACATATTTCTTCATGAATTACAAAGGATCTGTGCCTACAGCCTTCAGATTAGTGACTCAGTGTCCGCAAAATAACTCCGACTGATATAGCATAACGCTTCATTACAGACTCAAAATATAGTAGCAATAATAACCCGAACACAATAATCAAGGGTGCACTTAGCTTGCCCGAATACAATAACAGAGAGCAACCCTACAACTTCTCTCTTATTACAATAACAGAGAGCGACCATAAAAACTTCTCTCTTATTACATATTTATAGGGTGCACTTAGCTTGCTCCACTCCCACTAACCCACTAACTTATTAACCGACTCATTAATACAATGTGGACCAATCCTAACTAATTGACTCAACTCCGACCATTGACTCGATCAACATGACCGTTTTTCTTGTTTCCTTTGTCACTTCAACAAAGTTGACCGCTTCGCTGAACCACTTCTACTTTGTCTTTGTCCACACCAAAACTGTTTCTTCAAAAGTGGTACCTCCAAAAAGACTAGGCCCAACACCCTCAACGTCCTCCTTCATTATCCTTGTAGGCTTCTTCAATAAGTAAGTAAAATTTGTGGGTAATAGCCCAGAGGAGGGGTTTTACATCACAAAATAGGTCCCAGTGAGCAAATAAGGTGTGCTATATAGGGTACACAACCATTTACAAAGTGCTATCACCTTTTATATGGAAAATAAATGAGTGTGGCCACATGTCCAAGTGATTAGCCCCCAAGGGCACCAACCCCTATAGGGAAAGCACCTCCTAGAAGTGGAAATCAAGAGGACCATACATGACATGATTAAGGGTATTTAGTCCCAAATCAACACTCTACATACAAAAATGCTCAAAAACTTGGCCTTACATAGCATAATGCCACAATTTACACAAGGAACACCCATGGTCGATGTCGAAGTATACATTCGATGCCCAACAATGGACAGAGAAAATAATTATGTATATATAATAATAGTAAGAATATATATTGTAATGTTTGATAATAATAATAAAAAATGCGAAATAAATAACCATTGGACAAAAGAGAAAATAATTAAGTACACATTGCCAATTCAAAATATTATGGTAGAGTAATAATAATAGTAAGAATATATATATTGTAATGTTTGATAAAAAAATATAATTGCGAAATAAATAACATACTCTTTTAACCACTTGAGATAGATAAACCTAATGTTATGGTTGTTAAACTTGTTGTAATGATGATTGTTGACAGTTTAAATTGAAATTGTTTGCTTTCCAACTTTTGTATGAAAGATTGCTAAAAATGTCAAGGTTAATCTTTATATGAAATGTTGACTCCAAGTTGTTGGTAATGATTGAACATATTTGAAATATCATTGTAACTATTGTAATTAAATTCTTCATTGTTGAATTTTGTATCAATGTTTCAATTTAAACCATAATATTAACATTCTCTAACTTTGTTTTTTATTTTATTTTTATAAGTAAAACATTTCATATTAACAGTCCATCCAGAGATACATAGCTTCACAGGCACTTAAAGGCAGAGATGTCAAAACTGCCTAAAAATTCTAACTGTCATACTACCTATAGCTACCGCCTTAAAAAGAAACAACAGAGCCCCCCATCTACGGCTAAAACTGTCAATACTGCTGCTAATTCAAAAACCAGGCTCGTCAAAATAGAGATGCCTGAAAATATACAGCTCCATAACTTTTTTCTACTACTATGACTTAGATTAAATAGGCTATCCACAGGAGGAATCCGCCAATTACCAAACACAAAACATACCAAATGAAAAGCTACCATACAAAGCGACTTATACACTGTTGCAGCCAAGTTGAGTATTCGGGCCAGGGTTTCCCACTGCCCCAATGGGGGGTGCAGTACCACCAGAGCTTCTGAAGCCAGCATCACGTCTCGCAGAGCCACCTGATCTGCTTCTAGCACCCGTAGGAGGTTGAGGATTCGGAGGGTAAAGCATGATACCCATCTCCATTGCAATCAGGTCCACTTTCTTGTGCATCAATCTACAATCATTATTGTGCTCCTGCCAGGTGCAAGCCAGTTCAGTGTCTCCCATGGCCTTGTTCTCACATTCCATAAGAACATGGGAAAGCATGCCTTTAGTGACCCAATAAGTTGAAATAATGTGGTCGTAGGCATCCATGCGCCCCATAGTTGTTCCGGGGTCTTGAACCCACTCTTCCACCTCATCATGAATAGTTCCCATGTTCTGGTTCGTCACTTGATCCCAAAGTTCCTTCTCCAAACCAACAATTTCTTCTTGAATTTGCTGGGGGATGTGATTGCGGAAAAAATGAGCCGACTAGGCAACCGTGGACTGTTCACAGTTGGCCTTTTTAGCTTTATAGGAACCAACATTCTCTAACTTTGTTACTAATAATACTTAAATCTAATTGTATGCATCATTACATTGTGGATGACCTTCCTTGTGATTAAATCTCAAAGTGATGTAGCCCTTATTAACTTAACATGAATCTAAATATGACTAATACTTAGATTGATAGTTTATTTTCTCACTTTTAATGTGGGATGGAGGTCCATGTCCACTATCCTAGATTTGCTAAGATTCTTCATTATTTTTTTTATTACAATTTTTTTACGATTTTTATAAATAATAAATGATGTTTTGTATTATTGTAAACAATATAACATTAATTTGATTTAGGTTAATGATATTGTGCACAAGATACTAGTTTTAAAATAATAATAATAAAAAATTTGGCCCATAATTAATGTGTCTTTAATGCTATGGAGTAGTAGGTAGAGTATGAAATTAATATTATAGGAGGATTTTTACTCGGTTGGTGCAGGATATTCGAGAATACTCCATGGCTATCCACCGAAAACCTCGCCTGTTCAGTCACCGCCAGCTTATGAACATGCACCATCGCAGGGACATTAGCCCGAATATCGAGCTTTTGACGGGTTTTATTACCCGCTAATAGTGTTGTAAGATTTAGCAAATTACTCCAAATAAAATAGACCTGACTGCCAAATTAAAACCCACCCTTCAAATTTGATCACCGGCCACATTGCCAACAAAGGATGTTGATAATTCGTCCATTGCCTACCTGTCTGTAAAGTTGTTATTTCTAGATTTTGAAATCTGTATAGCTGTGCACCACTGAGAGGTAGACGCCCTTTCTTGTCTTTTAGTTTAATGCCTGTCAATTTGTGCAGTTGCACAAAAATCCATGCGACTTTAACCAGTTGGCATCTCCGCATTACGCATTAACGGAAGAAGTTATTACTTTAATGCGTGTCAATTTATGCAGTTGAGATTCACAGTGTGATGTGGATACTAGGTAGTAAAATTGGTAGTGAATACAATTATTATCGGTTGTTCTGACTAAATTTCATTTATTATTAAGAAAAACCATGTCATTGATATAATGGGTTGTTATGATTAAATTTCATTTATTATGATTATTATTGAAGAAAAATCATGTCACTAAAATAATTGATTGTTGTTTTTAAAAAATAGACATCAATTAGTGATTTTTTTAAGAAATTGAATCTAACTGGTTTTTTCAAATATAAAAAGCCAAATCTTAACCAATCAATAACAATTTTATAACATTATTTTTATTTTTAGTTTGTGAAAAGTTATAAATAAATAAAAAATGATGCATAATATTAGAAAAATTAATAACAATTTTATGACATTATTTTTAATTTCTGAAAAGTTATAAAAAATAAAAAAAGTATGAAAAAGAATCTTATTCAATGTTCGCCCTTAGTAGCAGATTAAAGAGAGAATACCTGCTAGTGATATGGAATAAAATTTATGTATATGGGATTTCCCATTGCTGACGTCCATTCCCCGATAGGACAGCGAAAACGCGTAGAAAAAAATGAATGAACCAGAATAAAAGATGGGAGGGCCGCATTAACTAGGGTTGAAGGGTTTAATCTATATTTGTATAAGTCTGCACATTGATCATTTACAATCTTCCCATGAATTTATTTGCCCTAGCCCAACAAGTAGCTAATCTCCTCCCGACGCATCGTCCATCGGCAATCTTCCCATAATTTTCTGTTCCTGTTTTTCAATTGGCTATGGCTGCCTCCACCTCCACCTCTGCTAATCCCAACAACAATTACGTCTACGATGTCTTCCTGAATCATCGTGGACCGGATGTTAAAAGGACATTCGCTAGCCATATCTACCGTAGGCTTGTTCTATATGGACTACGAGTTTTTCTAGACTTCCAGGAACTGCATGAGGGAGAAAACCTAACATCTCAAATAAAAGAAGCTATTGCATCCGCATCGGTCCATGTAGCCATTTTTTCTCATGGATATGCGGATTCAAAATGGTGTTTGGATGAGCTTCTCCTCATGTTAGAGTCGGGAGCTCCTATTATTCCAGTTTTTTACGGTGTCAAGCCTGCTGATCTTCGGTGGACACATGAGCAGGACGAAGGGGTATATGCTCGAGCCCTGCACAACCTGGAAAAGAAGAGAATGCATGATTGTCAACCGCGTTACAACTCTACAACTATTGGAAAATGGAGAAACGCTCTTTCTAGGGTTGCGGAAATAAGTGGATTAGATCTGGAGGCGTTTAACCGGTTAGAACTCAAACTTTCCCCTCCGTTGAATGCAATATGCAATATGTATAGGATGCTAAATTACAGTTCTATTTCTTAACTTTAGTTTTTTATATTATAATTTTGTGAATAACTAGTGACGAGGGGGAGCTGCTGGATAGAGTCGTTGAAAGTGTGATGAAAAGGGTTAGAAAACCACAGTTGGATGTGGCCAAATACCCCACTGGATTGGATGAAAAAGCAAACGATTTTGAAAGGACGGTATTATCGCAGCAGCGCAGCGGAAGAGTTCAGGTTGTCGGCATCGTCGGTCTGGGTGGAGTGGGCAAGACAACGTTGGCCAAAGAACTCTTCAATAGGAAGAGTTCTAATTATAGTAAATCCTACTTTTTATTCGACGTCAGAGAAAATGCTAAAAGTTCTTTACACTCCTTGCAGAGGAAACTTCTTAACGGCTTAATTCAATTGGATCAAGGAATAGACAGCGTTGATCAAGGTAAAGGGATGCTCAAGAAGTATCTCTCAAATTCACATGTATTGATAGTTTTAGATGATGTAGATCACGTGGATCAGGTGGATGCACTCTTGCCCGTGGACATCCTACACCCTGATAGCTTAATTTTGATTACATCTCGTGACAAGAATGTCTTGGCAAGGTCAGGATTACCAGAGTCATCAATTTATCAGTTAACAGGCCTTAATGCACACCACTCCAGAAAGCTCTTCTGCTCCTATGCTTTTTGCCAGCCCCATCCACTCTCAGGATTTGAAGATTTGGTAGATCAATTTTTAAGGGCTTGCAAAGAATTGCCCTTATCTTTAAAAGTGTTTGGGGGGCTTCTTCATGGAAACAACGACAAATCTTATTGGGAAGACCAACTCGATAGGTTACAACAGACACTTCCAAATGAAATACAAAAGACGCTTCAAATTAGCTATGATGCACTTCATCGAGAGGAAAAACAGATATTCCTAGACATTGCTTGTTTCTTCGTAGGTGAAAATAGAGATACTGCCATAAAAATATGGAATGGATCTGGCTGGAAAGGCTCGCTGGGATTTCAAACACTACAGAGGAAGTGCCTTGTAGAGGTTGACATTGAAAATAACATAATAATGCATGATCACCTGATAGATCTTGGAAGAGATCTTGCGAAGGAGACAGGATTGCCCCTTCGTCTTTGGCGCGGGATAGAGAATATTGATGATTCGATGCAGCAATCATTTGTAAGTAGTCAATCACTCAATCTTCTATGGATTATTCGATGAAAATATATGCACAGTTTTTCAATCATTCTTAAGTTTTTTTTTAAATGTTTCAGGTACTGCGGGGGATTAGGTTGTTACAGAGTGAATATAAAGATGAGGATGGCGAGCATGCTTTCTTTTCATTTTACAAAATAAGGAAGTTGGAACTTCTTGACGTGGAAATTCTAATGGAACACACTCTGAGCGGGGTGTATTCCCCAAATCTCATATGGCTTCGCTGGCACGAGTGTCACCTCTCTTCCCTGCCTTCCTGGATCCCGATGAAGAATCTGTGGGTTTTAGAAGTGCATGGGAAAGTATTGAAAACATTGTGGCAAGCCGAATCGCAGGTAAAGAGAAATTTGTTTACTTCAAATTTGTGGGTTCATTTGCTATTATTGTTAATATGGAACAGCAGGGTCAAGCGATTTCGAAGGGAAAGGTTTTATATATGATAATCATCCATATCTTTACAAATATTGTAGGTACCTTTGCAGTTGCGGGAGTTGCAGATTGTTGCTCCTCTATCGAATATACCCAAGTCCATAGAGATGTTGCAGTACCTGGAACGGATTGTGGTCGATTGTCCATTGCACAACCATTTCGAAGAGCTGCCAGAAGAATTTGGTCGTCTGCGGTTGTTGAAGACATTCGTATTAAAACGGTGCTCAAAAATGAGGTCTCTGCCAGATTCCTTTGGGAATCTAACAAACCTGGAACACATTGACCTCTCTTACTGTATGGATTTAGAGAGGCTTCCAAATTCCTTCAGGAATTTAATTAGGCTAAGATATCTAGATTTAAGCTCTTGCTTTGATTTAACCATTTCAAGCGAAACTCTTGGAAACATCAGCACGCTTAAATACCTGGATCTTAGCTTTTGTAAAAAAATTGAAGTATTGCCTTTCCAAATTGCACATCAACGGTCCCTGGAAAAATTAAATTTGAAGCTTATAAACTTAAAAGAATTGCCAAGTGACATTGGAAAGTTAAGCTCTTTGGAAGAGCTTGAATTAGAAAGCCCTTTGCTGGAAACGCTGCCACCTTCGATCGGTGACCTAAGGAGCCTGAAGTATTTGGTGCTGCGGAGGTGCGAGAGATTGAAACGTTTGGCGGATTCCATTGGACTGTTGAATCAGTTGACTCAGTTGACAGTCCAGGATTGTTCCTTACGAGAACTGCCTTTTAAATCTGTTGATGGCGAAAGTGAAACATTGACAGAGTCGAGAGAGCAAAGAAGATGCAGTAATTTGGACTCTTCCATTGACAAGTGCATGCTTCGGCTCCAACACTTGGAACTGAATAACACACAAAAATTGAGTGAGGTATCGTTTGGTGAAGGTGTTTGCCCCAACCTTCAGCATCTCCTCATCAACTCTTGTACTGATCTGGCCAGGGTCGGAACATTGCCAAATGCACTCATCACGTTCGAATTGACTTGGTGCTCTAAATTGAGTAAAATAGAAGGGCTATTCGGTCTTGCAAAACTTCAAAAGCTTGACATTAAGGGTTGCATAAAAGTGGAGGTGCTGCAGGGTTTTGAAACATCGGTATCTTTGGAGGTCTTGCGGGTAACTAACTGTGTAAAGCTGAAGAGCATACGGGGTTTGGAGCAGCTGACAAAGATTCGAAAACTAGAAGTTTCTAGCTGTCCTGAGTTAAAAGATCTGCCCAGTGTTGAAAATTTAAGGTTATTGGAGAGTCTTGATGTATCTGAATGTGTGAAGCTGAAGGGCATAGAGGGGTTGGCGCAGCTAACAAAGTTGAGAACACTAAAGGTTCGTAGTTGCTCTGAGTTAGAAGAGCTAGCTGGAATTGAACATCTGAGGTCGTTGGAGGTGCTGGAGGCATTTAATTGTGTGAAGCTGAAGAGCATACTGGGCTTGGAGCAGCTGACAGAGCTTCGAAAATTAGAGGTTTCTAACTGCTCCGAGTTAGAAGACATACCAGGTGTTGAATATTTGAGGTCGTTGAAGAAACTTGATGTATTCGGATGTGTGAAGCTGAAGCGCGGACAGGAGCTGGCTCAGTTGATAACGCCTGAAAGGCAGGGATCGCCGAAGTTGACAAAGCTTCGTCGACGGGCGTTGACGCAGTTGACAAAGCTTCACAGACTAGATTAGATGTTGAGCGGGTTCCAGGTAACTATTTTTTCCGAAGGAGGCATCCAAGCATTTCTTGTTATAAGCTTTATTTGCTGAGCAAAAGAGACTGTCTTTCTTTCACCCAAAACCTCCCCACAGCTTAATAGTGGTACCCATTTGGGCAGCATCCCAGTAGGCTTGAGCGCCACTGCCAGATATTAGGAAGCAGCTGAAGCTCCTTTAAGTGCTTGAACTACATCGTAGCAGGCTGTGGACCATAAACCTGCCACAAGGATATCAGTACAGACCTGTCACAAAGATATACATCAATTGTTGATTCAAACCTTCTGAGGTAAAGGAGGAAACTCTACTTCTTTTCTTTAAGGACTTCTGCGCAGAAGTAAATTTGTTATAGGCACAAGTGTTGTGCAGCTATCTGAAACTTTATATTTATGGGTTTGCAGTTGGGTGTTTATTCATTTGCCATTATATATCATGTCATCATATTAAAAGAAATGACATATAACTGTGTGTATTTTCCAAAGAAAAAAACTCATGCTTTTTATCCTGAAGAAAGGAAAATACAGTTTACAGTTTGTTAGTGTAAATTTATTAAATACATTAAGTTGCAGCCATTGAAAAATTGTATACGTATGAGTTTGCAATTGGGTGCCATTAATATATTATGTCATCAAATCTATATACAGAAAAAGAAATGACACATGAGTGTGTATTTTCCAAGAAAAAAAACATGCTTTCTAAGAATGGAAAATGCAATCTACAGGAGTGCATAATCAACCAAGGATATATTCCCTTTATAAGGTTACCAACCAGGTCCTTACAAGAAAATTCCAAAAATGAGGAACCAATCTGCACTAATTCTCCCGTAAACAACCTTCGACATATTTACTAAGTCCATACAACATAATAATATTAAAAAAATCTAAATACTTTTAAGTCCTACTACAAACTAAATCTCCTTCACTGAACTCATCCACATACAAGTTCCCCACAATTATCTGCAAAGTTTGCTTTGGGAGAACATCAACTTCTGTATTGTGTTTTCGAAACACATAATCAAAGCTCACATTTTGGAATAGTCAACTAACTAAAACTCCTTCACTGAACTCATCCACATACAAGTTCCCCACAATTATCTGCAAAGTTTGCTTTGGGAGAACATCAACTTCTGTATTGTGTTTTCGAAACATATAATCAAAGCTCACATTTTGGAATAGTCAACTAACCTCATTGAGGTGTGTGGTATAAACCAATTTCCGGAATCTCATTTTCACCCTCCATCCATCGGATTGTAAGGGTTGATTCCCCAGGCACTTCAAGTTTTTCAAACCCAACTCCAGTGCCAATTGTAAACTCCGCTAGGTTATTGGAAACCAACACACGAAAAACTTCCCACAAAAGTAATGAAAATCCGACAGGAACAAAACAATGTCAATACTCCAGCAGCAAACCGCTCCCTGGCATGAAGGTGAGGCAGAGGAGAATTCAAAACTTAAGAGAGAGCAATTAATGACAGAGATAAAAAGAAGAACAGGAGATGAACAACATACATATATTTATATATCAAAACATAAACATAGTTTTTGTTATACAGAGCATAGCTACTGCTCTTTCATTCAGCCTGACACAAAAACAGAATCCCCGTTTTTTCTAATGGCAGAGTTTAGCAGAGAGGCAACCCTCTCTGTTTTCTTTCTGTATTTTTTAATTTCTGCTCAATGTATTTTCCGGTTAAGAAAATTACTTTCAACAGAAATTTCATACAACCGTATGAACCCACGACACAGAAAAGAGAACCAAAACCAATTTATTACAATTAATGTCAGTATGGGCAAAATCTGTTTTTGGAATATGCAATTAATTTCAAATTTAATATTGTCCTAGATGTAGAGACTGGGGGCAGAGTAGAGCTGGATCACACGACAAGAGCAGCTGGAAGACTGTACCGATGGAGAATTTAAGGGCGGGTAGTTGGGATTATTTCCAACACTCCCCTTAATCACAACTACTGCTTTATATGACACGTAAACAATCTATTTGATATTTGGGATTATTTCCAACACTCCCTTTTAATCACATAATTACTATTTTATATGACACAAACAATCTATTTGATAAACAAAAAATTATTTTCCCAATGTGTTGGTGAAAATATTTGCAGGCTGATCTTCGTACCTGCAAAAAAACTAACATGATCACTTCATTGTTAATCAACTCTCTAATGAAATTATATCCCATGTCAATATGCTTATTCTTATGAAACACTGGATTCTTCAATAGTGCTATTGGTGAGTTGTTGTCACAAAAAATCTTTGTTGCTTCTTCTTGTTCATATCTTAATTCTTTCAACACTCTCTTCATCTAAATTGCTTGACATGATACTCTTGTTGCTACTACATACTCTACTTCAACAATAGGTTGTTTCTTCACAAGCCCATGATATTGCACCTATTCCAAAACAAAAAACATAACATGATGTGGTCTTTATGTCATCAATGCTACTTGTACAATCAGTATCTATGTATCCTCCGAGCTTGAACTCATTTGACCTTGAATATTGAATTCCATGATTTCTTGTTCCATTCACATCTTAAAATCCTTTTCCTTGCTTTCCAACGAGAGCTTTTTGGAGATTCTATGAACCTCGAAATAAGACTTACTGCATATATTATGTCCATTCTTGTGGCGGTTAAGTACATGAGACTACTAACAAGTTTTGTATACAATATTGGATCGATGTTGGATTCCTTATCATCCTTGCTTAACTTCAATCCTATCACACTTGGTTTCGAAGCTGATTTGCAATTTATCATGTTAAACCTTTTCAAAATATCATTTGCATATTTAGTTTGAGAGATGAATATACCATTTTCATTTCTATTCACCTCAATGCCAAGAAAATATTTCATGAGGCCCAAATCAATGATTTCAAATTCTTTTTCCATGGCTCCTTTGAACAAATCAATTGATAAGTCACTTGTGAATATCAAATCATTGACATACAAACATACAATTATGATTTCACTTTGTTCATTCATTTTTGTGTATAATGTAGACTCATTGCTACACCTATTGAAGCCATTTTGTTAGGGATAAGAATCAATTGTGCTATACCATGCTCGTGGGGCTTGTTTAAGTCCATAGAGTCCTTTTTTGAGTTTGTAGACTTTGTCTTCTTGCCCCAAGATCCCATACTTTGGTGGATGCTCCATTTACACTTGTTCTTTCATGTAGCCATTAAAAAATGTTGATTTTACATCCGTTTGATAAATATGCCACTTGTTTTGAGCTGCTATTGTAAGTATTGTTCTCATGAAGTCTAATTGTGCAACTGGAGCAAATGTTTCATTATAATCAATTCCAGGTTGATGTGAATAACCCTTAGCTACAAGCTTTGCCTTATGCCTTTGCACATCACCTTTTGCACTTAACTTGGTTTCGTAAACCCACTTTACTCATATGACATATTTTCCTTCCGGAAGACTTACTAACTCCCATGTATGATTCTTTTCTATAACATCAATTTCTTCATTCGTTGCATGTACCCATTTTTCATCTTTAATTGCATCTTCAAAGTGAATTGGATCATCTACTAGTGAAAACAATGCAAAAAGAGAAATCAAACCAACATTGCTTTCACCATCTGTTTGATCATAAATGTCTCTCAAACTTCTGATTTTGTCTCAAGTTTGCCAATGTTAGATTTGACATATCACTTGAAGTAGACCTTGTATAATGTGGACTTGATAGTCATACACCTTGACATGCGTGGGGGTGTCATTATTGGGTTAAAATTATGTTACTTAATTTCTCCAATGATTTAATGTCAACTCGAGTCTCGTAGCCTTATGAGGTGCAAGCACAATATGTGCAAGATTAAAGCTAGACTAACTTATCATAATTGCAAAAGTCAAATATTTTCTATGAAACCATTTAATCTCTCATTAGTTCTTTATTGGGTTGTTGGGGCTAAGTCTTGACTACAAGTGCTAACACTTTCCCATGATCTATGATCATGTGTTACTCAGTACTATGTTTCAAACATCCAACACTAACTAGTTAGAGTGTCTTTGAGAGAATTCTTCAAGTGTCAAGCAAATACACACATGCTGAAAACCTTAAATCAAGTTTGCAAGTTGCATGAGTAAATTCTCAGAGTAGATCTATGTTGGCCTCAAGTAGAACCACGGGTGAAAATCATCCCTTTGCTTTCACAATACTCCATTTACAAATAGATACTGCTAACTATTACTCTATGCAAATAAAGATTCCTAATCATATTGTAAAGGTTATTCCCTTCAGTTATTAATCTGTAATTGGTCTTGGTAGAAGGTTAGGCACTAATGATATTCCGGAGGCTTATGCTCTAAACACACCACACAAGGGTAGAAGCGCTATTGTTTAAGAGGCCCTTCCTCCTCAGCAACACTCTACCAAATGAATTCAACTACAAGAATTTCATGTATAATAACATATGTAAACAACAATTCTCATTTTTATTAAAAACTATTTATCAAAGTAGCAACATCAAACTCCCTAAAGATTCACACCCTAATTCCAGCCTTGAGGATGCATTTTATACATCAACTCTCAATTAGACATGATTAGATCAAATCCCCAAATGGAGAATTCAAATTTTACAATTTTTAGCCAAAAATCCCAAAATCTGTGTTTTTGTGTAATTTGGGCAAATTTGTCTTAAACCACCCCTCCTATCTCTCAAACCATAGTGTCTTTTACGAAACCATCGTGTAATACTCAGTTTGGTGGTTTTTGCACAAAACCCATGTCGCGGATTTTCAATATTCTCATCCATTGACATGAAAATTGAGGTAGAAGTTGGCAGTTTCAAAACTGCTAAAAATCTCGATTTCACTGAAACTTTGACCGAGCCTTGGGACTTTACACGTGTGACTTGGGTGCGATCCAATGAACATAAAACCATGTTAGATATGTATTTTACCAAATCCAAGTGGCATATTTTCATTCGGTAACCTGTAACTATCTCAAACTACTCCAATTACAAGTTTTCTAGAAGAACTTGTAAATGTTGGAAAAACTTGTAATTTTGGTTTTACAAGTTTTCCGAAAAAACCTGTAAACAACTGTTAGTTACCATTTTTCATCAGTAAAACCTACTCAATCATATAAATACCAGGAACATGGCAAGAGTCTTTACATTAAATACCTTTCAGAGCATAATCATGAGTGTTTGGAGGTTTAGAATGGCCAAAAGATAGAATATGAGGAAAAATGGAAAAGTGTGCTAACAAAAGCAATCAAACCATTATATAAATTGAGTCAATTTGGAGGCCTAACACTTATACTTGATGAAGGAGTCACTTGTGGACCACTTTGTTGTGCTTGAATGGGTGTGGAAGGAGTCACAACAGAAGCAGTACCTGCTGGTATTGGTGCTTCTTTACCATTTTGTGGTAAACTTGCTGATGTATTCACTATTTTTTCCAAACTTCCATCCCATGCTTCTTCTTCTATGAATTGCACATCTACGTTGATTATAACCTTTTTGGTTATAGGATTGTACAATTTGTAAGCCTTTGATTCTTCTGTTGTATACCACAATTATGCATTTTCTCCCTTCTTGTCTAATTTCTTTCTCAACTTATCCAAGTCATGTGCATATGCCACACATCCAAACACTATCATATGAGAAACACTCCGGTTTTTCCACTGCATGCTTCTTCATGAATCATATCCTTAACACTTTTGGTTGGACATCTATTCACTATGTAGGTTGCACATGCTACAACTTCAACCCAATACTCATTTGATAAATGTTTTGCTTTCAACACACTCCTTGCCATTTCGATGATTGTTCTATTTTTCCTTTTAGCTACACCATTTTGTAGAGGTGTGTACCTAGTTATGAATTGCTTGTGAATTCCATGATCTCTGCAAAACCTTAGAAAATCATTTGAGATGTATTAGCCACCTCTATCCTTTCTCAATGCATTGATGTAATGACCACTTTGCTTCTCAACAAGAGCTTTGAATTGATGGAAAAATTGAAACACTTCATTCTTATGCTTTAAGAAATAAACCCATGTTTTTCTTGTGTAGTCATCAATGAATGTCAAGAAATAGATTCTTCCACCAATTGAAGGTGTTTGCATTGGTCCATACAAATCTAAATGGACAATCTCTAATGGTGCCTTTTCTATGATTGACTTGCCTTTTGGAAATGATTCTTTATGTTCCTTTCCCAAGATGCACCCTTCACATATTCTTGCTAGTTTTTCTATTAGTGGAAAACCATATATCATGCTTTTCCTATGTAATAAGTTTAAACCTCCAAAATTTATGTGTCCAAATCGTAGGTGCCAAAGCCAATTCTCATCTTTTATTTCTGCTTGAAAGATTGTTTGAGTGACTGATGTAGTTTTTTCTTGATCTACTTGTGGGTTCATTGAAGGGTTTGCTTGAGCAAATTCTACCCGCAAGTTTGGTTTCAACCTCATGGGAAACATTCTATTCTTGGTCATTTGAACTTTTGCAATGAGCTGATTACTTGGAAAGTTGTCTAAAATTATGCATTCTCTATTTAAAAAAAATACTCTATACCCCTTTAGAACAAACTGCCCCATGCTCATCAAATTATGTTTTAAATTATGAACAAAATAGACATTAGAAATAAAAAATTTCACCCCCTTCTTAGCTACAACATTAATGTTTCATTTTCCCATAACTAACACTTTATTGTCATTTCCCAAAGTGACATCCGATTTAACATTCTCATCCAAATTTGAAAACATTTCTTGGTTCCCTGCCATGTGGTTATTGCAACCTGAATTTAAAAACCATACATGCTTTTGATTTTCTTGTGCAACATTGCATGCTAAAAACATGTTGTCCTAGCTTTCATTTTCTCTAGTAAAGTTTGCATTTGGTTTGCTAAGATCATATTGCTTCTTCCTACATTCATTTGAATAATGACCATACTTTTTGCAACATTGACATTGAACTTGAGATTTGTCATAACTTTGGCCTTGAGATTGATTTTGGCTTGGATTTTGACTTGGGTTTTGGTTGTTGCCTCTTCCACTTGAGTTTGATGGGCTTGTTCTTCCACCTCTATACAAATTTATTCCTCTACCTTTGAAGTTAAATCTTCCACTACCTCTACCATGACTAATTGAAACTTGTGATTTGAAGGCATGCTCCAAGGATGAGTTTGTTGACTTGGTTAGCCTATCCTCATGAGAAATAAGAGATGCATGAAGCTCATCCACAAAAAGTTGTGAGAGATTTTTTTTCTCTTCTATGGCCACAACAATGGTTTCAAACCTCGTGGGTAAAATCCTTAAAATTTTCTCAGCATTCTCCTACGTTTAAAGGTCTCACCATGAGATCTGATTTGATTAACCAATCCAATAATTTGAGTGAAAAGAGAATCTACAGATTCAAAATCCTTCATGTAAATGGTTTCAAAATCCCTTCTTGACATTTGTAGCTTAGTTGCTTTCATCTTTGGCATTCCTTGATATGTTGTTTGGAGGATATCCCATGCTTGTTTTGACTTTGTTGCTGCTGCAACCATTGGAAAAATGCTCTCATGCATACCCTAAAAGGTGTAGAAGAGAGCTTTAGAGTCTTTATTTATATTATCCCTGAGTAAATCCTTCTCTGCTTAAGATATAGCATTGTATGTTGCTTCATCAGTTGGTTCTTAAAAACTATTCTCTACAAGATCCCATATATCCCGAGAACAAAATAAAGCCTTCATTGTAATTTACCAATAATCATAGTTTTTACCATTGAACTGATGAATTTTTGGATTTGCCAAGCTTGTTCTTGAGGATGCCATTGTTGACTGTGAGGACCTGTGCTTGGTAAACCTTTAGCTTTGATAACCTTTGCTCGGCTCTCATACTATGTGAAGGTGAGAGGTAGAGGAGAATAAAAAACTTACGAGAGAGCAACTAATAATAGAGATGAAAATAACGGGATATGAACAACAACATGCATATATTTATATATCAAAACACAAACATTGCTTTTGTTATACAATGTAGAGCTACTACTCTTTCATTTGTCCTAAATGTAGAGACTAGGGGAAGAGTAGAGCTAAATCACACACAATAGAAACTGGAGAATACTATACCAACTAAGAATTTAAAGGCGGGTAGTTGGAATTATTTCCAATATGGCACACTCCATCAAAGACGCTCAAGGAATTTTCTTTTTTCATTCTTAGCTCACTGACCTCACATACTTTTATTTTGGGAACAACCTGACTATATCCATAGAGAAAAGCAATCACCTAAGAAGAGGTTTTAAAATTCAGGGGCTTATTCTCTTAAAAAATTGTTACATTTCGTTCCAACTAGATCCAACACATCATAATGAAAGGAAGCAAGTGAAGAGACTTCAACTCCCAATGAGTAAAAAATACAAAGAAACAATCCTCGACTATATTCCTCACCCAAAGTTGATACAACCTTAAATGGCCTTCAAGATCCTTCCAAACTTGCCTGGTGAAAGCTTGCTTGGTGAAAGCACAACATAAAACCAAATGATTGTTTGTTTCCTCATCCTCTTAGCAAATATTGCATATGCCTGGACCATGTTTATTCCTCCTTTGCATCATGTCCAAGGTCAACGAATGCCTATTTAAAACCAACCAAAGGGAAAAAACACTCTTTGGAGGAGTTTAAATCCTTTGTAGTTTCCTCCATGCACTGGAGAGTCTCCCTCCCTTCCCCTGTAGTTATAGAAAGATATCCAAATCGAGCCATATGATGTCCCTCCATACTATTATATATCTACACAAGTTTATCTTCCTCATCTCTAATCTGGGTATGATATTTTTTTAGCTCCGTTTTGTATCCATCCCATTGTTGTGCCCAATCCCTAATCAGACCAATATCATGAGACTATAGCCAACCTTGATTCCACAAAGCTTAAGCTAGATGATTAACAAATTTGTTTAAAGTACATAAAAATCCTTCTTAAAAATGAGTAATGAGCTTAGATAGAAGACACATCCTTGTAACACATATAGAATGAGAGCTTTCCACTAATTAGAGACTAGGTCTATTGATTTATTCCTCCTCCTAATCCAATCAATAACTAAATCCAATTAAATATACTTGGATACTAAATTATTCTCCATAGACAATCACCCATCATAAAGTTCCACAAGTAATTAACCACTAGTACCTAATTAAAATAAAAGATGGTTTTAACCCCCCATCCTCCACAATATTTGGCAATGCAATAGTCTTCCAGTTTTCTAGATGGAAGCCATGGTAATCATTACAACTTATATAGAAAAAAATATATATATATCCCTTATCCTATCTAATGTACCCTTTGGAATATGAGCCATCAAGTGATAATAGATGGGGAGGGATTCAAGTACATATTTTATTAGCACCAATATTTCCCTGTGAAATCCAACAATTACACTAGTAGTTGACTCTCCTTTCAATCCTAGCAATGATTCAATTCCAATTGGATTTACCATATTTAGTAGTATTGAGGAGATATCCCAAATACTTTAATCCTTCCTCTAAATTATTAACAAAAAAAGGGAGGAATATCTCCCAAAGGTTTCTCCTTTGGATAAACTCACTAGGACAATACACAATCGACTTATCGATATTAATTTCCATTTTGGTCACCTAACAAAAGAAATCGATTACCTGTTTGTAATGTTTTCCTTCCTCTTCATAAATTAAGAAGAATATAGGTATGCCATTGACAAATAGAAGATGTGTCAAGTTCTCATGCCTGCCAAAGGAAATTCCCTGGATGTTTTTCCTTTGATGTTCAACATCGATAACATGACTCATACCTTCTACTATCAATAAGAAAATATAAGTGGAAAAAGGACATCCTTGATGTTGTTCCGTAGAAGACTTGAAAAAATAGACCCCGAACCAATAATCAAAACAACAAAAGAAGATAAGCTTACACAACCCATTATCCACCTAACAACTTCCAAACTAAAACCAACATGGAGCAAAAGTAGTGATAAATATAACTAAGATACTCTATCAAAGGATTTCAATAAGTATAATTTAACAACAACTATTGGAAGATCATTTACCTTGATTAAATGCATACCTTCCTATGTTGAGACAATATATTCATGGATCAACCTTCCTTGTAGAAATCCAAATCACTCCATAGAAATCACCTTCAAGAGAATAAGATTTATCTGAACTACACTCACCTTTGCTATGAATTTGTATATGTCGTTGCAAAAGGAGATAAGCTCAAACTCATTGAAAGTAGAGGGGCAATCCACTTTAGGGATCACATCCAAAAAAGTCAAGTTAAAAATTCCAAGCATCCTCTTAGATGACCGCACTTACTCTACCATTTTTAATAGATAATCTCCAATAAGATAAAAAAATCCACAAATAACTATGTAGGTCAACTATTTAGACAAAGAATTTTGTCCATCCAAAACAAGCTAAGAACAACTCTAAGTTATTCCTTTGTAACGGGATGAAATAGCTCCATAATGTATTCCTCCTCCACTAATCTAGCAAAAAATGCAACAAGTCTCAACACCTCCCCTATATTGGCTCTTTCAGGTTCTTGGAAGATGGAGTGAATTGAGTTACCCCAAGATGAGTAAGAGCTTGAAACTTCTATACCAATTGTCCCTATTCATCCCTTAGCTCCCAAATTGTGTTTCCATTCCTCTTATGATTAGCATAATTTTGGAAAAACAATTGTTATGGTCACCTAATGCAAGCCATAGAGCTCTTATTTTCAATCTCTAGTCGATTTCTTAATCCCACAACATTTTACCTTCCTCTATTCCAAATTGACCAAAATATCATGTTCCTCAGCATCAACGAGATCTTCCTTATGTTACAAATAATTGGTTAATTTGGGATTCAAATGAAACCAATAAAGTATCCCTATTGTGGTGGCATTCCCTACCCCACTTTGCCACCTTCTATTTTCAACTACAGAGAGAATTTGGAAACTAGCCCCCAATGTTGACCCCCTCTAGATCCTCAACATGCAGCCTCTAGGTATACTATATAAACTATTGTAAATATTCCTTCATAGACTAACTTGGTTTTTATTTGAACGGGGTACTTAGCTTGTCTTCTTTGACCCTGATTTTCCAAGAAAATGGGGAAATAGTTAAAGAAGCAACTACTACCAATCTAGGAGCTAATTTGCTCCACCCCAGGACCCTGATTTGGAACTATTTCTGCCACTGTAAGAACTTTATTGTTAGTTTTGTTTTTATTATGGCGATGTGAGATGATTTGTGCAGTGTACACTGTAAAGTGATCCACTTGTTTGGAAAGTAATTTGCATATTTTGCAAGGCTGGTGGTTTTGGTTACAGAGACTGACAAGGCATGTGAGGAGATTATTTTTCAGCATCTAAAACAAACATACCCAGATCATTAGGTACATGATCAATAATCTTGGGCCTTTTGTTGTCTTTCAGCTCTCTTACTGAAGTTAATAAGTTCCTTTGTTATGTAGTTCATAGGAGAAGAAACTTTTGCAGTCTATGGAACTGCTTATTTAATCGATGCACTAACATGGATAATTGACCCCCTCGGTGGAACGACAATTTTTTTTCATAGGTTTGAAGTTTACTATCTATCGGATTTTAGAGCATATGTTTACCTTGTGGTGTCCAAAAATGTACCTTAGTATTGTAGTTGTTTTGCAATCCATTATCACAAGGCCGCGATTCTTAGTAAATATATCCTAGATTTGAATTATGTGAATTAATGTCCAAGGTCTTTGCGAACATATAATTCCTTTTTGGTTTTCAGACATTGTATACTTATAGATTTGATATTATGAAAAATTCTTTGAATCTTTTAATACTGTGTGAATATAGATTTGATTTTCCTATTGCTTATACAGGGTTTATTGTTATACTTCGGAGGAGTTACACTTTCTAGATGTTTGAATCTATTACATAAGACACAGTGATAAATTTTATTGTTCTCTCAGATGATTAGGATCAATAGTTAAAATTGTGACTGGAAACCTTTTACCAGGGCTTCTCGACACTCTTAACGCTAAAAGCTAAAAGGAAGTTTGGGTTTGAAACTACCTTATAAGCTTGTATTTTTTCAGAAACCATATGAAAACTATTTTCTTTGCATTGTTCGTTGTGGTGTGCTCACTAAGCAACTTCATCGAATACAGATTTTGTTCTCTACTTTACATATTAACATTATTATTTTTTTGAAATGAAATTAGTGCAACAGTCTACTAGTCCATGACACCCTGTAATCAAGGAGAAGACAAGATAGCACTATTGCGAATGCAACTTTTTCAACAAACACCTTCCCTTTGTTTCTAGTATATTAAACTATTGATCCAAATTTGATAGGGATAGTGACAAAAATTACGCTTGCTACTACGTTAGCTCAAATTACTTCTGCAAGAAAAATAAAAAGGAACTATTGAGATTGAGTTCGTCCCCTGTTGCAGATCGATATTTATTGACAAAGGCATAGACTTAAGACATAGATGTTATCATGTTTGTTGCTCTTTATTTCAGTTACTGAAGTTATATTATCATGTTTGTTGCTATTTATTTCAGTTACTGAAGTTATAGTGTTGATCAAGGTTTCTATGATGTAGATTGCGCATTGAAACCAGAGAATTGGCGATCCATGTGTCTAAGATGCAGGTTGGTGATAGGAATTGTTGAAGGAGTAAGCTATCTAAGTCGGAGTACAGGGTCAACATGAACACCTATTGTTAAAGTTGACTGCACACTCCTGATGAAGCCACGAGCTGTTTGGGCATGAGGCAGTGTTCCAACTTGAAGCACGCAGGGTTCAAGTTCGCAGGAGAGCCGAATGCAGTTCGAGTTCGCAGGGGAGGCAGGGGGAGTTCGATGGAGTCTCCAACTACGTTCAAAAATCTGTAAATCCATGCATTAACTACATGGAGTCTTGGCAGTTGGGTTGCTAACATAGACGGCGTGGGGAACCATGCCCAGTGGAAGGTTTCAGTTGAGTGGTGTGCATTCAGACAACCGGTGGAAGAGGCTCTCGGTAACAGAGTTTGTAAATAGTGTGAGGGTCTCCTCAACGGCCTCGGGTGGGCCCCGGGTGCAAATCGTCGAGGAGATAGCTCACTCTCAATTAAATTGGTATCATTCCCAAGTGACATTGGGGTATTGAGTTGTTAAACCTATTATCTTCCATGGTCGGTCGAAGATGGAGTTATGGTGAGGGACCTAAATAAATTGAGTCGTTGAACCTATAATCTTCCATGGTAGGTCCAAGATCGAGGTATGGTGAGGGTTTTCGAGACATGTGTATGCGACTCGTTTTTTTCCAATTGTGGGCAAGTTTCGCCATACAAACTCATTTATAGAAAATTTTCCATTCAAATCTTTAGGTGGGAAGTAGGTTGCCTCTTAACATCTTACCGCTGGAAGCTGAGTCAGGTTTTCAAGTAGGAAACGGGTTTCCTTTTAACATCTTACTACTAGGAAGATGAGTAAGGGCATGAAACGAGGCACTTCTAGGGTTGGCAACTCTAACTTCTACCGGTTATCAAGATTAGGGACAAAAAAACTTACCTCAGATTGTGCATTGATTTTTCCAAAATTCAAGATGATTCCTCTTCTTTGTATGCTGGGGTTTGAGAAGACAATTTATAAATCTACATCAAATAAATACCTTAATAGTTTATGGCAAAGCCGTAGGACTTGGGAGGAGAGCAAAGTAGACTAAATAAATACCTTAGTAGTTTAATAGGGTTGCAGGAGTCAAGAAGAGAGCATAGATATGTGTTAGGTTTGAAGATTCACCATGACTCTCGAGAGTCATGGTTGCATAATGATTTGGTGGCTGACTGGGTTAAGTCCTTCATTAACATAGTTTAAAACCGATGGCTTCTTCTAAAATGATACACACCTCTCTCTCAGATTTTCACTTTAGGACATGAAAACTGACTTATCCTTTGAAGGAAGGGCACAAAGGGTGGGGAAAGACATTGAAAGGAAGGGCACAACCCTGTATTGGGACAACACTATGCCAATATAAGAAATAAAGAAGAAAATGAATGAAATCAAAGCCATCCCCATTAAAGACAAACTCACCCACCTATTCTTCAATCAAATGAGAAAGTTACAATCTCCGTTATTACACATATAATAACAATCACCTACTACAGGCCACTTATTTAGTGCAGGCCACTCATCCAGGCGTACACATATCTTAACAAGCCTATTAATAAAAATTAATGATGATTTGAAAAAATAATTGCACCGAGTGAAACGAGGTGCTCTACAACCAAGTATGGGGGAGATGTTGTAATGTGTGTGATGTAACGTTGCATTTGTGATGTAACAAAATAATTAAAAAAATTCAGCTCATAAAATAAAAAAAATTATGGAAAGTATTTAAAAAATAATCCATGTTGGTTCATAAAATAAAATATTATGAAAAGTAATTAAAAAATAGATGTTCATTTATAAAATAAAAACATAAAACTTAAACCCGGATCTATCAATCAAGAGAAATCAAATTTCTTGAGTTTAAATTTAAAAACAAAAATACACCTCAAGAAATTGGATCCCTCTTCATGGATTTAAGATGGATAAATAATGGTTAACCATCAAATATACGTTCTAAAATTGTTTGCCCATTCTTGCATTACGTGCATATGCCCATCCGAATTTTTTTTTTCTCATCTTGAAAGACTCGGAATTAGAATTAGTTTCACTCAGATTTAGAATTAGATTCGAGAGTTGTTTCAATTTTCGCGGACTCTATTAATTAACATCAAACACGGATACAGCTTGCCATGTCGTGCGTAACATAGATATAGATATTATAATTTATAAGGGGTCATTTAAGTAGTTGAACGTGAAATCGACTTTCTACCAATTCTCATAACGATAACTGTTGATGTGTTAAATTTGTGGTTACTTGTCAAACCCCGTTTTATCAGACAAAGAAAGTCCTACCAGCCATCGAATTCCAGGTCATAAATAAGACATCTATATCGTGATGTTGAGATGGACTGCCACTTGCCCAAAAAAATGATATTGATATTTCGTGGGTTTCATCTACGGCAGAGCATCTTGTCCTCTGCCTACCTGTGTGTAAAGTTGATGTTATTTCAAAGATTCTGAAATCTGTATAGGGGAGAGAGTTCTATAGTTGAACGGGAACCGGTAGTGGTGATAGAACCGGTGACTGTTACAGCCCAAAAAGTGACCAAGAAAATGCCAACTGTGAAACACATATAATTATATAAATATATAAAAAGTTTCCTATTTAAGTTCATTAAGTGTCATTCTGTACAGTAGGCCCACAACTGTCAACTATAGGACAAAAGGTTGACAACTGGGCAGTCTTGACAGAACCAAAATCAAATCCATCATGTCCCTTCCAAATCCCAACATGCACTGACACAAACATCTAATTGGACCTCATCACTCCCTAGGCAGCCCAATCTACAAGGACGGATTGCCCATCACATTGTTAGGAACCTATGTCAACCCTTCTCTTTACTATGTTAGTATATTGTTGTTGGATGCATATGCTTTGTAAGTCGTCCCGTAGTATTTGTTGATCCGTAGTTTATATTAGCCCATAGTATTGACCCATAGTATTGGACGCATATGCTTTGTAAGTCGTCCCGTAGTATTATATGTCCCATGGTTTTGACTCATAGTATTGGGCATAGACTTAGTATATAAGTGTGTGTTGAGGTCATTGAAGGACCGTGAAGTTAATTGTATTGAGCTTGCTCAAAGGAGGTTGCCCCCTCAAAGTGGCCCGTGATCAATATAAAAGTGATTCTGAATTCTGTCATTTATGCTATTTCGCATATTCTTATTAATTAATTGTTGCAGGTGCATCACATCTGGTATCAGAGCACTTTCTTGGGCTCGTTGGGTGGAATTTCTGCCAAATTCTTTTTTCGCATCTGTTGTAGCTTCGGATTTGGGAATAATCCCTATCCGCTTAACTGTGGGAAGTACTTGGGCATAAGCCCTAAAACTCATTGTGAGGAGTACCACAGGAACCCCAAAGTAGCTGGCCCATTGAGAGGACCTGCCAGCGAAAAGGGCAACGACCCCTACCTGATTGACTAGTTCCCACCCGTGAGGTAAACCAAGAGCTGTCGTTTGTGGCAAAGCGGTTATCAGTTTTACCTGAGCCGTGGAGTGAGGGGTACTTCCCCAATACGCAAGCCGTCAGACAGCATTGGTGGCCAAGTGAAACACCTGAACTGTTAGGAAGCCGTACATACCTGGGGTCCATATCTATTTTCAGTTGAACTGTTGCCGATCACTTCCGCTCCAGATCCAGCCGTTTCATATCTATTCTGAAAGTCGTTCCAGATCCAGTCGCCGTTTCAGATCCATCTGTTTTCGATCCCTTCCATGCCGTTGCAGATCCCTTCCACGCCGCTGTTGCCAATCCATTTCTTAAAAAAAAAAAGAGTATAAAATTCAGTTTTTTCTCCATATCTCCCTTGTTTTCACTCTGTTTCCTTTGAAATTTTTGGGGAACCCCTGTCATCCCATTCTGCATCTTTCATTCCTGAGGACCCTCTCCCCAATTCCCCTTCCCAAAGCCCGAAATCCCACATTTGTCTATTTTTAGGGTTTGCCATAACTTCCTCAGATTTCACCCAATCACCTTCAAATTTTACCACAGAGTTCCTTTTTGAATTCTGCTTCTTTGTCCCTCTCTACCAAATTTTCTCATTCTATCACCCCACTTCTGAAATCCCCCTTTTTTCCTTCTTGTCCTTTCGACAGTGTCCAAAATCTAATCAAACCCCAATTACCCATCCGATTGTTTCCCCAATCCAAATTTCCCTTTACTAAATCAGCTTCTGTTTGTGTTTTTCTACCCATTCCACCAAAACAAACAAACCTGGTTATGGTTGTCACTCGTGCAGGAGCACACACCATGGAGGAAGCACTTGTAGCCATCCAAACCAAACTCCAAGATCTAGATGAAAAATTTCTTAGCCTCCATCTTCAGCATTCAGCCATGAACAATACCAGACAGCCAGAATCTTTTGCAGCCACCGGGTTCTCTTCTTCCAGCAATTTTCGTGGGCCAAAGCTTGATTTTCCTCGCTTCAATGGTACTGATTCGACTGGATGGATATATCGAGCAGAACAATATTTCAGTCTGCATAATACTTCTGATGCCCAGAAAGTTCTACTTGCATCCTTTCATTTGGAACAGGAAGCCCTTCAATGGTACCGTTGGTACATCAAAGCTCATCCCGAGCCAAACTAGACAGATTTTTGCCAACTCATTTTGCCACGATTTGGTCCTAGTGCTTTTGATGATTTCATAGGAGCACTCACTAAACTTCACCAAATTGTCACAGTGAGAGAGTATCAGACAGAATTTGAGAAATTGGCCAATCACACAGAAGGATTGTCTGATGAATTCTACAGGAGTTGTTTTATCAGTGGTCTCAAGGATGAAATCCGCTCAGAGGTCAAAATGTTTTGTCCCAACACAATGATGGAAGTCCTAGGGTTGGCTAAGCTGGCCGAGGACAAGATCGCAGCTCAACAACGCTCCAAACCCACCTTTGTTCCCTTCAGAAATATGGGTTCCCAACGACCTCCCATCACGCCTGCTCCTCAACCAACTCCTATCAAGCATTTGTATGAAATAGAAATGCAGGCACGCCGAGAAAAAGGTCTTTGCTATAATTGTGATGAGAAATTCACTCGGGGACATATATGTGTTCAACAAAAGCTCTATCTCTTGGATGTGGATTCTCCGCCTACTTTAGAACTTGGTGAAGAAGCTACAGATACAGTAGATGATCAAGTCGACATTCAACACCCACCTGTTGACACCCCATCTCAGGACAACCCACCCGAGATCTCTCTCCATGCTGTAACCGACGTCACCACCCCACAAACAATGTGGGTCAGGGGATACTTCAAGAAGCTCCCTCTTACCATACTCATTGATTCTGGTAGTACTCATAACTTCATTGACCCTCAGATTGCCAGACAGGCTGATTGTTTTGTCCATCCTTGCTCCAACTTTGAAGTCATGGTTGCCAATGGGGGCACCTTACCTTGCAAGGGGAAGTGTCACAATGTGCGCATCTCTATGGAAGATTATAACCTACGCTCTGACATGTTTGCCTTGTCCTTAGGCGGATGTGATGTGGTTTTGGGAATTCAATGGTTACGCACACTTGGCCCCATCTTATGGGATTTTGCTGAACTTTGGATGCAGTTTAAAGCCAATGGAGCACAACACAAATTTATGGGATTACAACCAGGGTCTCTCTGCATCATCAGTTCACATCGCCTGGAAAAAATCCTTAAGAAGAATTCACATGGTGTCATCGCTCAGCTCAATTCCATTCAGATGCACCCATCAACAGTCTCCACTACTTCCTTGGATAGATATGCAGGTATCTTTGCTGAACTAATGCGCTTGCTGCCTTCAAGAGACCTTTCCGATAATAATTTAGCCACATCTACCTCTCAAGAGGAATTGATGGCTATTTTGCATGCAGTATAGAAGTGGCAGCCATACCTATTAGAGAATTATTTTTGCATCAAGACTGATCTCCAGAGTCTGAAAAATTTTCTGGAACAATGGGTCTCCTCCCCAACACACCTGAAATGGGTTATCCAACTCATGGGTTATCGCTATGTGATCACTTACAAGAAGGGTAAGGACAATATGGTGGAAGATGCTCCTTCTCGCACAATTGATGACCTAGTTTCTCTTACAGCTCTTTCTATGCTTGTTCCAAATTGGTTGCAATATGTTCAACAGGGCTATCTCTTCTATGAACTCCATGCTTCTTCATCAACAGGGCACTCTAGGTTCTGCAAAATGTATGACAGGGAACAATGTAACTTCTTTTGGCAGGGACTAAAAATGACAATTCAATAGATGGTGGTTGACGATGATACTTTCCAAGTCAACAAGGGTGAAACGACACTCCTTTCGGGATTGCTCAAACCCTTGCCCATCCCTACACAGCTTTGGCCAACTATTTCTATGGATTTCCTAGCAGTGCTCTAGTGGTACAATACCACATCTCAAAGGACACCATATGAAGCAGTCTATGGAAAAACACAGCCAGTTCTTCTTCCATACACCCTTAGAACTCCTCAGTTCAGGAAATTGACTCGGTTCTTCGAAACCACGATTAGATTCTTCTCATTCTGCAGGACAATCTTCACATGGCCAGAATTCGCCTGAAACAACAAGCCGATCAGCACCGTTCTAAGCGCATTTTCCATGTAGCTGACAGAGTTCTTCTTCATCTACAGCCTTCCAAGCAATCCTCCTTGACACTCCGAAGGCGTCAGTGGCCCGAAATGCAACCCAAGGATGTTACCGGGGAACCACTCCTTCAGATTCTACAGCAATTTCTCCAACCAAAGCTTTGAGGACAAAGCTTTTTCTAAGGGAGAGGGGATGTTAGGAACCTATGTCAACCCTTCTCTTTACTATGTTAGTATATTGTTGTTGGACGCATATGCTTTGTAAGTCGTCCCGTAGTATTTGTTGATCCGTAGTTTATATTAGCCCATAGTATTGACCCATAGTATTGGACGCATATGCTTTGTAAGTCGTCCCGTAGTATTATATGTCCCATGGTTTTGACTCATAGTATTGGGCATAGACTTAGTATATAAGTGTGTGTTGAGGTCATTGAAGGACCGTGAAGTTAATTGTATTAAGCTTGCTCAAAGGAGGTTGCCCCTCGAAGTGACCCATGATCAATATAAAAGTGATTTTGAGTTCTGTCATTTCTGCTATTTCGCATATTCTTATTAATTAATTGTTGCAGGTGCATCACACACATGGACCCCATCGAACAAGCTTCAGGGTACACCTAGCCAACATCGAGAATCACTTAACCACCAAGGCATCCCACCTGCACATTTATCAAATGTCACCTGCATAATAAATGGAGAATGAGTGTCAGCTCCAGGTGCATTATTGTTCAACAAAGTAGCCTAGTCAATGAAATTAATGCTGCCAACTCCATTCAAATCATCAAATCAACCATAAAACCAAACAGAAATCATCAAATCAACCATAAAACCAAACAGAAGCATGTCCATAGGCATTTCGAATAGCACCTGGATCGACAAAGCCCCATTGATGGCCATTGGATCGAGGCCAAATCAATCTTGAGCCACTCATCCAACTCCAGCCAGTTGCAATCCATGCCTTCTCAAAGTTGCCAATCAAATCAAACACCAAAATGCTATAAAGACACTACAACCTTCAGACAAACTCCATTTTTTCTGCTATTCAAAATTCCCAGACCTTGTTAAACTCACCTCTATTTCCAAGCATCAAATTTCAAAGTCCAGGCATTGCATTCAAGCAAAACACAGTTGTAGATTGATTTCCAGGTGCAGAGTTAATTCAAGACAACATTCAGAGTTCAGGTATTGCATTCAAGATAAACTTGTCTTTCAATAATGTTTTCAAGTAGCCAGACTATATCTAGTTTTATGCAAGAACCTGCATTGAACATGTAAATCACATCAAGAGATCCTTTTGAATACTCCAGATCCTAGGGTCGTTTTAACACTTTGTTTTAACACAGATATTTTAATATTCTAGATCCCTGTGAAGATACACAGCTAGTTCTAATTCCATGGGTGGGAGCAGTGTTATGGTTTTTGGTTTTTAATGGAGCACTGTCCCTAGCCCTGTCCTTGGCCCTGTTTGTTCTAATTCTGTGGGTGATTGCAGTCATGGCAAGAGTCAACACTACTCGTGCAAGGAGGTCAAGTAGGAGACTCAGTAGGGGTGCCCAGCTACGATGCACCTCGTCCGATGAGGACATAGCACATGATGCTGATAATAACAATGCACATAGAGATGCTGAAGAGGTAAATGATGTAGAGCGTAGTGGTGTTATTCCACCATCAACCACAGTTGAAGAGGCAAATGATGCAGATCCTGGAGGTGTTATTCCACAATCAACCACAGTTCAAGGTGCAACTTCCAGCAAGAAGATTAGTGCCATCAAAGGATGGACACCAGAAGACATGAAGGCTACCATAGATGATATAGAGTTCAATGGTTTTTCTATCAGAGCAGCTGCTAAAAAACATGGGATTCCACCAATATGAATCCATTACTGGATAAATGGCCTGACCCATACCAAGTGAAAAGGACCTCTTACAGTGTTGAGTGCAGAAGAGGAAGAAGAAGTTGTGGTTTGGTGTGAAGAGATGGCTCAACTAGGACATGGTCTGGAGTTGGTTCAACTCAAATCCACTGTTGCCCAAATCTGTCAAGGGAGGCCAAACCCCTTCAAAGATGGATTTCCAGGGAAATCATGGTGGAGAGGATTTAAACAAAGGCATCCAGAACTTGTGTTACGCACAACAAAGGGGCTTGACAGGGATAGGGCTTTCAATCTACGCCCTACAGTTGTGACCAAGTTCTATCAGACAATCTCTGATGCATATGAGAAACACTCATACAGAGGAGACCATATATGGAACTGTGACGAGACTGGATTGCAGGCAGGGAGGAATTGTGGCATGTGGGTAATTGCCAAGAGAGGGAGCAGGAATGTGCCCAAAATTTTGCCAAAAAGTAGGGATTGGATAACTATTCTTTGTTGTGTCAACGTAGTTGGAGCATCAATTCTAGGTTTTTATCTATTCAAGGGAAAGAATCAACTCAAAAATTACATTAAAAACTGTGAACCTGGCGCATGCATGGCTGCACACCCCCATGCTTGGATGACAAAAGAACTGTTCTTGAGCTGGCTTTGCCACTTTGCTTCCTCTATCCCTGGCGGTGTTTCACCTGAAAACAGACACCTGTTGATTTTTGATGGCCATGGCAGCCACGTTGCTATACAAACCATTGAGGAGGCAAACAGGCTAGGCATTGATCTGTTGACACTGCCTCCACATACCACCCAAAGGCTGCAACCTCTAGATGTGAGTGTTTTTGGGCCTTTCAAGTGTTACTTCAGGTCTGAGAGAGCGTCCTGGATGGAAAAGAACCCAGGGGTAGAGGTGAAGAGGTTCGAATTAGCAGAACTTACAATCAAATCTTTTGCTAGGGTGCTCACAGCATCAAATATCAATATTGGTTTTAGGCGAACAGGAATATGGCCTTTCAATTCTGATGCTCTTCAACATGACACAGGATGTAGTCAGGCTTTTGATGTTCAGGGGAAAGAGGATGCAGATGCTGCAGATAACATCATATCACTCTCTCAAGGTCATTGCCAACCACTAGATGACGACAATGAACACGTAAGTGAAAGTCAGTATGGAACCGAACCTGTTGGGGAGAATATAGAAGCTGTTGGAAGGACAGAAACAGAATTAGATGGCCAAGGGATTGTTCATAACAACGTTTCCGATTTGAGTGTGAATGGAGGTGACCAAGCAGTGGTAAACAACAGCGAGGAGTTGACATTTCCAAGCCATCCAGAACAACCCGAGTGGTTGGCAGAGGCGATGACAAATATGAAGAGACACATTGTCACCCCCACCAACGATGAAAGCCTTAACCTGCCTTCGATGCCAGTAGTCCTTAACAATGAAGTTGTACATTATTATGTGCCACTTGAGGGTGTTGGAGATGATATTGAACAAAATGAAGATACAGTGGACCAAGAAAATGATGATGAGGCACTCCCACCAAATGAGCCACTACTTGGCCAGTTCCTTAAGTTGCCAGTGGAGAAAGTTGTAGCTCAACTATCTAATCCCACTGCTGAGCATATTAGATTAAGAAGGAGCTCACAACTACTAACATCAGATGACTACATCACCCTACTGATTGAGGCTAAGCACAAGAAAAAGGAGATGCAGGAATTAAAAGAGAAGAAGAAGGCCTTGGCAAAGGAGAAGAAGGAAGCAAAGATTGTTGCAGCAGAAAATCGAAGGAAGGAAAGGCTTGTAAGAGTGAAACAAAGGGAGGAAAGAGAGCGACGAAAACAATTGGCAATGGAGGAAAGGGAGCAAAGAAAGGCAAATCAGAGGAATCCAAATGGTCTGGAGAGGACAGAGGTGGTTGACAACCCATTGGATCAGTTTTCAGAGAACAGAAGATTATTCCAGGACCTTATTAACATACAGATACCCCAATACCACCAGGCAGGGGGAAATACTGTGTATGCCTTCCAAACACCTCCAGTGAACCTAGGGAAATTAGGCTCAAGTCAATACTATGGTTATTCAATTCCTCCTTGGCTACAAGGAGCAACTTGGTCCGCACCAAATGTTTGCAGCTCAACACAACTAGGTCAAGCATCAGTATCTAACCCAACTAGTTTGGGTAATGAAGGCAGTCAACCTCCTCACACATAGGGTTTTTTATTTGGCGGATGATAGATGTTTTGTGTTTGGCATACACATATGAAAGGAAGATTTTGTTGTTGGGGGGAATTTTGGGTGGTTCCAAAGTTTTTGTTTGACAAATGGAAGATGTGTTTTCTTTGGCATACACATGTGAAAGCTAGATTTTGTTGCAGGAGGAATTTTGGGTGGTTTCCTAAGGTTTTGTTGCAGGAGGAATTTTGGGTGGTTTCCTAAGTTTTTGTTTGATTCCAATCTGACAGTCGATATATGTTAGGCATAACCACAGTAAATGTATAAAGTCCCAACCCACCAGGGACCAACCATATGTATAAATCTTGAATTGCTACTATGTTGAACAAGAATATGCCCTTTATGTCAAGTATTGTTTTCTTCATGGCTCTGTCTATTTACTGGACTACATTCCTTACTAAAACTGATTGCTAGATTTCTTGGTTGGTAAACTAATTTGAATGTTAAACTAAATTGGATGGTAGACCAACTTGATTGAAAATTTAAATTGAATGCAAGTTTTTCCTAAATGCAATACTGACTTGAATGCAAATCAACTTGAACTGGATTGATAGTAAGCATTGCAAACAACCGCCGAGCACACAGTTAAAGATTACTTAGGTTAGAGCACAAAGCAAGAATGAAAGCAGGTGGTATCACTAATTCCATGTTGCATATTGCATTACTGCTGGAAGAGTAATGACAAATTTTTAAATGAGAACCAAAATCCTAGAAAAATACAAAATGAGGGATAACTGTAGATGGGACAAACACATATGCATGTCCAACATTCAAATACTCTTTCATATTCTCTCATACTCTCATTAGAAATCAATGCTTATTTCACATATTCATCCAATAAAGGGATACTAGAATTGTAAAAGGTTTCATGCCTCCTATTCACAGTCCAAATTATTCATCTAATTGGCATGCCCAAATCCATTTCAAAGCGTCATCTTGCATCTCAAGCATGCATCAATCCTATAATCAACTCCAATAAGAAATTAACAACCATTCCTTAAGAATTCAAGCAATCACTGAAGGGTTTAATGGAGCACTGTTATGGTGTTTTTTTTATGTCAGAATTTCCTGTAACCTTCATACCATTAAACCATATCTGAATTTTCCATAACCATGAAACCTTCTCTCAATTTTAAAATATACTAAGTTATCAACCAATGAAACAATGAAACCATATCAAACCCTAATCCTATAATGAACTCCATTAACAAATTAACAACCATTCATTGCGAATTCATACAATCACTGAAACAGTCACTGAACCATAGCAAACCCTAATTAGCATGAATGGTTTTTAATTTCTTAAAAGGTTTCATGCCTCCAAACCCTAATTGCAAATTCATACATTCACTGAAACAATCAATGAACCATAGCAAACCCTAATTTGTTAAAAGGTTTCATGCCTTCAATTCACAGTCCAAATTATTCATCTAATTGGCATGCCCAAATTATTTGAGAGTGTCATCTTGCATTTCAAGCATGCATCAATCCTATAATCAATTCCAATAAGAAATTAACAACCATTCCTTACGAATTCAAGCAATCACTGAAGCAATCACTGAAAGCAATATAATCACTGAAGGGTTTAATGGAGCACTGTTATGATGTTTTTTTATGTGAGAATTTCCCGTAACATTCAAACCCTAATCCTATAATCAACTCCATTAAAAAATTAACAACCATTCATTGCTAATTCATACAATCATTAATAATAAATTTTGACCCTAACAGTGTGCCATTAATAATCAATTTCGACCATAATAGTGCTCCATTAAAAACCAAAAACCATAACAGTGCTCCACTAAAAACCAAATACCATTATAGTGCTCCATTAAAAACCAAAAACCATAACAGTGCTCCACTAAAAACCAAATACCATTGCAGTGCTCCATTACAAACCAAATACCATAACAGTGCTCCATTAAAAACCAAAAACCATTACATTGCTCCATTAAAAACCAAATACCATAACAGTGCTCCATTAAAAACCAAATACCCTAACAGTGCTCCATTAAAAACCAAAAACCATTACAATGCTCCATTAAAAACCAAATACCATAACAGTGCTCCATTAAAAACCAAAAACCATTACAGTGCTCCATTAAAAACCAAATACCATAACAGTGCTCCATTAAAAATCAAATACCCTAACAGTGCTTCATTAAAAACCAAAAACCATTACAATGCTCCATTAAAAACCAAATACCATAACAGTGCTCCATTAAAAACCAAAAACCATTATAGTGCTCCATTAAAAACCAAATACCATAACAGTGCTCCATTAAAAACCAAAAACCATTACAGTGCTCCATTAAAAACCCAATACCATAACAGTGCTCCACTAAAAACCAATTACCATAACAGTGCTCGATTAACAGCGCTCCATTAAAAACCAAAACTTCTTATCCTAAAGCCGAAACCATGTAACCCTAGAAACCATAGCCTTGAAACAAAGGCAGTGCTCCATTAAAACCCCAAAACCATACCAGTGCTCCATTAAAACCCAAAAACCATAACGGTGCTCCATTAAAAACCAAAAACCATAACAGTGCTCCATTGAGAACCAAAAACCACAACAGTGCTCCATTAAAAAAAAAAATCCATTACAGTGCTCCATTAAAAACCAAATACCATAACATTGTTCCAGTCGTAAATGAATTCAACAACAAAAATGCTCCATTAAAAACCAAAAACCATAATAGTGCTCCATTAAAAACCAAAAACCATAACCTACGACGTCATTTGGATTCAACCAAGAACACAGACACAACCGGACCCAACCAGACCGAACACAAACAGAGAAAGCAAGCAAATCACACTGAGAGAGTGGTTGTGTTGAAAAACACAATGCAAGAGAAACCGGTAGGATCGAAATCCTACCACGTTTTCTGGACATATGGCCACCGCCAAGCATGAACCAGGAGCGGAGCAAGAACCAGGAGCCGAGGACAAATCAGGAACACCAACACCAGGAGCAGCCCACAAACAAGCAGGAACAGGAGATTTCCACCGGGGGACCCTCGCCACGGACCACGAACACAAGAACAACACCACAACAGTTCTCCAACCCATGGCGACGACCATGGAGCTGGGCCACTCCACCATGAACTCCAACCAGGTTAACAACATCAAACACCTCCGCTCGAACAGCAAACACCTCCGCTTGAACAACAACCAGACGCGAACCACAACACGACGACGGAGCCTCCAAGCAGCGGCAGGTTCAAATAGGAGCAGGAGGCGGCATCGGAGCAGCAACGGCGCCATGGCGGACAGGTAATGGGGTGGCCAAACATTCACACTCTGGCCCCGAGCAAGAATACACAGGCGTCTGGAGCAGCTGCAGGGAAATGGCCACCTGGCACGGTTCCCCAGGTGTAATAAAGTGCATTAAAGCGCTATCTACCCGGGACGACGTGGAGCAACCACCTGGGCACCTCCGGACCTCGCCAGGTGGCGTACACATGGCATCCCAGGTGTCCAAAGTGGCCCCGCACCACTTTTGGCCTCCCTCCCCTAGCTGTGCACCACTGAAATAGAGACGTCGTTTTTTAGTTTAATGTTTGTCAATTTTTGCAGTTTCAGATATCTATGAACAGCTTGAGATCCAACGGTCAATAAACTTACTACAATTGCATTAAAATGGTATGCAGCAGGTTCAATAGTGTTCACTGTGAGCAATGAGCATCTATGCATTACCCATTAATTGAAGTACCTATTACTTTAATGCATGCCAATTTATGAATTTATGCAATTGAGTACACACTGTTATGTAGGTAGTGTCGAATGGAAGTGGCGTGGGTGGTAATATTGGTAGTGAGTACAATTATGGAAGAGTCTAACTGTTCGACGATTTTGCCCGGAGTTCTCCATCTCCGGCAATCGTCCGAGCCCCGGCCCTCGAGGTCCCTACCGCCGTTCACTAATTCTGTCGCGCGCCATTATGTTGTCGGGCGTCAAAGGAGCTTCAATGTCATGCGTATGGGTTTGCAATTAAAGAAACAATTCCCCACGTGTGGCCCTTCCTATGGGATCCATGCGATCCATGCATCTGTCCATGCCCATGCTTGAAATTTGAACTCTGTATCCGTAAATGGGAGGGAAAATTTTGAATTTGAAACTCAGGGCGGCTCTCAATCATGATTGAGGCGTCGCTCAAAAAACGAGACCATGAGCTTCAGGCTCTACCGGATAACAATAACGTCCAGCTACCCAAACGCTTCCACAGCAAAGAAAAGGACCGCTTTCTTCATCTACTGCAATTCGACAAAGAAGAAGAATTCGCTCCCAGTGAGGAGCTAGTAAACGGATTCATGAGAAGCCTGGAAGAAGAGATTTCCCCGGAATCTTCCTCTTGTGCATCAGCGGCGCCGTGGCGCGCCATTAATGCTACAACGTATTAGCTAGAAACCATTAAAAACGAATCTGTGAGAAGCACCTCCGTTGTTGTTGTATTTCTTGTTGATTTAGCAAAGAAGTTTCTCTGAGGAATCGTGAAAGTCAAGGGATGCTTCCTCTTTCAATACTAATTTACTCCCCATCTCATCATATTCACTATAAATACACGCCCATCTCACCCTTTCTTGTTCAAAATTATTGAGCTTCTTATCAGGAGTATTCTCATTTGATATTTAATTGCATAAATCAACTCACGCTGTAAAACACAAACCCTTACAACACTGGCGAACGTGATATCGACACTTCAAATTCGCACTTCAATCTCAAAGTATTTTCTGTTGGTTTCCAATGAAAAAACTGCGACGGGATAATCCTCGGCTGTTCATAAGCATGCCACCGAAGACATGAAGAGTGGGCAGTGACAGTGGTGGTGGTTTGAACACACTCTAAGGGTTTTCATTTTAAGCATTTACAGGTAGCAATGGCCAAACAACCACTCCAATTTGGAGACCACAGCATAGCTGATATCAGATTAGAGTTAATCAGTACAGCTGGAGGAAAACACGGAGGAGGAAGGTTTCTTTTTCTTCATTTTCAAGCTCTCAACAAATCTGAATTTTATGAAACCTTGCTGCTGGTGTTCTGAGAAGCTGCCTATTCAAACCAAGATCACAACAACTCGCAGCGCCCGGATTTATGTTAAATGTATCTGGCTCATGTATAATTCTTATGGGGGCAAATGCTTGTGTTTCTCAAATGTGGACGAAGTCCTCGATATTCTACCAATTGCTTCCGATCTCCTGTTTCATCACTGCCTAGAGGAATGTCTGAGATATTTGAATGCTATTAGCTGGAGCACAAAGTAAGAAGTCAAACTTAGAGCCCTCCTACTCTCTCTAGAGATAAATACCTTGCCTGATTTAGCAGCGAGACTTGGCATGAGCCTAGATCATGGGGGTTTACAGAGAATGCTGTCGAATATCTCGAGTGGTTCATGCGATTATCAAGAGTATATTGAAGAATATATCGTAGCCCACTTCGAGACAGATGCATCCTTTGCAGAAATGTGCAGGTATGCACTTCTGAGCGAGTTTAGTGCCAATGTCGAATGTGCTAAATCTCATTAGTGTGGTATTTATTTTGGTCAATGTCGGGACTTGCCCGCTCCCTCGTGTTTTTCCTTCACTTTCATGGATAGTCAATGTGACTTAGCGGTGTGATGGGGAACTGTTCGAGACGGTACTCAAAATGTTTTGTGAAGATGCTAAACTTTCTAGTGCAACAAATCCTTTTCCTGGATATTGTAATGCAGCAAATCCTTTTGCTGGATGTTTTATTCGTCCACAAGGTGATCTATTTGATCGGTTTCTAACTGCTCTAGGAAACGTTCGAATCATTACTTCGACGTCATTTCGAGTTTCATTTCTCATAAATTGGGCTCATGTCTTACTCAGACTCTGCAACTACAGGGTTTCATTGGAGAGAAAAGTAATTGATGTAGCTGAAATCCTCCCACCCCTTGAGTAGAGAAGTATTTGCAACATTTGGAAACCAGCTTTGACTGCTGTGCCGGCAACAATTAAGGGCTGGGACAAGAAAACAGAGGAGGCCATCTTCCGCCACGACAAGTTTTTTATATGATTGGTAGCATGCAATGACTGCTCATTTTAGGAGAATTAGCAGTCTAAAATTGTAGCAAATAGGCTTCTCTATTTGGAAATTCGATGGAATTTGGCAATGAAAATTTTCGGTCACATTTAGGACAGAGAAACACAGGAAAATGGGTTTAGCTTATTCCCAATGGAGGATTACAGTACAAGCAACAACATTTTGGCTTTTAGACGGGTTTTTTCATGTCAGTTTCTATTTTCTACGAGATTTTGGCATTTTCTATTTTCTATGAGATTTCCAGTAGCTTTGGTGGTTGATTTAGTGTAAGAGACTTTGAACTTCCCAAAAATACACTCTTTCCATCTAGTTTTATGTAAGCAGGTATTTACCATATTCACGCCTGATCACTCTTATTGTTTCGATGTTATTGCTTCATTTCGTGATGAATCTGGATTTTATAAGGCTACTGTTATATGTCTAAAAGCATGATTTTATGATTTAATACAATCTTTCCTGTAAAAAATATTTTCGAGGTTGGAAACCATTCCACAAAGTACATTATATAGGAAAGAACAAAAAGTGGTCTTTCAATTTTCAAATGACAAAACATATATCATGTAAAAAATATTTTCCATTCTCGTAACCATTCCACAGAGTACATTATATATGAAGAACAAAAACATATATCATGTAAGTTTGATGTCCGATTCTTCAAAAATCTAAGGAATTAAAAAAATGCAAACACTTAAAATTATACTTCAATCTAATGTTTGAAACACAAAATAAAATACCCCTCTCGATTAACTTATCTAGGCAATGAAAAATAATGAATTAGTAATCCAATCTAGATGATTTTTTGTTTTGATAGGCCAAACTTAGAATCTACTCCATTAACTTATCTAGGCAATGAAAGATAATGAATTAGTAATCCAATCTAGATGATTTTTAGTTTTGATAGGCCAAACTTAGAATCTACTTTCAAAGTGAAAGGAAGAAAAAAAAAACTTTTTGGACACATATGGAAATCGAGTAAATGTTAATTTTAAATAAATTTAGTGTTTTGTATCATAATTAAAGACCTTTTAAACATACAAATAACCAACACAAAAGTAATCAAGATGATTCCAAAAAAAAAATGATGTCCCTATCAGTTTGGAACAACATATACAGGTGAAATATAATGCCTAAAGTGATCCTAACAAAACATTGTGTTACATAACCATTAAGAAACAAAAACCCAAAGGTGGAGATTCTTGAAGAGAGCTCCCCTTTCTCTCATAATCCTCATTTGATGGCCAAGGTTGTGAAGTTAACAAAAATGTTTTTTTATTCATATTCATGAGAATAATTCAACAAAAATCCAAAGGTGGAGATTCTTGAATAGAGCTCCCCGTTCTCTTAAAATCTTCATTTGAGGGCCAGGTTGCAAATTTCACAAAAATATTTTTTCCAAGTTCATGAGAATAATTCAATAGACTTGAAAAGTGGATTTTAACTAAAATGTTAAAAATTGTCTAAAGGTATCGCTACTCTTTTAGGATTTTATACTTGATCTTATCATTCTCTAGAATGTATCTGTAGTACATTGGAACCAAATTGGGAAATGGAGCATTCAGTACTAACTCAGTCGTATTGCAGACCTGTCAGTTCAAAGGAATGCCAGGGGGCTTGTATATATTGAAGTATTATTTGAGAAGTAACTAAGGAAATTTGAGAAGTAACAATTTGTGTGTGAATTCTAAGATAATTGTTTTTTGGAATGTTTAATGAGTTTGTGATATTATTTGGCATAAATTAAGCTAACCTTGGTTTTCGAAATTACCTTAGAAGCATAGTAGAAATGGTCCACAATATTTAGGATGGTGATCTAATGTTGTTACTCATAAACGTCATGTTTCTTCAACACAAAAGGCTTGTTGAGTAGAATCCTAGCTGCAAGGAATCTTCTCTTCCACTACCCTACTTCCCCCAAATGCTTCCACTTTCGAAGCTCACTTTGGATGGGAGTGCACTCTTGGGATGATTCCCCATGCTTCTAAAATGATTCTTGTTGCTACGAGACCATGAGAGAACAAATTTCTTAAACCTCTTTTTGACAAGCAATTTTTAATTTCTTCTCCCATGGTCTAGAAGAAAGAGGAGCATTTTTGGATCACGGTAATTGTTCTGGTAGTGCACTCCTACTCCCCATGCTTTTGGAACGATTCTTATTGCTACTATACCATGGGAGAATAAATTAGAAATTTCCCTTGGAAAGAAGCTTAAGAAATCTTAGTAGATATTAGAAATTTCCTGCGGAAAGAGGCTTAAGAAAGCTTAGTAGAATTATTATAATTTTTGTCTTTTTTAGTTTAGAATTTAGATTTGAGAACATAGAATTGTTTGTCTTTATTAGAGCTTGTTCTAGAAACATTATATGGCAACTAAAGTTTGAATTGTTGATTGCATATGGTTAATGTAATGATTGTAATTTGATGGAAATGTTATAAATTATAACTATTAGCTTTTTAATATTATTATTGTACTAAGATTCTTTAATGACTATTATTAATATACTACAAAGATCTTTATTTTCATATTTTTCTACAACTAATTCACCATTTTGCATTTTTTTAATAGTATACATCAAAATATATAAAAAATGTTGTGGAAACACTTTTATCTCAAAGCGTTTTGGAAATTGGTGATTTGCACTCGCCCTTTACTCTCACTCCCAACAACTATGAGTAGAATGTCGCAAACATCTAGCAAAGTGACATCACAAAAAACTAACATCTAGCAAGATGACATCACAACTGCCCTTGAATGGGTGAATGCCATAATGGAATTTGCACTAATATGTGATGATAAATTTCCTACCTCTATTAAACAATCTATTTGTATATATGGAATGACCCTCACCATTGTCAATGATGAAGCAAAGAAGTTGCATATGCACCCACATCTAAGAGTGGAACACGTACTCCCTGTTGAGCCCAGAATTGGCCCTTTTTGATCATCATTTACCATCTTCCCTGCCCTTGTCCTACACCAATTATCTTGGCAATTAGACTTATTGTCCTCATCTCATTCCCCAAATTACTAAGGTATGGCCGATTATTGTTTTATTGTATTAATACTTATGATTGTGATAATTAAAGCTGTGCATCTCTTAATTTGTGCTAACATGATGCGATTTATGAAGGTAGTTGAGACAAATAGACTGCAGGAAGATCGGAGCTGAACAAGTCATAAAGAAAGGGATGTTTGTTCCTTGTAGAAGGTTCCTTGGGGTTTGAATCATTAATCAAGGCACAGTCGTGACAGGGAAGCTGTAACAGAAATTGCTATCTTAAGTATGTCGCTACTCGAGTCCAGCTGTGAGCTGGAAGGACCGTCACTCTTGGGGCAGTTAATAACTCTCTCATATTTGGATATTTCTGTTCTGCCACGCATTGTAACAGCCAGATTATTTAGGGCGCCTGAAGATCAGAGATCTTCATGGCTGCCCAATTATAGGATTAGATGTTACAATTTGTATGTATAAATATGGGGAGTTGCCTCGACCCAGGGGTTGGACAACAAACAATTAATTTATTTTGTATTAGCAGCCAAGACAAAATGTGTACTCATTCTTCTGTTAATATAAGGGGTTACTTCTGAGTTAAGGAGAGTGTTGTTCAACCGACGTCTCTGTGTGAAGACTGGGCCCGTCTTCCACAGAGATTGCTGAGTTAAATTAGGATTTCATCTTTCTTGTTGTGTGATGCTTTGTTCTTTCTTTTGTACGCAGCAGCAATATTTATTGTGTGGATTTCTCAGTAAAAGATTACATTTCTGTGAGATTGGTGAATGGTATAGAATAACAGTCGACTGAGTCAGGGTTGCTTTACATATTTCAATTTTTGTTCACACTGCCATGTTCATCCTACAGTTGAGACGTGATCCCAGGAGCTCTTACAATTTAGCTTTCCTGTTATGTGTTGATTGATTTCTGTTTTGCAATTCAGTTTCTTAGAACAGTTGCTTCAATCTCTTTCATTTGAAATTCTAGAGTAATGTTCAGTTCATGCTTTATGATTCCCAGCTTGATTAGATTAGACAAGTGATTATTTTAGAATGCGAATGAGATTTCCTTTCTGCAATCGTTGATTAGATCTGATACCATTTCCTCTTGATGCATAATAGAAAAGAATTATAGTATAGCAGTTAGAAGGCAATTGGGATTGCATAGATTCTTGGGATGAACATGGATGATAGAAGATAAAAGTATTCACTTCTAATGGTTTTGTGTTTAAGCATATATTGTGCACTTATCCTTTGAAATAAAAAGACTTTCTCGGGTTGACAATAAATTTCATATGCTCTGTGTGTTTGGTATTAATTTATCTGCAAATAGAGTGCTTGACATTTTGGCGCCGTTGCTGGGGAAGGATGAAAATTAAACACTAGTCATTATATGTATCTGATAATCGCTTTTAGACAGTCTTTTTGTTTGTTTTTGAATGATCTGCTTCGCATGAATACGAGGAGGGTAAAACGCGATCACCTCCCAACCCCCAAAACTCCACAAATTACTAACAGTGCAGGTGGTTCGGGTCGTGGTCGAGGTCCACCGCTGGGTAGAAGAACATTCATCGACGACCTTGTTGACAAAACTGACTCAGCTGTCAGAACTCGTCAACAGGAGACTCCTATCAGAAGAGGCCCTGCTGATCTTGGAGCGCTAGCATCAGGATCCACAGTGGAAGATACAGGAGCAGCTGTGATTCCTGCATATACCCCTGCTAAAGAAGGAACGGCTGATTCAGCTGTTACAATTGAAGAATACGCAGCTGTTACAACTGAAGAATACGCAGCTGTTACAACTGAAGAATACGCAGCTGTTACAATTGAAGAATACACAGCTGTTACAACTGAGGTAAGGAACGCAGGAACGAACGAAGGAGAGGATACAGAAGAAAAGATGAATAACAGACATGAGAACGAAGAGGAAGAAGCAGTGGTACAATACCATCATGAAAATGATTCCCTGCCAGAAGAAACTATGGCTACATTGCAATTCCCAATACAGCAGCTAGAAGGGACAGCTCCTATGAAAAACATCTCACCGTCGGTGTTGCCTCGCTTCCATGGCAGGGCGGCAGAAGATCCAGACGAATTCCTTTTTGAATTCGATATCCTCTGTCGCAGCTATGATTATGTCACAGATGCCCAAAAGTTGAAGCTTTTTCTTGCCACCCTGAAGGACAATGCATTACGATGGTTCATGAGCCTTGGGGGAGGAACTGTTGCTAATTGGAATAAGATGAAGCAAGTGTTCCTGGAAAAATATCAAGAATATTGCAACACCAGGGACAAAAGGGAGGAGTTATTCAAGATGGTACAGAAGGAGGATGAAAGTTTGAAGGATTTTGTAGAGAGGCTGCTGTACAATGTGCAGAGAGCTGGGCAGACGAATATGGGACTAGATGTGCTTAAGATAATCCTGCTTCGAGGGATCAGGGACGATTGTTTAGACATGCTAAATTTATTAGGGAAGGGAGATATCTCTAAAGAACCTTTTGAGACAATTGTGGAATTATGTAAGAGATACTCCAGGGGATCTTCTAGGCATAACAAGCAGAATAAACGAGATAAGCTGGAACGTGATGTCTTCGACAGAACTCAAAAGTCATCCAATGGGGGAGCTACACGTGCAGAGATAGGCAATCTTCTTGAAAATTTTAAAACAGAAATGATGAGCTCTATCTCTTCAGAGATTGATGTCTTGAAGGCCAAGCAAAGACAGGCAGTGGAGGATCTCACACTAGGTGTGTTCTGTCCCCGATGTAGAAAGACTCATCCACTGAAAGAATGCCCTCTTGACAAAATACAAGTGTGTCAGCTGTGCGAGCTGAACCATGATATGAAAGAATGTCCCACATTACCCCAAGTGAAGGCTGTTCTGCAGGCATCAACTCTAGAAGTGGATTCAGCCTATTTCATTGCACAGAAGAAACCCTGGCAGCCTCGGAATCAAGGTATGTCTCCCGATTCATTTCCATTTTTGAATAATTTGAATAATTGGAATACTAATATGCAAAATGTGAATACACAATTCCCTTCAAATTATGCTTAGTGGAATTCTCCTCAACCTGCGATGCAAGGTTATAATTCATGGAGTCCTTGGACACAGCCGCCACATCAACCTACGTCATGGTCTCCTGGATGGAGGAATTTCCATCCTGGGAACCAGTTTCCTCAACCACCTCCACCTCAACAGTTCCCGTATTCTCCTCCATATCCTCAATTTCATCAATATCCTCAATACCCACCTTAGCAGTCGCAGCTGCAGCTGCAAAATAATCCTGTTCCTAACATACCGATACGGCCTCAGCTGCCTGCCCAACCTAACCCTAACTCGAATAATAAAACAGTCCAGCAATTGGAAGCTCTCAATATGCCGGCCTACTCTCTCTCTCCTGTACCTTGTAATGATATTCGCCTACGGTCTGGGAAGATAGTAGAACGTGTAATTTCAGAAAATATTCCACCATCTGTGCATGACAAAGAAGAGAGTTCCTAGCATCCATTTGATCCAGTTCCTATCACTGAAGGGGCTGAGCATCCCTCAGATGGGACGGCTGAAACATTAAATGAGAAATCAGATAATACGCAGCCTACCCAGCTGGTAGGGCAACCACCATACCCTGAGAGACTGATGCTGCCAAAAATAGGGGGGCAACCTCAGTTCAATCTCTTAGGAGAATTGAAGAACCTTTATGTTAAGATCCCCCTTTTGCAAGCTCTTCAAGATGTACCTATTTATGCTAGAACTGTTCGGGACCTGTGCACTAAAAGACCGGGAAGGAAGCCCAGAGATCCTCCTACTGTTCATGTCATAGGGAATTTATCTGCCTTAATGACCGGAAAAACCCCTATAACCAAGTATGAGGATCCTGGCAATCCTACTGTCACTGTACACATAGGAAAAATGCAGATACCCAACGTACTAGTAGATTTAGGAGCTGCGATCAATGTTATAACAATGGAGACTGTAAAGAAGCTCAGATTCACCAATATTAGACCGACCCCTACCATCTTGGAATTGGTAGACAGATCCACCATCAGACCCAAAGGGATTTTGGATGACCTTGTCATTTCAGTAGACTCATGGGAATACCCTGCCGACTTTCTGGTATTACAACCAAAATCACAGCTGGGGGGACACCCATTGATCTTGGGGAGGCCTTGGTTGGCTACAACTGATGCTTGCATCAGCTGTCGATCAGGATCTATGACTATATCTGATGGTATGGAAACCAAAAACCTCACCCTGTACCCTCCAGCACGGCCGAGTCTAGAAACTGAAACTTCCCTTTGGATAGAACAGGAAGAGGAGGAGGATGTTCAACCATTACTAACAATAGGGAAGGCACTAACCTTCAAAAACGAAACAGAAGACGATGCCATTAATAATTTCATTAACGAACCTGCTTCAGTAGATAAGGAAGTTTATCAACTCCTGAACAGTACCCTTGGTAAGGAAGAACAAGAACAGCTTACGGAGGAAGCACTAGTCAATGACACAAACATAATCCCAGTTTTGAAAAACTCGAGAAGCATTCCTATTGAGGTAGAGCCTGGAAAAACTTTGAACATCAACCCTGGTCTCTCCTCAGAAGAACAGATGCGCCTAACCAATCTCTTGAAGGAACGTAAGGGGGCATTCGCTTGGGAGTATACAGACATGAAGGGTATTCCTTCCAGTCTGTGCACTCATCATATTTATATTAAAAACGACTCCCGGCCTGTATGTCAACCCCAACGACGCATGAACCCCAATTTGAGGGATATAGTGAAGGAGGAAATCCAGAAACTCTTGGAAGCAGGATTTATCTATCCTATCTCAGATAGTGAGTGGGTTTCCCCACTTGTAATTGTGCCCAAGAAAAATGGTAAATGGAGAGTCTGTGTCGATTATAGGGAGCTGAACAAAGCTACACAAAAGGATCATTTTCCTCTGCCCTTTATTGACCAGGTACTTGATACCCTGTCAGGGAAGAAGTTTTTCTCCTTCCTGGATGGGTTCAGTGGGTACAATCAAATTCAGATTGCTCCAGAGGATCAGGATAAGACCACCTTCACTTGCCCCTGGGGAACGTTCGCCTACAGGGTGCTTCCCTTTGGCTTGTGCAATGCACCTGCAACGTTCCAAAGAGCTGTGATTGGCATATTTTCTGAATTGGTTAATGATAGTATGGAAGTTTTTATGGATGATTTTACTCCCTATGGCAAGGATTTTGAGGAAGCACTGGAAAATTTAAAGAAAGTTTTAATTCGCTGTGAACAGGCTCGCCTCTCACTAAGCACTGAAAAATGCCACATGATGATGAGTGAGGGGGTGGTATTAGGACATTTCATCTCTACTGATGGTATTCAAGTGGATCCTTCAAAAATTAAGGTGATAAAAAATATACCAACTCCTTCAACTCAGAAAGAGGTGCGAAGTTTTCTGGGACATGCTAGATATTACAGGAGATTCATAGAAAACTTCTCCAAACTTGCTTCTCCTTTGTTTTCATTGTTAATGAAGGACGCACAGTTTGTGTGGAGTGCAGCATGCCAGACAGCATTTGATAAGCTTAAAGAGAAACTGTCCACAGCCCCTATTTTAAGGGGACCTAATTGGACCATACCTTTCCACATTTCTTCAGATGCTTCTGATACTGCCATTGGAGCAGTACTAGGACAGCAGGATGGTCAAGTACCTTATGCTATTTATTATGTTAGTAAAAACTTAGCCCCTGCTGAACTAAATTATACTGTTACTGAAAAAGAATTCCTTGCTATTGTTTATTCTATTAATAAGTTTCGGCATTACATTACTGGGTATCCTACATTTGTGCATACTGACCACTCTGCCATTAAGTATTTAATGAACAAACCTGTCACTAATGCCAGAGTAACCAGGTGGCTTTTATTATTACAGGAATTTGATATTACTATTATAGATAAACCTGGAAAAGAAAATGTCGTTGCTGATTTTTTATCACGATTTACTAACAGTGATGACAGTTCACCTGTTGAGGATGCTTTCCCGGATGAACATTTATTCGCACTCTCAGCTCATTCACCCTGGTATGCAGACGTTGCTAATTATTTGGTTGCAGGGAAGCTTCCGCCACATATGTCTAAACGAGAGAAAAGAAAAATTATTCAGCAAAGTGCCAGGTATTGTTGGCTCAAAGGCCATCTCTTTTACACAGGACCTGATCTTGAGATTAGAAGATGTGTAAGGGAAGATGAGATCTTTCATATACTGAAGGCCTGTCATGATGAACCTTGCGGAGGACACTTTGCAGACAAAAGAACAGGGCATAAGGCGTTGCGAATGGGCTATTATTGGCCGACACTGTTCAGAGATGCTAAAAGATATGTTCAGTCCTGTGACAGCTGCCAAAGGATGGGCCAACCTAATAAGATAGATCAGATGCCTTTACAGCCCCAAGTGGTACTAGAACCGTTTGATAGATGGGCATTGGACTTTGTTGGTCCTATCAACCCTCCTTCCAAACAGAAGGTTTACATTTTGGTGTGTACAGATTACATGACCAAGTGGGTAGAAGCTGTAGCTTTGACTAAGGCAAATGACCAGGCGGTGATTGATTTTCTGTACAGTGAAGTTTTTACCCGTTTTGGGGTACCAAAGGAAGTAGTTACCGATGGGGGACCACAATTTATTTCACACCAATTTGAATCCTTGCTCTGGAAGTATCATGTGCAACACAAGATAGCTTCACCTTATCATCCCCAGGCCAATGGTCAGGTGGAAAGCACTAATAAAGTTATCGAAGCAATCCTTACTAAAACAGTTAAAAGCCATCGAAGGGATTGGGCTGACAGGCTTCCAGAAGCACTGTGGGCATATCGCACAACTTGGCGCAACACCACGGGCTTTTCTCCCTATGATCTGGTGTATGGAAAGAGTGCCATCTTTCCAATTGAATTTGAGATCAAGACCCTGAAAACAGCCATTGAAATGAACCTGGATGTAACAGAAGCCCAGAAAAGAAGATTGAATCAGTTAAATGAATTGGATGAGAAACGGTTAGCTGCAGTAGACCAGACTGTGCTGCTTCAGCAACAGAGATCTAACTGGCATGACCGATTAATCAAAAAGAAAATCTTCTGTGAAGGAGACTGGGCACTATTATACGACTCCAGATTCAAGAAGGATTTTAAAGGAAAATTACGCACAAGATGGCTGGGTCCATATTTGGTTGACAGGGTATTTGACAATGGCATTGTTCGCCTGGTGACCATTGATGAAAACTGTATACCATTACTTGCTAACGGCCACAGACTGCGACTGTATCAGAAGCCCATTTCGAAAGATGCATTCATTTCACAGATTGCTGCTGATCTAGACTATCAATTGGCACCAGAGCAGGAACTTCTCTCTACCTTTTCCAAATCTTAAACTGAAAATTGTATTCGCTGTACATAAATAATTTCTTGCTGTAGCGTATAGTTGTTGTTTTTTTTTTTTTTTTTGCATTTGATCTCTTTGCTTGCTGTCGTCTTTCAAAAATTTTCAGGGAAGCGCCAGGAGAATGACCAGTTTGGGCCCGTTAGATGAAAATCTCCCTGTGCCGTCCTTACTGGAAAAAAAAAAAAAAAAAAAAAAAAAAAAAAAAAATTCCGATAGCTGCAACATATTTTCCGGCAGCTGTATACCCTTTTCCGGCAACCACATTATCCTTTTCCCTAGCAGCCGCAAAAATCCCTTTTCCCGCTTGCCGTCGATTTTTTTTTCCGGCAGCTGCAACATCGGCGGCTGCAACATCGGTGGCTGCGACATTAGCGGCTGCAACATCGGTGGCTGCGACATTAGCGGCTGCAACATCGGCAGCTGCAATCCTAGTCCCTGCGGCTGCCACCTCATCTTCCCCACGGTTGCCACCTCATTCACCAGCTATTGCCACCACATCTCCCTCACGGCTGCCATCTCATTTACCAGCCACGGCCATTTCATTTCCCGGTAGCCGTAATGCCCTTTTTCCGTCTGCCGTCAATCTTTTCCGGCAGCTGCAACTTCGGCGGCTGCAACATCGGAAGCTGCAACATCTTTTTCCCGCAGCCGCCACCTCATTTCTCAGCGGCTGCCACCTCATTTCCCAGCGGCTGCCACCTCATTGACTAGTCACTGCCACATCATTTCCCTGCAGCTGCCATTTCTTTCCAGCGACTGCAACATATTTCCCATAGTCGTAAAATTTTTTCTCGACAGCTGTAAGTTTTTTCCCGCCGCCGTAAAACTTTTCCGTGACAGCCGTAATTTTCCCTGATATCGTAAATTCTTTTTTTCGACTGCCGTTAATTCTTTTCCGGTGGCTGCAACTTCTTTCTCGCCAGCTGCAACAGCTTTTTCATCGGCCGCGCTATCATTTCTTTGGCAACTTGCAGTGGTAACTCCCGTGTTAACAGAAGAATTGTTTCAACCTGCTAATCATGATGCTGATTCATCCCAGTCATGCCGGCGAACTCATCATTCCAACCCCCAGGACGCGATGGCTTGTGTTTCACCGGCGAAAGAAATTAGTACCTTATCCGAGTCATCATGATCCCACGTCTGACTTTGCACGCGTTCGGCTCCGTGACGTCACCAACTGCATGCTCCACCAGTTTCCGCAGCCTTCCGACGCACAGTTTTATGAGGTATGGCTTTCATTTATCACGTGATTAAGCATTGATATCATTTAAACAATATTGGTCGTACCTTCACTCATACCACCATTTATACCTGATTAAACCTTTCCCTCGTACGACGTAAACGCTAATAACTGCCACCTTCCCCAATTCGGCATGACAATTTCAAACACTGTTCTGTGCTCAACTTTCCAAATTTGGTCATTCTCTCAACATCTCCGCTCAGCAATTCGTGCATCCTCGGTGCTGCAACTGCCATTCTGGGATCCGGTAATCTGTGGAATAGCAGGTTCAGTTTGCAGCAAGGACCATGGGCATTCCAGTTCGCCATGAACCTTTCAATACCCGGGAACTCAGACGGAATCTGCAAGTTCTTGCCATTTTTCAAGCTGCTGGCTGGGTCGAGTTCTTTGAGCGATTGGACGGATTCGATCGGGACGCAGCCCCGCAATTTGCCTTGAATCTTACTAAAACGCACTCCACGGTGTGGGGGCTGTGTATAGACGTCTCTGAGGTCATTATATCCGAGGTTACAGCTATCCCGATGGTGGGAAAACCTTGGTTTAACCGTCGAGTCCCTGCAACGGTTGCACGAGAAGAATTTTTACTTCCAAGAGAGCAAGTTGAAGCATCCAGGAGAGGGATTGCACTGAAGTCACTGCCGCAGCCAGGGGACCAGGTTGCTGTCTTCCTCAAGAAGTACATTACCTGCGAAGGTAGATACCAAACTGTGTATAACTCTGAACTTCCTTTGCTTTCTCATCTCCGCCATGGCATTTTGTTGAATATTCCATTTTATTTATTGCACGACTTGCGTCATATGGCAACATTTGTTCAGTCTGCGAAGCACCCACTGTCCTCTCTCACCCACCATGGCCTTATCAAGTTAATTATTGTAAGAACCCTTGCCCAACATAATATAACTTGGGAACAATTCATAACTCGACCACAGCAACCTGTTCCCTTGAGGGTCATCCCATTGCCGCAATTACAGGCTCCACCACAACAGGAGGACCGGAGTTCCTCCAGTGAAGTTGGGGGGAGGGATGAAATGGGAGAAGAACAGCAATCGGGGGCACAGGCAGGACCATCCGGGGTGGGTAAAACCACAGAGGAAGAACAACCAGGGGCATAGTCAGAGCCATTCGAGGTGGATGAATCCCCAGCACAAGCAGAACCAGTGGGGGATGACACTACACTTGAAGGAGAGCAAAGGGAAGCACAAACAGAGCCATCAGGCGACAGTGTAGATGAAACCTTCGTGGAAAACCTAGATAACAGGACAGCTCCGACAGCAGAAGGTGAAATTGGAGCAGCATCAAATGCTGCGACAATGGAACCTGAAGATGACGGAGCTAGAGCAATGGAAGAAGATATTGAGCTGGTTACAATCGAGTCTTCACCTGAGTGGGTAGGAGGAGGAGCTGTGATTGAAGAAGAACAGCATGGGGGGCAGGGAAATATTCCTTTGACTTCAGTTTTGCCCCCCTATATTCCAGCTCCACAAGAGGAAACACCCCAAAAAGGAAAATCACAAAAGAAAACGCCACAGAAAAGGAAGAGAGCCACCAATGAGTTTGATCTAGTAGCACCAATCAGAAGGAAACGAACTCGATCAATCATAGCAGCAGAGGCAGCTAGGAAAAGAAGGGCAACCTCAGAGACACAGATTGAGCCCCCAATCCTTACACCAAGACCGATGGATGCCCCACAAAGGCCAGTGGAGGAAGAACCTGAAATTGAAGGACTCTTGTATGAGAATGCAATGCTGAAAGAGGACCTCCAAGCACTTAGAAGGGAGCTGGAAACTTGGAAGGAAAGCTGCAGAAAGCAGGGTGGAAGAAAAATGTACACATTAATAGAGGTTGCAGACCAAGTGGAGGAATCAGCTTCTGCTGGAGCTGGAGAAAAGGATGAGCGAATACTCTGCCCCACCTGTGGGGAAATCTTTGAGGAAGCAGGCCATAAAATTTTACTTAGCACTTATTCAGCACAACAGCCTGTAGCCACAGTAGGGAAAGCAGTGGAAAAAGAAGGTGCTGTCACACAAGAACCAGCACCTTTAAACATCCTTGCTGCAGCTGCCACTTCCCATGATGCAGAAATCATAGAACAGATGGGAGAAGAACTTGGAGTGGAGGACGCCCTGGAGATTTATAAGGAATGCATGGTAACCCCAGAATGTTCCCACGACATAAAGATTATAGAACAGATGGGAGAAGGACCTGGAATGAAGGATGCTCTGGAGATTATAAAAGAATATAGTGAGACCCCAGAAGGTTCCCACGATACAGAGATCATGGAGCTGAAGGATACTCTGGAGGTTAGTGAAGAATTCTATGCTGTAACCCCAGAATGTTCCCAGGACACAATAATTTTAGAAGGAGAGACAGAAAGGCAGGATAGTGATAAATTGGAACAGGATGCTGTAACACAAGAACCAGCAACCCTGAATATAATTGTCCAACCGGCCAAGCAGACAGGAGAAGAAGCTGGGACAGAGGATACTCTGGAATTTAATGATGAACTCTGGGTTGTAACCCCAGAGGGCTCCCATGATACAGAACTCATAGAAGAGGAGTTGCAACAAAAGGAGGATGAAGAGGTAAGCCAGGATGTTGCTACACAAGAACCAACATCCTTGGAAGCTGCAGCAAGAACTCCTGAATTGCAGTTGGAAGATAACCTGGGAGTGGATATCATTCCTGATACACAGAGGAGTGAAGATGAACAGGTACAGACACCATGCTCAGGTGACACTGAAATCTTGGAGGAGGAGCTACAAATTGAAAAGGATATCCAGTCTCAGCAGCAGAAGGACAAAGAAGACACTGTTACACAAGAACCAGTGTCTCCAAAAGCAATAAAGGTAGCTGCTGAAGAAGGTTTAAAGGATGTTGCTGTTACACAAGAACCAGCAACTCTCCTGTTAAAATTAGATGCGCTGGAAGACACTGTCCCACAAGAACCAGTGCTTCCACCTCCTAGAGATGTCATTGAGTTGGATTCAGATTGAGGATTTCTTTTCAACTCCCCCAGGCATTGCATAATGATACTGCAGAAAGATTCCCACCACACCAAGTGCATTCTTAGATATCAGCAAGTAGCAGTGGAAGGGAAACAGTGAAGTTGGAAGATGCTGGGTTACTCACAGAAGCCTTTCAAAAGATAGATGAGATTCCTGAGTTCCCTGCATTCCTTCCTCTCTCCTGGATAGAGCTCAGTTCACGATTCAGATGCAGGTTGTTGCATGAGGACATGCAACAGGGTAGTTGGGGGGAGATATTGAGCCCAGAATTGGCCCTTTTTGATCATCATTTACCATCTTCCCTGCCCTTGTCCTACACCAATTATCTTGGCAATTAGACTTATTGTCCTCATCTCATTCCCCAAATTACCAAGGTATGGCCGATTATTGTTTTATTGTATTAATACTTATGATTGTGATAATTAAAGCTGTGCATCTCTTAATTTGTGCTAACATGATGCGATTTATGAAGGTAGTTGAGACAAATAGACTGCAGGAAGATCGGAGCTGAACAAGTCATAAAGAAAGGGATGTTTGTTCCTTGTAGAAGGTTCCTTGGGGTTTGAATCATTAATAAAGGCACAGTTGTGACAGGGCAGCTGTAACAGAAATTGCTATCTTAAGTATGTCGTTGCTCGAGTCCAGCTGTGAGCTGGAAGGACCGTCACTCTTGGGGCAGTTAATAACTCTCATATTTGGATATTTTTGTTCTGCCACGCATTGTAACAGCCAGATTATTTAAGGCGCCTGAAGATCAGAGATCTTCATGGCTTCCCAATTATAGGATTAGATGTTACAATTTGTATGTATAAATATGGGGAGTTGCCTCGACCCAGGGGTTGGACAGCAAACAATTAATTTATTTTGTATTAGTAGCCAAGCCAAACTGTGTACTCATTCTTCTGTTAATATAAGGGGTTACTTCTGAGTTAAGGAGAGTTTTGTTCAACCAGCGTCTCTGTGTGAAGACTGGGCCCGTCTTCCACAGAGATTGCTGAGTTAAATTAGGATTTCATCTTTCTTGTTGTGTGATGCTTTGTTCTTTCTTTTGTACACAGCAGCAATATTTATTGTGTGGATTTCTCAGTAAAAGATTACATTTCTGTGAGATTGGTGAATGGTATAGAATAACAGTCGACTGAGTCAGGGTTGCTTTACATATTTCAATTTCTGTTCACACTGCCATGTTCATCCTACAGTTGAGACGTGATCCCAGGAGCTCTTACAATTTAGCTTTCCTGTTATGTGTTGATTGATTTATGTTTTGCAATTCAGTTTCTTAGAACAGTTGCTTCAATCTCTTTCATTTGAAATTCTAGAGTAATGTTCAGTTCATGCTTTATGATTCCCAGCTTGATTAGATTAGACAAGTGATTATTTTAGAATGCGAATGAGATTTCCTTTCTGCAATCGTTGATTAGATCTGATACCATTTCCTCTTGATGCATAATAGAAAAGAATTATAGTATAGCAGTTAGAAGGCAATTGGGATTGCATAGATTCTTGGGATGAACATGGATGATAGAAGATAAAAGTATTCACTTCTAATGGTTTTGTGTTTAAGCATATATTGTGCACTTATCCTTTGAAATAAAAAGACTTTCTCGGGTTGACAATAAATTTCATATGCTCTGTGTGTTTGGTATTAATTTATCTGCAAATAGAGTGCTTGACACTCCCTTCTCCTTTTTGGGTATGGAATGGAACCTTGCTAATTAATCAAGCAAGATATGATCAACATTTTATTCACTTGAAAAGATGCATCTATACTAAAGATCAAGAGTGGGAAAATGAAGGAAAACCTATTATATAAACAATATACTCTTTTATTGAAACTTCTTCTAGACGAGATTACCTCTAACTTAGAATATTCAATAAAGTTTTGTGGATAACCCTTTTATATAATACTAGCCGTTTGACTCTTTACATTATAACATTCATTTTATAGGTTCACTCAAGAGTAAGATAATCATAAAAGCGGAAAAAAAGTAACAAAATTATGTTGTTATGCACGGTCTAGTTTTGCATTTTTGTTGATAGAGGTTCTAATATAAATGTTGCTAAAATCATTTGCAGGGACTTTCTCTCACTTTCTAAGATAATTGAAAATGATTGTAGTTCTCATCATGTCTAGTATAGTCTTTTGATATCCGAGGAGGATGAATTTCAATGGGTTGTGTACTCCAAACTTATATGTTATGGACCTAGTTGGGTCACTTGATTGATGAACATTGATATATATATATATATGTGTGTGTGTGTGTGTGTGTGTGTGTGTGTGTGTGTATAATTGGTTTCATCTTGGCTTATGTGTGAGCATATCTCTGATTGTGTGTACTAGATTGATATTGGTTAAAAACATGTCACATGTATATTTATTTTTCTGCATTTGGTTAATGTCATGGATTATGATATATGATTGTGACATATGATTGTGACATATGTATGATCATTATTTCATGGACTAGATAGTTGATAATGATCTTATTGATGATACATGATTTATAAAATTATGTATGATTAACCTTGTAAAGAGAGAAGGATATGGCAGGGAACTTAGTTACTTGTGAGCAAGGATGCCCAAATCAAAGATGAATGTGGAAGCCATTTCATTGGAGCAAAAATGACCAAGGAGGTCATGTACACATTTGGGTAATATGTGATTAAGTTGATTCATCACGAATTTTAATTTATGCTCTTAATCTATGAGGGTATAATGTGTGTAGGTATAGAGAACCAGCACCATCAGATGGGTATGAGCTCACAAATGATACCTTGAGAGAAACATGAATTTTTGGGGAAGAATAGATGAGAAACAATGGAGGGAAGGGTGCGGAGTCCTGAATCCATGAGAGACTAAGACATAGAGTCTTAGTCCTATGGAAAATATTAGGACACAAAGTCCTAAACCTTTGAAAGATCAAGGTGTGAAGTCTTAGATCTTCATCATGGCGTGGAGTCTTTAATCTACTAGGATGCAGAGGTTTAAGTACAAGGTAAGGGAATAGAGTCGTAACAAGTTTGGAGAGGTGCACAACATGAATACATAATCCTTATTCTCCAACAGAGAGAAATAAAAAAATGTACCTATTACTTAAGACATGTGTACCCTAATCTCAGTGGAATCATCATAACTTACTCCTCAAACCAGATACCTTATTGGATGTTGGCTTCTTCCTTCCTTAAATACATGATTTTATTAACATGCACCCCAGATTCTAACCTCAGGGTTTGAATTTTTCTACACAAAATGGATAAATATGGAGAAGCTGAAAGAAACCCTTAACTATCCATGTTTGTAAGAGTCATTTTTATCATACTTTCCTATGTGCCACCTAAAGATGAAAGCATCAATTGAAAATAATCTTCATTATATTGTATATTTGCAACATCATTGTTAAAGGACTGGATTACATAGTTATTCTCTTGATAACTACATCATCGTGGATGAGAGTAGAGGAAAGTAAGAACAACATGAATTGGAAATGGAACATACAAACTAAGTTTCATATACGAGTTAGAAGAGGCCAAGTGTTACTTGGTCACGTTTTCCATGACTGGGAAATGAAAAAAGGGAAACACATATATGTTGTAATTATGAAACGTTCCATCTGGACATGAAGAAATCAAAACAACTAGACTGTGGAAATATGAAATTTTCGCTCCCCCACTAAATCCATCTAATGATATGCTACCTCACCCGTAGTTAAAAATAATAGGAGTAAAAAGGAAATTACATTCATTAATTGAAATTTCAAACCATAAATTTTGTTAATAATTTACACTTGCTAATGAATAACTACTGTGTTAGAAATCGAAGGGATGTTAACATGTTAATATGAGCCCTCTGTTTGATTGATGCGGCCATGAAAATTCTCCTCTAAGTGAATCTTTTCCACAAAATCAAGATTTGTAATGAAATGAAAATCTGGACTAATTTAGTAGAAAAAGTAAGACAAGACAGGAGAATGAAGCATGGATTCTTGGAATGAATAAATACTTCAAAATACATGTGTTCTCTGGGAATGAGAAGTCTGCCTGATTGTGGATGATGTTGATATATGCACAATCTGATTCTTATCTAATTGTGGATGATGTTAATATATGCACAGGAAGTCTGCCCGACAGGAACTTTTCCCAACATAAACTGTGCATGACAGGAACTATGCCTGTTAGGAACTTTTCCCAATAGGAACTGTGCCTCATAGGAACTTTTCCCAATAGGAACTGTGCCTGTTAGGAACTTTTCCCAACAGGAACTATGCATGACAAGAACTTTTCCCAACAAGAACTGTTCCTGTTAGGAACTTTTCCCAACAGGAACTATGCCTATTATGAACTTTTCCCAACAGGAACTATGCCTGTTAGGAACTTTGCCCAGCAGGAACTCTGCATGACAGGAACTGTTCCTGACAGGAACTTTGTTCGATAAGAACTTTAGTGCTACCATTGATAGGAACTTTTCCCAAGAGGAACTGTGCTTATTGGGAACTGTGCCTGACAGGAACTTTTCCCAACAGGAAGTCTTCCTGATAGGAAATTTTCCCAGCAGGAACTGTGCCTGACAAGAAATTTGCCCAACAGAAATTGTGCATGACATGTGCCTGTTAGGAACTTTTCCCAACCGGAACTGTGCTTGTTAGGAACTTTTCTCAAGAGAAACTATGCCTATTAGGAACTTTGCTCAATAGGAATTGTGCCTGACAGGAACTTTGCCCAACAGGAACTGTGTCTGTTAGGAACTTTTCCCAATAGGAACTGTGCCTGACAGGAACTTTTCCCAACATGAACTGTGCCTGTTAGGAATTTTCCCAATAGGAACTATGCATGACAGGAACTTTTCTCAACAAGAACTGTGCCTAATATTTGGGGATTTGGAAGACTGGGACTTACAACAAAGTGGGTTGTTGAGGCAACATACACACTAGTCCAAGCACTTTCATGGATCTTATTTGGAGCAATAGTTGGACATGAGAAGAAATTCCCCTTAAATTGTTATATCAGTCAACAAACAAAGGGCCAAGAAATCTAACAGGCATAGTTCCTCTTGGGAAAAGTTCATAACAGGAAGAGTTCCTGTTGGGAAAAGTTCTTGTCAGGCACAATTCCTGCTAGGCATAGTTCCTATCATGCACAGTTTCTGTTGGGAAAAGTTCCTGTCAGGCACAGTTCCTGTTGGAAAAAGTTCCTAACAGGTAAAGTTCCTGTTGGGAAAAGTTCCTAACAGGCAAAGTTCTTATCGAACAAAGTTTCTGTCAGGCACAGTTCATGTGATGCACAGTTCCTGTCAAGCAGAGTTCCTGCTGGGAAAAGTTCCTAACAGGCATAGTTTCCGTTGGGAAAAGTTCATAACAGGCACAGTTCCTGTTGGGAAAAGTTCCTAATAGGCACAGTTCCTATTGGGAAAAGTTCCTGTCATGCACAATTCCTGTTGGGCAAAGTTCATAACAGGCACAGTTCCTATTGGGAAAAGTTCCTAACATGCATAGTTCTTGTTGGGAAAAGTTCATAACGGGCACAGTTCTTGTTGGGAAAAGTTCCTAACAGGCACAATCATTTTAAACTAGAGGGTTTCCCTTAAGCAACAAAGAAAGTCTAATTCGATTGCTCCATGACCATGAACCATGAAAGCTCTCCAAAACCATGAAAACTCTAGCCACCATCATCAAAGAGCTCCAATAATCAAGCATCAATACATGAAAGTCCTCCTTAGGTAATTTCCATCACTTATTACACAATCTCTTCACAATAGCCTAGTTGTCTTCCTTGGGTTTGCAAACCATAAGATAGACATGTAGATTTAGAGGCTACCACTAGAGTTGTCTTGCCATGTACTCATATAGTATATATGTATGAGAATGAAGTACATGCATACCAAAGTTTTATCACAACAATGGTACATTATTTCAAGCTCTCAGAAAACCATGAAAACCCTAGCCACCATCTAAGACCTCCAACAAGCAAACATCAATTCATGCAAGTTATCCTTGGCTTTGAAACCAAGCTTGTATTACACAAACTCTCCACAATAGCATGGTTGTCTTCCTTAGGGTTTGCCCATAGGATAGACATGGCTCCTCAAACCCTAGGTCTTCCATTGTTGGATCATCACAAAAGCACCATGACCTCCATGTACTCATATAGTATATATGTATGAGAATGAAATACATGCATACCAAAGTTTTATCACAACAATGGTACATTGTTTCTAGCTCTCCAAAACCATGAAAACCCTAGCCACCATCTAAGACCTCCAACAAGCAAGCATCAATTCATGCAAGTTATCCTTGGATTCAAAACCAAGCTTGTTTACACAAGTTCTCCACAATAGCATGGTTTGTCTTCCTTAGGGTTTTCAAACCATAGTATAGACATGGATCCTCAAACCCTAGGTCTTCCACTATTGGATCATCACAAAAGCACCATGACCTCCATGGATCATCAAGAATCTTGTCCATGGGTCATCCGAAAATAACAAGGTTCCTAATCATTTAAGGCATTAGCTCCACTTCCCATCTCTTCTACTAGGCTAGAAATATTAGTGCTACAACAAGAGCCATAAGAACCATCATCATGTTCTCTATGGTTTACATATATAGCACAAACCCTAGTAATCATAATAACAAACTCTAGCATCACACAAGCAATCTCTACAAGAACATCCAAGACATCTCTTTATCCCCTTATCTTCTACTAGGGTTTCTTCATGATCTCTCACGTCTAGCTCCTATGGTTTCCTCATGAACCCCACCGTCTCTAAGACAACCGTGATACAAACACAACCGTGGCCTCCCTATTCAAAGCAACAGAAGCTGTTAGTAGGAAGTAAATGGAACTCGGGATGTACAAAGAAGAGTAGAATGATGATAATAAGTACAAGTAGGTGATGGATACTAACATAAAATAAGGACAGAAGTCCCAACAAAAAGAGATATGCATATATGCTCAAAGAGTCCTAACAAAAATTCAAGTGGAAGACCATATTTTCCTTAAAGTGAGCCAGGAAGGACCTCACTTCAATTAAGAAAGAACGCCACATAATAACAAAGACTTTTTCGTGCTTTGAGATAGTGCTAAACATGATGCATTAAACTGGCATCCCCATCTAATCTAAGAATTCATGGCAATGTTTCATGTTTCTTTACTTAAGAAATATGTTTACAATCCTAATCATGTGGCTAGCTAGTCGAAAATAAAAGTGGAGTCCATACCAAGAAAATCATGACTTTTGAGAACTAGTAATCATGTAGGTAATGGTCTAGTTGAAGCACTATTGACCTAAATAAAGCAACTAGAATCTCCTAGAAGCAAAGATAAGGCGACATTTCATTTATCTTTTTTTACAAATCTGTAGGATAATGCTCTCACAACAAAGTGAAAATTGTTGTGTGATTTTTTTCTCATTTATTTTTCACTCTGCGAGTAAAGAAAAGACCAAAATCTACATAAACATAAGAGTACACCTTATTGGATATTCAAGTGATGGCATTAACAATAGTTTACATGTATAACCAGTGATTGACACAGAATTGCAGAAAGTAAGGATGGAACCGAAAACCTAACTTGGCAAAGGAATATTGGTGGAAATTATAAGTAGGGCACTCATAACTTGTGGACTTGTTAAAAAGGAATTCCCTTCTCCAAGATAAGAGAGCATTATTTTAGAAATCACTACATGGGAGATATATAATGCACATGATGATTTAGGCATAAGTTTGATTTTGTGATGGGTCATAGCGAGAGATGCTAATAAACCAAAATAAATCCTAGATCTATCCTACACTCATATCTTGTGGACTTATTAGAAAGGAATTCCCTTCTCCAAGATAAGAGAGCATTATTTTAGAAATCACTACATGGGAGATATATAATGCACATGGTGATTTAGGCATAAGTTTGATTTTGTGATGGGTCATGGAGAGAGATGGTAATAAACTTAAATAAATCCTAGATCTATCCTGTAAAGCTATGTGCAAAAAAAAATCTTTATGCTTTTCTCCTTACAACACTTTTGAACTCTCTAGTGTTCTTCATAAGACCAAATTATTGTGGTATAAAAGATCGAATATCACTGTTCTCAAGAAAAGAAATTTACAAGCATTAGATCTTTATGTTTCGAGAATAGGGAGGAAGAAGGAATTCAATTAATAAAATGGAAAACAATAGCCAAGCCAAAGGAAATGGGTGGATGGGGCCTAAAAAAAATATTCCATTTTGAAAAAGTGACAGCAAAATCCAAACCTCAAAGAATTTCAAGAAGGCCTCCTCATTTATAGTTTGGAGCATTTTGCTAGCCATGAATGCTAGAATTTTGAAAGCTCAACATTTTCCACCTTTTCAATCTTTTCAAATTCTAAACATGTATCCACCTTTTCAATCTTTTCAAATTCTAAACATGTATTCACTCCCCTTTCGACCTCCAGGACAGAGCATTTGGTGTTAACAAGCCTCTTAACCTTGGAGCTGGCCTTCTCACCGAAAAGCTGAAATAGAGTGATTTTGATTTTCTCTTCCTCCATTTCTGCTTCACCGGTCTTTTCTCTTAAGACGTCTAGTAATGAGCCCCAGGGCAAGAACTTGCTCTTTAAAGAACGCGGCGTTAATGTTTCTGGAGCTCTTAATGATCTGGGATGACCAGGTCTGATTTGCTCCTTCTCTTTGTCAATTAGGCCCCCGCTGTGACAGGAGTCTGAAACCATGGTGAAACATGCCCCCAGAGGCACCTTATTCACTATAAACCTGAAGTCCTCATCTTCATGCATCCAAATGACAATTCAGTACTAAAACTAATCAATAAAATTAATTGAAACCTTAATTCAGATAAGATAAAAACACTAGATTGGTAACAGGAGGGGGGTCTAGGGCTCTACCTGTAAAAAGATTGAAATCGCATGGATGATACACTCGACGTAGCCTGAGGAGTCATGCATGCGAGCGAGAGTGCCATGGCCGCTATAGTGAAAGAAGAGGAGGTCTCCAGATTTGGCACGGCGAACCATGGCGAGGAGAGCCTCACGAATATTTTCGCCTGTCGGCTTCGTATACGTTTAATCGCTGTCGATAAGGATATCAATGTCACGTTTTCTAAAGCCGAAGCGATGAATGAGCGTGCCTTGCATCCTTATAACGTCGTTGACGCATCCATGCAATTCATTTTTTGTGTTGGGATAATTGCATCCCACTAAAACAACTTATTTTTGTTTGGCCACCATTAGAATCTTGATCTCGTTTCTGAAGACAACTCACTTCTTGATATCAAATGAGAATACTCCTGATAAGAAGCTCAATAATTTTGAACAAGAAAGGGTGAGATGGGCGTGTATTTATAGTGAATATGATGAGATAGGGAGTAAATTAGTATTGAAAGAGGAAGCATCCCTTGACTTTCACGATTCCTCGGAGAAACTTCTTCGCTAAACCAACAAGAAATACAACAACAACGGAGGTGCTTCTCTCACATATTCGTTTTTAATGGTTTCTAGTTAATACGTTGCAGCGTTAATGGCGCTCCACAGCGCCGCTGATGCACAAGAGGAAGATTTCGGGGCAATCTCTTCTTCCAGGCTTCTCATGAATCTGTTTACTAGCTCCTCACTGGGAGTGAATTCTTCTTCTTTTTCGAATTGCAGTAGATGAAGAAAGCAGTTCTTTTTTTTGTTGTGGAAGCGTTTGGGTAGCTGGACGTTATTGTTATCCGGCAGAGCCTCAGGCTCATGGTCTCATTTCCTGAGCGACGCCTCAATCATGATTGAGAGCCCGCCCTGAGTTTCAAATTCAAAATTTGCCCGCCCATTTACGAATACGGAGTTCAAATTTCAAGCATGGTCATGGACAGATGCATGGATTGCATTCATCCCATACAAAGGGCCACACGTGGGGAATTGTTTCTTTTATTGCAAACCTGTACGCGTGACATTGAAGCTCCTTTGAAACCCAGCGACAGAACGACGCGCGACAGAACTAGTGAACGACGGTAGGGACCTCGGGGGCCGGGGCTCGGACGATCGCTGGAGATAGAAAACACCGGGCAAAATCGTTGAACAGTTAGACTCTTCCGTACAATTATTGTCGACTGTTATCACCAAATTTCATTAATCATTAGTTAGTTGTTTTTTTTGAAATTGGTTGGTTGTTTTTAAAGAGATCAACTTCAATTAGTGATGTCTCTACATAGATATTGGGTTGTTAATTTATTTACTCAACTAGAAATGGATGGTGATATTAGGGTGGGGTTTTGTAGTTGACTAAATGGAAATCTAGGCTCAATTATTTGAAAGAGAGATTGTATTTTTTTTTAAAGGAAACTGTAGTGATGGTAAAATAATAATAATAATAATATTTATTTAAATTAAAAAAAAATCTTAATGAATTAGTGATAATTTTATTGCATTAATTTTAATTTTAAAGAAGATATCATTTAAAAAATACAAAGTATTAGAAAAAAAAACTTTATTCAATGTTCACTCTAAAACATAAAAAAATAAATAAAATATTTGTATAGCATTTAATTGTAACTTATTGATATTTACTGACCACAAATTAAATAATTATACTAATATATATAAAATAAATTTACATATAAATTTTTTAAAATAACTCGAAAACCTGAAATCAATAGACAAAAAGACAAAAAATGAGGAAAATCTATTCTAGAATAATATAGATAGAAAGAAGTAGTCAGATAAACCATCTAAATTGTCCTTGTAACGCGTTATATCATAACTTCTATCCTACCTTTGCTCAGCTCATTTCGTACATAATTTGCCGGGTATGTTAGTTCTTGTCCCATAATGTTATCCCTGTTTTTCTTCTTCAAAACGATCATTTTAAGTATCAAACTGGTTCTATAAGGTTCTGTACATCAAATTGACAAAGTTAAATTTTACTTTAAAATGAGTCCTACAAACCAATAAAATGGATGTTATAAATTAATAGCTTTAATTTTCCATTTTCCACCCAGAAAATACCAAAATAAATGACAAATTAAATAATAATCTGTTTAATATATAAAAACTAAAGTTTGGATTTTTCATTGATTGATTGGCATTTGTAAAGTGAAAACACGTTGAAACAAAATGAGTCAACCAGAATAAAAGATGGGAGGGGCCGGGGAACGTTTTACTGCCTTGTGGGATTATAACCGCGCATTAACTATGGTTGAAGGGTTTAATCGATATTTGTATACATCTGCACATTGATCATTTACAATCTTCCAAAGAATTTGTTAGCCCTTCCCCAACAAAACCATCAATAATCTTCCCACAATTTCTGTTTCTGTTTTTCAACTGGCTATGGCTGCATCCACCGCCACCTCTGCTAATCCCAACAACAATTACGTCTACGATGTCCTTCTGAATCATCGTGGACTGGATGTTAAAAAGACCTTCACGAGCCATCTCTACCGTCGGCTTCTTCCCTATGGATTACAAGTTTTTCTAGATTTCCAGGAACTGCATGAGGGAGAAAACTTAACATCTCAAATAAAAGGAGCTATTGCATCCGCATCTATCCATGTAGCCATTTTTTCTCATGGATATGCGGACTCAAAATGGTGTTTGGATGAGCTTCTCCTCATGTTAGAGTCGGGAGCTCCTATTATTCCAGTCTTTTACGGTGTCAAGCCTGCTAATCTTCGGTGGACACATGAGCAGGACGAAAGGGTATATGCTCGATCCCTGCACAACCTGGAAAAGAAGAGAACCCATGATTGTCTACCGCGTTACAACTCCTCAACTATTGGAAAATGGAGAAATGCTCTGTCAAGTGTTGCGGAAATAAGTGGATTAGATCTGGAGGCGTTTAACCGGTTAGAACTCAAACTTCTACCTCTCTTGAATACAATATGCAATATGTATATGATACTAAATTACAGTTGATCTGATTCTTTTCTAACTTTTAGTTTTATATTATCATTTTGTGAATAACTAGCGACGAGGGGGAGCTCCTGGATAGAGTCATTGAAAGTGTGCTGAAAAGGGTTAAAAAACCGCAGTTGGATGTGGCCAAATACCCCATCGGATTGGATGAAAAAGTAAACGATTTTGAAAGGACGGTATTATGATCGCAGCAGCGCAACGGAAGAGTTCAGGTCGTCGGCATCGCCGGTCTGGGTGGAGTGGGCAAGACAACGTTGGCCAAAGAACTTTTCAATAGGAAGAGTTCAAATTATAGTAAATCCTACTTTTTATTCGATGTCAGAGAAAATGCCAAAAGCTCTTTACACTCCTTGCAGATGAAACTTCTTAACGGCTTAATTCATATGGATCAAGGTATAGACAACGGTAAAGGGATGCTCAAGAGGTATCTCTCAAATTCTCAAGGCTTGATAGTTTTAGATGATGTAGATCACGTGGATCAGGTGGATGCACTCTTGCCCGTGGACAGCCTACACCCTGATAGCTTAATTTTGATTACATCTCGTGAAAAGAATGTCCTCACAAGGTCAGGATCAAGAATGTCCTCACAAGGTCAGGATTACGAGAGTCATCAATTTATCACTTAACAGGCCTTAATGCACACCACTCCAGAAAGCTCTTCTGCTCCTATGCTTTCTGCCATCCCCATCCACTCTCAGGATTTGAACATCTGGTAGATCAACTTCTAAGGGCTTGCAAAGAATTGCCCTTGTCTTCAAAAGTGTTTGGGGGGCTTCTTCATGGAAACAACGACAAATCTTACTGGGAAGACCAACTCGATAGATTACAACAGGCACTTCCAAATGAAATACAAAATACGCTTCAAATTAGCTACGATGAAGTTCATCCAGAGGAAAAAAAATATTCCTAGACATTGCTTGTTTCTTCGTAGGAGAAAATAGAGATAACGCCATAAAAATTTGGGATGGGTCTGGCTGGAAAGGCCCGCTCGGGTTTCAAACCTTACAGAGGAAGTGTCTAGTAGAGGTTGACATTGAAAATAACATAATAATGCATGATCACCTGAGAGATATAGGAAGAAATCTTTCGAAGGAGCCAGGATTGCCGCGTCGTCTTTGGCGCGGGATAGAGAATATTGATGATTTGATGCAGCATTCGTTTGTAAGTAGTCAATCATTCAATCTTCTATGGATTATTCGATGAAATCTGTGTAGAGTTTTAAAATCATTCTTTCGTTTTTTAAAACTGATCAGGTAATACGGGGAATTAGGTTGTTTCAGAGTGAATATAAAGATGAGGATGACGAGAATGCTTTCTTTTCATTCTACAAAATAAGGAAGTTGGAACTTCTTGATGTGGAAATTCTAATGGAACACACTCTGAACGGGATGTACTCCCCGAATCTCATATGGCTTCGCTGGCACGAGTGTCGCCTCTCTTCCCTGCCTTCCTGGATCCCGATGAAGAATCTATGGGTTTTAGAAGTGCATGGGAAAGTATTGAAAACATTGTGGCAAGCCAAATCGCAGGTAAAGAGAAATTTGTGGGTTCATTTGCTATTATTATTAATATGGAACAGCAGGGTCAAGGGATTTCGAAGGGAAGGGTTTTATATATGATAATCATCCATATCTTTACATATATTGTAGGTACCTTTGCAGTTGCGGGAGCTGCAGATTATTGCTCCTCTATCGAATATACCCAAGTCCATAGGGATGTTGCAGTACCTGGAACGGATTGTGGTCGATTGTCCATTGCAGAACCATTTCGAAGAGCTGCCAGAAGAATTTGGTCGTCTGCGGTTGTTGAAGACATTGGTATTAAAACGGTGCTAAAAAATGAGGTCTCTGCCAGATTCCTTTGGGAATCTAACAAACCTGGAACACATTGACCTCTCTTACTGTATGGATCTGGAGAGGCTTCCAAATTCCTTCAGGAATTTAATTAGGCTAAGATATCTAGATTTAAGTTGTTGCTTTGATTTAACCATTTCAAGCGAAACTCTTGGAAACATCAGCACGCTTAAATACCCGGATCTTAGCTTTTGTAACAAAATTGAAGTATTGCCTTTCCAAATTGCACATCAACGGTCCCTGGAAAAATTAAATTTGAAGCTTATAAACTTAAAAGAATTGCCAAGTGACATTGGAAAGTTAAGCTCTTTGGAAGAGCTTGAATTAGAAAGCCCTTTGCTGGAAACGCTGCCACCTTCGATCGGTGACCTAAGGAGCCTGAAGTATTTGGTGCTGCGGAGGTGTGAGAGATTGAAACGTTTGGTGGATTCCATTGGACTGTTGAATCAGTTGACTCAGTTGACAGTCCAGGAATGTTCCTTACGAGAACTACCTTTTAAAACGGTTGATGGCGAAAGTGAAACATTGACAGAGTCGAGAGGGCAAAGAAGATGCAGTAATTTGGACTCTTCCATTGACAAGTGCATGCTTCGGCTCCAACACTTGGAACTGAATAACACACAAAAATTGAATGAGATATCGTTTGGTGAAGGTGTTTGCCCCAACCTTCAACATCTCCTCATCAACTCTTGTACTGATCTGGCCAGGGTCGGAACATTGCCAAATGCACTCATCACGTTCGAATTGACTTGGTGGTCTAAATTGAGTAAAATAGAAGGGCTATTCGGTCTTGCAAAACTTCAAAAGCTGGACATTAAGGGTTGCATAAAAGTGGAGGTGCTGCAGGGTTTTGAAACATTGGTATCTTTGGAGGTCTTGGGGGTAACTAACTGTGTAAAGCTGAAGAGCATACGGGGTTTGGAGCAGCTAACAAAGATTCGAAAACTAGAAGTTTCTAGCTGTCCTGAGTTAAAAGATCTGCCCAGTGTTGAAAATTTAATGTTATTGGAGAGTCTTGATGTATGTGAATGTGTGAAGCTGAAGGGCATAGAGGGGTTGGCGCAGCTAACAAAGTTGAGAACACTAAAGGTTCGTAGTTGCTCTGAGTTAGAAGAGCTACCTGGAATTGAACATCTGAGGTCGTTGGAGGTGCTGGAGGCATTTAATTGTGTGAAGCTGAAGAGCATACTGGGCTTGGAGCAGCTGACAGAGCTTCGAAAATTAGAGGTTTCTAACTGCTCCGAGTTAGAAGACATACCAGGTGTTGAATATTTGAGGTGGTTGAAGAAACTTGATGTATTTGGATGTGTGAAGCTGAAGCGCGGACAGGAGCTGGCTCAGTTGATAACGCCTGAAAGGCAGGGATCGCCGAAGTTGACAAAGCTTCGTCGACGGGCGTTGACGCAGTTGACAAAGCTTCACAGACTAGATTAGATGTTGAGCGGGTTCCAGGTAACTATTTTTTCCGAAGGAGGCATCCAAGCATTTCTTGTTATAAGCTTTATTTGCTGAGCAAAAGAGACTGTCTTTCTTTCACCCAAAACCTCCCCACAGCTTAATAGTGGTACCCATGTGGGCAGCATCCCAGTAGGCTTGAGCGCCACTGCCAGATATTAGGTAGCAGCTGAAGCTCCTTTAAGTGCTTGAACTACATCGTAGCAGGCTGTGGACCATAAACCTGCCACAAAGATATCAATACAGACCTGTCACAAAGATATACATCAATTGTTGATTCAAACTTTCTGAGGTAAAGGAGGAAACGCTACTTCTTTTCTTTAAGAACTTCTGCGCCAGAAGTAGATTTGTTATAGGCACAGTTGTTGTGCAACTGTCTGAAACTTTACATTTATGGGTTTGCAGTTGGGTGCTTATTCATTTGCCATTATATATCATGTCATCATATTAAAAGAAATGACATATAACCGTGTGTATTTTCCAAAGAGAAAAACTTATGCTTTTTATCCCTGAAGAAAGGAAAATACAGTTTTTTCATGCTTTTTATCCCTGAAGAAAGGAAAATACAGTTTACAGTTTGTTGGTGTAAATTTATTAAATACATTAAGTTGTAGCCATTGAAAAATTGTATATGTATGAGTTTGCAATTGGGTGCCATTAATATATTGTCATCAAATCTATATACAGAAAAAGAAATGATACATGAGTGTGTATTTTCCAAGAAAAAAAAACATGCTTTCGAAGAAAGGAAAATGCAATCTACGGGAGTGCATAATCAACCAAGGACATATTCCCTTTATAAGGTACCAACCAGGTCCTTACAAAAAAATTCCAAAAATGAGGAACCAATCTGCACTAATTCTCCCGTAAACAACCTTCGACATATTTACTAAGTCCATACAACATAATAATATTAAAAAAATCTAAATACTTTTAAGTCCTACTACAAACTAAAACTCCTTTACGGAACTCATCCACATATAGGTTCCCCGCAATTAGCTGCAAAGCTTGCTTTGGGAGAACATCAACTTCTGTATTGTGTTTTCGAAACACATGATCAAAGCTCACATTCTGGAATAGTCAACTAACCTCATTGAGGTGTGTGGTATAAACCAATTTCCGGAATCTCATTTTCACCCTCCATCCATCGGATTGTCAATACTGCAGCAGCAAACCGCTCCCTGGCATGAAGGTGAGGCAGAGGAGAATTAAAAACTTAAGAGAGAGCAATTAATAACAGAGATAAAAAGAAGAACAGGAGATGAACAACATACATATATTTATATATCAAAACATTAACATAGTTTTTGTTATACAGAGCGGAGCTGCTGCTCTTTCATTCATCGTGATACCAAAACAGAATCCCCGTTTTTTCTAATGGCAGAGTTTAGCAGACAGACAACCCTCTCTGTTTTCTTTCTGTATTTTTTAATTTCTGCTCTATGTTTTTTCCGGTTAAGAAAATTACTTTCAACAGAAATTTCATACAACCGTATGAACCAAGGACACAGAAAAGAGAAAACCAAAACCAATTTATTACAATTAATGTCAGTATGGGCAAAATCTGTTTTTCGAATATGCGATTAATTTCAAATTTAATATTGTCCCAGATGTAGAGACTGGAGGCAAAGTAGAGCTGGATCACACGACAAGAGCAGCTGGAGGACTGTACCGATGGAGAATTTAAGGGCGGGTAATTGGGATTATTTCCAACACTCTCCTTAATCACAACTACTGCTTTATATGACACCTAAACAATCTATTTGATAGTTGGGATTATTTCCAACACTCCCTCTTAATCACAACTATTGTTTTATATGACACCTAAACAATCTATTTGATAAACAAAAATTTATTTTCCCAATGCCTTGGTGAAATATTTGTGGGCTGATCTTCATACCTGCAAAAAACTAACATGATCTCTTCATTGTTAATCAACTCTCTAATGAAATTATATCCCGTGTCAATCTGCTTACTCTTATGAAATATTGGATTCTTGAATAGTGTTATTGCTGAGTTGTTGTCACAAAAAATCTTTGTTGTTTCTTCTTGTTCATACCTTAATTCTTTCAACACTCCTCTCATCCAAATTGTTTGACATGATACTCTTGTTGCTACTACATACTCTACTTCAGCAATAGGTTGTTTCTTGGGAAGCTCATGATATTGCACCTATTCCAAAACGAAAAACATAACCTGATGTGGTCTTTATGTCATCAATGTTACTTGTACAATCAGTATCTATGTATCCCACTAGCTTGAATGCATTTGACATTGAATATTGAATTCCATGATTTCTTGTTCAATTCACATCTTAAAATCCTTTTCCTTGCTTTCCAACGAGAGGCTTTTGGAGATTCTATGAACCTCGAAATAAGACTTACTGCATATATTATGTCCAATGTTGTGGCGGTTAAGTACATGAGACTACCAACAAGTATTGTATACAATGTTGGATCGATGGTGGATTCCTTATCATCCTTGCTTAACTTCAATCCTATCACACTTGGTTTTGAAGCCGATTTGCAATTTATCATGTTAAACCTTTTCAAAATATCATTTGCATATTTAGTTTGAGAGATGAATATACCATTTTTATTTCGATTCACCTCAATGCCAAGAAAATATTTCATGAGGTCCAAATCAATGATTCCAAATTATTTTTTCATGACTCCTTTGAACAAATCAATTGATAACTCACTTGTGAATATCAAATCATTGGCATACAAACATACAATTATGATTTCACTTTGTTCATTAATTTTTGTGTATAATGTAGACTCATTGCTACACCTATTGAAGCCATTTTATTAGGGATAAGAATCAATTGTGCTATACCATGCTCTTGGGGCTTGTTTAAGTCCATAGAGTGCTTTTTTGAGTTTGTAGACTTTGTCTTCTTGCCCCAAGATCCCATACTCTGGTGGATGCTCCATTTACACTTGTTCTTTCATGTAACCATTCAAAAATGTTGATTTTACATCCATTTGATAAACATGCCACTTGTTTTAAGTTGCTATTGCAAGTATTGTTCTCATGAAGTCTAATTGTGCAACTGGAGCAAATGTTTCATTATAATCAATTCCAGGTTGATGTGAATAACCCGTAGCTACAAGCTTTGCCTTATGCTTTTGCACATCACCTTTTGCACTTAACTTGGTTTTGTAAACCCATGTGTGATTCTTTTCTATAACATCAATTTCTTCATACATTGCATGTACCCATTTTTCATCTTTAATTGCATCTTCAAAGTGAATTGGATCATCTACTGGTGAAAATAATGCAAAAAGAGAAATCAAACCAACATTGTTTTCACCATCGGTTTGATCATAAATGTCTCTCAAACTTCTGATTTTGTCTCAAGTTTGCCAATGTTAGATTTGACATATCACTTGAAGTAGACCTTGTAGAATGTGGACATGACAATCATACACCTTGACATGCATGGGGGTGTCCTTATTATTGGGTTAAAATTATGTTACTTAATTTCTCCAATGATTTAATGTGAACTCGAGGCTCGTAGGCTTGTGAGGTGCAAGCACAATATGTGCAAGATTAAAGCTAGACTGACTTATCCTAATTGCAAAACTCAAATATTTTCTATGAAACTAGTTAATCTCTCATTAGTTCTTTATTGGGTTGTTGGGGCTAAGTCTTGGCTAGAAGTGCTAACACTTGCCCATGATCTATGATCATGTGTTGCTCAGTACTATGTTTCAAACATCCAACACTAACTAGTCAAAGTGTCTTTGAGAGAATTCTTCAAGTGTCAAGAAAATACACACATGTTGAAAACCTTAAATCAAGTTTGCAAGTTGCATGAGTAAATTATCAGAGTAGATCTATGTTGGCCTCAAGTAGAACCACAGGTGAAAATCATCCCTCGTGCCTTTAAAGGTCACTTCTTTCACAATACTCCATTTACAAATAGATACTGTTGACTATTACTCTATGCAAATAAAGATTTCCTAATCATATTGTAAAGGTTATTCCCTTCAATTATTAATCTGTAATTGGTCTCGGTAGAAGGTTAGGCACTGTTGATATTCCGCAGGCTTATGCTCTAAACACACCACACAAGGGTAGAAGCATTACTGTTTAAGGGGCCCTTCCTCCTCAGCAACACTCTACCAAATGAATTCAACTACAAGAATTTCACGTATAATAACATATGTAAACAATAGTTCTCATTTTTATTAAAAAATGTTTATCAAAGTAGCAACATCAAAATCCCTAAAGAATCACACTCTACTTCTATCCCCGAGGATGCATTTTATACATCAACTCTCAATTAGACATGATTAGATCAAATCCCCAAATGTAGAATTCAAATTTCACAATTTTTAGCCAAAATCCCAAAATCTGTGTTTTTATGTAATTTGGGCAGATTTGTCTTAAAACACCCCTCCTATCTCTCAAACCATGGCGGATTTTGCAAAACCATACATGTAATACTCAATTTGGTGGTTTCTGCACAAAACCCATGTCATGGATTTTCAATATTCTCATCCATTGACACAAAAATTGAGGTAGAAGTTGGCAGTTTCAAAACTGCTAAAAATCTCGATTTGACTGAAACTTTGACCGAGCCTTGGGACTTTACACGTGTGACCTGGGTGTGATCCAATGAACATAAAACCATGTCATATATGTATTTTACCAAATCCAAGTGGCATATTTTCATTTGGTAACCTGCAACTATCTCAAACTACTCCAATTACAAGTTTTCTAGAAAAACTTGTAAATGTTGGAAAAACTTGTAATTATGGTTTTACAAGTTTTCCGGAAAAACCTGTAAACAACTATTAGTTGCCATTTTTCATCAGCAAAACGTACTCAATCATATAAATACCAGGAACATGGCAAGAGTTTGACATTAAATACCTTTCAGAGCATAATCATGAGTCTTTGGAGGTTTAGAATGGCCAAAAGATAGAATATGAGGCAAAAAGGAAAATAATGCTAACACAAGCAATCAAACCATTGTATAAACTAAGTCAATTTGGAGGCCTAACACTTACACTTGATGAAGGAGTCACTTGTGGACCACTTTGTTGTGCTTGAATGGGTGTGGAAGGAGTCACAACAGAAGGAGTACCTACTAGTATTGGTACTTCTTTACCCTCTTGTGGTAAACTTGTTGTTGTATTCACTATTTTTTCCAAACTTCCATCCCATGCTTCTTCTTCTATTAATTGCACATATCTGCTGATTATAACCTTTTTGGTTATAGGATTGTACAATTTGTAAGCCTTTATTTCTTCTGTTGTATACCACAAATATGCATTTTTCTCCCTTCTTGTCTAATTTCTTTCTCAACTTATCTAAGACATGTGCATATGCCACACATCCAAACACTCTTATATGAGCAACACTCTATTTTTTCCACTCCATGCTTCTTCATGAATCATATCCTTAACACTTTTGGTTGGACATCTATTCACTATGTAGGTTGCACATGCTACAGCTTCAACCCAATACTCATTTGATAAATTTTTTGCTTTCAACACACTTCTTGCCATTTCGATGATTGTTCTATTTTTCCTTTTAGCTACACCATTTTGTAGAGGTGTGTACCTAGTTATGAATTGCTTGTGAATTCCATGATCTCTGCAAAACTTTAGAAAATCATTTGAGATGTATTAGCCACCTCTATCCATTCTCAATGCTTTGATGTAATGACCACTTTGCTTCTCAACAAGAGCTTTGAATTGATGGAAAAGTTGAAACACTTCATTCTTATGCTTTAAGAAATAAACCCATGTTTTTCTTGTGTAGTCATCAATGAATGTCAAGAAATATATTCTTCCACCAATTGAAGGTATTTGCATTGGTCCATACAAATCTAAATGGACAATCTCTAATGGTTCCTTTTCTCTGATTGACTTGCCTTTTGGAAATGATTCTCTATGTTGCTTTCCCAAGATGCACCCTTCACATATTCTTGCTAGTTTTTCTATTAGTGGAAAACCATTTATCATGCTTTTCCTATGTAATAAGTTTAAACCTCCCAAAATTTATGTGTCCAAATCATAGGTGCCAAAGCCAATTCTCATCTATTATTTCTGCCTGAAAGATTGTTTGAGTGACTGATTAGTTTTTTCTTGATCCACTTGTGGGTTCATTGAAGGGTTTGCTTGAGCAAATTCTACCCGCAAGTTTGGTTTCAACCTCATGGGAAACATTCTATTCTTGGTCATTTGAAATTTTGCAATGAGCTGATTACTTGGAAAGTTGTCTAAAATTATGCATTCTCTATTTTTAAAAAATACTCAATACCCCTTTAGAACAAACTGCCCAATGCTCATCAAATTATGTTTTAATTATGAACAAAATAGACATTAGAAATAAAAAATTTCACCCCCTTCTTGGCTACAACATTAATGTTTCATTTTCCCATAACTAACACTTTATTTTCATTTCCCAAAGTGGCATCTGATTTAACATTCCCATCCAACTTTGAAAACATTTCTTGGTTCCATGCCATGTGGTTGTTGCAACATAAATTTAAAAACCAGACATCCTTTTGATTTTCTTGTGCAACATTGCATGCTAAAAACATGTCCTAGCTTTCATTTTCTCTAGTAAAGTTTGCATTTGGTTTGCTAAGATCATATTGGTTCTTCCTACTTTCATTTGAATAATGACCATACTTTTTGCAACATTGACATTGAACTTGATATTTGTCATAACTTTGGCCTTGAGATTGATTTTGGCTTGAATTTTGGCTTGGGTTGTTGCCTCTTCCACTTGAGTTTGATGGGCTTGTTCTTCCACCTCTATACAAATTTATTCCTCTACCTTTGGAGTTAAATCTTCCACTATCTCTACCATAACTAATTGAAACTTGTGATTTGAAGGTATGCTCCAAGGATGAGTTTGTTGACCTGGTTAGCCTATGCTCATGAGAAATAAGAGATGCATGAAGCTCATCCACAAAAAGTTGTGAGAGCTTTTTTGTCTCTTCGATGGCCACAACAATGGTTTCAAACCTCATGGGTAAAATCCTTAAAATTTTCTCAACATTCTCCTCGTTTAAAGGTCTCACCATGAGCTCTGATTTGATTATCCAATCCAATAATTTGAGTGAAAAGAGAATCTATAGATTCAAAATCCTTCATGTAAATGGTTTCAAAATCCTTTCTTGACATTTGTAATTTAGTTGTTTTCACCTTTGGCATTCCTTGATATGTTGTTTGGAGGATATCTCATGCTTGTTTTGACTTTGTTGTTGCTGCAACCATTGGAAAAATGCTCTCATGCATATCCTAGAAGGTGTAGAAGAGAGCTTTAGAGTCTTTATTTATATTATCCCTGAGTAAATCCTTCTCTGCTTAATATAGAGCATTGTATGTTGCTTCATCAGTTGGTTCTTAAAAACCATTCTCTACAAGATCCGATATATCCCGAGAACAAAATAAAGCCTTCATTGTAATTTACCAATAATCATAGTTTTTACCATTGAGCTGATGAATTTTTGGATTTGTCAAGCTTGTTCTCGAGGATGTCATTGTTGACTGTGAAGACCTGTGCTTGGTAAACCTTTAGCTTTGATAACATTTGCTCGGCTCTGATACTGGGCGAAGGTGAGAGGTAGAGGAGAATAAAAAACTTACGAGAGAGCAACTAATAATAGAGATAAAAATAACGGGAGATGAACAACAACATGCATATATTTATATATCAAAACACAAACATTGCTTTTGTTATACAATGCAGAGCTTCTACTCTTTCATTCGTCCTAAGACAAAAATAGAGTCCCCTCTTTTTTCTGATGGAAGAGTATAGTACTAGACAAGCAACCCTCTCCATTTTATTTCTGTATTTTTCAATTTTTGCTCTATGTTTTTTCCAGTTAAGAAAAATACTTTCAACAACAATTTCATACAATCGTATGAACCCAACACACAAAAAAGAGAAAACCAAAACCTGTTTATTACATTTAATGTCTGGGTTTTTTTCAGTATGGGCAAAATCTGTTTTTGGGATATGCAATTGATTTCAAATTTAATATTGTCCTAGATGTAGAGAGTAGGGGAAGAATAGAGCTGAATCACACACAATAGCAGTTGGAGAATACTATACCAACTAAGAATTTAAAGGCGGGTAGTTGGAATTATTTCCAATATGGCACACTCCATCAAACACGCTCAAGGATTTTTGTTTTATTATTCTTAGCTCACTGACCTCACATACTTTGATTTTGGGAACAACCTAACTATATCCATAGAGAAAAACAATCACCTAAGAAGAGGTTTTAAAATTCAGGGGCTTATTCTCTTAAAAAAATGTTACATTTCATTCCAACTAGATCCAACACATCGTAATGAAAGGAAGCAAGTGAAGAGACTTCAACTCCCAATGAGTAAAAAATACAAAGAAACAATCCTCGACTATATTCCTCACCCAAAGTTGCCACAACCTTAAATGGCCTTCAAGATCCTTCCAAAATTTCCCGATGAAAGCTTGCTTGGTGAAAGCACAACTTAAAACCAAATGATCGTTTGTTTCCTCATCCTTTTAGCAAATATTACATATTCCTGGACCATGTTTATTCCTCCTTTGCATCATGTCCAAGGTCAAAGCATGCCTATTTAAAACCAACCAAAGGGAAAAAACACTCTTTAGAGGAGTTTCAATCCTCTGTAGTTTCCTCCATGCATTGGAGAGTCTCCCTCCCTTCTCCTGTAGCTATAGAAAGATATCCAAATCGAGCCATATGATGTCCCTCCATACTATTATATATCCACACAAGTTTATCTTCCTCATCTCTAATCTGGGTATGATATTTTTGAGCTCCGTTTTGTATCCATCCCATTGTTTTTCCCAATCCCTAATCAGACCAATATCATGAGACTATAGCCAACCTTGATTCCGCAAAGCTTAAGCTAGATGATTAACAAATTTGTTTAGAGTACATAAAAATCCTTCTTAAAAATGAGTAATGAGATTATCTAGAAGACACATCCTTGTAACACATCCCCTTATAGAATCTAAACCCACCTTGACCATTATACCAAATCCAAACCTCCAAGCAAGAAATCCATTATTCATTTCGAAGGATAGAATGAGAGCTTTCCACTAATTAGAGGCCAGGCGTATTGATTTATTCCTCCTCCTAATCCAATCAATAACTAAATACAATTAAATATACTTGGATACTAAAATTCTTCTCCATATACAATCACCCATCATAAAGTTCCGCAAAGAATTAACCATTAGTACCTAATTAAGATAAAAGATGGTTTTAACCCCCCATCCTCCACAATCTTTGGCAATGCAATAGTCTTCCAGTTTTCCAGATGGGAGCCATGGTAATCACTACAACCTATATAGAAAAAAATAAAATATATCTTCCTTATCCTATCTAATGTACCCTTTGGAATATGAGCCATCAAGTGATAATATATGGGGAGGGATTCAAGTACATATTTTATTAGCACCAATATTTCCCTATGAAATCCAACAATTACACTAGTAGTTGAATCTCCTTTCAATCCTAGCAATGAGTCAATTCCAATTGGCTTTACCATATTTATTATTATTGAGGATATATCCCAAATACTTTAAGCCTTCGCCTAAATTATTAACATAAAAAGGGAGGAATATCTCCCAAAGTTTTATCCTTTGGATAAACTCACTAGGACAGTACACAATCGACTTGTCAATATTAATTTCCATTTTGGTCACCTAACAAAATAAATCGATTACCTGTTTGTAATGTTTTCCTTCCTCTTCATAAATTAAGAAGAATATAGGTATGCCATCGACAAATAGAAGATGTGTCAAGTTCTCATGCCTGCCAAAGGAAATTCCTTGGATTTTTTTCCTTTGATGTTCAACATCGATAACATGACTCATACCTTCTACTATCAATAAGAAAATATAAGTGGAAAAAGGACATCCTTGATGTTGTTCCGTAGAAGACTTGAAAAACTAGACCCCGAACCAATAATCAAAACAACAAAATAAGATGAGCTTACATAGCCCATTATCCACCTAACAACTTCCAAACTAAAACCAACATGGAGTAAAAGTAGTGATAAATATAACTAAGATACTCTATCAAAGGATTTCAATAAGTATAATTTAACAACAACTATTGGAAGATCATTTACCTTGATTAAAAGCATACCTTCCTATGTTGAGACAATATATTCATGGATCAACCTTCCTTGTAGAAATCCAAATCACTCCATAGAAATCACCTTCAAGAGAATAAGATTTATCTGAACTACACTCACCTTTGCTATGAATTTGTATATGTCGTTGCAAAAGGAGATAGGCTCAAACTCATTGAAAGTAGAGGGGCAATCCACTTTAGGGATCACATCCAAAAAGGTCAAGTTAAAAATTCCAAGCATCCTCTTAGATAACCGCACTTACTCTACCATTTTTAATAGATAATCTCCAATACGATAAAAAATCCACAAATAACTCTGCAGGCCAATTGTTTAGACAAAGACTTTTGTCCATCCAAAACAAACTAAGAACAACTCTAAGTTCTTCCTTTGTAACTGGATGAAATAGCTTCATAATGTATTCCTCCTCCACTAATCTAGGAAATAATGCAACAAGTCTCAGCACCTCCACCTAGATTGAATCTTTCAGGCTCTTGGAAGATGGATTGAAATGAGTTAACCCAATATGAGCAAGAGCTTGAAACTTCTATACCAATTATCCATCTTCATCCCTTAGCTCCCAAATTGTGTTTCCATTCCTCTTATGATTAGCATAATTTTGGAAAAACAATTGTTATGGTCACCTAATGCAATCCATAGAGCTCTTCTTTTCAATATCCAGTCGATTTCTAAATCCCACAAAATTTTTACCTTCCTCTGTTCCAAATCGACCAAAATATCATGTTCCTCGGCATCAACAAGACATTCCTTATGTTACAAATAATTGGCTACTTTGGGATTCAAATGAAACCAATAAAGTATCCCTATTGTGGTGGCATTCCCTACCCCAATTTGCCACCTTCTATTTTCAATTACAGAGAGCATTTGGAAACTAGCCCCCAATGTTGACCCCCTCTAGATCCTCAACATGCAGCCTCTAGGTATACTATATCAACTATTGTAAATCTTCCTTCATAGACTAACTTGGTTTTTATTTGAATGGGGTACTTAGCTTGTCTTCTTTCTCCCTGATTTTAAAGGAAAATGGGGAAATAGTTAAAGAAGCAACTACTACAAACCCAGGAGTTAATTTGCTCCACCCCAGATTGATTATTGCACCAAGTGGATGAAAGATGACAAGGCTCGACATTTACCCAACCCACCTCTTCAAATTTCTCCACAAAGAACTATGTTAAACCATATTCTTTGGCAGAGTAGCCCCAAATTTCCTCCTTCCTGATCCTAAGATAATACCCCCCCCATAATTAGATTTTGCACCTTCAAGAAATTCAAGGCTAGCAGCTTCTCCCAAAAAACATGCATTCCTTCAAATGGCCCATAAAGATTTAGGTTCAAAAAGGAACAATCTAACTAATTATTGTAAACCTCCATGCATAATCTAGAATCAAATGTAAAACAATTAGATAGAGAAAGCAGGTTATTGTACCATGTTATGACTCCTCGGGTTTGACTAGCAGAATATAGGGATACAAAATCCCAACCCATGAACCTATTCCTTAATATAAACAGTAAGAACTCCCTCCTTCCCATGGATTCTTGTATCAATAAGACATAAGGTCTCTCCATATCGACCAACCACTTAAGGGAAAGTAGCTTGGTTTTCCCTCCCATACCTCTTACATTAACGAATGAAAGCTTCATTTGGGAACCTCTTTAGGGGTTTTCCCTACTATAAGGACCCTTAAGATAAGATTCTGATGACCTTGACTGAAATCCCTCCTTTACTTATCTTGTTCATGTTGTATAGTTGACTTCCTACCCACTCTAGATTCGGAGGTAAACTCCTTCAAACTATCAAACCCAATTCCCTCCATTGCCATAGGTTCCTTGAAATGAACCCAAGAATGCAACAAATAGGGTCCATCTACCCTTCCAGAAGAAGACTAATTAGAAGATTTTGAATTGGACTTATGAGGGAGGTGAAAAGAGATTTTGGAGTCCTAAAAAAACCAATCACATAAGCTTCATCCCTCGTAGAAATGTCATCCCCCATAAGAATCCTACATTCTTAGGAAGGACGAGAACTTTCTATCTCGATGGGATTTATTAATGAATTTGGGTTGGGATTAGATTCTAATAACAAAGGAATATTGGAAGGATCCTCCGAACACTTACAAAAAGGGATATTTGATTGTATCCATAACATTCCAAAGTCTTTCCAAGTGATCCAACTAACTGAGGGGCATCTCAATATCCCCAAACAGTTCACAAGATATCTCAAATTGTAGATCGCGTGTCTCCCACCAAAGAGAAAAGGAATGGAAATATATCCTGCCACCACCTCTTCAGATGAGAAGACTTATGAGGCAGCTCTTGAAGTCCCATAAAGAAATTGACCTCCTTGACCCTCCACATCCCATCGAGATTCAACCTTTCCCATGGCCTGATTACTTGTTTGCATATATGTGATCTACTTCTACTCCTCCTTCCTTTTGGGACTCCAAACCTAGTGCCTAAATTATTGGTTGTAATCTACAAGAACGTGACCGAGAAAGTGACAACATATGCATATAAAATAAACATTCATATATTATCCAACCAGTGAGTGTAAGAACGATCACTAATCACTAGCTCCATAGATTCAAGTAACCCCTACCACAAATCAAACTCTACCGAAATCCATGCCACTATTCTCAAAGGGGACTCAAATATTCTTTCATCAACAACGATGAAATTTCCCAAAGAATCGTCAATGGATTTCATCCCCTCAATTTCCCAAAGTTCAAGAGGAAGACAAGGAAATCTAACCTATACTAGGGTATTAGAAATAAGCTCCACCATATGGTTGAATAGGGGGTGCCATATCTTGAGAACTAACATAAACTTCTCCATAAACCAACACTTTTGTAAAATTAATTGTGCATCCGTGTTAGATCGAAAACTAAAACCTTTCCATCCACAAGACAATAGATTAATAACCAGACTATAGATGGCCACTGACACCCTAAACACCTTAATCTAGACCTCTATTGATTGCAACCCTACTCTATGCCCACAAAATTTACCAACCAAGGTTCGGTCATCCATGTTTGCTATCTCGATGACACTAATGTATGTTCCCACCACTAAGGCCACACTACCACCCCTGTTTCGAATCATCTTTCTACACTTATGGGAGAGTGAAGATGTAGCACATGGACATAAACTATTGAACTCCAAAATATCTATCTTACTTTCCACAAAGCCCTGTGATAATGTAAGGAAGCTAGTTGAACTAAGAGTATGGAGGTCGTGAACCCCTCCATGTGAAAACCCTTGATCCACTTCACCTTTCCCATCCCATGCTTTAGGAAATGCTCTAATGAAAAACGCAGTTGGTTCCATATTATCTTTGCCTACGTTTGAAGAAAATTCCGAATCCATTGCACTAGAACCATCAAGACTATTATCTATGTGAGGAACCTCCAACAATTAAATGATGAAAATGCATGATATATCAGAAATAATAGAACATAGAAGGGATTTATTGATTGTAGGCCAATTTGAGGGGGAAAAATCCTTTGAGCAAGCTCAATACAACTAACTCGTGGATGCCTTCATTGGCCTCAACACATACTTATATACTAAGTCTAAGCTAAACAACTATTACTCCCCATGAATGTGCAATAATACAATATACTCACGGGACGACTTACAAAGCATATGTGTCCAACAACAATATACTAACAAAGTAAAGAGAAGGGTTGACACGGGTTCCTAACATCCCCTCCCCCTTAGAAAAAGCTTTGTCCTCAAAGCTGAAGATGCGGAAATTGTTGTTGAATCTGAAGGAGTGGTTCCCATGTGGAATCCTCTGGTTACATTCTGTGCCATTGAATTAGTACCTCTGTGATGGATCGAGAGCGAAGTTGATGAGTGCACCTATTGAGGATGGCCTTTGGCTCCAAAATGATGGATCCTTAACTATCCAGTTCTGGTAAAATAGTTTGTGCTTTGATGTTGGTGCCATTAACTTTCTTTAGACAATAGACATGAAATACTCGATGAATGTTGGAAGGAGGAAGTTCCAATTTATAAGAAATGGACCCAACCTTCTGAAGAACCTTATATGGCCCATAGAAATTTGGAGCCAACTTTTGATGCCATTTGAGTTTTAGGGAGGATTGCTTTTAAGGATGTAGATGAATAAAATCCATATCACCTACTTGAAAAGTGCACTCAGAATGGTGCTGATCGGCTGGTTGTTTCATTCGATTTCTTTCCATGTGAAGATTGTCCTGCAAAATGCAAAGAATATGATCTCGGGTTCTAAGAACCGTGTCAATTTCCTAAACTAGTGAACTGCTGGGGGTGTATGGAAGATTCACTAGCAGTGCCTGACCATAGACTACTTCATATGGATTCATTTTAGAGGCAGTGTGGTAGGAGGTATTGTACCACCATCTAGCGAGAGGGAGCCACTTTTCCCACTGATGTTGTTGTTTGGAGGTGAAGCAACGAAGATAAGTTTCCAAACATTTGTTGATAACTTCAATCTGACCATCTGTTTGTGGGTAATACCCTAAACTCATCTTCAATTTGGTGCCAGTGTGGCGAAATAGTTCTGTCCAAAAATGACTGGTGAAAGTTGCATCATGATCTGAGACAATGGAAGAAGGGATTCCATGAAGATGGAAGATCTGGTCCATGAAAATCTGTGCGATTGAAGAGGCGATATAGGGATGGATTAGGGCACAAAAATGACTATATTTGGAGAGGTGATCAACCACAACCAAAATAATTGTCTTCCCTCCAGATCTAGGGAGCCCTTCAATGAAATCCATAGAAATATCTGTCCAAATCCATGTAGGGATGGGAAAGGGTTCGAACAATCCTGGAAGGAGTGCCATTTCACCCTTGTTGCGTTGGAAGGTATCACATTCAGCCACCATCTGTTGAATTATCCTTTTCATTCCCTTCCAAAATAAGTTATGTCATTCCCACTCATACATTTTGAGGAACCTAGAGTGCCCTTTTGATGGAGAAGCATGGAGTTCATAGAAGACAACTTGTTGAAGATCCGTGATTTGGGGAAGCACCAGACGACCCTTGTATCTCAGGGAAGCACCATCCCAAGAGTAATGTGGTACAATAGAAGTGGTGTTGTCCAATCATTAGATGATTTGAGATAATGAGGAGTCATTGGCATAGCCCTGCTGAACAGATTGCAACCAATTTGGAACATGCATAGAAATAGATGAAAGATAAACTTGGTCATCAAATGTGCGAGAAAGAGCATCCGCCACAAGATTTTCCTTACCCTTCTTATAGTGATCTCATAGTCAAAACCCATGAGTTTGCTAACCCATTTATGTTGTGCTGGGGAGGAGACTCGTTGTTCCAGGAAATATTTTAGACTTTGGTGATCAGTCTTGATGCATAAATGATTCCCTAATATGTATGGCCGCCACTTTTGTACTGCATGCAAAATAGCCATCATTTCCTTCTCATATGTAGAGGCAACTAAATTCTTACCGGAAAGGGATTTGCTAGTGAATGCAATGGGGTGTTCATCTTGAAGGAGAAAATCACCAAGTCCATTTTTCGTAAGAATCACTCTCAATAGTGAAGGGCTTGGAAAAATCGGGCATAGCTAGAACAGGTGTAGTACACATAGCTTGTTTCAGTTTGTCAAATGCACACTCAGTAGAATGTGTCAATGTAAAACCATCATTTTTCAATACAGCAGTTAATGGAGCTGCAATCTTCCTGTAATCCTTGAAAAACTTGCAATAGTAGCCAATCAATCCCAAAAAAACATGAAAGCTCTTGAGTGTCTGAGGATGTGGGCAATTTTTCATGGAATCTATTTTGGCAGGATCCACGCGAACCCCTTGTGCTGAAATAATATGCTTGAGATACTCTACTTCCTATTGTCCAAAAACACATTTAGACTATTTGGCATGGAGATTATGAGCAGAGAAAAGTTGCAGTACAAGATCCAGATGTTGGAGATGCTTAGCCCATGTTTTACTATATATGAGGATATCATCAAAGAAGACTAGAATGATTTTCTGCAAGTAGGGCCGAAATATTTTATTCATCAATGCCTGTAATGTGGAAGGAGCATTAGTGAGGCCAAAGGGCATGACCAAAAACTCATAGTGGCCATCATGTGTGCGGAAAGATATTTTAGAGATATCATCCTCATGAACACGAATTTGGTGATACCCAGAACAAAGATCCAACTTGGAGAAAAAATGAGCACCATGAAGCTCATCAAGAAGCTCATCAACAACAGGAATTGGAAACTTATACTTGATTGTGAGGTGATTAAGTGCTCGAAAATCAATGCAGAGGCACCATGACCCATATTTTTTTCGGACAAGAAGAATTGGAACTACAACAATTTACCCCTTTAGGGGTGGTTTTGACTTGAGGCGGTCTTGGTAAAACCACCCCCAAAAGTTTTGTTGGGGATTTAGGGGCAGCTCTTAAAAACTGCCTCCAAAAGTTTTCAAAATTTGACCTTTGGGGGGGAGGGTCTTTCAAAAACCTCCCCCAAAATTCCTCATTGTTAATTTCTTGTTTGATATTTCATGTAGTGAACAAATTACTTAGTTGATAGATTATATAGTGAACAAATTACTTGGTAATTACTAACACATATTAATGATTTTTGCATTGTATACAAAGAATGTATTGAGTACTTTGAACTTGATGGATAAATAGCTCAAGTGGTTGAGTGCTTTGAGCTTCATTCATGAGGGAGGGATGAGAACTTCCAAATTTTTTTGGTTGGATGGGCTAGCTCAAGTGTTTGAGTGCTTTGAACTTAATGTAGGGCTTGCTTGAGTGGTTGAGTGCTTTGAGCTTCGAGCATGAGGTTGGGACAAGTTGTTTCAAACAAGTTTGAGCCTGATAGGGTAGCTAGAATGGTTGAGTGCTTTGAGCTTCATCGACAGAGTAAGTTATTTAGGGATGCTTTGAGGATTTGATCTAGGGAAAAGAAATCAAACCGGTGAGAGGAACAAGGGTCCGTCAGCTCCCACATCTGCATATGGCCATTGTGGAGGTGTTCAAGATGGCCACGCATACCTGGGAGCCTTCAGCTTAGAATTGACCCTCTTGCACAAAAATGGCATGGCATTCACTAAGCAAAACCCTAGTTCTAGATATGGAACAATAGCAGTGTTTCCAAGCATTTGAGTCATGGTGGTGGGGTCCCACAGCTAGAACCCGGTGTCCCAAATCCATCGGAATCGACGTATTCGCGATCAGAATCACGGTTTTGGTGCTATGGGAATTTTTGTCAGGCATCCCGTGGTCATTCATGGATGCTTTGGGGATTTGCTTCGGGGTCATAGAACTCGAACCGACGAGCGGAACGAGATTCCGTCAGCTCCCACACGTGCATATGGCCAATTTGGAGGTGTTCACAATGGCCACGCAAACTGGGGATCCTTCGAATTGGAATTAACTGCCTTGTGCAAAAATGGCATGGCCTTCACTGAGCAAAACCCTAGTTCCGGAGATGGCACAGTAACATCATTTTCAGGCATTTGAATCATAGTGGGGTGGTCCCAAAACTAGAACTTGGAGTCAAGAATTGACCCTCTTTTGCAAAAATGGCATGGCATTCATTGAGAAAAACCCTAGTTCCAGATATGGAACAAAAGCACCATTTTTGGGCATTTGAGTCATGGTGGTGGGGTCCCACAGCTAGAACCCAGTGTCCCAAATCCATCGGAATCGACGTATTCACGATCAGAGTCACGGTTTTGGTGCTATGGGAATTTTTGTCGGGCACCCTGTGGTCATTCATGGACGCTTTGGGGATTTTCTTCGAGGTCACAGAACTCGAACCGATGAGTGGAATGGGATTCCGTCAGCTCCCACACGTGCATATGGCCAATTTGGAGGTGTTCACAATGGCCACGCACACCGGGGATCCTTCGAATTGGAATTGAACGCCTTGTGCAAAAATGGCATGGCCTTCACTGAGCAAAACCCTAGTTCTGGAGATGGCACAGTAACACCATTTTCAGGAATTTGAATCACAGTGGGGTGGTCCCAAAACTAGAACCTGGAGTCTTGAATCCATCGAAATCGACATATTCGCGATCAGAGTCATGGTTTTGGTGATATGGGAATTTTTTCCAGGCATCTCGTGGCCAATCAAGGATGCTTTGAGGAATTGTTCCGGTCGCAGAGAACTTGAACCGGCGAGTAGAATGGGGTTTCTTTAGCTCCCAAACATGCATATGGACAGTGTGGAGGTGTTCACAATGGCCACGCATGACCGAGAGCCTTCGAATTAGAATTGACCACCTTGTGCAAAAATGCAATGGCCTTCACTGAGAAAAACTCTAGTTCCGGAGATGGCACAATAGCACTGTTTCTGGGTGTTTGAGTCATGGGGGGGGGGTCCCACAGCTAGAACCCGACATACTGACTCCATCGGAATCAACTGAATTGTGATAGGAGTCACATTTTTGGTGCTATGGGTATTTTTTCCAGGCACCCTGTGGTCATTTAGGGACGCTTTGAGGATTTTATCAGGGGGCGCGAAACTCGAACTAGCGAGCAGAACGGGGTTCCATCAACTCCCATGCGTGCATATGGCCAGTGTGGAGGTGTTCATGATGGCCACAAACGCCTAGAAGCTTTCATATTAGAATTGACCCCTTGTGAAAAAATGGCACGACATTCACTCAGCAAAAACCTAGTTCCGGAGATGGCACAATAGCACCGTTTTCGGGAATTTGAGGCATGGTGGGGGGGGGGTCCCACAACTATAACCTAGCATCCTAAATCCATTGGAATAAACAGATTCACGATCAGAGTCACGGTTTTAGTGCTATGGGGATTTTTTCCAAGCACCTCGTGGTCATTCAAGGACGCTTTGAGGATTTTCTCTGTGGGCACAGAACTAGAACTGGCAAGAGGGATAGGGTTTTGTCATCTCCCACACGTGCATATGGCTAGTGTGTAGGTGTTAATGATGGCCATGTATGCATGGGATCCTTCGGATTAGAATTGAACCCCTTGTGAAAACTTATGGCATGGCCTTCATTGAGAAAAACCCTAGTTTCGGAGATGGCACAGTAGCACCGTTTCCAGGAAATTAGTCATGGTGGGAGGCATCCCACAACTAGAACCCAATGTCCTAAATCCATCGGAATAGACGGATTCACGACCAGAGTCACGGTTTTGGTGCTATGGGAATTTATTAAAGGAATCCCTTGGCCATTAAGGGACGCTTTGAAGATTTGATCTGGGGGCATGAACCTCTAACCAGCAAGCGGAACGAGGTTCTGTCAACTCCCACATGTGCATATGGCCATTGTGTATGTGTTCATGATGGCCATTCTCGCCCAGGAGCCTTTGGATCATAAATGGCCCCCTTGTATAAAATTTGCATGGCCTTCACTAAGCAAAACCCTAGTCCCGGAGATGGCACAATAGCACCGTTTCCGGGAATTTGAGGCATGGTGGGGGTGGTCCCCTAGATGGAAACTGGCATCCTGAATACATCAGAATCAACGGATTTGCGATTGGAGTCATGGTTTCGGTGCTATGGGCATTTTGTCTAAGCACCCTATGTCCATTCAAAGACACTTTGAGGATTTGCTCCGGGAGCACAGAACCCAAACCAGCTAGCGGACTTGGATGCTTTCGGCTCCCACATTTGCATATGACCATTGTGGATGTGTTCACGATGGCCATGCTTGCTCAAAATCGTCTGGATTAGAAATGACCCCCTTGTGCAAAATTGGCATGGCCTTCACTAAGCAAAACCCTAGTTCCGTAGATGGCACAATAGCATCATTTTTGGGAGTTTGAGGCACGGTTAGACAGGTTCCCTAGATGGAACCTGACATCTTGAATCCATCAGAATCAACGAATTCACGACCAGAGTCACAGTTTCAGTTCTATTGGAAATTTTTCTAGTCACATTGTGGCCATTCAAGGATAGTTTGAGGATTTGTTATGGGGCACGAAACCTAAACCAGCGAGCGAACTTGGAATATTTAGACTCGGACATGTGCATATGGATAGTGTGTAGGTGTTCATGATGGCCACGATCGCCTATGAGCCTTCGGATCAGAAATGACCCACTTGCACAAATATGGAATGGCCTTCGCTGAGAAAAACCCTAGTTCCGGAGATGGCACAATAGCACCGTTTCTGGGCATTTGAGTCACTATGGGGGGGGTCCAACAGCTAGAAACCAATGTACCGAATCCATCAGAATCGACGACTTCACGATCAGAGTCATGGTTTTGGTGCTATGGGAATTTTTACCAGGTACCGCGTGGCCATTCAAGGATGCTTTGAGGATTTGCTCTGGGGCACAGAACTTGAACCGGTGAGTGAAACGGGGTTCTGTTATCTCCCAACACGTTTATATGGCTAGTGTGGAGGTGTTCACATTGGCCACACCTACTCGGGAGCCTTCGGATTAGAATTGACCCCCTTGTGCAAAAATGGCATGGCCTTCACTGAACAAAACCTTAGTTCTGGAGATGGCACAATAGCACCATTTATGGGTGTTTGAGTCATAGTGGGGGGTGTCCCACAGCTAGAACATGACGTCCCGAATCCATCAGAATCGACGGCTTCACAATCAGAGTGATGGTTTTGGCGCTGTAGTCATTTTTTCCAGGCACCCCGTGGCCATTCAGGGATGATTTGAGTATTTTCTCCAGGGGAAAAGAACTCAAACTGGAAAGCAGAATGGGGTTCCGTCAATTCCCACATGTGCATATGGCCAGTGTGGAGGTGTTCACAATGTCCATGCATGCCCGGGAGCTGTTACACCTAAAATCTCCTCATCATCAGACTCAGTGTATACATCCTTGAAGTTACCTTGATTGAGTGATTGACTTGGAAGGATTTGCACTCACTTGTGCTAGGTTTTGAAAGGTCATCGCAGGCTGCATATAAGCAACATGCGACGTCACACCTTCGCCCATTATAGGGTGTGACGAAGTCAGTTAGATGGAAAAAATAGCTTCTTTGAGTTCCTTCTTGAAGCTTGCTGACTTGGGACCCTATCCCTGACCTCTTGGAGGAGCCGACACTCAGTTCCTAACACCTTGGAGAAATCCCTTAAGCTTCTCCTACCATATCTCAACCTATCCTATCCATATCCTATCAACTTAGTCCTATTTAAATTAAGCTCACTCCCATCCCAAGGGAGGAAGTCTATGGTATCTACATGCTGGTGAAATCACTCTTGGAACATCTCCACTCACCTATTGGAGAACTCATACTTCCTTGGAAGGATATGGAAAATGGCTTGGATGGAGAAGGGATGTAGCGTTAAGCTTCGGTTGTAGTTCTATGTCTTTGCCATGTATTTCCCTATTTACAGTAATACAAATGCTTTCCACGAATATTGTTAATGTGTGATGATATTAAGTAGTTTACTTGCTTAATTGTTTACGTAGGTCTCTTATTATATAGATGCTCTTTACTCATGTTATGTTGTTCTTTGTGTCTTAACAGGTCTTGCAGTTTGGATCTGACGACCGTGAGACGTGGAGTAACATTCAAGGAAAATGATTGCGAAGTAAAAGGTAAGACATGTAGCACTTGATCCTTAAGTAGATCTAGGAAATCCATTTGTAGCCTGTTTTATTTGTTTTAGACTCGCATTGAGCTAGGGAGATCCTGCTTGTGTCCGCTCGAGTGGATTGTCCAAAAAATAGGAGCCTTCATATTAGAATTGAGCCCCTTGTGCAAAAATGGCATGGCCTTCACTGATCAAAACCCTAGTTCTGTAGATGGAACAATAGCACCATTTTTGGGTGTTTGAGTCATGGTGGGGGGATCCCACAGCTAGAACCTGCCATCCTGAATCAATCGGAATGGACTGATTTGTGATTAGAGTCATGGTTTTGGTGCTATGGGAATTTTTTCCAGGCACCCCGTTGCTATTTAGGGATGCTTCGAGGATTTGCTCTGGGAGCACAGAACTCAAAACAGTGAGCAGAACAGGGTTTTGTCAGCTCCCACACATGCATATGGCCATTTTAAATGTGTTCATGATGGCCATGCATGCTCGATATCCTTCAAATTAGAATTGAACCTATTGTGCAAAACTAGCATGGCCTTCACTAAGCAAAACCCTAGTTCTGGGGATGGCACAATAGCATCATTTTTGGGCATTTGAGTCATGGTGGGGGGGGTCCCACAGCTAGAACCCAGCATCCCGAATCCATCAGAATCGACATATTTGCGACCGGATTCACAGTTTTGGTGCTATGGGAATTCTTTCTATGAATCCCATGGCCATTCATGGGTGCTTTGAGGATTTGCTCCAGGGTAACATAACTTGAACCGATGAGTAGAACGGGGTTTCGACAGCTCCCACATGTTCATATGGATAGTTTGGAGGTGTTCATGATGGCAACCCATGCCCGAGAGCCTTTGGATTAAAATTGACCCCCTTGTGAAAAAATGGCATGGCCTTCACTCAACAAAACCTAGTTCCGGAGATGGCACAATCGCACTATTTTCGGGAGTTTGAGTCACCGTGGGGGGGGTACCACATCTAGAACTCGTCGTCCTGAATCCATCAAAATCAACCATATTCGTGATAGGAGTCACGGTTTTGGTGCTATGGCTATTTTTTCCCGGAACCCCGTGGCCATTCAGGGATGCTTTGAGGATTTGCTACAGGGGCACGAAACTTGAACTAGCGATTGGAACAGGGTTCCGTTAGCTCCCCCACCCTCATATGGCCACTGTGGAGGTGCTCATGATGTCCACGGATGCCCAGGAGCCTTCAGATTAGAATTGAACCCCTTGTGCAAAAATGGCATGGCCTTCACTAAGAAAAAACCTAGTTCCAGAGATGGCACAATAGCATCGTTTTTGAGAATTTTAGGCACGGTGGGGGGGATCCTACAACTAGAACCCAACATCCCGAATCCTTCAGAATCGACAGATTCACGACCGGAGTCACGGTTTTAGTGCTATAAGAATTTTTGTAAGGCACCACGTGGCCATTCAGGGATGTTTTAAGGATTTGCTATGGGGGCATGGAACTAGAACCAGCGAGCATGATAGGGTTCTGTCATCTCCAACAAATGCATATGGACATCGTGGAGGTGTTCACGATGGCCACATATGCATGGGATCCTTCGGATTAGAATTGACCCCCTTCTGCAAAAATGGCATGGGCTTAATCGAGCAAAACCTTATTTCAGGAGATGGCCCAATAGCACCATTTCCGGGAGTTTAGTTATGGTGGGGAGATCCCACAGCTAGAACCCGACATCCTGAATCCATTAGAATTGACATATTCACGATTGGAGTCATGGTTTTGGTGCTATGGGAATTTTTTCCAGGAACCCCATGGTCATTCAGGGATGCTTTGAGGATTTCGTATGAGGGCACGGAACTCAAACCAGCGAGCAGAACGGGGTTCCGTTAGCTCCCACACATGCATATGGACATTGTGGATGTGTTCACGTTGGCCATTATCTCCCGGGAGCCTTTGGATCATAAATGACTCGTGCAAAATTGGCATGGCCTTCACTAAGCAAAACCCTAGTTTTGGAGATGGCACAATAGCACTATTTTCGTGCGTTTGAGGCATGGTGGGGGTGGTCCCCTAGATGGAACTTGGCATCTCGAATACATTGTAATTGACGGATTCGCAATCGAATTCACGGTTTCGGTGCTATGGGAATTTTTTCCAAGCACCCCATGGCCATTCAAGGATACTTTGAGGATTTGCTCTAGGGGCATGAAACCCAAACCGACAAGCGGACTTGGATTCTTTCGGCTCCCACATGTGCATATGGACATTGTGGATGTGTTCACGATGGCCATGCTCGCTCAAGAGCCTTCAGATCATAAATGACCTCCTTGTGCAAAATTGGCATGGCCTTCACTAAGAAAAACCCTAGTTCTGGAGATGGCACAATAGCACTGTTTCCGGGCATTTGAGGCACAGTGGGGGGGATTACCTAGATGGAACCCGACATCTTGAATCCATCGGAATCGATGGATTCATGATCGGAGTCATAGTTTCGGTTCTATGGGAATTTTTTCCAGGCACCCCGTGGCCATTCAGGGAGACTTTGGGGATTTGCTCCAGGAGCACAGAACCTAAACCGGCAAGCAAAATTGGATTATTTCAACTCACACATGTGCATATGGATAGAGTGGAGGTGTTCACGATGGCCACGCTTTCTCGGGAGCCTTCGGATCAGAAATGAACCACTTGCGCAAAAATGGCATGGCCTTCATTGAGGAAAACCCTAGTTCCATAGATGGCACAATAGCACTGTTTCTGGGCATTTGAGTCACGATGGAGGGGGACCCATAGCTAGAACTAGACGTACTGAATCCATTGGAATTGATGGCTTCACGATCAGAGTCAAGATTTTGGTTCTATGGTCATTTTTACCAAGAACCCCGTGGCCATTAAGGGACATTTTGAGGATTTGCTCAGGGGGCACAAAACTCAAACCTGCAAGCGAAAAGTGGTTCTGTCAGCTCCCACACATGCATATGGCTAGTGTGGAGGTGTTCATGATGGCCATGCACACCTAGGATACTTCAGATTAGAATTGATCCCCTTGTGCAAAAATGGCATGGCCTTCACTGAGCAAAAACATAGTTCCGGAGATGGCACAATAGCACCATTTCTTGGCATTTGATTCATGGTGGGGGGGTCCCACAGCTAGAAGTCGACGTCCCTAATCCATCGGAATCGACGGATTCTCTGTAGGAGTCACGATTTTGTTGCTATGGGAATTTTTTCCAGGTACCTTGTGGCCTTTCAGGGATGCTTTGACGATTTGCTTTGGGGTCATGGAACTTGAACTATAGACCGAAACGGGGTTTCATAGCTCCGACACGTGCATATGGCCATTTTGGACGTGTTAACGATGACCATGCTCTCCCGGGAGCCTTCGGATCAGAAATGAATCCCTTGTGCCAAATTGGCATGGCCTTCACTAAGCAAAACCTTAGTTATGGAGATGGCACAATAGTACCATTATGGGCATTTGAGGCACAGTGTAGGTGATCCCCTTCCTGGAACCCAGCATCCCGAATCCATCGGAATTGACTGATTTGCAATCGGAGTCACGGTTTCGGTGCTATGGGTGTTTTTTTTAGGCACCCCGTGGCCATTCAGGGACACTTTGAATATTTGCTCCAGGGGAACTGAACCCAAACCGATGAGAGGAATTGGATTATTTTGGCTCCCACACATGCATATGGCCATTGTGGATGTGTTCATGATGTCCATGCTCACCCGAGAGCCTTCAAATAAAAAATGACCCCCTTGTGCAAAATTGGCATGGCCTTCACTGACCAAAAACCTAGTTCTAGAGATGGCACAATAGCACCGTTTTCGGGCATTTGAGGCACGCTGGGGGGGGTTTCCTAGATGGAACCTGGCATATCGAATCATTGGAATCGATGGATTCAGGACATGAGTCATGATTTCGTTGCTATGGGAATTTTTTCCATGCACCCCGTGGCCATTCAAGGGCACTTTGAGGATTTCCTCTGGGGGCACGGAACCCAAAATCGAGAGCAAACATGGATTCTTTCAGCTTGCACACATGCATATGGCTAGTGTGGAGGTGTTCATGATGACCATGCTCACCCAGGAGCCTTCTGATCAGAAATGAACCCCTTGCACAAAATTGGCATGGCCTTCACTGAGCAAAAACCTAGTTCCGAAGATGGCACAATACCAGAGTTTATGTGTATTTGAGGCATGGTGGGGGAAGGGGGCCTAGCTGAAACCTGACATCCTGAATCCATCAGAATCGATGGATTCACGACCGGAGTCACATTTTTGGTGCTATGGGAATTTTTCCCAGGCACCCCATGGCCATTCAAGGACACTTTGAGGATTTGATTTGGGGGAACGGAACCCAAACCAGCAAGCGGACTTGGATTCTTTCGGATCCCACACATGCATATGGCCATTGTGCATGTGTTCATGATGGCCATTCTCGCCTGTGAGCCTTCGGATCGGAAATGACCCCCTTGCACAAAAGTGTCATGGCCTTCACTGAGAAAACCCTAGTTCTAGAGATGGCACAATAACATCGTTTCCTGGATTTTGAGGCATGGTGGGGGCGGGTCCCATAGTTGAAACTCGGTGTCCCTAATCCATTGGAATTGATGGATTCGTGACTGGAGTCATGATTTCAGTGCTACGACATTTTTTCCAGGCACCCCATGGCCATTCACAAACAATTTGAGGATTTGCTCCGGTGACACAGAACCCAAACCAGCGATCGGACATGGATTCTTTCAGCTTCCACACGTGCGTATGGCCATTTTTGATATTTTCATGATGGCCATGCTCGCTCGGGATCCTTTGGATCTGAAATGACCCCCTTGCGCAAAATTGGCATGGCCTTCACTAAGCAAAACCCTAGTTCCGAAGATGGCACAATAGCCTCGTTTCTGGGTGTTTGAGTCATGGTGGAGGGGTACCCTAGTTGAAACCAGGCATTCTAAATCCATCGGAATCAACGAATTCACGATCGGGGTCATGGTTTTGGTGCTATGGGCATTCTTTCCAGGAACCCTATGGCCATTCAATGACACTTTGAGGATTTGCTCCGAGGTCACGGATCCCAAACTAGAGAGAGTACTTGGATTATTTCGGCTCCCACACATGCATATGGTAATTTTTTATTTGTTAAATATGGCCACGCTCTCCCAAGAGCCTTCAAATCAGAAATGACCCCCTTATGCAAAATTGGCATGGACTTTAGTGAGAAAAACCCTAGTTCTGAAGATGGCATAATAACATCATTTTTGGGCATTTGAGGCACGGTGGGGGGGGGGGTCCCTTAGCAAAAAATGTTGTCTCGAATCCATCAGAATGGACGGATTTGTGACCAGAGTCATGGTTTTGGTGCTATGGGAATTTTTTCCAGGCACCCCATGGCCATTCATGAACACTTTGAGGATTTTCGCTAGGGGTAGAGAACCCAAACCAGTGAGAAGACTTGGATTCTTTTGGCTTCCACATGTGCATATGACCATTTTGGATGTTTTCGCGATGGACACGCTCACCCCGAAGCCTTCGGATCAGAAATGATCCCCTTGTGCAAAATTGGCATGGCCTTCACTGAGCAAAACCCTAGTTCCAGAGATGGCACAATAGCACCGTTTTCGGGTGTTTGAGGTATGGTGGGGTGGTCCCCTAGTTGACACCCAGCATCTTGAAGCCATCGGAATCGATGGATTCACGACCAAAGTCACCGTTTTGGTGCTATGGGATTTTTTTCCAGGCACCCCGTGGTCATTCAAGGACACTTTGATAATTTTCTCTAGGGGCACCGAACCCAAAATGGAAGCGTACTTGTATTCTTTCAGCTCCCACACGTGCATATGGCCACATTGGATGTGTTCACGATGGTCACAATCGCCCCGGAGCCTTCACATAAATAATGACCCCCTTGTGCAAAATTGGCATGGCCCACGGGGGGTTCACTCAGTGAACTTGATACATAGCACGATCGTTCGCATGATATTAAAGAATATCCCTAATTTCACTAAATATTGGAAAATTCCTCCTAAAATTTAACTGTTGAACCCCCCTCCCAATATGCCATTCCAATTAAGAAAACCCCTAGTGTCACCAGATATTATATGTATCCATTTTTATCAACCCATTTTTAATACCCCCTTTATATCATATTATCAAGTTGTAACAAACAAGAGCCCTAACTCCCACCAGGATTGTAAGGGTGACTGATCAATTTGTAGTGTTGGATAGTGGAAGACCTAAAGAAATAGTACTAGGAAGGAAAATGCATAAAAGGAAACCCATTCAAGAGATCAACATAACAAAGAATGTAAAAGGATGATAGTCCAATAGTTAGTACAATGCTTAGAAAAGATGAGAATTGTAGATGTTTCACAGCATAATCTGTCAATCTACCAATTTTATATCATGTAAATATAAGTATAGTCATAGAGAGATCATGTTTTCTCTAATATTAATAAATTAAACTCCATAAAAAATTAAAAAATAAAACCTTTTCGTGGATGGACTCCCCTACCTTCCTATAAAAAAAAACATCATTGACGTTTGAACCCAAATGAACATAGCATAATTTCTCTTACTTTCCAATAACACCATATGATCATGTGCATAGCTTGGATTTGGGTCACTCACAAGATGCAATGAATCTCCTCCACTTCCTCTACATTTATTCTTGCAATCAAGGGAATTAACAACATTTAGTTACCTTTTCTTGGGTTGTATCTAGTTTTTTTTTAATCTTTATTGGAGAGGGAAAAATCTCCATTGTTAGGTTTCAAGCATGGAATAGTTATAAAGATACACAGATGGTGAAACTTATATGATACCATTTCATGGTAACGATAACACATAGGGTGTGTAAATAAGGATTAATATTTTCACCTATGTTCATGTCAGTTTCAATACAATATTAAGATGGATGCCTTGCATATAAGAATTGAAATTACAATTATGAATGTGCCAAATACAACTCAATCTAACAACTATTCCTAACTAGCAATGCAGAAATGTTAAAGAAGAATACAAAAAGTTGAAAGGGATAATTGGTCAAGAAAGATTGATCTAACTTTTCTTGGTTCCAATGAGCCAAGAAAGATTGATCACACTTTTCTTGTTTGTCATGGAACAAGGTTTGATTGAATCTCAATACCCACCTAAACCCCAACCTAAAAAATTAAGAGTTAGATCTTTTACTCAAATGCCTACAGAAAATACAATACAATTGTTCAACTCTGGAACTCCCATTTAACTACATCTCTTAACTTAAAGATGAAAAAAAATATAACATCAATTCAAACCAAGCCTAAATAAGCTATTAAATGAGTATGGATCAAGGCCAGTAATCCAAAGAGACCTCCATCGATATTATCATTGGTACACTATTATCAGATTTATGTAAAACTTAGGATCATAAGCAATATCAAATAAAAATGGAGGGTCCTTAAGTTTTAGATAGGTATGAATTGAGCCCATGATTTGGAGGTATGAATCCATCCCACGATTTGGAGGTTATTCCTCAACCCACCCAAATAAAATAACCCCCAATATTTATATTACTATGTCAAATTAAAAACCCCCCCTTGACCCGTTAATACGGGGCAATATATTTTTGAGGTTTTTAAGAGTATTCAAACCCCCAATATGAATGGACGTGATATGATATTGCCTCTCTAGTGAACCCCCCATGGCATGGCCTTCACTGAGAAAAACCTATTTCCATAGATGGCACAATAGCACCGTTTCCAGGTGTTTGAGGCACGGTGCGGGGGGGGCCTAGCTAAAACCTAGTGTCCTGAATCCATCGGAATCGATGGATTCGTGAATGGAGTCACGGTTTTGGTGCTATGGGATTTTTCTCCAAGCACTCTGTGGCCATTTAGGTACACTTTGAGGATTTTCTATGGGGGCACGGAAACCAACTGGCGAGCGGACTAGGATTCTTTCAGTTCCCACACGTGCATATGGCCATTGTGGATGTGTTCATGATGGCCATGCTCGCCTAGGATGCTTTGCTTCAGAAATGACCCCCTTGTGCAAAATTGGCATGGCCTTCTGCAAGCTAGGGTTTATTTATTGTGTATGTGCATGGTCTTATGTGTGTATGTATGTGTAGATATTTGTATATGTGCATGTTGTTTATGTAGAGATTGACACAGTCAAACTTTTCTAATTGATTGCATCAATTACACATATTTAGAAGGACCAAATGAAATAAGAACTCAACAAAACATGAAGAGACAATTGCAAAAAACATTAGAAAATTTGTATTGGAGCCATAGTGTTTCTGAGAGATGATTCTATAACAGACAAGTAAGTTTTGGTTTGCATAAAAGAAGGTTGGTTTCCCTTTTTTTTTATAACAAGAAGAATTTGTATGCATTATGAACGTGATAGACACATTACAAAGGTGAAGACATTCTTATGACAACATATATGGCATTAATTAGTTTTTATGGTAGGTAAAATCCTTGCAACCACATTAACTCCCTAGGTTATAATTATTTTCAAGGGGGGAAATGTGAGCCATTAGGATTTTTTAAGCACTAAGTTTGGATGTGATTTCTTTGGACATGATTGATGTTAGTTCTTTGGACATGATTAAGGTAGAAAATTTGGACTTAGGTTGTAAGAATAGATTCGAAGCATCCCGAGCCATGGATACTGCATTAAAGAATAATAGTTGACTTCTGAAGGGTATTCTTTTCCTTTGATTGTTGACCTAGATGCAATAAGTAGGTTGTGGACATCAGGTATGGGTCTTGGGACCATGAACATGTTCAATGGAGGAAACATATGCCTTATGCCCTAAACAAGGATTATATGCCTTTAGGACCAAGAATGATGTGTCAAATCACAACACATCTAGGATTGAGGGATATTTGGCCTCCATATGAGCATATTCAAATATGATTAGGAGGTTATGAATACCAAGTGTTGGTGTTGAGGGCCTAGATATGGATGTGAATATTTATCTTATTGGTCAGGATATGGACATTATTTGGAGGTTTTGAACACCAAAATTGGTTCTTAGGATATGGAAGTGGTTAAAGGATGAAACGTAGCCTAGAGGTCCTAAGAGAAGCTTCTAGAGCTTGACGACCGTGGGAAAGGTATTGGACCGTAATGCTTTGCATCTACTAGGTGTATTTTTTCTCTATGTGGGAATAGAAGAGGAATAGAATAACCACTATGAATTTTTTAGCCCCATTTACAAGTCATGAATCGATACATGGTAAATGTAGGAAACCTAGGAGTTAGTCCCTAAATGCACAAAATTAGCGATCAAGAGAAAGACAGGATCTTTCAAACCACCATATAAGACATGTCTTAGGGTTCTTTGGCTTCCAAGTGTTGCTACATACTTCATTAGGTTATTTTGAGAACCATTTATGGATATTAGGGCCTTGTACATGGTTGAGAAGAGGACTGCAAACCTTAATAAAATAAATCTTCTAAGGGAAGGGAAACTTGAGGCTTCAACCTTACAGGTGTATTAATTACATAGCTTCACAACCATGAAAGAGGCCTCAAATGACAAGGATATGTTTAGCCTCCTATATATGATATGGGTGCAACTAGGATTATTTTAGCACTCAGTATGAGTTTTATGGCACTAAACATGATCAAACGATGAAACCTTGACCTTAGGCTCTAAAGGAAGTTTCCAAGGATAGGGAAAATGTGAAGGCTTAACCAACCACATAAGATTGGTCTAGTATATCCTAAATATTTGAATTCCAATATGGACACCATTAGTATGTTTTGAGCTTTATGGGTGGACCTCAAATCCATAAACATGATTTGAGGAGGGAGACCTACATCTCAAGGATAGAAATATATATTTATGGCTTAGGACCAATGAACAATTTGATGGGTCATTTTTAATGCTTCGGGGCATCATATATGAACCATGGTCCCTAGAAGGTGCCTTTAGAGATGAATGCATAATTCAAAATTCAAAATATTTGAAATTGATATTTAGGTGTGTAATTGTGTTTGAAAATATGATGTTGTTTGTTATTTTATACTAATATTTGTATGGTTTTCTTTGTGCAAGTGTGTGTGTAAATATTTGTCTATGTGTGTTTTTTCTAACATGTAAATTTTTGTATATGTGCATAGATATTTGCTTATGTGCATGTATTTTTTGTATGTTTATGTATAAATATTTTTATGTGTGTAGGTTTTCGTAGTGTAAATATATATGTATTTGTACATCTTTAATATGTGTGTAAATATAATTATGCGCATCTAACTTGTGTGTGTTTGTATGTAAATGACTAGGGATGGTAGGTACACAAGGGGGGGTCTACGGGTGGTAGGTACACAAGGTGGAGGACTAGGGGTGGTAGGTACACAAGGGGACTCCTTCATTGATTCAGAGAGAACTAAATAAATCAAAATATCATGGGGTCTAGGGAATTATTCAAGCAATAAAGTATAGAATTAAATTCTCCCCATCAAGAGATCGAGATCACCTTTTCAACAAACATAAGGAACCGTTTGGTATTTGGGAATATCGCCATTATCATTCATAACTTACACAACAATTTCATATACAATGACAACTCCTTAGCAAAACTTGTCAAAATAATAAGGTATAGGAAAAGGTCAAATATCTCCCTAGTCATCATATAAAGGGCCCCATAAAATTTCTCCAATAACTACTCAAGGTGTTGAATTTTACCATCAAACTTTCATCCTTGCATTGTGATGTATACAAACTAGTTGGATCTTATAAGAATGGAATTTTAAGATCAAAATACATTTCATAATACAAACCAATTTAAATTAATTAATTATGTCAATTATAAATCTAAAGTTACACTTAAACCTAACAAAGCATCCATGCTAAGAAAAACACAGTGGCAGAGGGATGATGGTCCCTTCACTAGGAAACATTCCAAGTGAAGGGGATGGGGAGATATTTTTCATATATTTGACCACAATGATGATAGCATAGGTTTTGCACACCTAAGTACGATCGACAAGTCCTTATTGATTGGTATATCATCAAATATTAAACATCGGTGGAAATAATTATTTTTACAGTTATGGCATTGGTTCCAAATGCTATGAACATGGTCAAGTGAGTATGTTTTGTTAGAGTTCAAACACAAAATATTTTTCAATCAACCATCCAACAATGACTATATGAGGCCACTAGAGATCAAAATTTATCCATTTAATCATAAATGAAGGAAATCATATCAAAATCCATTCAAACTCAACCATTTGTTTTAAAAGTGTGATGTTGTTTATTAGGAAACTACACACAACAAGAGACAACAAGATACAAATATAGACAACATGGATATAAATCACATAACTGAAATCCATGTACATCAAAGCTACAAAACTCGTCGAAACATATAAATTTTCTAGCAAACAGTGGAACATGGTTCCCAATGTACAAATGTTGGCAACTCGTTCCCTATACAAAGTCTAGCAACTCGTGTCGTAGATCCAAGGACCAAAATACATGGAAAATCATGCCCTAGATACCAAATACATGGCAACTGGTGCCCCAAAATTCCACATCGTGTCTAATGTGCATAACATGGCATGTCAAGCATCGTGCCAACCACCGACACTCCTAGGCACATCTCCGAAATCGATATTCCTCTTCTTGGAGCTAGTGGAATATAGATCCTTCTTCCGTCTAGGAGTAGAGCGTCTCTCCAGGCTCTGAAACAAATGATATAATATACCATCATTTGCAAGCATTTGTAACATTTATCAAATGAATGTAGAATTCAAATATTAAATAACTCACCGCTAATGGGAGTGGGAGACGTGAGGAAGGTGTCCTCGATCTACTGAGCCTCTAAGGAATGCCACCCTACAACATTTAGGACAATCATTTTATTGAAAAAAATAATTGCTTAAATTAATTTTCGTTAATGCGTCACAATATTTTCATAAATTAACTTGATTCTCACTGTGAACACCTCTGGCAATGGACATGTCTAGGATTCAGGGATAGCAGGTGGAGCAGTTGGATGGAAAACTTGCTTTGATGCAGTCATGGTGGGGGGGGGGGGCAAATGTAATTGCAACAACTACATGTGCAACCACTGTAGATGTATCAACGGATGCTGCAATAGTAGTTTCCACAATAGTGGAGGGAACTGAAGAAGATAGGGTGGAATAGGGCATGGTGGTATGGGGTGGAGGAGGATGTTATGGATGATGAATCCCTACCGGTTGTACGATAGGGGCTATTGATCTAAAATGGCTAGGGGGGATGTTGAGGGGTGGTGTATGGGATGGAAGTCCTGGATAGAGGGAGGAGGATTGATACAAGGGGGGTTGTGGAAGAAGGGGGGAAGCTATATGGAAGCGGGGGCGTGGATGAATGGGGGAGGATGGATAGACGGGGGTCATGGACAAATGGGGGAGTATGGATAGATGGGGGGCATGGATGAATGGGGGAGGATGGATGGAGGGGGGAGGCTCGATGGAGGGGGGAGTATGGATGAAGAGGGGAGGCTGGATGGAAGGGTGGGAGTGGACGAAGGGAGGGTTCTAGATGGAAGTGAGAGGGCCGAATCATGGGAGAGGGTGGAAAAATGGGACTAAAGTGGGTTGGTGGAATAGTGGCACCTGCAGCTGATGGTGGAACCTACATATACATTTGTAATATCATAGTTTAGTAGATAAAAATCAAATTAAACCATAGTAATTCATAACAATTCAAATTAAAAGTGTGCTTTTAAATACACATTGTACCTGTGTGTATGGTGACCTGTCGATCCCTGGTGGATATGGATGGTCATTATAGTCCATGCATACCTGTGGACACAAAAATGCATGCACGTTATGAACATATTAAACAAGTAATTATTTAGGCAATCAAAATATTTAAAAATATTGTACAAACTATCATTGTGTATGTCATAAATATAAATAAATAAATAATAGAAATGACATAAGTAATAACAATATTATGTGAGGTACTGAAATACCTATGAGTCATGTGCTACAATTTCAGTTGCAGCTACCATTGCTACGTCTAGGTTGGGAGATCCTATGTTCTCCCATGTCGGCGCCTCCACTCTAAATAAATATACATTGAAATAACAATTTAAGTCATACATAACTACTTTAAAATTACTTTACAATTTCTCAAGTGATGATTGAAAACTCATTAAAAAAAGTGCTAACCTGCTCCATATAGCAACCCTCGATCGGGCCAGGGCAAGTGTGCCCACAATAAGGACAAATATGTGGCATTGTCCTCATCGAACTAGAAGGCCCAACATGGCTACCAACAGTCACAGGTCTATCCCGACTCTTCCATGAAGGCCCTGCACCCGAGTCTGTATCAGGGTCAACCTGTCTCTCCACTATAGTCGTTGCTACAAACGCGATGTGTCTAAGGAGTCCACATGAAACACTCCTCATCACCCCCTTGATACAATCAAGTTTGTGGGGTAAATGAGGTGGCTGGGGAGGGGGGTTGAGCTCATGCCTAGAAGCTGGTGGCCCTGTCAGTGGGTTCCTCCTGGAAGTAGGTCGATCTTGGGTAGATCCAATCCCAACACCCTGGAACTCGGTTATGTCAAAATAGTTGACATGTAAATCGAGCACAAACTCATCCCACCATTGTCGAAGGAAGTACTATTGAACCTCCCTATTATTGCAGGGAGGTTTATCGTAAACCATGAACCACCTCTGCATCCAATTGTCCCTCCATGGTTGGAAATGACACCAACCCATGCAGACATGTGGCTTTCTAATGTCTGGTGGTTGTTGTGTTCTTGGATCGATGAACATACTGTATAATTGGGCCTTCGTAATATCCAATGCTTTTATTTCCTCCTTGGAAATGCCTGTGGAATAATACTCCCGCATCCTAACTCTATACTCGGTCATGTCAGTCAATTGGATATGTGTTAACAAGCAAATTAACACCCTTAGTCATGTGATAGAAGAAGCATATTTTTACTATGTGCCCGCAACATGAAGACAGAACACAAGTACATTCAGAGACAAATCCTCTCTGATCTAATCACTTCTTCCATAAATGGGAGGATTCGGTGAAGAAAGTAAGAACCTAAGGAGACCAAGTCCAGTCATCGAACCGCTCATTAAAGGTCCAAACTTAATCTACACCAATCAAATAGTGAAGAGAAATGCATTAAAGTGCATTAATTGTGCTTAAAGTATGCTAAGTTGTGCAAAAAAGCCTAAAAACTATGGAAAGTAGGTTTTTGAGTGTAAATAATAAAAAATCATGAAAATGGATTATCCCACACTCAAAAGAGAAACTTGAGGGCCCATTTCCCAATGCTATAAAACAAAGGCATTTGGGGCATAGTAAGAAGGACAAAGGAAGAGCAAAGGCATGCTGGAGAGATTCTGAAGGAGGAGGAAAAGCTCAATTTCTTCAAACGCAAGGGTGGAGAAAGGAAAGCTCATGGAAATGGAGGAGGGATGCACACCAAGATCCATGGTAATTATGTATCTTCTTCATTGTTTTAATATGAATTGATTCAAGTTTCTACCATTTAAGAGTTTGAATTTTGCTTATCATGTATGATTTTAATTCTCAAATGGATTTAGATCTTAATGAATTTTTTATGAATGAATGTAGATCTTAAGAAGCTTGTAATAATATTTTCATTTGCTGACATAGAAGCTCACCACTTCTTAGTAAAATAGCTTGATAATATGCTGATCTAACCCCTACTTGCATATTACTTCATCTATTATCAGATTGGTGACTCTGTTGGGGAGGTAGTCAACCTTGGAATGATTTTCTATACCAATTTCCACCACCATGGTGTGGTTGGGATTTAGGAAGTAACCAATCTTCTTGGGCCCCACATCCGCAAGGAGGCAATCCACCCATTGGCCATGTTTCAGGAAGTAGCCAATCTTCTTGGGGTCAGTGTCCACAAAGGGGAAACCCACCTTGGAATTCTTATCACACCCAAGGACCACATCAATGGAGTGGTCAGGTTCTAGAAAGTAACCAATATTTTTTGGGCCTAACCCCGCAAGGGGGAAATCCAACCATTAACCCCATTCCGCAATGGAGTGGTCAGGTTCTAGAAAGTAACCAATCTTTTTGGAACCAACCTGCAAGACTTGCATTTGATCTAGCTAGGCTGCCGCATGGACCTCATGTAAATGGTATGATGAATTCTGTCAACCAACTTGAACAGATTACCCCACATTTGGGACAATTTTCTATTCAGAATTTGCAACCCACAATTGACCAGGCAATGCAACAACCTGCCAATCCTTCCAACACTATTGAAATATTCACAGTCTCATCGATAGACCTTAGAGGAAAGAAGAAGAAGTATAAGGGTAAACAAAGTGCTAATCCTTCCCATAATTCCGAGATCCTTATAGTCGAGTCCAAAGACCTTAGGGAAAAGAAGAAGAAATACAAGAGTAAGCAAAATGCTAACTCTGGGAAACAAGATGCACCAACTATGCTTCAATGCAGTGGGCAACAACAACCCACTATTTTGACACTGTCACCCCCTCCAGGGGGCATCCGGCCAACCCCCCCGCAAGGGGGAAATGATCCCAATGCCAATGTCTTCATGTGTGATCATGAGGTGAACATTCAAACAAGAATTGATTCTTATTATGTCCCTCCTATTACATCGGATCAATTAGAATCACAACCAAGTGGTTCTCTCTACATTGAGAAACCAACCATAGACTTAGTACCACACCCACCCAAAGGTGTTCTCCATAGAACAATGCATATTCTTAACACACGAGCTGCTCAGAACTGTAATGTTCTTGAGGACCTAGCTCAAGTACCATGTGCCATGTCGGCCTTGGATGTATTGCAATGTCGTCCTATGCAAAGAAAGGAACTATTGTCTACCATAGGTGTTGATGATCCATCTGACGCGACTTCGATCACATCAAACATAAACCATTCAATATGTAGGATCCTTTCCGAAGTTGCTTTTCAGATTAAAGTAACGACTCATGGTAAGAACATCTGTCTAACCATAGTGGATGAAGGGACCTCAGCTTGTGTAATGCCATTTAAATGTTGGAAAGCATTTGGATCACCCCTATCTATCATAGAAGTTTCATACCAAGCTACTCAAATAGCTTCAACAGATTCAGATCAAAATATTCCCTTTATGGATGAATATGATTCGGTTACTTGGCCCATTTGGGCTGTGAGATCTCCCAGCTCACATGATTTATTGGATTACATTTTATCATCAGATGAAGATATCCCTGAAGTTGTAAACATTTGGTTGCACCCACCTAAGGACATCTTTTGTGGGGGCATTGGGAGCATAATTGGATTAAATATACCCAAGTATAGGAGCATGGTTTGCGTGTTCCTTGATCTGATTTGTTATATTTTGAAGCTTGCATATAGGTTTAGGCTATCCCTTTGTGAAGATGCATTTGAACCTTTTGCAACCCAAACTTGCCATAGGGTTGAACCTATTGGAAATTGGTGGATCAACCCTTCATATCTGTATTTTCCACCATTCCGACAGAAGAGCCTACCAAACATGGGACACCCTAGTTAGCACCCCATCGCCATTTTGGTGCCCATGCTGAGTTATTCTCATAGGCCTGGGATCCCTATTAGTCCCATCATGACTTGGATTTTGAGACCACATATTTCTCCTTCATACATTTCTGACCATATCCTGATGGGCTCCCAATTTTTTGTCATTTTACGTAAGCATGTGTTAAAATATCCACTTGAACATCCGTGCAAACTGCTTCGTTGCTTATTGCTTATGTTTCATATTTGCCTTTGCAGTCACTTTTTGTTACATGATGCACATAAACCATTGCTTCTGTACAAGGATAATTTTAGGAGCGAAATTTAGCCCATGGGCTATTTTTCCATGTTTTTTTCCAAAAAAAGATTCACCAATTTTCATTTTTTGAAGCCCCATTTCGCCCAATTTTGATGGGGTAAACTTTTTTCACACTAAAAATTGCCAAATTATTATATAAACTTTTATAAAATCTCTAGAAATTGAAATAATTCTAGAAAAATATCACCAAATATTTTATAGTTGACATTTTAAGAATTGGTAAGATTCGCCAAGATTTATACACTTTTAAATAAGTATGGGTCCTTAAAATTATCCCTGCTTCTGTATATTTGACCCATACCCATGGAGGAAACACCCATAAGATTGTACATAACTAGCTCAGCCCTTGTTTGCAATATGGATCTTTGCCTTGGCCTGACCCATGCTCTTGAAATTTAGGCACATGCCCTTGAGACACTCGTTTCCTCTAATGTATCATAGCATGCTTTATTCCTTTTTCAAGCTAATAAATGAAAAATGTTTAAATTTTTTTTGGAAAACACAAAAATCCAAAAAGAGGGAGAATTGAATCATTTCATATTTTATCATTGAAGATAATGACAACAGTTAGTCCTTGTCTCCCTTGAACACGACACATAATTTGGTCTCCACTCTCAGTACACCATCTACATTTGCCTTAGGAAACTATATCAATATTTTGAACAGACCTCCACCGATGGGTTATCCTTCCCGTCACCAATGGACCTTTCGTTAATGCATCTAGAATTGGCGGATTTCATTAAGGTCAGTTACTCAAAGTCTTATGTTTCCAAGTGTCCATTCTGCGTCGTGTTATGTGTTCAAGGGAAGTTCAAACTATGTCGGCCATTCCTCAAATATTCCTGACCAATCATGTCGGCCTTCCTTGTGTCAGTATATAGTGTTGGATCTCACAGTTCTACAAAACTATATTAGACTATTGATCTTTGTTTCGTATTGGTTGATTTGGGATGCATTACTGCCCTCCTTCCGATGGATCTATTCCTATCGACATCAAATCATCATCTAGGAAATGGATCTAGAAACCCAGGAGTACCTTGGATCTTGCAGTCATTAGTGGCAGGATTCCTCGCAAATGATAGTGGGTATACATCAATGACTCCTGATTATTTGATTCTACAAGTGTTCGACTTCAAAACATCTATTCGCACTTGCTAGTTTATACTCAGTACCTTAGAGTCCATCATCATTATCGGTGGGTATCTTCGCATCTGTTAATGGTATACATCAATGACCGGTAATAAGATGGTATTTTATTATGCTCGACATCAATTCATCTATTCGCATGATATAAACTCATACTATCGTCGGTTTGTGTTGAAGACCTTGGGAAAAACATTTGTATCACTCATCGATGCACTTCATGAGCTGCACAAGATTAAACTACCATGTCAGAAGTTCAATGAAGACCTTGTTCTCGCACTCATCAAAGTACATGTTTACACTTCTGAAAAATTTACTTTTGACATGGATCCACTATGTATTGTTCGTGGCCATGCTTTTTTACTGCTGAGCATGCGTATGCCCACCTCATGAAGATATTATATATTTGAGAAATTGCTATGTTTGACATGCAGGTGTGATCCTCAATCCCGCACCCGTGAGTTTATCCTTTCCTCATCCTTGCTTTGAACAATAAAGAGTATCAATATAAAGAGTATTAGTATAAGAGTATCATTTTCAGTAATGTATTTCGGCCCTTGGCTTTGCTTCGGACCTCACACATTAGGGGGCATCTGTTAACAAGCAAATTGACACCCTTAGTCATGTGACATAAGAAGCATATTTTTACTATGTGCCCGCAACATGAAGACAGAACACAAGTACATTCAGAGACAAATCCTCTCTGATCTAATCATTTCTTCCATAAATGGGAGGATTGGGTGAAGAAAGTAAGAACCTAAGGAGACCAAGTTCAGTCATTGAACCGCTCATTAAAGGTCCAAACTTAAGCTACACCAATCAAATAGTGAAGAGAAATGCATTAAAGTGCATTAATTGTGCTTAAAGTATGCTAAGTTGTGCAAAAAAGACTAAAAACTATGGAAAGTGGGTTTTTGAGTGTAAATAATAAAAAATCATGAAAATTGATTATCCCACACTCAAAAGAGAAACTTGAGGGTCCATTTCCCAATGCTATAAAAAAAAGGCATTTGGGGCATAGTAAGAAGGACAAAGAAAGAGCAAAGGCATACTGGAGAGATTCTGAAGGAGGAGGAAAAGCTCAATTTCTTCAAAAGCAAGGGTGGAGAAAGGAAATCTCATGGCAATGGAGGAGGAATGCAAACCAAGATCCATGGTAATTATGTATCTTCTTCATTGTTTTAATATGAATTGATTCAAGTTTCTACCATTTAAGAGTTTAAATTTTGCTTATCATGTATGATTTTAATTTTCAAATGGCTTTAGATCTTAATGATTTTTTATGAATGAATGTTAATCTTATGAATCTTGTAATAATATTTTTATTTGCTGACATAGAAGCTCACCACTTCTTAGTAAAATAGCTTGATAATATGCTGATCTAACCCCTACTTGCATACTACTTCATCTATTATCACGATGTGCATGGATGAGGGAGTCAATTGAGCTCTCAATTGAGGTGGCAAGGGACACTCAAGAAGGTTCCCCTATGTTTCTTAATCCTCGAGTGTGCACTCTCATTTTATTTAGGTAATGGTTCAAGTCGTCTTGGTCGAAATTTTGTTGGGGGTTTTGATTTTGTTGAGGGTTTTCATTGGTTCCAAGATTTGTGTTTTCTTGCATTCTACCAGAATCCATGTTCACATTTTGTTCATTGTATAGGTTTAGACTCTGCAATTGAAAAAATTTCTATTATTTTACTAATCTGAGAATTATTAAAAATTGAATAAACAATAAAAAAATCAATAAAATGACAATTTTTTTTTATCTTACCTATCCAATGCAATGGATGATCACTCGGTAGATGGATTGATGGAGTTCTTGAGTGTGATGGGTGAGTGGGGTGGTCTCTTACTCCGGGTACGCGCCAGGTGAATGAAGTTTGGCCGATTGGAAATGAAATAGAATGCATTTTGGCCCCCTTTTTTTATTTGGTTTAACAAGAGCATGCACGCGCCTTTGGTCGCATATGTGCTAACCACATGCATGTGCAACATAGTAAACTATGGCTAGCATGGTGAGTAATGTCAAACATAGTGAACCAAACTAAATTAAACTCCAACATGGTCAATCAAACTCAACAACATAAATTATAATAAACCACATAAATGTCAAACATAAATGTGATTATTGTAAACTATTTTCAACAATTATCAACCATAGTCAATGGAGTCAACCATAATCACAATCAACCACCACAAACTTTAGTTAACCATAATTAACCATTATTAAATATATTATAAGCATATCTATATATATATTTCACAAGCATAACAAATAAAATTTATTATAATTGAATTCACTCTAAATCTCATACATATTTTAATATTATTATTAATAATTTTTAATTTAGAACCATAATAAATATGATATAAAATTATAACAAAATTACTATGAATATCATACCAAAACATGGTATAATCTCAACCATAGATTCCACTGGGATACAAAGAAGATAAGATAATGTGTGAAGTAAATATTCCTTGAGGCGTTGGGCGGTTAATGATTTAATTTAGCGAGTGTTAGGTTAGGTCTTTCTTGCAAGGTTGGAAATGCTCTTAGATATGATAGTCAACCATCATCACAAATTGAAGGATGACTTTTGCACACTTTTATCCTCCTAAATTGAGGCAAAGTCAATCTCATTTAACCGAAGTCAATCATAGTAAAGCTTGTTTCACTAAAAGTCAACATTGGGTAACTAAAGTCAACAATGGTTAACTAAAGTCAGTCATGGTTCATTAAAGTCAACTACATGGTCAAACAATATTCATCATGTTGACCATCATTTGACACCCATCATTAACTATTTTCAATGATGGTCAAACATACTTAACCTTACCTAACAATTTTCAATGATAGTCTACTATGGTTCATAAAAGTCAACCATGGTTAACTATAGTCAAACATGGTTCATTAAAGTCAACCATGATTAACAAAAGTCAACCATGGTTAACCAAATTCAAACTTGGTTAACTAAAGTCAACCATAGGTATCTTTGGTTAAACTTAGTCAACCATAGTAAACATAGTCAACCTTCATAAACCATGGATAAGACATAGTCAACCTTTATAAACCATGGTCAAACCATAGTCAACTATGGTTATCTAAGGTTTAATTTTCTCAAACATATTCAAACATAAGAAACAATAGCCAACCAATGTTATCAAAAAGTATTAGAAATTTTACATTTCCTTTATCCACCATATATATGTATTATTTATTATGATATTTTATTGTAAATTTTAAAATAACGTAAATAACTTTTACACTATTAATACTTTAATTTATAATTTAATAAATGATATTTAATATTATATTATTTTGATCATATGCTTATCCTCCAAGGGGTAACTAGCAACAATCACATTATATTAATGTGTCCATACACAAATAAGCATAGATTTAACATATTTTATAGACAAACATTATTAATTGGCAAAATATACCCCTATCGAGGTATACGGGACACATTAATATAATGTGGTTAATGTGATTGTTGTTAGTAATTTAATGTAGCGAGCGTTAGGTCTTTCTTGCAAGGTTGGAAATGCTGTTGCAAGGTTGGAAATGCTGTCAGATACGATATAGTCAGCCGTCATCACAAATTGAAGGCTGACTCTTGCACACTTTTATCCTCCAAAATTGAGGCAAATTCTTGCCATATCAATATCAATTAAGTGGATATTTACAAAATACATATTGTTGTTGATAAATCCCTTTCAGCAACTTAAAACTGTGGTTGATAAATCCCTTTCAACCACCGTCTTCACAGCCTCTAACCATATTCGATCATGACGTAGATGAGGCAGATGACTTGTCTTCATCCTTGTAACAACCAAAAAACGATTTTAAAAGTAATGAAAAATCTATACAATTTATTTAATCAATTAAAAGAACCGTATAAATAATACTTTCTATTCATAAATTAATTATCAGCCAAATTTATCTGCACTTTTGAAGTTACAGATTAACAAGAACAGGGTTGGAATATAACGATCAAAATATAACGATCAAAAGAAGGATCAATGTCCACTAACATAATTATTTAAAAATACATAAAAATAAATTTCAAAGTATACCGTATTAATAATAGTTTGTATCCAGAAATTATTAAAAAATGGTTAAACGAGAGGTCAAAACTCATCAACCCTTTTCAAAAAAATTCGCAATTTTGAAGTCTTATGTTAAAAGAATAGAATAATGAATTTACGTAATTATGACTGTTCAACCAGTTCCTTTCAAAATTCTGGAGGGTGGATCATTTTCGCTTGGTAAGTGAAGTGTCGAGTTGCTTTAGATCTCGATGTGTATACTCGCATCTGAGCGGTGAGAAACGAGCAAACCACATGGTTTTGCGTACACGTTTCAGCCTCCCCAATGGAAAAGATATCCAATAAGTTAAGTAGTCAGATGAGATCGGCGCAACTGGCGTAGATATCTCTCTACCAACAATTCAGATCTTCCCCTCTGAACCAACGACTGGAGTGTTTTACAGGTCTTCAAAAACTTGCTCGAGAATTCACATTTCAACGAACAAGGGGAGTGTTTTGCATGTCTCCCTTTTAAGTTTAACCTAAAAAATAATGCAGTCCGGATCAGAGTGTTTCCCTATCTTTTCCCTAGAAGCAAAAAACGAAAACGATATTAATTCAGAGAGTCCTGTGTACATCAAGTGTGATCGTTTCCCAATATTTAAGTTAATTTGCATGCCATCAATATTCTTTACTTGGAAGGTTGCGGAGACAGAGACACAAGAAATATGAATGATTTTGCTTTAATATTGTTACATTTGGTTTTGCTTTATGCATAGTTTTTCCTTCAGATATGAAGGTTTATTCTCATAATTCTCTATATATTGATATTAATTACTGAAAGAGCAGACAAGTATTCTATGAGAATGTATTCAACAGAAAAGCATTTCTTCTTCTTTTGTTGCCCAATCTAATCTGGTAATTTTATCAATATCAATATATTTGGTACCCACCGGTAGATATATATCTTGAGATCAAGATGATCAAGCTCAATCCTAATGCATTTTCAAGTTAACAATATTGCAGTTGCAGCGGCTTCAGCTACCTTGTTTTTCTGGGTAGCATTATCAATATTTGCGATTGATGAAGGAGAAAATAATTTACATTCACTTCTATTTCCATGACAGGGTGTCCGGACAAAATGTGACGGCCGTGGAGGTGGCCTCGGCTCCTACCAGCAAGACTTCGGCTACCCTGTTCGGCATGGTAAGGGTTATGAACGACTGGTTGACGGAAGGGCCGGAGGCGACCTCCAAAATGGTGGGAAGAGCGCAGGGTATCTACGTTTCCTCCTGCCAACAGAAAGTCCATCTCCTCATGGCGTTGACGTTTGTGTTTGAGAGTGGAAAGTACAACGGCAGCACCATCGCCATAATGGGGAAGAATGCTGTTTTCGATAAAGTGAGAGAAATGCCGATCGTGGGTGGCAGTGGATCGTTTCGGTTGGCTCGTGGCTACGCACTCGCCCACACTCATTCCTTCAATCTAAAGACCGGCAATGCAATTGTTGAGTATACCCTCACTGTTGTCCATCGCTAAGCATCCATTCCTTGTGCGTTGTCATATTTTCTTGTATATGTTAGTTTACTGGACATTTATAGGGGGGATAGGTTTTCTCAGCAGCCATGGCAGGAGCATAAGTCCCTGGTGATTGCGTGGCGTCAAGTTGTATGTGATTCTGGGTGAACTCCTCTTTTACTGTTAGTTCTCTGCAAATAACAGGACTGGTCAGTTTTAAGTTGATCGGCCTTGCTTTTGGTCTACTGTGTAAATAAATGGTGATTGGGTGTGTTAGTAAGGTATTGTGATTAGGTGTACAATTAAGGCATTTCTTGAATAAGGTCACTTGTTTGAAATTTTATGGGTTTTTAGAAGAATCAAGGTATAGTTAGAATTATATAGTCAATACATAAGGTTTAACAAGAACATCATGTCACTTACAAAAATTGAATCTGGATGGGGAGGGTAACAATCATTCCTCTTAACCACCCAAACTACATCAAAAAACAAAAGAACATTACTTTTCTATGAGCCAACAAACCAAATCAACTAATCATAAGTTGGATTTAAGTTTTTTTTAACTTTGAAGTTAAGTGTTTCATAGGTTTACTCTCCAAGATTCTTTCCCAACAAGCTGGAGTTGCTGCTATCTATATAACTGTGTTTTTATTGGCTATACCTACCCACGCAAATCGCTACGCTTCAAGAGATTATTTTATAGATTGTCATTCATTTGCTTTTAGTGAGCCATAGTCATTCTGTGTTCCATTTCGAATATTGAGAGATTGACTGCACTTAGTTAGTTTCGATGTGGGGCTATTTCACGATTATCAATGTCTGCAAGTATAAATATAAAAAAGTGTGCAAATGAATTACAATTTACATGGTTGAAGAAAAAATAATTATTCGGCCATCAATGACAACAAGAACTATGAGGTGATAGTGTCCAATATCCAATAATTTGGAATTAGTGAGCTACTGTTTAAACACTACAAGTGTATTACTTCATAAAATGATCTTAAATACATAGAATGAGATTTATTTAGAAGGATTTGGCTAAGAAAAAATTGTTTAGATGTAATGTGTAAATCTTTGATTATGGTAATCTCATGGTCACAAACAATAATAGATTCCACTACTTTCAACTAATTAGAATAGTTCAGCATTTACAACTGCACTTAGATTTTGTGGACATGATATTCAAAAACATATCTTGCTATTGGCAAGTTGCTAAAGCTATCAGTCAATTAATCTTTAGACTCACAAAATTCTAAATGAATTTTAACATTATTTACAAGTTCTCTAATGAAATGGTATCTAGTATCTATATGCTTGATTTTGATTTTCTGGTCAAAAGCATGGCTCTTCGACAAAGCTATGGCTAAATTGTTGTCACAATAAACTAGAGTTGGATTTTCTTGTTCCTACTTAAGATCACACATTCTTCTTTGTATCCATAATGCTTGACAAGTTGTTGTTGTTGCTTATATGTACTCAACTTCAGTTGATGGCATTGTCACAATGGGATACTTGTTGGATGGCCTTGAAATTACACATGAAACAAGATGGAAGACATAACATGAAGTGATCTTCCTATCATCCATGTTACCTGCAAAATCATTGTTAGTATAAATAACAAAAAAATCATCATTAGTGTTGGAATATAATATTTCATATTCTGTTGTGCCAACAATATATCTCATAATTCTTTTTCCAACTTGAGTCTTTTGGAGATTCCATGAACCTCATGGAAATCAGGCTAACAACATATCTAGTAATGCTTGGTCTAGTGGTAGTGAGGTACATGAGACTGGAAACCAATCTCTTGAACAATGCATAATCTACATTTGAACCTTTCTCTCCTTTGTTGAGCTTTGTTCCTATTGCTATCAGTGTAGTTGTTTCCTTGCATCATTCTAAATCTTTTCAGCACATCCAATGCATATTTTGTTTGACATATAAAAATCTAAGAATATGAACAATTAAATTCTATGCTAAGGAAGCATTTCATCAAGCTCATATCTATCATATCAAATTCTTGTTTCACAAATGATTTAAACTGATATACTAACATGTTTCGAAAATCATCTCATCAACATATAAACAAACAATTAGAATTTCCCCTTGTTAATTTACCCTTGTATATAGAGTGGGCTTGTTGCTGCTAAATCCATTGTTGATCAAATACGAATCTAGCATGTTGTACAAAGCTCTTGGAGCTTGCTTAATCCCATAGAGATATTTCTTCAACATGTGTACCTTATCTTCCTATCCCTTTATCATACTCTGGTGGCTATTGTACATATAGACTTATTCTTCTAAAATGCCATTTAAGAATGCAAATTTCACATCCATTTTGTATACCTTCAATTTGTTTTGAGCAAGCAATGCTAACATTTTCCTTATTGTGTCCAATCTCGCCACTTATGCAAATGTTTTTCCAAAATTAGTTCGAGGTTGTTGTGCAAACCCTTTTGTTACTAGTCTTTACTTAAACTTCCAACTTCACCCTTTTCATTAAATTTGGTTTTATAAACCCATTCCACACCGACATAGTCTTCATCTTTAGGAAAATGTACTAGATTTCATGTATCATTCTTTGTAGGTTGAAATATGACCCATGCACAATTTGAATGGCTATCTAATTCATCATAAATTTCTACCAAACTTCTAGTCATTCTAGTAATTGGGTTAGAAACATTACTTGATTGAGGAATAGGATTTTGCTAACCTATTGAGCTTGATAATTCACCTTAAACATAATTTCTTGGAGTTCTTGTTGGATTCCTTGTTGGAGTAACCCTGACTAGTGACTATGTTTGTGAATCTTGTTGCCCGCCCTATTCAATCTGCTCCTCCTTTGCTTCATCTTCTGCTTGAGGTATTGTTACTCCAATGGTTATATGCTTGTCTATATTCCCATCCCATCCCATGCTTCTTATTCTCTCAACTCTAAATCTTTGCTAATGATCATTTTCTTAGTCACCAAATTCTACACATTAGATTTTCCATTCTACCCAATGAAGCAAGGTAATTTTTAGGGGCAACATTTCGCCAATTGGCTATTTTTCGGTTCTTTTTTCAAAAAATAAATTTGCTATTTGGTCATTTTTAGTCTCTAATATCGCCTATATTTACATAAAATGTGTTTTTTAATGGCATAATATTCACCAAATTTACATGTTTCAGTAGTAAATTGTAGGTTTCATATTTAATATTCGCTTGCCCATCTATATATATGTTTTTTTCAATCCAAAATAATCTCCTAGAATACTAAAATTAAGTATAATATTAGAATCCTTAAAAAATGCCTTGCAATGAAGATGCATTTCTCACTTTTTTTCATATAATTTCCTCTTCAATTCTTCAGGCACATACGCATATGTCACACAACCAAATACTTTGATATGTGCTATACTACAGCTCATACCTGTCCATGCTTCTTGTGCCACCTTGTTCATTACACTTTTAGTGGGATATCTATTCAAAACATAGATGGATCAAGCTATTGCTTCTAGCCAAAATTAATTAGACAAGCTTTTTCATTTCAACATACTTTTTGTCATGTTTAAGATGGTTTTGTTCTTTATTTTTGGTACACAATTTTGCTAAGTTGTATACCTTGTTGCAAACTGTCTTTTGACACCATGTTTCTTACAAAAAAAAAAACATGAAAATCATTTGAGTCATATTCACCTCTTCTATCTTATTTTAATACTTTAATATGTAGTCACTTAGGCTTCTCAAACAAAGCTTTGAATTCTTGAACTTGTTAAAAGTTTCAGTTTTCTTTCCATGAAAGTACATCCAAGTACATCCAATTTTCTTACTGAAATCATCTCTGTCTACATTGGGTCACACAAATTAGTATGAACCACCTTCAAGGGTGTTTTCTCTCTATAGGACAATCCTTTAGGGAAACCATCCCTATGTTGATTTTATAGAAAGCAATTCTCACCTGTGCTAGTTGGCTTTTGAATGGGAGGAAATGTAACGCCCATATTTTAATTAGGAATATTTATCAGTTAGACACACCATACATTATTTTCTTATATATTCTGTTGAACTCAGCTCGACTAAGTAAACTATATTACGATATGATGGACCTCATTATATGATGTTACTTTGTTTTATGATTTCACTATGATTATGATGTTACTATGTTATGCAGTTACAACGTCATGATTATCATATGATTTCCTTATTTTACGATTACAGTATATGTTCATATGTTTTCATTAATAAGATGTGAAATATAGGATTCGGTATGTGGATACCATCTTCTTGTATGAATTATTGAAGTGTTATATTTCATATGCATCTATGATGAACTAAAAAGGTTACATGAATTAAATTGATTTTGATAACATTGATCAATTGGCGATCAATGGGAAATGCTTTCTATAAATTTGTATTTTGCGAAATACTAACCTACAGGACACAAGGGCTATGGGATAGCCAATTACTTGAGCTGATATATTGGGAAAAAAACATGTTCGTACGGTAAACCTTAGCAGCCAAAAAAATGATGATACGATAACACAAATTGATAATCCCGACAACAGCAAAGTATGAGTCGATAAGGGCATAGGCCTAGTATGTTGAGAGGGATGGATGTGTTTCCCACCCTATGTTTCCATGAGACCCGAGGTCGTGGGACGGCCATGCTGAGACACGCTCCCCATGTTGTTGTGATGACGATGGTCGGATGCCTGCTAGGGGAGGATAGGTCCGTTGTTCAGCCAACGCTATCGTTCTCAAGTTCTATGTGGTCAGGTCGGTGAGTCTGACATCCACTTTTGTACTAGCAGAGGAAGGATAGGGAGGATGCAGGACGTAGGTTATGATGGGAGGATGTGTTAGTTAGTACTGTTGAGGGTGAGTATTCCTTGATTCTGAGTTAGTGGTAGTAGGTACCCTTCCTTGTACATGATTGATTAAACTAATGTAAAGATAAAGATAATGATGTGAAATCGTAAAGAATTAACTGTTAAATAACTGAGGATGTTAAAGTAATTGTACTATATATATTATGCTTGTTCTTCTACATGGGGGTAAATACTACTATTAATTAGCAGGTATGCATAGGCAGGATGGGGTTTGTCTATAGTACATTTATGATCTGTGCATACGCTGGCCACGCATGCACACCTTGCACATGTACACTAGTATTGATATACAAACACTTAACATATTGAATAAATGTATAAGTTGTCATAAGTAATTATGTTAATCATGCACTGATCGAATTCAGATAATGAATATAAAGTTACTTAAGATGTGTAAAACAAGTCAATTAAGCTATGTATTACTTGTTGGTAAACATTGTGATAAACAATTGAGACAAGTGTCGTCAGTTCACATTGTCATCTGAGAATTGTTGTAAATAAGGTAATGGTACTGTCTAATTAATTAGTAAGATTGTTTAAGCCCTTAAGGGTGCTTTTTTTAGAAGAACGACGATACTATGTTGATATTAGGGTTCTCACGTGATAAACAAATGATTTAAAAGACATTTTTATTAAATTCACCATTTATTATTACTTTGTGGTGATTTAATTAATATTATTACTTAATTAATGTTATTTTAATAATATTACTATCCATGTAATAACAATTGCAATATAGGTAAAATGTAAATATTGATTAATAAATGATTAGAGTGTGATTATTTCCATTACTAAGTTAAACATAATAGGATAACAATTCTTGAATGGATGTGATGTGATGGAAAATGGTTAAAACTATTTATTTATTCAATACGAATCTTAGAAATTAAATTTCAAGGTAAGTTATCTTGACGGATGAGGTAAACCATTAGGACACACCTTGTCCAAGTTGAAAAGGTCAACTATTTATAAAATATTTTCTTAATTACATTAATAACATTAAATACCAAGGGTGGTGAATAGACTTGTAATTAATAAACCTTGTCCCGAATGGATAACCTTTGGGTAATGATTCCCACCGTAATAAATACTTACGACCATCAATCAAAATCAAATAAATTTACCATGAGTGTAATTAATTATTCGGTACATTGAGTGTGAAAAATACATTTTTATAATGTAACGTGTATGAATGAACTAGTGAAAGGAGTAAATGTTTGAGGGGCTCGAGAGGGGGAGTCTGGGGCGGTGGAGTAAGCCCAAGGTCTTCTCGAGGAAGGAAATGTATATAGAGGGGGAGAAAGTTGAAGGTAAGGGGAAAATAGCTTTAAGTGGAGAGAAAGGTTTGAGAACAAAAGAGGTTTGAGAACTGAAGTAAAGACTGCTCTCGGGATTATCAGATTGTGAGCTTGGGGGCTTGGAAATCCTTTGATTTCCAAGGGCTAGCAAGATAATAGCTGGTCGGTAGGGTGGACACATCGTCTTGGCTTACTAAGAAAATACAAACATAACCTGCTACAACCTACGGTCTACTAAGCATCAGCATCAGGTAATTTCCTTGATTATTTATTTTATTTGATTATTATGTTGAAACTTACTCTGAAACCTACATATACCTTGCTATTTACTGATTTACTACGGTGAAACATATTCTTATGCTGAAAAAAATTGTTGAAGGAAAATATTGATATGTTAGGTTATTTTTAAATACGAATGTATGATTATTAAAGACGAAACAGTATACTAAATGTCAATTAAAAGCATAGAATCTTAATTAGAAATTTAGTCACATATACTTGGATAAGTTTGATACATAGAAAAATTAACTCAGAAATTTTACTTAGTGCTCTGTTGTAAAAACTAGAGCACTAAAGATGGTATTAGAGCCACTGGCTCAAAAACTCGGACCTCAAGAGGCCTTTACACACCTAACTATCCTAAATTTTACTATGTTTAAACTTACATAATGACATGGAACTTAAGACAAAATCTTGTCTCGAAAATTGAACACCAACAATCCAAAACTCAGGTACGGATTACTTGCAAAATACACAAACATAAATTACATTAGTAAGCTAAAGGAAATATATATATATATATATATATTCTTTCCATTATGCAAATTAATAATGATGTGAAAATTTTATTTTATTTTATTTCGGAATTATCAAGTGCATATATATATTATCAAATAAAAGAAGATAAGATAATTTTATGCGTATATAGGAAATTTTAATCTTCAAACCATAGGAATACATATCTATATATATATTTGGCACAAAAAAAAGAGGTGTTTTCCTCAATATAAAATCTGAAAAAGAATCACCAGATACCCGTAAAAATATTACACTGTAAAAGGAGCATAGTCTGTATGGACTGTTGTTTTCCACAGATCGGCTGGTTGTACTGATTCCCAACTTCAAATAGCCTAAATATGACACAATCAAATGTACACTGTTTACAACTTTCAGTGATTTCTTCCCCAGATTGTCTGGTTGTTATTTCTGAGCGCTAAATTTCTCCAGAAATCTGTCTTTAAAAGTTTCAATGCTTATTGATCAAAAGCATAGAGTTTTGTTTTGGAGCGTTAATCACTATCCAAAGTCAAGCTCCAGACTCCACGTCACGTCAAATACCCTTTAATTAATTTGTAAGATGGCATATTCCAATCACAAATTATAAAAATTACAAAGTTAAAGGAGATATGAGGCGAGTATCTAGGTGTTCTGTGATATAAGGGTGTAGTTTCAAAATGATGGTCCGGGCTTTGACAGCAAAGCAGGTATTAGGAAAATTATTGTAGCAAACCTTTCTCTGCTTTAATTGGCATGGGGACTTTCCTCGGCCTCATAACTTGGAAATGGCCGAAGCACCTCGCCACCTGTTGACTGTATTTTAGGTCTGCACCGGCCGAAGATACCTATTTGGTTCAATGCAAACTGTAATGATTTCTTTATAGGATGTAGTTATTCCGTTGACTATATTTTTGCTTAAACGCTTTGCTGCTACGATTTATGTTAATATTTCATCCTTTTAAATATGTGTAAACTGTATATAATTTGTCTGTATAATCGCTTTGTCACGATAGTTATAAGCCATGGTAAAAGTACTCGTTGTTCAACTAGGTAAAGTTATTTGTTTTTGAAGTTGAAAAGAAATGGAAACCCATATGACTCCTAAAGTCTGATGTATCGAATCGAAACATTTCCAGCTGTGTATGCATAGCCAAGGGTCACTAAGTCGATGACTGTATTTGATTAGAGGCCTTTAAATACTTGTTTTGTTAGTTATCTAAGTAGATGATCTTGTAGGAAAAAAAAATAAGTATCTTTTACAAACACAGATCAATTGATTAGGGCTTGTTGCTAAATAATCCTTTGATTAGCATTATTTTATTGATTCCATTTACAGGTCTTCTTGGCTTACTAAAAAAAAAAAAAGATTTGACAACCTAAATACATTAATTTGATTATAGATTGGTGATAAACCCTAATTGAAGGCTATGCAATTACATTTGCGATGGACGATACAGAAAACAAAACCAACTAAACAATGATGAGAAACTAGTCGGATGGTTTGGAAAAAAAAAAAAAAATTAGGTTCCAAAATTTCTGTATATTAAAGCTATGAATGAATTTATGCCTGTGTCAATTTTAGGAACAATTCTAGAAAAGGGAATCCTAAATTGTTTATACCAAAATACTACTAAATTGAAAGTCATAAAACACCCAATAATCTATCGATAGGAGCATTGTAATAAAAGAATAGCGGAACCAGCCCAAGCTCAACACCATGAGTTTGTCGAAATTGCTAGCGACCAAATGCCAGGTCGTAACGGGGGCTGCCACGCATGCCATCAAACATTCAAGCGTTGAGCTCACACAAGAGCATTACCATTGTAATAAAAGTTATAACAGGCCCAGCCCTACCGCTCAACAACGAGAGCCAATCGTGCAGCAAGTGCCAAGTCAAATGTAGACTCGCGCGCACCATAACCTCCAAGAAAGACAGACAAATCTCGTGTATATCAAAAATCCCTCACCAAACGGGCTACCACCATGTATATCAGAGACACGCTTTGTAGAGGTGAGTTGTTTCATGAAGTTGGGACTAGGTGCAAAACCTCGGAGAATTTGATGGAATAAACACCAAACCCACGGCTTCTCTTGCATGGCGGTGGACTGACAAGAGGAGCCGCGTGGCCACACCTTTGCATAGCGGAGGGTCGAGTAAAAAGGGCTAAGTGGTCGAGTGAATTTGCCTTATTTATTCTTATTTATTTTATTTAAATTTAGTTTTAGTGTTATAACCTAGGTTTTGGCAAATTTCGTATATAATTATATAGTGTTAGTGTTATTTTATTTAAATTTAATTAAATTTTGTATACAATTATATAGTGTTATAACCTAGGTTTTGTTAAGAATTAAAATTTAATATTAAAAAAAAATATAAAGTTACGCATAAACTTTAATTAAAGAGTTCATCATAGATTTTAAAATTATAAGGTTAATTATAGTGAGATTGAAGATTAAACACATAAATTAATAAGGTTAATAATTATGAGATTAATAAAGATTAAGCCCTAAACGTTTAGAATTAAATAAATGCTAGGGTTGATGCGAAATAGAATGTTATTCCAAATGTCCATTTGAAATTTGTAAATCGAGGTTGATGTTAAAAATATTTAATTGACCAATATCAATGGTCGTAGAGTTTAATTTGAACCCGTAGAATTTACGTAGGAGTCTTTAGTAGATTTAGTGTTGGATGGCCTCATCAAAACGCAGTGAGCTATAACTTATTTTCTGAAATGCATCTATTTGAAGATCAACTAACACGCTCCTTAGAAACTAAATGATGTGATGTTTAACTCCATGAATCAGGACCAATCATGGTAACAACACGCAGAGGTCGAGGTCGGGGTCAAGGTCGACCACCGTCACTGCCACCTCTGCCACCGTCATCGCCGCCAACACCGCCGTGATCAACCTCAACGCCTGAAATGCAAATCATAATGAGGTCTTTGGAGGCTATTATGACCACGATGAATAGGCAATCGGAAAGGGCCGTCGAGGTGGAAACCACTCAAGTGAGCCGAGAGAACTCTGAAAGGGCACATGGCCCAAGACAGGAACCGCTTCAGGACATATCGAGGGAGTTGCAAAAGATAAAGGTTCCATAGTTTTCAGGAGGACGACCTGGTAAGCATGCCGAAGCATGGCTGGAAGGCATGAAGAGATGCTTCGCATTGAATGAGTACACCTCTAGTTCCAAGGCTAGGATGGTCGTATTTCAGCTTAAAGGTGATGCTTTGAATTGGTGGTCAGATCTCGAGAAGCAGTTGCACCTTACTCCTCTTACGACTTCGTGGGAACTGTTCAAGGAGAGATTCCACAAAAAGTATTTGCCAAATTATTACAAGGAAGAACAGGCAGGTGCACTCCATGCCTTAGTACAGGGAGACAAGATGGTGGAGGAGTATGAATCTTGATTTATGGAACTAGTAAAATATGTTCCTTACCTAGATGCAGATGATTGTCAGGTAGAGCATTTTGTGTATGGACTTAACTACAAGATTAGGGCTGTTGTACGGATGTGGAAGCCAACTTCAGTTTCCATGGCAGTTGAGTATGCTCGTTATGCAGCTGATATGTCAGATGGAAAAGGGGGTAGTAAGTTGATAGGAACCAATCAGTATGTTTCAGGGAAGGCGTCACGTCCTTACTTCAGGGGAGGACAATCTAGACCTCTTCCTTACGGTAGCAGGTTCACACCGAGGGGTAATACTTCAGTTAACTCAATCTCGCAAGCATCGTCCGTAACCCACCAAAGCCAGGGACATACACAAGGATGTTCCTATAGAGGATTAAGGGTTTTTAGAGGACCCAGGGGAAGGAACTCATCTCAGAGGATTCCTCCGAGCAACATGCAAGCCCCTCCCAATCTCTCTTGTTGGGGATGCGGAGGTCCTCATTTCCAACGAGACTGTCCCAAGGGTCAGTGAAGCAACAGTCACAGGGAAGGAAAAGCACCCATGGATAGTTCGGGTAACAGTCATCAGATTCATGCAGTGGTTCATAACCACCAAGCAGAACATCAATCTACCGTAGTAGAATCCACTGGTAAAGTAAATAATGTTAAACTTAAAATTTTGTTTGATCTAGGAGCAACTGATAGTTTTATTTCACCATTTGCATTAGATAAATGTGGGTTGGCAGCCTACGAGCACAATGATTTCAAACTAGTTGAAATGGCTTCAGGAGCTAAGCAAACAGTGGGTCTTAAAGTGAGGAGTTGTGAGGTTGACTTAGGAGTATGCACCACTAAGTTGGATGTTTATGTCACCAATTTGGGGACTTATGACCTCATTATTGGCATGGATTGGTTAGAAGGCCATAGAGCTTTCCTAGACTTCTATGCAAAGAAGGTGTTGTGCCTCGATGACGAGGGAAGGACAATTCAAATCCAAGGCTTGAAGAGGAAGGTATCCCTCCATTTCATATCTATGGTGAAAGCTAAGAAGTGCCTAGGACAAGGATGCCAGTTGTTCGTAGTAAAGGCCGTGAGCGATAGTAAAGGACCTTCCTTGAATTCTTACCCAGTACTTTCCAAGTTCAAGGATGTCTTTCCGAAGGAATTGCCAGGACTACCTCCAGAAAGAGAGCTCGATTTCACAATCAAACTAAAACCTAGTGCAGAGCCTATCTCAAAAACTCCTTATAGAATGACAACTCCAGAGCTCCGTGAGTTATAGATCCAGTTAAAAGAGTTGCTAGATTTGGGACTGATTAGACCTAGTATCTCGCCGTGGGGAGCACCAGTGATCTTTGTTAAAAAGAAGGATGGATCTCTACGACTGTGCATAGATTACAGAGATTTGAACAAAGCCACAGTGAAGAACAGGTATCCCATACCAAGAATTGATGACCTCTTTGATCAAATGAAAGGTGTGTCAATCTTCTCAAAGATTGATTTACGATCAGGGTATCACCAGTTGAGGATCAAGGAAGGCGACATTCCTAAGACTGCCTTTCGAACTCGATTTGGGCATTATGAGTTTGTAGTGGTACCATTTGGTTTGACCAATGCTCCAGCTGTATTCATGAGCCTCATGAATGGTGTCTTCCGAAAATACTTGGACCGCTTTGTTCAAGTCTTCTTAGATGATATTCTTATCTATTCTAAGAATGAGAAGGAGCATGAGGAACACTTGCGGTTAGTCTTGACATGCTTAAGGGAACATAAACTTTATGGTAAATTATAAAAGTGTTCCTTCTTCCAAAAAGAGATTCACTACTTGGGGCACATCATCTCAGGTGAAGGGATCTCTGTAGACCCGGAAAAGGTAAAGGCCATTGAAGATTGGACAATTCCAAGGAATGCTCATGAGGTGCACAGCTTCATGGGGTTAGAAGGCTATTACCGGAGGTTTCTGGAAGGATTTTCTAAAATTGCAAAACCTATTACCACCTTGCAATGCAAGGGAATCCAGTATGAATGGACCAATGAATGCGATGCCGCTTTTACAGAGTTAAAGAGATTGTTGACAAGTGCACCGATCTTGCAGGTACCAGACATGGATAAATATTTCATGGTATGCATCGAGGCCTCGAAGCAAGAACTAGGAGCGGTGTTGATGCAGGAAGGTGGGGTAATAGCTTATCCATCTCGAAAGTTGAAACCTCATGAGGAGCAGTATGCCACGCATGATCTAGAATTGGCAGCAGTAATGTTGGCACTAAAATTATGGAGGCACTACCTAGTTGGTAGAAGCTTCACCCTTAAAACAGACCATCAGAGCTTGCAGTACATCTTTTCCCAAAGGGATTTGAATGCTAGGCAAAGGCAATGGAGTGAGTTCATGAGTGAGTATGAATTTGGTATCTCTTACATCAAAGGAAAGGAGAATGTGGTGGCAGACGCTCTAAGCCGAAGACCGAGACTTTTCTCCTTAATTCCATTGAAGGTGGACTTGAGGGAAAGAGTACTAGGACAACTATTGGGCGATAGTTGGTATCTAAAAGTAACCTCAGCTATTTAGAATGGAAAGGAACAGGAATTGAAGTATGATGGGTACCACCTTGAGGGAGATGGATTGTTGCGGTATCAGGGAAGGATGTATGTTACTAAGGAAGGTGATATCAGGGAAACAATCCTTAGAGAGGCCCATAGATCACATTACTGTGCGCACCCAGGGGTGAAGAAGATGTATACTGACATGAAGAAACTCTTCTTCTGGCCAGGTATGAAGATAGATGTAGTGGATTTTGTTTCGAAGTGCCTTGAGTGTCAACAAGTTAAGGCAGATCATCGTCACCCGGCCGGTCTCCTACAACCGCATGATGTTCCTATGACTAAATGGGAATTCATTTCCATGGACTTCGTTGTAGGATTACCACTCACATCTATGAGACATAATGCTATTTTGGTGGTAGTTGACAAACTGACCAAAAGCGCTCACTTCATTCCAGTCAGAGACACCTATGATGTGACAGATGTGGCAAGGGTATTCATAAATGAGATTGTACGTCTTCATGGAGTTCCTAAAAAGATAATCTCTGACCCTAAGTTCACCTCTAGATTTTGGACAAGCATGCAGTCAGCATTAGGGACACAATTGAACTTAAGCTCAGCTTATCAACCTGAGACAGATGGACAGACAGAGAGGGTGAATCAAGTGATGGAGGACATGCTTAGGATGTATGTTATGGATCAACAGACACAGTGGGAGAAATATCTTCCTTTAGTGGAGTTTGCATACAACAATAGTCATCACAGCTCCATTGGTATGCCGCCATATCAAGCATTGTATGGGAGGCCGTGCAGGACGCCACTCAGTTGGGACAGGTTAGAGGATCAAGTTTTAATTGGGCCTTAATTGATTCAGGAAATGGAGGAGCAAGTGTTACAGATTATGCAGCGGTTGAAGGAAGCACAGGATAGGCAAAAGAGTTATGCTCATGCACACAGATCAGATAGAAGTTATGGATTATGGAATCATGTATTTATTCACATCAGACCAAATAAAAGTACCACTCGGTTTGGGAAGGGTACCAAGTTGTCACCTCGCTTTATAGGTCCATTTGAGATTCTTGAGAAAATCAACCAGTTGCTTATCGTCTTGCACTGCCACCCCACTTGCATAAAACTCATAATGTATTTCATGTTTCTGTATTACGACATTACATAGCTGATGAGACTCACAAAATTCATTGAAAGGAATTGCAGGTCTCGGACGAGGGAACCTTCAGGGTCGAACCATTACGTATACTTAATCGTAGGGTTCGACAGCTTCATAGTCGCCATGTGGACCAAGTTAAGGTCCAATGGGACAAGTATAGCCCAGGGTCTGCTACCTGGGAGGATGCAGAGACCATGCGTCGAGATTTTCCCTCACTATTTTGACCATAAATTTGGGACGAAGTTTCCCGAAGGGTGGGTGTATGTAATGCCCATATTTTGATTAGGCATATTTATCAGTTAGACACACCATACTTTATTTTCTTATATATTCTGTTGAAATCAGCTCGATTGAGTAAACTATATTACAATATGATGGACCTCATTATATGATGTTACTTTGTTTTATGATTTCACTATGATTATGATGTTACTATGTTATGCAGTTACAACGTCATGATTATCATATGATTTCTTTATTTTACGATTACAGTATATGTTCATATGTTTTCATTAATAAGATGTGAAATATATGATTCAGTACGTGGATACCATCTTCTTGTATGAATTATTGAAGTGTTATATGTCATACGCATCTATGATGAACTAAAAAGTTTACATGAAATAAAATGATTTTGATAACATGGATCAATTGGCGATCAATGGGAAATGCTTTCTATAAATTTGTATTTTGCAAAATACTAACCTACAGGACACAAGGGCTATGGGATAGCTAGTTACTTGAGCTGATATATTGGGAAAAAAACATGTTCGTACAGTAAACCTTAGCAGCCAAAAAAATGATGATACGATAACAAAAACTGATAATCCCGACAGCAACAAAGTATGAGTCAATAAGGGCATAGGCCCAGTATGTTGAGAGGGATGGATGTGTTTCCCACCCTATGTTTCCATGAGACCCGAGTTCTTGGGAGGGCCATGCTAAGACACGCTCCCCATGTTGTTGTGATGACGATGGTCGGATGCCTGCTAGGGGAGGATAGGTCCGCTGTTTAGCCAACGTTATCGCTCTCAAGTTCTATGTGGTCAGGTCGGTGAGTCCAACATCCACCTTTGTACTAGCAGAGGAAGGATAGGGAGGATGCAGGACATAGGTTATGATGGGAGGATGTGTTGGTTAGTACTATTGAGGGTGAGTATTCGTTTATTCCGAGTTAGTGGTAGTAGGTACCCTTCCTTGTACATGATTGATTAAACTAATGTAAAGATAAAGATAATGATGTGAAATCGTAAAGAATTAACTGTTAAATAACTGAGGATGTTAAAGTAATTGTACTATATATATTATGCTTGTTCTTCTACATGGGGTAAATACTACTATTAATTAGCAGGTATGCATAGGCGGGATGGGGTTTGTCTATAGTACATTTATGATCTGTGCATACACTGGCCACACATGCACACTAGTATCGATATACAAACACTTAACATATTGAATAAATGTATACGTTGTCATAAGTAATTATGTTAATCATGCATTGATCGAATTCAGAGAATGAATACAAAGTTATTTAAGATGTGTAAAACAAGTCAATTAAGCTATGTATTACTTGTTGGTAAACATTGTGATAAACAATTGAGACAAGTGTCGTCAATTCACATTGTCATCTGAGAATTGTTGTAAATAAGGTAATGGTACTGTCTAATTAATTAGTAAGATTGTTTAAGCCCTTAAGGGTGCTTTGTTTAGAAGAACGACGATACTATGTTGATATTAGGGTACTCATGTGATAAACAAATGATTTAAAAGACATTTTTATTAAATTCACCATTTATTATTACTTTGTGGTGATTTAATTAATATTATTACTTAATTAATGTTATTTTAATAATATTACTATCCATGTAATAACAATTGCAATATAGGTAAAATGTAAATATTGATTAATAAATGATTAGAGTGTGATTATTTCCATTACTAAGTTAAACATAATAGGATAACAATTCTTGAATGGATGTGATGTGATGGAAAATGGTTAAAACTATTTATTTATTCAATACGAATCTTAGAAATTAAATTTCAAGGTAAGTTATCTTGACGGATGAGGTAAACCATTAGGACACACCTTGTCCAAGTTGAAAAGGTCAACTATTTATATAATATTTTATTAATTACATTAATAACATTAAATACCAAGGATGGTGAATAGACTTGTAATTAATAAACCTCGTCCCGAATGGATAACCTTTGGGTAATGATTCCCACCGTAATAAATACTTACGACCATCAATCAAAATCAAATAAATTTACCATGAGTGTAATTAATTATTCGGTACATTGAGTGTGAAAAATACATTTTTATAATGTAACGTGTATGAATGAACTAGTGAAAGGAGTAAAAGTTTGAGGGGCTCGAGAGGGGCAGTTTGGGGCGGTGGAGTAAGCCTAAGGTCTTCTCGAGGAAGGAAATGTATATAGAGGGGGAGAAAGTTGAAGGTAAGGGGAAAATAGCTTTAAGTGGAGAGAAAGGTTTGAGAACAAAAGAGGTTTGAGAACCGAAGTAAAGACTGCTCTCGGGATTATCAGATTGTGAACTCGGGGGCTTGGAAATCCTTTGATTTCCAAGGGCCAGCAAGATAATAGCTGGTCGGTAGGGTGGACACATCGTCTTGGATTACTAAGAAAATACAAACATAACCTGCTACAACCTACGGTCTACTAAGCATCAGCATCAGGTAATTTCCTTGATTATTTATTTTATTTGATTATTATGCTGAAACTTACTCTGAAACCTGCATATACCTTGCTATTTACTGATTTATTACGGTGAAACATATTCTTATGCTGAAAACAAATTGTTGAAGGAAAATATTGATATGTTAGGTTATTTTTAAATACGAATGTATGATTATTAAAGACGAAACAGTATACTAAATGTCAATTAAAACCATAGAATCTTCATTAGAAATTTACTCAAATATACCTGGATAAGTTTGATACATAGATAAATTAACTCAGAAATTTTACTTAGTGCTATGTTGTAAAAACTAGAGCACTAAAGGAAAACATGTAATCATCATTTTATACTGCAACAATTTTAGACCAATAAAATATAGAATTCACATTCCAACGAACAAGGGGAGTGTTTTGCATGTATTCCTTTTAAATTTAACTTCAACAATAATGTTAATCCGTATTGGAGTGTTTCCCTTTCTTTTCCCCAGAAACAAAAAGCAAAAACGATATTAATTCAGAGAGTGTTGTGTACATAAAGAGTCATCATTTCCCAATTAGGCTAATTTGGGTGCCATCAATAATATTTATTTGGAAGGTCGTGGAGACCGAGACACAAGAAATATGAATGATTTTGCTTTAATATACTTACGTTTGGTTTTGATTTAAGCATATTTTTTCCTTCATATATTAAGGTTTATTCTCATAATTCTCTCTATCTTGATATTAATTACAGAAAGAGCAGACAAGCATTCTTAGAGAATGTATTCAATAGAAAAGCATTTCTTCTTCTAATCTGGTGATTTGATCAATATTAATATATTTGGTACCCACTAGTAGATATATATCTTGATATCAAGATGGTCAAGCTCAATCCTAATGCATTTTCAATTGTTAACAAAACTGCAGTTGCAGCGGCTACAACTACCTTGTTTTTCTAGGTAGCATTATCAATATTTGAATGACATGAGATGAAGGAGAAATTAAGTTACCTTCATCTCTATTTCCACGACAGGGTGTCCGGACAAAATGTGACGGTCGTGGAGGCGGCCTCGGCTCCTCTCATCAAGACTTCATCTACTCTACTCGACATGGTAATGGTGATGGATGATTGGTTGACCAAAGGGCCGAAAGAAACCTCCAAAATGGTGGGCAGAGTGCAAGGTATCTACGTTTTCTCCTCCCAACAGAAACTACATACCCTCATGGCGTTGACGTTTGTGTTTGAGAGTGTAAAGTACAATAGCAACACCATCGCCATAATGGGGAAGAACACGGTTTTTGATAAAGTGAGGGAAATGTCGATTGTAGGTGGCAGCAGATTGTTTCAGTTAGCTTGTGGCTACACAGTTGCACGCACTCATTCCTTCAATCTAAAGACCAACAATTCAATTGTTGAGTGTACCCTCACTGTTTTCCATTATTGAGCATCTATTCGTTGTGCATTCTCATATTTTCTTGCATATGTTATTTTTGTTAAGAAATGTAATCTCAATGGTCATAAGTGCATTAATTAGTTGAGTTGTTAGTTGGTTATAGTTTGACTAGGACACTTGGTTGTCCCATAGTATTTTCTCTTCCATAGTATTGGACAATAGTATTTGTTGGAGGAGCCTACGTCGGCCTGTCAACTAGGCTCCCCGCCCGACCTACTATAAATGTATGTCGATAGCTACGTCGACCAGTTAGGTCACGTTGGTCGGTTGAACCGACCAGACGGTTACATAACCGCTTGTAAATGCATATATAGAGGTTGTTGAGCCGTGTACTAGACTAGATATGTTCTATGGTGTAATCTGCTCTTGCTGGTTAATAAAGGCTTGCGCTTCTCTCTATTGGTCTCTTGTCTCTTGTATTTGTACGTTATGTGTATGCTTTCTTATAATGTATAATGTATCCTTGGTAACTACATGACCCGTGGGACTACAACATCTGGTTCCGTTGCCGGTTGATGCATTCAGAAATAACAACATGAGTCCGTGCCGACCTCCTTGAAGAAGCTTATGAATGAAAAGACCAGATGATGAAGCAGAGAGAAAGCTATTGTCGAAGTTGATCAACAGAGGACGCAAGAATCTGTCGGAGTGGTGCGAAAATATTGCGGATGACTTCTATGAAGAGCAAGCGATTGAAGACCGCGTATCTGTAGATGAAGTTAGAAAAAAGTTCTTCATGGAGCCAGCTGATCAATTTCTGTGTTCTCTACCGACCTTATTGTTCAAGTTTTTGATGGAAAAGAAGTTGTGTGCATTGTCGAGACAAGACCGTTGCTGCTCCCGCCCCTTCCAAACTCGAATTGGGAGGAGAAAGAACGACAGTGGGAAATATTTGTGAAGGAGCACGAATGGGAATTCTTTTTGAACAAATGATGGTCTGTACTTCCCCAGTGATCTAGAAATATTTGGGCCGACATTGGGGGGTGGAGAAGCATGTTCTGATGTACCAAGTTTGATGAAAAATGACATATGACAAGACGACATGACTAGAAGTGGACGTAAATACGACAAAGACAGACTCATGAGTCATAAAAGCACTCAGGATATCCAGAAAATCGAAAGAGAAAAAAGGGGAAAACGACATGAAGAGCTGAGGGAGTACGTAATTGCACTCCCGAGGACGCGAGGATCAAGTGTCGTGACAGATGCAGAAGAAAATCTGCCAGAGTCAATTCGAGCTTGTGATAATCACGGCATCGAAGAAGACCTGTCGCCGATGGATGAAGACTTGTGGATAGAGCCTGGTAGAGCTCTCCAAGTTCAGATACCTGAGATGGTAACACCTCCTTCTCCATTTCATTTAACACAAAGTGTCCAAGTGCAAGAAATTGTCAAGGAAAACCTTGGTCTCCATGCTGGTCAGTCAGGAATCTGAAGTCGTCGAAGTGAAGAGGGAAATGACATCAATAGATTATTGATTCATCGATCGGAGGAAGGAAATTGGGTGTCCTTTCAACCCAAATTTTCAAATAGAAGCTTTCATCTAGTCTACTCAGAACATGAAGAAGCGCCCCCCTTGCCAATACCAAATTTGAGTGACTCGCCAAGTACGTCGGAGAATCCGAGATTTATCAAAATCCCGTTCGAGCAGAACTTTACTTGGATTTCGACAGAAGTAGCAGAAGAAGACATACCCAATGAAAGAAAAGAAGTTGTAGACATTGGTTCTGAAGACAGAGAACCCATTCCTGATAAACCGCTAGTTGAAGTCAAAGAAGCACCAAGTTCTTGTTGTGGAAATAATCCACCTACTCCACCATCTAATTCTCAAGTCAATACATCAGCAGACATGTTGCATTCAATAGCACACCTTCCATTTTATGAATGCGATGAAGATCCGATACGACACTGGTTTGTGTGGAAATGGATATGGACGGAAAATCAACTCACTTGTGAAGAACGATAGATGGCCCAGTTTGTTGGCTCGCTAAGAAAAAGAGCATTGACATGGTATATGGGATATATTTCAAAAACACCAAATGCAACCAAGGCACAAATTAAACAAAGTTTTATGGCCTTTTTCATGATAGAAGATGAAACATATATGGCGGCTAAACGAATGAAGTGTAAGACCCCCAACCGGGTCTCCTTTAGCTTTTATATACAGACATACATTTCACTACTTGTCTAAATTTCTGTTTCTGTTTGTGGGGTTGTGTTTAATTTCAGGTCTGTCAAAACTATGACAATTACATCTGCAGGTTTTGAAATTTATGTATTTACTGTTCACCTACTTCTAACCATTAATGTTTGTGCAGGTGTAATAACTAATACATGTGTATTCAATCATGAATTTACCATCTATTAAAAACTTGATAAATTGATAACAGGGTTAGAAATTGCTTAGTATACCTTTAGGAGAAATACCTGTAGGTAGCTAGCAGATTCCCTTTGTTGCTGTCCCCGTTTGCCGTTTCTCCTTGCCTTTTTCCCTGCAGTCAAAACCCCTCCCCACAGTTCTGAAACTCAACAGCCAAACCAGTTTTTCCACCCTGCCAACTGGCGAGGTCTCGCCGACCACCCAGCTCCAAAGGTACCCCTTTGGACCCCCGAGCCCAAACCGAGTACAAGCCTAAACTGTTCTATCCCCTTAGAAAAACCTCCAGCAAAAACCCCCTTTCAGCTCCTTTCAGCTCTGCTCTAAAATTTCTGTCTCTGCTCTCCCAAAACTTCCTCCCAAAATAACTAAGGTAGAAAAAGGATCCCCTTCTCCTTCCCCCCTTCCACATCTTATACCAAATTTGCCGACTCTTCCCATTACTACCCTTATCCCTAAATTAAATTTCCTCCAACCCATTCAGCCCTCAATTTGGACTTGGACTTTTTAGATATTAATTTAATATTAAAAGTGTTGGTTGGGTCACTTCTCAACCGTAACCTTTAATTCAATTAAATTTAATCATTTATTTAATATAACAATTTTAACATATCCTTATTCATATTCAACATTTGACCATTTAATTAATAAATAATAAATGTTATATACATATTATATAGTTTAACTTACATGCTTCCCCATTTAATTTAATTAACAGTAATTATCAAACCATTAATTATAATTACCTAATCATTTAATTAATGGTTTCTAATATTTTTAATATGTAAATTCTCTTTAATTATAAATTCACTAATTCAATTTATTAATTACCAATAATAATCCCGTTTTCTAATTAATCTTAAGCATGATCCTTATAAAACTAATGGTTTATAACTTAATTCTTATCCATACTTCTTAATTAATTATCTAACCTTGCAATTAATATTTACTTATCAAATTAATACTACTAAATTTTACATTACAATAATCATTTAACCATTTTAACCCTTAGTTTTTACTAAACATCTCATTAGCATTCGATTAATCATTACTAACTAGGTTGCATTATTTTACTACATAATTTAACCGTAACTTGTTTATTACTCAGCATTAATTAATCATTAATGTACAATAATTAACATTAATCATCATTAATAACCTTAATTGACAGTAATTAACATTAATCTACATTGTTAGCCTTAATCATCATTACTAACTTTAATCGACATTATTAACATTGATCAACAATAGTTAATTCTGAAACGACAATAATAAACATCATTATTCAACAATATTTTACACAATTTATAAATATGTAGGCGAGTTATGTAAGCGTAGCTACTGCTTACATACCTCGCGTAAGTACACTAACAATAATAATTCACGCACACTGATCATAATCACAAAACTTTATTATTCACTGACACATGTTTTAACATAGTTTGCCAGGTACAATCCTTTAACTAACTGAAGTCCTATTAGTTACGACAATTCATACATTTCTGAGTTACGACACATACTCAAACAAGGGTTTTACATACCTACAGTTAGATCTTGTTTTCACCCCTACTTCACACTACACCTATCTACCTACATCATTACTAACTTCCACATCCTATCCTGTCCTCTGCTGGACTACCCTGGAATGTCAAGTCATGACCGGTTCCAGCTAGAACCCGTAAGCGGAAGTGTCGACTACATCGACCGGCTTCCCCAGCAGGCAACCACCAGTCATCATCACACACCTTGGGGAGTGCGCCGTAGCACAGCCCTCCCATGACTCTGGGTTTCGGGGATAAACGGTGGGTAAAGCCTCCACCCCCCTAATGGAACAAGGGATTATGTCTACTCGACATAACAACAGCGTTGCACTTGTACTCGGTCTGTCATCGTATAACCGATCTGGGCGGTTGAGTTTCCTGAAACCCTACCCCACCCATGTCATAACATACATCGTAATAAACAGCATAATAACCATACGAAAGTAAATAATGCATCACTCGCATACCATTTTATCTTTCGAAGTCCGTGTCCCCGAGGCCCTCCCACCTCATAGGATCCAGCTATCACTTAGCCGTTTCAACCTGTAAGTCAGTCCTCGACATACAATATAGAATATCGCGCATAAATCCTCGATATGTACACACATATATTTCATCATAACATAACGACAATAAACTCATTCATTCGCCATGCACCTGGCATAACATTCATTGATTTCAACATATAACTGTAACGGTATCCACGTACCCATCATTTAATAAATTTCCATATATTTGACATAATTAACACATGATACATATCTAAACATGACTATCGATCTTAACACTATCATCATACACACACATATATATATATCGGCAAAATAATAGAACCATGTCCACAGTGTCGTCAACTGACGAGGTCTCACAGTCAAACAAATACAACATATAATAGTAGTTCAGGTAGAAATGTCAAAACGGGGTGTTACATGAAGACAATAGTCCAGAAGCCGACAGAAACTCTCAAGGAATATGATAAGAGGTTCAAAGACCTCCTAAGCAAACTTGACTATGATATTGAAGAAACGTTATTAATTAAATGGTTCAATGTCAGTATCATAAGTAAAATTAAAATACATGTACGTCGACAAAGTGTCAATACTTATGCAGAAGCATTGAAGGAAGCACTGGAGATTGAAATGGACAACAAATATCCTTTAGTCTCCATGGACAGACATGTCGACGAATGCCTTGAGAGTATGGAGCAAGCAATTCGAAGCATGACTTTGAAAGGGCCAGAGCTGTGGTGTACTACATGTCGAACTACAGGACACACTAAAGACTCTTGTCAAATTGAGGATCAATGACAAGAAGTTAAACTTATTCAAACCAGATGCTTTTGCGAGCTGTGTAAAGAATATGACTTGCATACTAAAAATGATTGTCCATACAATCTGAGAAAAAAAAAAAATATGGTGTCAAATATGCGAAGTCGATACCCATTCGATTGAAGAATGTCATCTGAACTTGAAAAATCGACAAAACTACCATGCAGTATATCAGACAAACTCTATCGAGTAGCATCACGACATAAATACAGGAAACGACAGGTTTGAAAGAAAGGATGGAAGGAATGACCGGTACAATCGGAACAACAATGATAGATATCTGAGATATAATGACCGCCGATATGACGGTTACAACAGGTGTAGTGGATACCACGGTCGTGGTCGTGGCAGTGGTGGTCGCGATGTTGGACTTAATCGACTTGGTTTATGTTTCACATGTCTTAGCGAGGATCATCGACATGCAGAATGCCCTTACAAGGAAAGAATTGATCTTAAGTTTTGTACAAAGTGTGGGGTAGGCGATCACTTTTTAGAGGAATCCCTACCATGATTGAGAAAATAAATAATAAAAAAAGAATGTTCATGTCTTATCTTGTGTACCCAAATATGATGTGCTTCGTACTAAAAACTTGCAAATTGTCACTAGGAAAGGTACCCACATTGGTCAAGATAAGCCACAGATAAGTAGAATTGTAAACAAAGAGGATTACCCAAAACCTATGAAACAAAAATATGTGTACAAAAATGCATCCGACATATTTTGTGAATTGGCATCCCACGAAGATATTGAAGAAAACCGATAGGGAGTTCTCAATGAATTATTCAAATTAATTTCAAATGATGAAGCTATAGGAAAATTGATTGACCTATTGCATAAATTGAAGTATAAACATGTCGAGCAAAGACAACCCAAAAAAATTTGCCGACTAAATCAAAAATAAAAAAATGACGCTGACTTGTTGGTCGACCTCAACATAAATGGATATGTAACATCCCAAAAAATTCACCAAAATTTAAAATTTTTCTATATAGCATTAAGTGCTACAATGCCATGCACAAGTACAGTCAAAGTTAATTTGTTTGCTTTAGATGATAATCTGATGACGACATTTCTTCCATTTAGTTGTCAATGGTATAAACATGTTACAATTGATTATTTGACATTTATGTCAGAGAGACCCAATACATGTAATAATATTTATTAGGTACTACTGGATGTTTTTACTATCATGCTTGTTCTGTCATGAAAGATGGTTACTTCTATAAATGCATAAGTATTGTTAATTGTCTGAAGTACTATTTGAATTATTTGTACTAACTGTTTGATTTTCTTGATGATGAAGGGGTTCTATGGGCACCCGAGGCTTACTTAGCTAAAATAGCTAATGCTCTTGAAACTTATGTCGCAGATCGTAGGTAAGCGTGATACTTATTTCCGACACCTTACAGATGCATGTAAAAAGAATTAGATTCACGTAGTGTCCCAAGTTAAAAGTATGGAGATAAGAGTTTGGGTAAGGGTAAGACCTACCCTAACTGTGATCATGGAAAGAAATCAAATGTCGTGACTAAAAACTAGTGTTTCTTCTCTTGAGCTTAATTTCTTATTTAACATCGTATTTATGCCATTTTAATTAAATCGTAAACTGATTTGTTTTATACTTGTGTTCGAGATCTCGACTATAGCTTACATATCTATGTGGATTCATCAACCATTATTAATTACTTCTTTGTGTACCACCAACCCTACCTCTAAGGGTTCTAAGCTTGAAGTATAACGTAAGGTTATGACTATATGCCTATCATGCTAAAACTTTCCAACACAAAGTTACTAAATGCTAAAGTTGTAATTCTTATAACTACTCTACCTTATTCTAAGGTATTAACCCAATCACATAGTATAACTATATGCTAGATATTATATTCCTAGCGCACATTTTATTTGATAACTAGGTAATGGCACCTTTTTGCATGCATTAATATTTTTATACAAAAACATGAGTTATCCAAGATTCTACATAGAGCATAAAGTTTAAAGGTTAATAATTGTAGTTTGATTCTTTGTAATGTTATACCTATCACTTTAGAGTTATGATGAAAAGCCAAAGGTAATGTTTGATTCTATCGATGACCACATAACCAGCTTAGTGGATGATGCGTTGGCAGACATTCAAGACATGGTAACTTTGGCAATCAAGGTTCATTAAATGAAAAATGGTGGAAAGTATGTTGGCGGCTCTCGTGGCATGACTCCATATGAAGTTTCCTTGGTTGATGTGCTAACCCTAACTACCCGTTGAACTTTCCACCAAGCTAATTCCTGGAGCATTCATTTTGCACTATGTGAGAGTGGAGAGGCCGACAACCTCTCTGTTTTCTAGGGTTTTGTATCCCTCCTTGCATTTTTCCCTTTGTGGGTTCGATAGTGTGACCTCTGTATGTAGCAATGGTGATAGTAGTTTAAAAACAATGTAATGGTTTTCATTGCAAGATGTAGAGTGTTGAGTTTGGTGATATTTCGATATGCCTCCAGGGTTTCCATGATGGGAGTTTAAATGTTGCAGGAGGTTTCAGGCATACTACGAATTGCTATTTTATAGGTAATGTCACTCATTCCCCAACTTGTACTCCGTTGATGGTTTTTAAATAATGTTCTAGGGTTTCTGCTGTGAGTTATAAGCAATGTTTAACCACCATTCATATTTTCCTGACAAGACTTTCCTTGGCGTGGGTCTTTAAGATAGAACGCTAGGGAGGAGAGCTATCAAGCCTGGTAAGCCTCGGTGATTTCCTCATGGAAACCATAGTACTCAGAAAAACTCCTTGGGTGAATGTTTGGCACAATGCCGAACTGTGTTGGTTTAATCGAGACTTCGTTTTCGTTTCCATCAATTTGACAATGCAGTGGTTGTAATTGTTTTGAAGCCACGAGGCTAGGTTTCGATACAGGGAGGGTTGAACCCTCAACCCATCCTTCGTTGGTTTGTCAACGCACTATAAATATTTTTAAAGATACTTATGTATCCAGTTTTGCGTCGAAGAGTTTAAACCCTCGGCATTTGATAAAAGTTGATGATAAATTTATAGGGTATTAAAACCCAATCTTGATTAATGTTTGCAGTTGATGTTTAAATCTTTAATCTTGTGTTGTTTCCATTTCTGCTATTCTGCGTATGAGCTTTCAATGGATAATGTTATGCATTTGAAAGAATGAGGTTTTAGAGTGTTGAAAACTGAGAGAAAACTATCAACATTATGTTAGTTTGAAAAGTTGTTCACAGAGTCTGATACTGTGATCTAAAAGTTAATTAAAAACTTTAGGGTTTGTGTGTATAAAACCTAGGTCGTAAGTCTGGTCCTAGAACCATACTAAGAACTAAATGCTATTTGATTTTTGGTTGAAGAAAAAAAATATGGGTTTCGAACCCTGAAAACGTTATGAAAGGAAATAGTAACTAAACTTTAGATAGTGTGGATGAAGTCTTCAGAAGTCGAACTCTGTTTTTGTAATTCTCTTTTGTTGTTACTAAAAGATTGAAAAATGCTTTTATGGTATTAGTATGTAATTTTAAGAAACAGGTTTGAACCCTGGGACATTTGACAGATTTGTTTATTTCTATTTGACTTGTGATAATCAAATGATTAAGCGGTTGATAGTCTTTAAATGTATTGTAATGAAGCAGTGGATATATGGTTACTATTACTTCTATAGAAGTATTTAAACTTCGTTGCTTATAAAATCCTATACTAAATAATTCAATAACATCTGGATTGTAAGTACAAAATCTATACTGTTTTAAAGGCTAAAGTGATGATTGTTTTGGTTAATACTATTGTTTATGAAATGAACTTGTAATAAACATTTTTCTACACACACACACACACACACACACACACACACATATATATATATATATAAGTGCTTTAAATTCTACAGCATGCATTACTATAGCTAAACATAAAAAGAACTATTTTCAATATTGAACTGTTATGAAATTTTTCAGAACGTTCTGTTGCTGAGCATATGCATAAAAAGATATCTATGTTTCTTAGATAGATTCTATGATATTTGTTGAACATGAATAGCATTAAGGTGCTGAAATAAATTAGATTTATTTAAGATAGTTACTCAATCATTCGAATCTACTTTAAATACATCTTCCCTATACTGGAGTACGACACTGGAAACAATGTGTGGAAAAATGCAGGGAAGCATTTTTATTCTAACATTCATCTATAAACTTTTTAACTATTCATTTATCAACTGACCGAGTAACTGTATGTTTGTTAGAATAGATCAAATTCATAAATGAAACAGTTCAGAATATCTAGGACGAAATATAAAACTGATAAAATAATAACATGCAAATCCTAACTATTAGCTTGACAGAAAGGAAATAAGATAACATTAAATGAACCTGATAATTGTAGCAGATACAAACAACCAAAGGATCATGTTCCACCCAACCTACTCCTGAAGACAACCAAGTTACTTTCCTTAGGACCCCCGAGCCTGTTCATTGAACCACCAGGACGAAGATGTTGTGTGGAGAAAATGGAATAAATTATTTTGCAACTCAACAGTAGCACTTGACAGTAGTACTTCCTGCTTTTAGCAATATTGAACTCAACAATGTGGCTGCACTAGTTCAGAATGTAGTCTTAGTTCACTCAATCACTTCTAACCTTCCCGTCATTGAATCTCTTGTGCTCAGAAATTATCACAAGGTAAGATTGAACAGCCTCCTGCTAAATTTGATGGGTAGATAAATAGCATGCCTAGGTCTTTTGGTTAGTTTTATTTAGTAAATGAGCCACCTGCTCAGTTCCACTTTCTTGGGGAACATGACCATAAAAGTAGGTAAGTTTCCCCCTGCAACAGTTAGAAGTGAGTTGAAGATGTTTCCAAGTGTCAGTTTGCTCTCCACCCTAGTCCATTCCTCCTAGTGGGTGAGTGAACATTCATTCAACAATCTCCTTTGGATATTTGTCTCCACTTTTTTAATTAAAAATAAAACATTCAAAGTAATTAATTACAGTCATCCTTGACCCCACTTGGTCAATAGTCATAAAAATTTACAATAAAAATAAACATAATGTTTTCTTCATGACATAAAATGTCTGGAACTTGGGTATGTGACAAACACCCCCTCTTAAGTTCAACATCGTCTTCGATGTTACTTTATTCATCATCCTCTTGTTCCTCCTAGAACAACATTGGATATGCCACCCGCATATTACTTTCCAATTCCCAAGTTGTTTCGTCCAGACTAAGGTGCTTCCATTGCACCTTTACTTGTCCAATGGTACGATTACGAAGCAAAATTTTCCTCTTGTCGAGGATACAGTCCGGTTCCACCATAAAATCTCCTTCTAGTTCCACCTGTACATCATTCCAATTAATCACATGAGTAGTATCATGCACATACTTTTTCAAAAAAGAGATGTGAAATACATTATGTACTTTAATATCCGGTGGCAAAGCCAACTGATATGCCACTGGTCCTACCCTAGACAGTATTTCAAAAGGTCCACAATACCTTGGTGCTAGTTTAGCATAGCTTCCTAACTTTAAGGAGCTCTTTTTAGGTTTTACCTTGAGGAACACATGCTCACCAATCTGAAACTCTTTTGGAGTTCTTTTTAGATCTGCATGACTTTTCTGTCTATCTTGTGCAATTTTCAAATTTCCTTGAACCTGTTTCACGGTTAGTTCCATTTCTTTTATTAATTAAGGTCCTAACATTAACCTGTTAACTGTATTACTCCATGAAATAGGAGTATTACATTTTCTGCCATATAAAATTTCAAACAGAGTGAGTTTTGCTGAAGCTTGGTAATGGTTATTATAAGCAAACTCAGCAAGATGTAAATATTCCTTCCATTTACCTAGCTGATCTCTAACATACATTCTTAACATGTCTTCAAGAATCTAGTTGACCCTTTCGGTCTGCCCATCCATTTGTGGATGAAATTTTGTACTGAAATTTAAATTAGTATCTAAACCTTTAAATAAAAACTTCCAAAAACTTCTTGTAGACTTTGAGTCTTTGTCAGAAATTATAACTTTTGGAATCCCATGCAAACAAAAAATTTGTTTCATAAAAATTTCAGCAATGTTAGCAGCCTTGTAGGTTGTTTTAACATGTATGAATTGGGGTGATTTATTAAGCTTATCCACAACTACCATTACAGAATCATTCTACCAAACTACCAGTAAGCTTATCCACAACTACCATTACAGAATCATTCTACCAAACTACCAGTAAGCTTATCCACAACTACCATCACAGAATCATTCTATTTCTGATTTTTAGGTAAACCAGTAATAAAATCAATACTAATACTTTCCACTTCCAATCTAGAATAGGTAGTGGCTCTAACAATCTAGCTGGGTGTCGATGTTCAACCTTTATTTTTTGACACTGTATACACCTTGCAATATATTCAGCTACTTCACTTTTCATACATGGCCAAAAATAATCATTTCTCAGCATTGTTATCATCTTTTGGTAGCCAGGATGTCCTGAATATGGATTTTCATGCAACTCATTTAAAATCAACAACTTAATTCCAACAACATTAGGCACATAAAGTCTGTTTTTATATAGCAATAAACCTCTTTCATCAATTATGAAATCTGTTATTAAATTTTCAGCATTATCTCTAGCAACTTTATTAAGTAAATTCTGATATTTTTCATCCATTCTGATCCCTTCTTTAATCTGATCTTCTACATCAGTTTTATAAGTGCTGATTGCTGAAATAAAATTCAGTCTAGTGTTTCTGATTAAGGCATCAACAACTTTATTTTCTTTACCCTTAATGTGTTGAATCTCGAAATCATATTTTCTAAGGAAAGTTAGCCACCTAGCTTGCCTTGCGCTCAGATTTGGTTGATCCAGTAAATACTTTAAACCTTTATGACCTATCATTAAAGTAAATTTTCTTCCAATTAAGTGATGGCACCACATCTTTAATGCATGTATTACAGCAGCCAACTCTAGGTCGTAAGTTGCATAGTTTTTCTCATGAATCTTTAACTTCCTAGATTCATATGCAATCACATGACCCTCTTGTGTTAAGACCCCACCAAGTCCATCATTGCACACATTAGTGCATACAATGAAGTCCTTGTTTGGATCAACACTTTTTAGAATAGGTGCTTTTGTTAACAACTCTTTAAGTTTCTTAAAACTTTCTTCACATTTTTGATCCCACACAAATTTCCTACCCTTCTTTTGTAAATATGTTATAAGATTCGCTATTCTGAAAAATCTCTCTATAAATTTACGATAGCAGCCTATGATTCCCATAAAAGATCGTACACCAGTTACGTCTTTAGGGGAAGACCATTCATTTATTGCTTTTATCTTGTCTGGGTCTACTGCGATTCCATCCTTGGATATCACATGCCCTAGGTACTGTATTTTATCTTTATAGAAATCACATTTGCTGAACTTAGCGTAAATTTGGTGTTCTCTTAACACTTGTAAGGTTATTTTTAAGTGTTCATCATGCTCTTATTTAGTCTTAGAGTAAATTAGAATGTCATCAATAAAAACAATTACAAACCTATCTAAGTACTGATGTAAAAAATTATTCATAAGACACATGAAAACAACTGGAGCGTTGTTCAACCCAAAGGGCATAACCACGAAATCGTAGTGCTCGTAACGGGTTCTAAAAGCAGTCTTAAAGATGTCATCATATTTAATTCTAACTTGATGGTATCCCGACCTCAAGTCTATCTTAGAAAATATCTTTGCGTCACGTAGTTGGTCGAATAGATCATCAATGCGAGGCAAAAGATATCTGTTCTTTATGGTCATTTTATTTAACTGACGGTAATCTATGCATAAATGCATAGTTTCGTCTTTCTTTTTAACAAAAATTGCAAGTGCTCCCCATGGAGACACACTGTACCTTATATAATTTTTATCAATCAATTCCTTAAGCTGTGATTTAAGTTCATTAAGCTCCAGAATGTTCATTCTGTAAGGAGCCTTTGAGTTTGGTACCGTCCCTGGTACTAACTCAATGGTGAAATCAAGTTCCCTTTTCAGAGGTAGTCTTAGAATTTCTTCCAGGAATACATCAGAAAATTCCTTAAGAATGGGTATGTCTTCCAGTTTTAACTTATCTTCTTTAGTGGATTGTTCATCATTAATTACATTTACAGCAAACAACTTACACCTTTTACGAACAACCTTTTTAACTTGTAAAGCATAAATTTGTCTAACATATATCTTTCTAGGAATTCCTTTTACTGTTACAGTTTCACATTCATCATTCAAACAAGTAAAAGTCTTTTCAAAGCAATTTCATACTACCATATGCTTCTCTAACCAGTCCATACCAATCAGAACATCGTAAGAACCTAAAGGTAACACATTCAACTTAACATGGGTCCTAAACTGATTTATCAGTAATTCACATTCCTTTACATAATCAGTCACTTTTCTTTTTGTTCCAGTAGCTAATTGAACCAACCATGATTTATCAGACTTGTCTATTTTCAGATTGCACCATTTAACTAAATCAACTGACACATAGCTAAGACTTACTCCTGGATCAATTAAAATAGAAATGGGTTTATTTTTCAGCATACCTTCCACTTCAACCATAGAAGTTTTATGATCAACTTGTCTGTTCTCCAAAGCTGCATTTATCCTGGGCATCTCCCTTGCTAAGTCACCAACAGTAGCCTCCTCCTGTACTGTGTGTATGTTGTTGACAGTCCTCTTTCTGAGTGGACAGTTTGATGCATAGTGAGGTCCCTGACAGTCCCAACATTTAACACGTTCTTTTTGTTCATTATTTTTAGCAAATTTTTTAGGTGGATCATTGTTTCTTGCAGCTGTAAATTTTGAGTGTGTATTACTTACTGCATTATTTCCTTGAAATTTTTTGTTAAGGTAATTACCTGAATTATTATTTCTAGAATTACAATTAAAAGAGAACTGCTTCTTCCTTTGCTCAAAGTTGTTAGGCCTTTTTGCTTTCCAGCTTGGCATGCCTTCTCTTTTCTTATTTTTTTCATAACATATATTTGTTTTTCTCATGGCCTCTTCCAGAGTTCGAGGACCATCATACTCAATCTTATCCTTTATATGAGAGGGAAAACATCTCAAAAACCTATGTACCTTGGGTTTTTCTTCAATAATATAAGGTACATACCTTAATAAATTTAAAAACTTGCTGCACAACTCCCTCATATCCATGGAACCCAGCTTTAACTCATAAAACTCTTTAGCTCATTCCTCATAGTACTATTCTGACATAAACTTCCTTTTAAAATATTTCTTGAAATTACTCCAATTTACACTTTTCTCTTTTAGACCTTTTACTCGTTTTAGATCTTGCCACCAAATGTCTACTTTTCCATTCAAATTATAAATTGTCATTTTAGTTTTTAGATGACTTGAGTAGTTGTAAATCTGAAAGTACTTGTTCATACCGGACAACCATGCTTCTACTATCTCACTTTTTCGGTCTCTCCATTAAAAGTTGGTGGTTTGATCTTTTTAAATTTACCAGAAATTTCTTCGTAAGGCCTATACTTCTTCTTAGTATAGTAGTCACTTTCACTACTATCACTAGAATACTTGTGCCTTTTCCTGTGTATCTTTTCATCAAGTTCAAAAGATGAGTTGTTGTCATAATCGGTCAATTTTATCTTTTTATCCTTACGTTGGTAGGACATAGTTCTAGATTCAACATTATTTTCTGTTCCTTTATCTTTGTTATTATTATGAAAATTATTCAGCAGGATTTGATGCAGCTCCTCTTGAGCTTTCAAGTTTTGTTCGTTTTCTTCCTTAACAGTTTTTATCTCAATTTTTAAATCTTTTGCTGTCCTTAATAATTCAGATGAATTATCATTCAGTTCAACAAATAAGTTTTCTGCATTAATGTGTCCTTGTTCAATATTATTCTGTTCGTTATTAAGGGACCTGTCCTCAGCCGACTCTTCCGGTCCTTCTATACCTGCAAACTAAATTTATAAAATGTTGAAACTGAAAACAACTAAATAAAAATTAGAAATCTGCAATTCTATCCTGAATTTTTTTATTTGCGCGAATGAGCCACTTCAGGCCTAGTATTTGAACCGCGCTCTGATACCACATGTAACATCCCAAAAAATTCACAAAAATTTAAAATTTTTCTATATAGCATTAAGTGCTACAATGCCATGTGGAAGTACAGTCAAAGTTAATTTGTTTACTTTAGATGATAATCTGATGACGACATTTCTTCCATTTAGTTGTTGATGGTATAAACATGTTACAATTGATTATTTGACATTTATGTCAGAGAGACCTAATACATGTAACAATATTTATTAGGTACGACTGGATGTTTTTACTGTCATGCTTGTTCTGTCATGAAAAATGGTTACTTCTATAAATGCAAAAGTATTATTAATTATCTGAATTACTATTTGAATTATTTGCACTAACTGTTTGATTTTCTTGATGACAAAGGGGTCCTATGGGAACCCGAGGCTTACTTAGCTGAAATAGCTAATGCTCTTGAAACTTATGTCGCAAATCGCAGGTAAGCGTGATACTTCTTTCCGACACCTTATAGATGCATGTAAAAAGAATTAGATTCACGTAGTGTCCAAATTTAAAAGTACGGAGATAAGAGTTTGGGTAAGGGTAAGACCTACCCTAACTGTGATCATGGAAAGAAATCAAATGTCGTGACTAAAAACTAGTGTTTCTTCTCTTGAGCTTAGTTTCTTATTTAACATCGTACTTATGCCATTTTAATTAAATCGTAAACTGATTTGTTTTATACTTGTGTTCGAGATCTCGACTATAGCTTACATATCTATGTGGATTCATAAACCGTTATTAATTACTTCTTTGTGTACCACCAACCCTACCTATAAGGGTTCTAATCTTGAAGTATAACGTAAGGTTATGACTATATGCCTATCATGCTAAAACTTTCCAACACAATGTTACTAAATGTTAAAGTTGTAATTCTTATAACTACTCTACCTTATTCTAAGGTATTAACCCAATCACATAGTATAACTATATGCTAGATATTATATTCCTAGCGCACATTTTATTTCATAACTAGGTAATGGCACCTTTCTGCATGCATTAATATTTTTATACAAAAACATGAGTTATCCAAGATTCTACGTAGAGCATAAAGTTTAAAGGTTAATAATTGTAGTTTTATTCTTTGTAATGTTATACGTATCACTTTAGAGTTATGATGAAAAGCCAAAGGTAATGTTTGATTCTATCGACGACCACATAACCAGCTTAGTGGATGATGCGTTTGTAGGCATTCAAGACCTGGAAGCTTTGGCAATCAAGTTTCATTAAATGCAAAATGGTGGAAAGTCTGTTGGCGGCTCTCGTGGCATGACTCCACGTGAAGTTTCCTTGGTTGATGTGCTAACCCTAGCTACCCATTGAACTACCCACCGAGCTAATGCCTGGAGCATTCATTTTGCACTATGTGAGAGTGGAGAGGCCAACAACCTCTCGATTTTCCATGGTTTTGTAACCATGCTCGCAGTTTTCCCTCCGTGGGTTCGATAGTGTGACCTCTGTATGTAGCAATGGTGATAGTAGTTTAAAAACAATGTAATGGTTTTCGTTGCAAGATGTACAGTGTTGAGTTTGGTGATATTTCGATATGCCTCCAGGTTTTCCATGATGGGAGTTTAAATGTTGCAGGAGGTTTCGGGCATACTACGAATTGCAATTTTACATGTAATGTCACTCGTTCCCCAACTTGTACTCCGTTGATGGTTTTTAAATAATGCTCTAGGGTTTTTTCTTTGAGTTATAAGCAATGTTTAACCACCATTCGTATTTTCCTGACAGGACTTTCCTCGGCGTGGGTCTTTAAGATAGAACGCTAGGTATGAGAGCTATCAAGCCTGTTAAGCCTCGGTGATTTCCTCATGGCAACCATATTACTAAGAAAAACTCCTTGGGAGAATGTTTGGCACAATGCCGAACTGTGTTGGTTTAATCGAGACTTCGTTTTCGTTTCCATCAATTTGACAATGCAGTTGTTGTAATTGTTTTGAAGCCGTAAGGCTAGGTTTCGATACAGGGAGGGTTGAACCCTCAACCTATCCTTCGTTGGTTTTTCAACGCACTATAAATATTTTTAAAGATACTCATGTATCCAGTTTTGCTTCGAAGGGTTTAAAACCTCGGCATTTGATAAAAGTTGATGATAAATTTATAGGGTATTAAAACCCGATTTTGATTAATGTTTGCAGTTGATGTTTAAATCTGTAATCTTGCGTTGTTTCCATTTCTACTATTCTGCGTATGAGCTTTCAATGGATAATGTTATGCATTTGAAAGAATGAGGTTTTAGAGTGTTGAAAACTAAGAGAAAACTCTCGGCACTGTGTTAGTTTGAAAATTTGTTCGCATAGTCTGATACTGTGATCTAAAAGTTAATTAAAAACTTTAGGGTTTGTGTGTATAAACCCTAGGTCGTAAGTTTGGTCCTAGAACCCTACTAAGAACTAAATGTTATTTGAGTTTTGGTTGAATAAAAAAGATATGGGTTTCGAACCTTGAAAACGTTATGAAAGGAAATAGTAACTAAACTTTAGACAGTGTGGATGAAGTCTTCAGAAGTCGAACTCTGTTTTTGTAATTCTCTTTTGTTGTTACTAAAACACTGAAAAATGTTATTATGGTATTAGTATGTAATTTTAAGAAATGGATTTGAAACCTGGGACATTTGACAAATTTGTTTATTTCTATTTGACTTGTGATAATCAAATGATTAAGCGGTTGATAGTTTTTAAATGTGTTGTAATGAAGTAGTGGATATATGGTTACTATTACTTCTACAATAGTATTTAAACTTTGTTGTTTATAAAATCCTATACTAAATAATTCGATACTATCTGGATTGTAAGTACAGAATCTATATTGTCTTAAAGGCTAAAGTGATGATTGTTTTGGTTAATACTACTGTTTATGAAATGAACTTGTAATAAACATTTTTCTACACACACACACACACACACACACACATATATAAGTGCTTTGAATTCTGCAGCATGCAATACTATAGCTAAACATAAAAAGAACTATTTTGAATATTGAATTGTTATGAAATATTTCAGAAGGTTCTATTGCTAAGCATATGCATAAAACGATATCTATGTTTCTTAGATAGATTCTATGATATTTACTGAAAATGAATAGCATTAAGGTGCTGAAATAAATTAGATTTATTTATGATACTCAATCATTCGAATCTACTTTAAATACATCTTCCCTGTATTGGAGTACAACACTGGAAACAGTGTGTGGAAAAATGCAGGGAAGCATTTTTATTCTATCATTCATCTATAAAAATTTTAACTATTTATTTATCAACTGACCTAGTAACTGTATGTTTGTCAGAATAGATAAAATTCATAAATAAAATAGTTCAAAATATCTAGGAAGAAGTATAACACTGATAAAATAATAACATGCAGATCCTATCTATTAGCTTGACAGAAAGTAAATAAGATAACACTAAATGAACCTTATAATTGTAGTAGAGACAAACAGCCAAAGGAGCCTGTTCCACCCATCTTACTCCTGAAGACAACCAAGTTACTTTCCTTAGGACCCCCAAGCCTATTAACTGAACCACCAGGACAAAGATGCTGTGTGGAGAAAATGGAATAAATTCCTTTGCAACTTAGCAGTAGCACTTGACAGTAGTACTTCCTGCTTTTAGCAATATTGAACTCAGCAATGTGTCTGCACTAGTTCAAATTGTAGTCTTAGTTCACTCAATCACTTCTAACCTTCCCCTCATCGAATCTCTTGTGATCAGAAATTATCACAAGGTAAGATTGAACAGCCTCCTGCTAAATTCGATCTGTAGATAAATAACATGCCTAGGTCTTTTGGTCAGTTTTATTTAGTAAATGAGCCACCTGCTCAATTCCACTTTCTTAGGGAACATGACCATAAAAGTAGGGAAGTTGCCCCCTGCAACAGTTAGAAGTGAGTTGAGGATGCTGCCAAGTGTCAGTTTGCTCTCCACCCCAGTCCATTCCTCCTAGTGGGTCAGTGAACACTCATTCAAAAGTCTCCTTTGGATATTTGTCTCCACTTTTATTTATTAAAAATAAAATATTCAAAGTAATTAATTACAGTCATCCTTGACCCCACTTGGTCAATAGTCATAAAACTTTACAATAAAAATAAACATAATGTTTTCTTCATGACATAAAATGTCTAGAACTTGGGTATGTGATAGGATATCATGTACGACAAGTCGTACTAGACTTTGGCTCCCAAGTGAATATCATGAATCGTGATACTTGGGACCAACTCAGTCGACCACAATTGTAGAAATCAGGCATTTATCTGAAGCTAGCAGTTCAAGGATTAATTGAGCTGATTGGAGTATGGAAAGGAATCGAAACTTCCATCAAGGTCATCATAATAAAAGTCAATTTGAAATCATTAATCCCAAAGATGATGCAAGTTCTTTCCCAGCCTTAGTCGGTCGACCTTGGGGGCGAAAGATGAAGGCTTCAATTTCCTTAGACAAAAGTCGCATCAAATTAAAAGGCAATGGTCAAGAGGTTATTGTACCTATCTTCCCATCTCAAGGAGAACCATGGTCAGAACCTGTAGAAGTAGATAATGATATTCGACAGCTTTATTGAATAGACAATAATGAAGATCGCATTGAACCAAATTCTCAAGGAGAACTTCACCTTGGAGATCCTGTTTCACTTGGATATAATTCTGATGCAGAGCTCTATGACTGCAAAATAGAGAACTATGATTTGCATGCGAAAGAATGCTGGACAGTGGAAGCCATCTCAAAGAAGCAAATGAAGAAGTGTCTCTCAATATCATATACACCAAAGATATTCGAGCGGAAAATGCGTGCATATACGACTCTTGTTCCAGACAGAAATTCACAAACATGTAACCCAACATTGAGGTGAAAGGAATGTGATTCCCTTGTTGTACATGTCGAACAAGTATCCAAACATGTCAGAGAGAAAGGACGACTACAAAGTCTAGTTGAGACATTCACTAGTCAAGCCACGAGATGGTGGGACACCCATCAGTCGAAACTCCAAACTTGGAATACCGCATCGACATTTTTTGTACAAAGGTTTGGAGGAAAGAAGCTGATGACTCAAGCCGACATCCCTATGTTCACATAGGGACAAAATCTTGAAGTCCACATTGACTATTGCGAAAGAGAATGGATAAAATTGGGCTATAAAGATGAAAGGGCATGGCCTCATCTCTTCCCCATAACACTTGATGATTTACCCAATATATGGTATAAGATGGAAGAGGCGAGAGGGGAAACTTTCACCTGGAAAGACTTGAAAGAAAATTTCATCAAGGATTTCCAGTTTTCTCCAATGGAGGAAAAGTTGGTTGAAGCAAGTAAAACTATCAAAGAATTTATGCAGTCGACAGAAAATTCAGTACTTGCAGAAAAGCAACAGATTACTCGCCGGCCTATCTTTTCTCACTCTTGGATTAAAAAAAAAAATTCAATATTTCGTGATAACTCTATTTCTCCAATTGTCTCTCCCCTCACTCTCCCTTACACCCTTGCTTCATCTCTCTCTCTCTCTCTCTCTCTCTCTCTCTCGATATATATATATATATATATATCACCCTCTTTGTTTCTATCTACCTCATGTTCTCTCCATCCCACTTCCCACCTCTCTCTCTCTCTAAACCTTCTCTCTCCCTGTCCTTTATCTTTAACTTTATACCCCCCTCTCTCTTCAATATTTCGTGATAACTCTATTTCTCCAATTGTCTCTCCCCTCACTCTCCCTTACACCCTTGCTTCATCTCTCTCTCTCTCTCTCTCTCTCTCTCTCTCTCTCTCGATATATATATATATATATATCACCCTCTTTGTTTCTATCTACCTCATGTTCTCTCCATCCCACTTCCCACCTCTCTCTCTCTCTAAACCTTCTCTCTCCCTGTCCTTTATCTTTAACTTTATACCCCCCTCTCTCTTCGTCTCTCCCCCCCTCTCCTATTCATTTCCCTACCTCTCTCTCCCTTGTTGACTCTTTGTACCACCATCACTATCTCATGCTCACTCTACCTCTATCTCTTGCTCTATCCCCCATACCTCCACACATCTCTTCCCCTCCCTCTCTTCCACTCCACATTCTCTATATCCTTCGCCCCTATATTCACCTCTCTCGTCACACTCCCCCATGCCATAATCACATTATCTTCCCCCATTTACAAATATTTCATAGCATCAAGAGAGCGCACACGTTCAAAAAAATGTGTGTGCCTTGCATTCCTGCGCACGTGCCCTTAGAAGCACGCACATGTTTATACGCATCCACGTTTTTTTCAAATTTGAACAGGGGCAGGAAATTGTGTGTTTTTTGACTAGGTAGGTTTGGATTTCCAAACCTATTGCTTCAATGTACAAATTGATGAAATATTCTCATTTTCAAGATATCACTCTATATCTTCATTTTTTACATTATTTTTCGATAAGCTACAGATATTCGTTGTCAATGAAATTACAGACCCACATAGATTCGACTATGTAGATTACAAATATATATATATATATATATATATATATATATATATATATATATATATATATATATTTTAAAGTGATATTTTTTGCTCTTTTTAATATATTTTTGACCTGACATATATCAGAATCCTAAAAAACCTGCTTCATTGTTCCTGCTATAACGTTTTTTCTTCTTATGCATTTTTTACCAAAATTATACTGTGCACTAGAAAACAAAGAGGCCTACGATCTAAAATAAAAATATTTGTTTGATAGTGTTAAGACCCCTTTAGGATGAACTAACAAAAGGCCTTCTCATTTCAACGATAAACTGAATTTGGTAATTAGAAAAATATAAAATTAGGAAAATCAATTTTGAAAAAATAGCCATGCACTAGATCTACCTATTCTCTACATCTCTACAATTTTTTGTAGTGAAATTCCATCATTTAGATACTACAAGGTTGCACTAACAAACACATATACACTACATTTTACATGAAACTTAACATACCAATGTGGGGAAAACACAAATTTCACGTAGTTATACACAATTTTAAAAAATAAAAATTATATATTTGGTAAGCTAATTCATTTTCCTACATTTCATATTTTTACAACATATTCAAATTCATTGTGGAAGCATCTCAAATCATTACCCCAAGTTAACATATTGCTATTTTTTCAGGTTTGCATTGTCACTAACGTGTCATGAGAGACCAGCTCATTGATTATTGTAAATCGATTGATGAATTGGCTGATATGTTCACAAAGCCATTGAAAAAATATATTTTTGAAATTCATAGAGATAACTTAGGCATTGTAAAAGTTGTCGCAATCAACAATCGTAATTAAGGGGGAGTGTTAGAAAACAATAATTAACTCCCGCTTAGCTCTAGTTCTAAGTTTAGCAGTCTAAGTTATTCAGTTAAGGTTCAGTTAAATAGCATGCATAGCTTAAGTTAGTTGCATGTCAAGATAGTTTAAATACAAGCCTTCGGGCTCATTGTAATAGCATTAAGTTGATTCTTCCACATTTGTTTCAATAAAGATCACAAAGCCATAACTTGTTTATGCGTCATATTTGTTCAATATCTTTGCCTCCAACCTTTATATATATTTATATATATATATATATATATATATATATGTGTGTGAGAAAATATAACTACATAGTATAAAATGACAAATAAATAAGCACCATGACAAATGAATAAACACCCAACTTCAAAATCATACAAATATATATAAGCGCAAAGATTCTATAAATTTTCCAAAATAAGAAAAAGCCAAACTCAACGATATCATTATAAGTAATTGAATTGTAAGAAAATTTTATAATAATACTTATACCATATCCCATTTAAACATTTTGTTAATGTAAAACTTAAAAATATTTATTCGTCACGTAAAGTTTAGAATTATGAATTTGAATCACATATTGTTAATGTAAAACTTAAAAATATTTATTCGTCACGTAAAGTTTAGAATTATGAATTTGAATCAAAATTTTCAAGTCAAAAGACTCGACATTTTGTTTACCATTTCTTCAAATATACAAACGATTACGTTGACATGGTGTGGTGCGCTAATGCAACCTAGCTATACTACTCTGTAACACACCCAAAAATTCCATAAATAAAAAAAATATATATTTGTATATAAAAGAATAACACCTAGTAATAATTATAAGACTTCATAACTCATCTATGTTCTTAATCTAGAAAATAGCCAAAGTGACAAAGATGAATTAAAATGTTTATGACTATGTGGTCAAGTTTCGACTAAGCGGGAGGTCTTACCATAACAAATGGTGCATCGCTAACAAGGGTGAAGGTGATGTTACTTTTACAAGCTCTTCCTTTATATAAAACTACTTTGTGTAAATTAAAACATAGTCTGGCCCTATGGTTAAGAGGATCTTTGATCCTAGTCTAAGTATGTCCCCTATTTATATTTAAAGATCATGCTAAGATGTAAAGGGAAAAGTATGAAGGTTTTTTCCCATGTCTCGCTTGATCCTGAGCATTAATATAAGGTTTGGATTATGCTTAAGTTTTACACCTTGATCAGAAATTAATGGTCATGTGAATAACGAGGTGGTAGAAGGAAAATTTAATACACTACGTTGGTTGCAGGTTGACAACGCAACCAGGTTTTATGGATGTTCACGAGAGTCAATCTCCATCGTCCATCTGTACAGGAGGATGGGAAACAGTTTGATAAGGGTTTTAATGTTATTTCATTGTCTTAACCTCCATTATGAACCTGGTTCTTTTGGTTGCAAGCTCTGTGATAACCAACTCTGTATAACCATGGCGTTTTTATGGAAGTTGGGAGGACTAAAATTGTGAAAGTAGTAATGGTAATGTTTGGTGTTGTATTTTGAGGTTTTCGAAGTTGGAGGCCACCATCCACCATTCTTCCCAGTAGCTGCGACATGAGTTGATCTTAGGCTGTCTCAAGTTGCCCATAAAAAGTTAAGAGTTCTCAAAAACCTTCAACATCGAATACACTATTCTTTCTTTATTCCTTCCTCGAATTCAGATTTAAAGTGAAGCTTTTCCATGCAGGTGACTGGGAGTGATAAGGGTTTACGACGAGGAGACTACCACAGGCTTCCAAGGATTATAGAGAAGGTAGTAGGGTCTTTAACAATAATCTGCAATATTTGATTTTATGTTTCCTTAGGCTTCAATTTTACTAAAGGTTTATCTATGTAAATGATTCCAGGTTAAGAGCATTGGCTAAGTCGAGCTAGGGTCATCATCTCCAATGCCCGCGTCGCAATACGCCCAGGTAAAACATCCCTTTACTGTAATGAGAAAAAAGTTATATACTTATTAAGAAACATAAACGATACAATGTGTATTAATTGTTATTCGAAAACTTATGTTGTGTGCAGATGATTGTGACAGGAGTTTTGGGAAACGAAGTATTTTCAGTCTCAGCTTCTTTAGAGATAAGTTACCAAGCTTACCCAAAAGGGTTTAATGTCTAACTATTATAGACCTTGAAATCTCGGTTCTAGCATTAGTTGTTTTTGTTTAAACTTTTAAATGTATAATGCCTTCGCAGAGGGTTATCCCTTGTATAAATCTTCGTAGAGTAGGGTTTTAAACTATACCGGCAGCAAATGCCAATTCTCTAGTTTATGCCAGTGGTTGTAGTTTCCTTTCAACTCTGACCTATGCATGATGGTGATAACCAGTCTACACGGTCATATACATAGTTTTATGTTTATGAGAGTCATTTTAGAGGTGGGAAAATCATATTTCTCCAAATGACTACGTTGTATAAATGTTTAACTCTTAAGTGACCCACAGGGTCATTAATGGTTTGGGGATATACTTTTACTAGATGAAATAATCGTATACCTTCTTTTAGATAACTCTAGTTAGAGCTAGTTAGAGCAAGGTATAATCGATATTTTGATGATGAAGATTTATTGGGTGTTAAAAGAGTTTAGGGTTTTCTAATGTATTAGTTACAAGATCTAAATCACCGGTCCATCTTGGTTTGATTCTTTTAGCTATTAGTTACCCCAATTACTAACTATAAGTTTTAGATTTTGAAAGTGAATACTTCGAACAACATTGATTTGTAATACACAGGATTAGGGTTTTAAAATGATAAAACTCGTATTAAGTAATCGATTGTTTAAAAGTTTTGGTTCTCTATCCACCTAGTTCGACCTATTTGAAAGAAGGGAAACGTTTGGTTTCCAGATCCGTTTTTAAATGATCTGTTAGAAAATAATTGGAAATAAAAAGTTTACCTAAGAAGATTCGGGACATTCTACACTAAGATAGAAGTCTTTTTTTTCAAAGATTCTTGGTAGGTAAGGACTTCGATGCTTTAAACTAAAAATTAGCCTCAAATAGTATAAAATAAAATAAGTCGGAAACAAAGTTTATTTGATAAACGAGAAAAAATGTTGAAAGTTATTCTAACTTGTAAAGAGGAATATCATATGATAGAAACATTAGTCTATAATGAAGTTTTAGTTATAATCATTATCCTTTGAATTTAAAAGTCGAATGACAGTATATAAAATTTCAGATCATAGCAGTATATATTTCCATACAGCGTATAAACAATGTTTCAGATGCAGAATAAAATATTACCAAGGGTTAGTTGCGAAAAATAGATTATAACATCCCTACAGTAATAAATTTAACAATAGAAAAACTGAATAAGGAACTCGGAACTATTTTCGGGAAAACATAAATGGAACAGTCGTTCCTCCCAACCAACTTCTAGAGAAACGAAATCTCGCTTGCTCCAGAACCCCTGAGCATGATCGCTAAACCACAACAGAAAAAATCCTTAATGTGTCATCTCTTGCATTATCAGATTCAATTCCCCTCCAATGCTAGCCTCTTGCTACTTATGGACATATTGTTATATAGTATTTTGTTTAGGACTTGGTCATTTATGAGCCTCTTGCTCTTTAGCACTCAACTAAGAGTTGTGACCTGATTTTGGGGAAGATGCCTCCTACATCTTGAGTTCTCACTCAACAGCTTTAGCCACTTGGATTTTTCCTCTTGTGCGTCAGCAATCACTCATGCAACAACTATTTCATTTCTATCTCCCCTTTTTAGTTTTTTTATAATAAAAATAACAATCCATTACATTGTTTTTGTTTTTGACTTCTTGTCAAAAATATAAAATAAATTAAAAATATTCAAAAATATAATTAATAATAAATTTATTTATTCATGGTGTATTACATACACCTCCTCTTAAAGGATAACATCGTCCTCGGTGTTATTATTTTTCTATCTTTATTCTTCAATTTCTTCGTCTTGGAACAGGATTGGATATGCCTCCCGCATATCAGTTTCCAATTCCCAAGTGGACTCTTCCGGACTAAGGTGCTTCCATTGCACCTTGACTTGTCCGATGGTACGGTTCCAGAGTATGAGTTGTCTTATGTCGAGGATATGCTCCGATCCCACTTGGAACTTTCCCTCGGGTTCCAGCTGTATAACATCCCAATCAATCACATGAGTAGTGTCGTGAACATACTTTTTTAAAATGGAAACGTGAAAAACATCATGTACTTTAATATTAGGTGGTAGGGCTAACTAATATGCTACCAGCCCTACGTTAGCCAAAATTTTGAATGGCCCACAATACCTGGCTACCAATTTGGAGTACTTTCCCAACCTTAAGGAGATTTTCTTGGGTCTTACCTTTATGAACACATGCTTACCTACCTGGATTTCTCGATGAGTTCATTTTAGGTCAGCGTAACTTTTCTACCTGTCTTGGGAAGCCTTCAAATTTTTTTGTACCTGTTTCATGGTTAGTTCCATTTCTTTTAATAAATCAGGTCCTAACATTAATCTATCAACTAGGCTACTCCATGAGATTGGAGTATTACACTTACGTCCATATAAGATTTCAAAGGGACTCATACCTGCAGAAACTTGAAAATTATTATTATATGCAAATTCTACTAAGTGTAGGTAGTCTTCCCACTTACTTGGTTTTTCCATGACATACATCCTTACCATGTCCTCTAAGACTTGATTTACCCTTTCAGTCTTCCCATCCATTTGTGGATGATATGCAGTATTGAAATTCAACTGTGTTCCCAAACCTTTAAACAAATCTTTCCAGAAGTTACTTGTAAATTTTGCATCTCTATCCGAGACTATTACTTTTGGTACACTGTGTAACCTGAGTATTTCTTTCATGAAAATATCTGCAATGTCAACAACTTTATAGGTAGATTTCACAGGAATAAAATGAGCATCTTTACTTAACTTATCAACTATGACCATGATTGAATCATGTTGTTTGAAATTTTTCGGTAAGCCAGTTGTAAAATCCATACTAATCCTTTCCCATTTCCATTCTCGAACGGTTAGCAGTTGCAATAGTCCTGCTGGCTATTGATGTTCATCCTTGACTTGCTGGCATTCTATGCAGTGGGCTAATTATTCTGCTACCTCTTTCTTCATGTTTGGCCAAAAGAAATCCTTCCTGATCATGGTGATCATCTTTTGATACCCTGGGTGTCCTGAATAGGGTCGCTTATGTAATTCATTCATAACAGTTAACTTGACTTCTGCAGAATTTGGTATGTACAGTTTGCTTTTATGTAGCAATAATCCTCTTTCATTTATACAGAGGTCTGTTTTTAGCTGATTATTCTCATTTTAAGCAGTTTTCTTCTTTAAAATTTGGTATTCTCACTCAAAATTTTATGCATTTAAAATCTGATTTTCCAAATCAAATTCGTAACTGCTGCTTGCAAATAATAAATTTGCATGACGGCTTAAAGCATCTACAAATTTGTTTTCTTTGCCTTTTATATGTTTTATCTCAAATTCATATTCACTTAAAAAGGGCAGCCACTTCACTTGTCTAGCATTTAAATTATGCTGATCAAACAAGTATTTTAGGCTTATGTTATCTGACATTAGCAAAAATTTTCTTCCAATGAGGTAGTGTCGCCACATCTTTAATGCATGTATAATTGCAACGAGTTCCAAATCGTGCATAGCATAATTTTCCTCATGTTCTTTTAATTTTCGGGATTCATAAGCTACAACATGGTTTTCTTGAATTAGTACTCTGCCTAATCCTTCATTACATGCGTCGGTGCATATGACAAAACCTTTAAAAGGATCAAAAATTTTCAGTATAGGAGCGGTGGTTAAAATATTTTTTAGTTTATTGAAGCTTTCCATACATTTTTCATTCCAAACAAACTTTTTACCTTTCTTTTGTAGTGAGGTTATGGGGTAATCTATTTTCGAAAACCCTTCAATGAATTTTCAATAATAACCCGTAATCCCCATAAATGATCTTATGTCAGTTACATTTTTAGGAACTGTCCATTCAGTGGTAGCCTTAATCTTGTCGGGGTCGACCGATATTCCAACTTTAGATACTACGTGTCCTAGATATTGAATTTTGTCTTTATAGAAATCACACTTTCTGAACTTAACAAATACTTGTTGTTCTCTTAAAATTTTCAGGACTATTTTTAAGTGTTCTTCGTGTTCTTGTTCGTTCTTTGAAAAAATCAATATGTTGTCGATGAAGACAACTACAAATTTATCTAAGTATTTGCTAAAAATACCATTCATTAAACACATAAAAGCTGCAGGTGCGTTTGTTAAACCAAAATCCATTACGACGAACTCGTAATGTCCATAACGAGTTCTAAAGGTAGTTTTAAAGATGTCTTCGTCCTTGATCCGTACCTAATGGTAGCCGAACCTTAAATCTATTTTAGAAAAGATTGTTTTCCCTTGAACCGATCAAATAGATAATCTATTTGGCGTAAAGGATATCGATTTTTAATTGTCATTTTATTTAATTGTCGATAATCTATGCATAACATTAAAGTTCTGGCTTTTTTCTTTACGAATAAGACCGGTGCTCCCCAAGGGGAAACACTAGGTCGAATGTATTTTTTGTCAATTAATTCTTGTAACTGTGATTTAAGTTCAGTAAGTTCTATTATATTCATCCTATACGGAGCTTTTGATGCTGGTACCTCTCCCGGTACCAGATCAATCCTAAAGTCTATGTCTCTTTTCGAAGGTAGTACAGGGACTTCTTCTAGAAAGATATCTTTAAAATCTTTTAAGATATGTATATCATCTACTTTAAGTTCGTTATCTTGCTCCTTATTATCTATTACATACACAACAAAACTTTACACCCCTTACATACCAATCTTTTCATTTGTAGGGCTGAGATTTTTCTAAGGGTTGTTTTTCTAGGAATTCTTGTTTCTTTAATTGTATTTCCAGTGTTATCTATGCATGTAAAGGTTTTGTCAAAAAAATTCAGCATAACTTATGTTTCTCCAACCAGTCCATTCCAATCATCATATCATAAGAACCTAACGGCAAAATATTCAAATCAGCATGCGTATTAAATTCATTCATCAGTACTTCACAATTCTTCACACAATTAGTGACCTTACGCTTAGTACCTGTAACTAACTATACCAACCAAGATTTTTCAAACTTTTCAGATACTAATTTACATAATTCAACAATCCTAGGTGATACATATCTCAAACTTGCACCTGGATCAATTAATATGGAAATAGGTTGGTTTTTTATCATACCTTCGATTTTGACCATTGAAGCTTGATGGTCCGCCTGTCAATTTTCCAGTTCCGCATTGGTTCGAGGCATACTTCTCGCCATTTCACCAACTATAAAATATTCTTGAATGGAGTGGACTTTATTAAAAATTTTGTTTCTTTTAGGGAAGTCTTTGAAATAATCTGGTTCACCACATTCCCAACTTTTTAATGTTTCTTTCTGAGCAGTGTTTTTAAAATTATGGGAGTGCTCTCTTTCTCTTGTTGCAGGGTGTTGTGGTTTAAATTTTTTGTAGTTGCTACCCTATTACCCTCTTTTATTATTCCCAGAATGTTTATGAAATCTATTATTATTATTTTTACAAATTATCCCATCTCTGGGAGGAGCAGTTTCGACTAGTTTCTCTTTCCATCTTCTCAAGCTCTCATCCTTTTCCCAAGCTATATTAGTTTAACAAAGTCAAGAAAAGAACACTTGGCTATTTGAGCAAGCAGCAGATAGCTTGAAAAACTGAAGAACAATAGGAATGTGTGAGCAAGCACCTTGTCCAAACAAAAAAAGACCAAGTACCTTCAAACCCTGATTGAAAATTTATCAAAATCCTAGCCAATGTAATGAGCGGGACAAAGGCCTCAATTTTATTAATGAGGACGCGAAATACAACTTGATATTTTTTTCCAACTGTGAATGGAACATAGGCTTTCACGATTCCTTCTCCATTTACTAGAACTTGAAATTATTTTAAAAAGTGAGGCACACGATATAGCCCAAAAGAATAACAGTTCATTTTTTTAATCTAAGTGTAAAGAGGGACCGTGCCCAACTTATGGGAAATAATACCGCTTAGTTTTAGTTTACTGCGCAGTTTTCAATTCATTGTTTACTACACAGTATTCGCCACAGAGACATTCCGCAGTAATTTATGTTTCTCAGACAAAATATTTTCTGCTCGTGCTACATGAAATACCCTTAACAATAAAACAGATTTTGTGTAAATATATTACCAAAACAAAACATTGCAAATGCATATCTTTCAATCCAAACACACAAATCTTATGCTCTCAACACTCTTGATTTCTTATCTACGAGCTTGAGTTCTCTAGACTTCTCCAAAAACTTATTTGACTTCTAGGCTTAGACTTCTCTCTCTTGAGAATGACTCTGATTTCCACTGAAATCTACCTAAGAACTTGATTTTTGAACTACTATGCTACTACTTAAATATAATGAGACATGTGCACCATATCCTGAGAGTGAAAACTGACAAGACATATCCTGAGAGTGCAAACTCACAATGACTGACTAACTAACTCTGGTGCAAACTAGATACGCAACAACTCATAATTAATATTTCCAACACTCCCCCTTAATTATGATCAGTTGACAACACAAAAAATTACATCAAAACTAAAATTAAATAGAACGGACTTAGGAGTCCCAATTACTTGCAAAATCAACATCTCCTAAACAGCTGCATAGATACTGGAAAGTGTCCCTTTCCAATGGTTTCATGAATATGTCTTCTAGCTGATCTTTGGACTTGCAAAATTCTAAACAAATTTCTTTGTTATTTACCAATTCTCTCATGAAATGATATGTGGCATCAATATGCTTGGTTCTCTTGTGATACACGTAGTTCTTTGATAATCCAATGGATGAGCTATTGTTGCAGTAAATTGTTGTGGGTTCTTTCTGGCACTGCGACACATCTTTTAACATTATGCACATCCAAACAACTTTCCATGCAGCACTTGGAGTTGTGACATACTCAGCTTTAGCTGAATAAAGAGTCACAATGGGTTGTTTCTTTGTAGACCATGATACTACTCCTATACCAAAATGAAAAATATACTTGGATGTGTTTTTCCTATCATCCATACGGCCTCCACAATCACTATCAGTGTATCCAAAAAGTTTGAAATCTTTTGAAGTAGAGTACAGTATGCCAAATTCTTTTGTACTACTTACATATCTCATAATTCTTTTACCTTCTTGCTAGTGTGAGTCCTTTGGAGACTCCATAAACCTTTAGAGTAAGCTAAATCCATACACAATATCAGGCCTTGTCGCAATAAGATACATAAGGATTCCAACCATCCTTTTAAATAGTGTAGGATCATTTATATTTGATCCATCATCATCCTTGCTTAATTTCTATCTCGTTATCACTAGTGTTGGAGCATATTTGCAATTAACCATTTGAATGTTTTCAAGACTCCATTTGCATATTTGGATTGTGAAATAAATATATCATCTTTGGATTGATGGAATTCAATGCCCAAAAATATCTCATAAGCCCCAAATCAGTCATTTCAAATCGAGTCTCCGTAACTAATTTAAAATCTTATATGTTAAAATCACCAATAAAGATTAAATCATCAACATATAAACAAACAATTAACATGTTACCTTCCTTGTTGAATTTGGTATACAAGGTTGGTTCACATTCACTTTTGTGAAATTCATTTTGAATGAGGTAGGAATCAATGCAACTGTACCAAGCTCTAGGAGCTTGCTTTAATCCATAAAGTGCATTTTTCAACCTGTAAACTTTGTTTTCTTTCCCTGGAACCTCATACCATTGTAGTTGTTCCACATGCACTTCCTCCTACAAATAACCATTTAAAAATGCAAATTTAACATCGATTTGATAAACAGGCCATTTGTTGTGCGTTGTAATTGCCAAGACAGTTTTGATTGTATCCATGCGTGCAATAGGTACAAATTTTTCATTAAAATCTATACTGGGTTGTTGTGTGAACCCTCTTCAACTAATCTTCCTTGTGCTTCTGCACTTTTCCATCTACACCTTGCTTGGTTTTATGAATCCATTTAACACTCATTACATCTTTGTCTTTAAGCATATCTACCAAATCCCATGTTTGATTATTTTCAATGCATTCAATTTCTTCATCAATGGCCTGTGCCCACACATGATCTTTGACAACTTCTTCAAAAGTTAAACGATCATCTATTTGAGAAAATAATGACAAAATTGAAAATGAATTTGTTATATCAACATCATATCTCTCTCGTAGACTTCATGTCTTTCGTGGCAACGGGCTTGCTAATATTGGGTTTGGTGCTATAGAATTTCTTGGACTACTTGTTGGAGTTTGTTGTGCTCTAGATGTGCTTGTTGGTGTTGGTGTAACTTGTGCTGCGACTTATGACGTGGTAGCTTGAGCTGTGACATATCGCAAAGTCCTGGGGGTGGACAGTGCTGCAACATTTTGACTTGTATGTTGTGTTTGAATCACTTCTCCTGTCATGTCATCATATGTGACATGATTTACAATTTTTCATGTATTTTCTATACTTCCATCCCATGCTTCATTTTCCACAAATTGAACATCACAATTGATTATAACCTTCATTGTGACAAGGTCATACAATTTGTATGCTTCTGTGTCTTATGAATACCCAACAAATATACATTTATGTCCCTTGTTATCTAATTTATTTCTCAACTCCTCTGGAATGTGAGCATATGTGAAACAACCCAAAACTTTTAAATGAGAAACAATGTGTTCCATACTTGTCCAAGCTTCTTGAGGAATTTTGATCTTCACACTCTTCGTTGGACATATATTCATAATGTATACAGTAGTTTCTACGGCTTCATCCCAATATTCATTTGGAAAATGTTTGGATGCCATCATATTGCGCACCATCTCCATAATGGTTCTATTCTTCCTCTCTACAACGTTGTTTTGTTGTGGTGTATAGCGCACAGTAAATTGCTTATGTATGCCATGAGATTTACAAAAATTTAGAAAATCATTTGATACATATTCACCACCTCTATATGTCCTTAAGACCTTGAAATAGTAGCCACTTTCCTTCTCTACAAGTGCCCTAAACTACTGAAAACATCAAAATGCATCAAATTTATGTTTTAAGAAATAAACCCACATTTTTCTTATGAAATCGTCAATAAATGTAAGAAAATAAGTGCAAACTCCTATGGATCGTGTTTGCATTGGCCTACAAATATCTGAATGTACAATTTCAAGTGGTGCGTGCACTTTGTATGACTTTCCTATTGGAAATGACTCTCTATGTTGCTTGCCAAAAATACATCCTTTACACACTCTCTCTAGTTTTTCAATAAGTTCCAATCCTTTTACCATATTCTTCATGTACAGTGTGACGTCCCTCCCCAATAATGAAAAGACATTATGTTCGACTTTTAAATATATATATATATTTATATATGTATATTATTTTATTATGTTGAGATTATTTCAATAAGGAAACCAGATGAGAAATCGGCTGATTAAAGTCCTAGAAGGACTATTGTAAGAAAACAATTTTTATTATTTTAATATAAGGATGAGCAGGAAACAGCCAAGCTAAATGAGGAGATCATGCATGAAGGAGTGGGGGACAAGTTAGAGTTAGCCTCAGGTTTTCTTTAGAATACAGATTTTTCAGTATTTCCTGTTGTTTCATTTCTGTCAAATAGGTTAAATAGTTTTGATCATTTAGTTTGTTACTTATGAATTCTTATCTTGTATAACAAATAGGAGATGTTATTTCTATTACGAACACTTTGAATATGAGCTTACATTTCAAGTCTGAATTCTCTGAGTGATTATAAATCGGAATTTCTATAGAACTGTTGGTAAAGATTTATAGTTGAGGATTAATGATAACTTGTATAGTTTTATTTCCTCTATATCAATCTGCATATTCGAAAAGTAAACTCTGGCATTTAGTGAAAATTATCGAAACTGTATTCGTTTTAGTTACACTACTGAATCTCGTTTTCATTAAGTAGAAACCTGGAAATGATCTTATTGGAAAATTAGTCGTTATATTATTATTAAAGTCAGTGCAGGATATGAAACAGGACTCTATGATTCCTATTCGGCATTCATCAAAGAAAGAAAAACACCGACTGTGTATATTAGGTACATTCATAAACAGCAGATTTAGATTTCTATGGGTGAAATCCCTCATGAAAAAGCATGTAGGGCATGTTGCAGGCATCTAAACGTCAGTATGATGCTTAACCCATACTTAGACAAGAAGTAAAAACACGATTTCACCCACCGCACAGACCCTAAAATTTAGAGCTAAGATCTTCGGTTAGTTCCATCGAATCTTAAATTTTATATAAGAAGTATTGATACGAAGCATTTCAATTGGAATTTAATTGTAAAAGTGATTAGGGTTTCTTTCAACTAAAAGGATATTGATACCCCGTGGGCTTGTGTAGATAATCTAACGATTTCAACCATATATAAACAGAACATTAAATTTTACTGTCAGTAAACGTTTGATTCTTACCTGAGCCAGGATCTACTGTTATTTTTCATTGAACCTTACAACTTACATACGAAATTAAAAATAGAGGGTTTCAGCGGTGAGTTTTATCAGTATATGCACTCAGGGATTCTTTCAAACAAAAATTTAAACTGAGATTTCGTCGGCGTATGTGAATCTCAGTTATTTTTCATAAAATCTTAGTTCTCATATGCGAATCATAGATACAAAGAATGACAGTGGAGAGCTCCAGACAATATAAATAATTAGGGATTTTATTTAGAATGAAATAAATAACCTCACGACTGTAACCAGCAACAGAAGAAATATTAAACATTATTTCTGGGACTTTGACCCATCGTATTCAAATTGTCCATTCCTTTTACATTTCGAGTACAGGTTTAATAGTAAACTCACACAATAAAAGAAGATCCCTCTCAAAGGAGTCGTATAGCGTATAGCAGATTAATTTCTGAGTTTTATATAAGTCTACCTTAACATCTAGCAGCCGAGAGAACAAGTGCAAAATGCAAAGTATGCTTATCATAGAACCAGCAGTATTTAAGCTCTACGAGAGTCCTAGCTCGGATTTCCAGCAAAAGGGAATACGATTACAAACATTCAACATTACAGGCAGAAGGCACGTGCTGCAATCTTGGCTTTTAAGACCAAAATCTAGACAGGTTCTTCCACTTTGAACATTGGCGAGTACCAGTCCTAGGGTTTAAGCGAGAACTTTTCAAACAAGAAAAATCTATGCAGAGATATTACAGTAAAACCTTGACATGGAGATTCGACATCCATCTTCAAAATTTATATACTGTTATAAAGATTCAATTAACCTCGACAGGGGTTTATTGCGAAGAAATTCTTCCACACAATACTGGAGTCGGTATGGCGCAATGCCTACTTACCATGTGAAGTAGCCCAAATCGCCAGCAGCTGGATGTTTAAAAAAAAAAAAACCTGCCACTGACACAACCGAGACTTTAGTCATCGGGAAAAGAATATCTTGTATGAAAATTTTAAAATACGTCTGCATTTTTTTTTTTACCTCTAAGATCACGGCTCCTCCTTATTATCCATGAGAGTGACCATCCAACTTGCAACGAGGGTTTCGTCTGTTTAAAGAACTATCAAGCCAAAAATCTGGTATATTTGCTACCCTGTGAACCTTTCCTTTTACCAGCGCAGTTGCATGAGTCCGTGACAATGGTGTTTTTATTCATTCTGGAGAGGCATATTTTCTTTTTACCATGTCGAATGGAAACCTGAGAAATCTTTGTCTCAACAGTTATGTCTGCTTGATCGAACTGGAATCGAGGCCAGTTAATGCGGGTACTGTCACCGCATTTAAAATGATTTAATATGAAGCACATGGGTTGGTACCATGCCGAGTTGCTGGAAGCCATCGGAGATCCCATCTGGTACTTTAACCCCATCATTTTAATGGACGACTTAAGTGTTCCAGGTACCACTGCTGGAAATGTCAAATCCCAATGAAAGGCCTTGGACTGTAGTATAGTTAAAAGCTCTCAACCATAGTCCCGAACTAGGGTATTGAAGGGCGACCTTACCACCGGTAACTTAGACTAGTTATCACCTCGTGAACAACCAATAGTACATCATCACCATTTTCGATCTACCTTCGAAGGATCAAACCCACCTAGAGCTTGCATAATGTCTCTCATCGTCAGGATATATCATTCGATTTCACGACCATTTTTATTTTAGTTATGATGGTCTAGCCATGTCTTATATCCCAATGAAGGTATGCCAACCTTCATAGCATAAGTAATAGATGTAATTGTATTATGAAATCGAGTGAATACAACTTTCCTTGTTATAACTTGTCAAAGAACCTTGTGTCCTACAACAACTTTAAGGGAAACTTTTAAATCAAAATGGTATGCTTGATCTCATAACCTGCACCTACAGTATGAAGTGTGCAAAGAACTGAAGGCCCACATCTTGTTATGAGTAAACATGCTCATGGAGTCGCTTTTATTTTTAACTCATCTCTGCGTCAATGAAGAAAATCCGATGGTATAGGCGTACCTGTAAATCAAGTATGGAGGGTGTTAGCTTTAGCTAAGTAAGCGGCATGTAACCATTAATACTCCTTTATCCAGTAGGAAGAATTACAAGAGACAGAAGTTAGTTTAGTTTAGCATGTGTTCACATAGATCAGAATAGTGTGTAATCCCAGTAAGGAGAAAGAAGCATGTAACCATTAATACTTTAGTTTAGTTTAGTATGCGAATGTAATAGTCATGATCCGAATGATGTGTAATCCCAGTAAGGAGAAAGAAGAACAAAAACAAAAAAAAACAAAAATTATGGAGATTTTACATTTATTTTATGGAGATTTTACATACAGTAGCTTCAACCCTCCAAAATTCAATTGTCCAAATCTAAAGTGCCTCAACTAGGACTCATCATTTGTCTTTGTCTGAAATGTTGCTTGTATTTCTGCACCACTATCTTTTTCTTCCTTGGAATAGGAATTATTTGCTTCTTTATTTTCTGCCTTGAATACAGCTCCAAATTCCCCATTTTGTGCTTCAAGAACAACTTGAGTTGCATTTCCCTTCATAGATGGGTTTAATCGTAATGGAAACATACGATTGCTTCTCATCTGAACTTTGGCAATGAGCTTCTTACGTGGGTACATGTCCAAAATTACACAAATATTGTTCTTCATATACACTATGTAGCTTTTTTACACTAGCTATCCAATACTCATAAAATTGTGTTTTAGGCCTGCGGAATAATAAACATCGGGCATAACTTTTTGCTCCCCCGTTTTGGTTAGAATATCAACATTTCCTTTTCCCAAAACAATTACTTGAATATTATTACCAAGTGTGACATTAGTTTGAATTGATTCAACCAAACTAGAAAACAAATCTGGATTTCCTCTCATATGATCACTACATCCAGAATCTAAATAACATATGTTGCAAGGAATTTCTTGAGCAACATTACATTCAACCAGGGATGCACATGCCATAAACATTGTGCTGGAAGTGTTAGTGTTGCTTGACTAGTTTTGACCTTGCTTACTCTGGCCATGTTGTTTCTTCCTGCATTCATATGCATAATCATCCAAATTTCTTACAATAATGACATTGTATTCGAGATTTACCAAATCTTTGACCACTTGGATGACTGAAATTTTGATTTTGACCTCTACCAACAACATTTGCAAGACTACTGTTGCGTCCACCTTTTGAAATACTTATTCCTCTGCCTTTAGGATTTGATCTCCCTTTTCTCTTTCAAGACTTATAGATGACTAAGTTGCAAAAGCATTTTCTAATGACACATTTAGTCTATTTAATCTATATTCTTGATTCATGAGTGAAGCTTGCAGCTCATTAAGTGTAAGTTGACTCAAGTCTCTAGTTTCTTCCAAAGCCACAACTAGAGGATCAAATTTATAAGGGAGACTTCTAAGAACCTTTTCTACAACCTTTCTGTCATCTATGGTTTTCTCCATGATACTTCATTTGATTTATCAGACCAACTACTTGGGTATAATAGGATTCTACTGAATCTTTATCTTTCATTGACAAATTCTCAAACTCTCTTCTAAGAATCTATAGTTTAATAGTATTTACCTTGTCCAAACCTTGGTAGGCAATTTGGAGAGTATCCCATGCTTCCTTAGTTGTCTTGGTTGTTGCTACTGTTTGGAGTATGGTCTCATGCTTGATGTAAGTAAAATAGGGATTTTCCATCCTTTTTCTTATATTCCTTCAAAGCATCCTTCTAAGCTTGTGTGAGAGCATTATATGTTGCTTGATATGTTGGTTCTGCATAGCCATTTTCAACTATCTCCCATACATCTTGACCGCTGAAGAGAGGCTTCGTAGTCAGAGACCAACATCCATAATTATTTCATGTAAAGATAGGATTTTGCAAGCTTGACATTTGTGCACCAAAAGTGGAAACCATTTTTTTAATTCTTCAAAGTCACCTCCTGCTTGAAATAGAGCTTCCACTCTTAGTAAACCTACTCTAATACCATATCTAGGAAATAATAGAGTGCAGCTTTAGTTTTAGTGTACAGTTTCTCAATTAATTGTACTGCACAGTTTGATATTTACCACGCACTCTTTACACTCACTATGACAAAAAAATACTTTACCTAGAAGTGATTTTCCCTTGAGAACTCCAACCAATAATAAAAGACTTTAATAATTATTTAATAAAGCTTTACTCCACCTTTTGTAACTAAAAGATATTCAGCCATAGATATAAAAGTAAATATTTTTACCATGTCAAATTTTATGAATCCAAATTTAGAACTTAGTTATATCCTATATCCCTACATATAAGGACATGGTTCTATTTGGCTGCATTAATTTGAATTTCTCAAACAAAATCTTTTAGGCGCGGTAAAAATGAAGTCACATAAAACAAGAAAAAAAAATATTTTATCTTCATTATAAAAGATATATCCATTATTTTATTTTTTTTAACAAGAACAGGGAAAATAGATATATTTATAAAGGTTGTGCACAGCCATTCATTACAAGCTTTCAAAAATAATTGACAGAGTAGCAAATGCCTAAAAGATTGGAGCTACAGTTTCTAACAGCATGCTTGTATAAGCTCTAAACATTGTCTTTCTAAATCTGTTCAAAATAGAGCAGGGATAAACCCTGATAAACTGATTGTTGAGGATTATACAAAAAAACATAGGAGCTAAAACATCAAAAAAGTGGAACCTGGACTAAGACTGAAATTATCCATAACTTTTGTAATAGGCTGAGGCTGCATCCTTCTTTTCCTGCTTAATTTCCTGATTGACCGTTAAATTATCCTGGACACAGCTTCCCTGCATTTTTCCGGTGAGAACAGCAATGTCTTCTTGCAGATTATCGACCTTGCCCATCAGCTCAAACAGGTTCTTCTCCAGGTCCTCAATTCTGGAGTCCTGACAGGAAAGCTGGTTGACAGTGTAGCTTAGATCCTTATCCATCTCCTCGTGCTGGTCCACACTGGTACAGATTGCATTGTATGTGTTGCGAACTGAAAGTTTGATGTCAACCATGGTGCGGTTCAGTGCGGCTATGGCCGCCATGATGTTCTGCATTGTGCCAGAACTGAAAGGAAACAACAGACCTGGACGGGAGGGAGGAGAACCCAAATCGCTGAGAGAAAGCCGATTCAACGCACTGGAAAGGGGAGGACGAGCCATTTCGAAACACGGCGAAGAAGAGGCAGGTGGTGGAGTAAATAGAAGCTCGTGGGAGCTGACAGCACCACTAGAAGCCATGTGCCGAACGCGAGGGAAAGGGTGGCGTGTGGCAGGAGCAACGGGGAAGGTGCGAGACACATCACCGACGATGGACGGGGTGAGGGGGACCCTCTTGGTGCCAACGGACCCCTCCTTATCCATTACCGTGACAATATAAACCTTTGGCAATTTGATTAGGGTATGAAATAAAACCCCATGGCACCATTGAGGCCCTCAACGTGCCCAATTTCTAACAAAGTACCTTTATTGGCCGCAGCATCCGCTAGCTTGTTATTCTCTCTACAGATGTGGAAGAATGAGGCTTTAGATAAAAGAGGATTAGTTTTTATTCTTTGCATGTATCTATTAGCTTTCGAGCCTTGAGGAGCTGCACCCCTTCTCATAATTTGAATGACATGTCTGGAGTCCCCATAAACTCTGAGGTTGTCGATGCTGAAGGAGGAGACCATATTGAATGAGAAGACTAGAGCAAGCCATTCAGCCTCATTGTTAGTCTTGCTACCTAATCCCCACGAGAAGGTTTCAATTTTATTTCCTCCGGGATCAAATAAGACCCCACCCGCACCTGCCACCCCATATCCATTATTTTCACACACTTGAACATAGAGAATATGTGCAATAAAAAATTTGTGCAACATGAAATACCCTTATGAATGAAACAAATATGTGTAAATATATTGCCGAAACAAAACAGGGGCAGCTACACCTCATACACACAGAGTTTGTGCTCTCAACAATCTTGATTTGCTCTCTATACTTCTACAACCACTGGAAGACATATTAAAGATAGTAATAAATTTCTGACTAAAATTTACCTAAAAACTTGATTTTTGAACTATTATGTAACATAGTAGACTCAATTTGTACAAACAAAATACACAACATCTCGTAATTAATATTTACAACCAGAATCAAGTCATCTAAGCTCTTGTAACTTAACCATTTGTGCAAAACTTGAAACTAGCTCTATGGCATTTTAGATTATGGATGTCTTTATACCCTAAACCAGCTCCATGGCATATAGTTAAACCCTGTACTTCACATTACAATCATAGAGCGTTTGAGGTAGAATCAAAATCAATGTTAAAAATGAATTTCACATTTATCACAAATATTTCAGTCCAAATTTAGTTGTACGAGATTTATTACCCGCCATAGGTGATGTTTACTGGCCGCCAATTCCCAACTCAAGGATTGATGTCGTCAGCACTAATCAAAATTTAATTTATTAAAATATAAATTAATGTAATTAAAATTTTATAAAGTGTACGAATCAAAATTTAATTTATTAAAATATAAATTAATACAAGAGCCACGAGGTGGCAATGTCCCCGACATTGCCACTAGGGCTAGTTGCTAGTTTTTTTCAATTGACGTGAAAGACTTGAATAAATAACACTATATAAAGATTGCAATGTTGTTTCTAGTAACCAATCTGATTCTGTTAAATGATTCAATCGTGAAAATGATAATAACACATATGTAATTGCACTCCATATTTTGTTATATTTTAGTGATTTGAGAGGCTTAATACTTAAATGTCCTAAAAGAATTAGATATGATATATGCTTGAGAATATGATATATACATCTTTATATTTTTAGATTAATAAAAAAACATGTATAACGCCATAGAATTAGAGATAATATGATATATGCTTCTTTATATTTTTAGATTAATAAAAAAAACATGTATAATGCCATAGCTATGATTAGATCACGTGGTAATCAAATTTGTTAGGTTTAATGTTGTCATTCTTATACTCTAAGTATACTACGAACATTAATACATTTTAGTACACATAAACATAAGTAAAACATAACCATAATCATATTTTATATGCCATATAAAATATATGTACTAAGTTAGAATAATAATAATAAAATTGTGCTAACTTAATAATGTAGGAAACTTGATCAACTATCAAGACATAGATATTAGTGGTTGCAATGGAGCATAAAATTTGATGAACTAATAAGACATAGATATCAGTAATTGTAATAGAGTTTATGAATATGTAATTGTAGTCTATCCATTTCACAATATGATCGAATACTCTTATCTTATTTCCTTTTCATTCACAACTATTTTTTTCAAGTACAATCTCAACAACACTATTGTATCATTTTGTTCTGTGAGCCATCTCTCAATCACATATAAATACAATAAATAATTCTACAAGGTGCATATAAAATAAACTTACACATAATAAATGTATTATTTTACACATTTGTATTCATAACATATTGAAAAAGAAATATGAGGATCAAGTTGATCGAAGTTCCAAGGACAATCAATTTGAGTTTCATGCTCTAAAACCATGTCTTTTTGTATAACTAGGTTCTTTGCTTTTGAAATTGTTGACCCTAGAAAAAACAAGCAACATTGATAAGATTTGATAAGATTTGGATCCCATTGAAGGAGTAGTTTGATTTTCTTTCCATGATCAAGAATATGTCAGATCAAGAATTTATAATTTGTTTTCAATTGTCAAAAACAGATTGCTTCTAGTAGCTAACACTATTTTGTAAATGCTATTGCTCCGAAGATATTATAGCAATTTGATTAGTGGTAAAAATCATAAGATTATCTCACCTGAAACTGAGAATGTAGAGACTGTTATGATAATTAAGGTGATCAAAATTCCAAGGACATACAATTTTAATTTAGTCTTCTTCCATAACTAGCCTTTACCCTAAAATAGTAGATAACATTCAAAGATTTTTGAGTTGTATCATGAGTCAGGTTTGTTTGTTAACAAATGACGTAAATAAAAAACAAGAAACTTATTACCATGCCAATTTTCAGTGGATTTATTAGAACTCCTAGATTTCCTAAGAAGCATGTGCTTTTCCCTTTCCATGTGAGCCATAAGATGGAAGCTATAGATACAAGAACATAGATACCTAAAGCCGTGTTTATTGGTTAATGTGACTAGGTAAACTCAAATCAAATAGAGATCCTTGTAATTCCAATTAACTAATCACAAATTTATGGAAAAGGTGGAAATAATTTACAAAATATAATTATGAATGTAATATTTTTGGGTGGTTTCTAAATATATAGATCTATTTGATACACAATTTTTAGATTGAAAAGAATTCACTCTATGAGATAAAGGATCTTGCTTTAGTTCATAAAGTGCACAAAAGTCTAGCATTAAAATTATTATATTTTAATTAATCAATAATTTTTTCATTGAAAATTTTATTTGCTTTTAACTATGAAAAGTCTATTTTGAGCTCAAACCTTTTGTATTTATTTTTAAGGGCATTTGAAATTATTTATCAATATAGCTTAGTAAGGTTGGTGACTTAAAAACACCTTATATATTCTTAGATATTTTACACCTTCAACTCAAACCTTTTGTATTCATTTTATATGGCATTTGAAAGTATTTATCAATATAGCTTATTAGTTCAATCAGATAGCAAGAGTCAAGTAGGGTAGTTCCTTGAGCTCCCCTCTACCCTCTAACTATGACACTTGCTTATGATTGTTATGATTTGATTTATAGAAAAGAATTTGATGGAAGCCGCATTTGAATTTGAAAAGTAAAATGATTGTCATGTTTTATTATATATCAAATGTGTTTAAAATTGTAAAGATTTCCATTCAAATTTGATTGATAATAAATAAAAAAATGTTTAAAAACCTCAAATATTTAGCATTTTTCTTTTATATACTTTATTATATATCAAATGTATTTAAAATTTTAAAGATTTCCAATCAAATTTGGTTGATAACAAATAATTTTTTTTAAAAAACCTCAAATATTTAACATTTTTCTTTTATATACTTTATAAATATAAAAATTCAACAATTTTAATTTAAATCTAATTATACAGTATTTAAAATCAACATTTACAAAAAAAAAAGCCTAAACATTTTACATTTTTCACCTTTTGCAATTTGTCAAACAATTTTAGCTAAAATTATAATATGGGATTAATAAATTTATTATTTTACTAAAAAATGTATTCAACTTCATGAAATACATGTGCAGTATTAATACATCATATTTGCTAGGCAGTGTTCTCAAAATCAAGAAGAATTGTTTGAGTTAATCAAGAATGGATTTGGGTGGATGACCAAACTTCAAGTAAAAGCCAAGACAACTACCGAGAAATACTTTTATTTCTGCCACAAAATTAAAAACTTCAAACGTTCATTTGCATTATATTTATATGAAGAATTGTTTAAGTTAATGAAGAATGGATTTGGGTGGATGACCAAACTTCAAGTAAAAACCAAGACAACTACCGAGAAATATTTTTATTTCTGCCACAAAATTAAAAACTTCAAGTGTTCATTTGTGTTATATTTATATGTATAATTTGGAGATTTTATTTTCGAATGAATTGTAATTTGGAGATTTTTATTTTGAAGAATGGTAATGGTTTTATGATTTTTTCATTTTATTTAAAAAATTACGATATTTTTATATTTTACTTTTATTTTTTGAAAATATTTCCCAATTTGTATATTATATTTTTTATTGAGTTGGTATGGTGTTGAAAGCAACTTATAAGTTGTTTTGGTTCATCATAAAGATCAAGTGTTACGAATCACATTCGATCAAAATTTTTTGTTTATAAAGTTTAACCAGACTTTATTATTGACGAGTATATTTTTAATAAAAGAGCACATCAATGGACGATCGAAAACACTTAAAAATAAGCAAGTGGCGCTACAGTGTAGCAAGCTCTTGCCATTTGGGGATTGCAATGACTATTGGAACTGCCATTTGGGTACTATGACAATAGTGACTACTCATTCCAATAGTATCTAGGGTGTGTTCCGATGGTAGGGAAACAGTAGGGAGTGTGAACAATTGCACATGTTCCTAAAACCATTCTAGTTAATGGATCGAAATTTGAAGTTATGTTCTGAAATCTTTCATTGTTTGTTCTCATTATAGAAGGAAACATGTTCCTAAAACCATTCTAGTTAATGGATCGAAATTTGAAGCTATGTTCTGAAATCTTCCATTGTTTGTTCTCATTATAGGAGTAGAAGGAGAGGCATTAGAGGCAGTTATGTTTAATAACTAATTGATTGATCCAGAGCCTAAGCCTGTTGTTTGAATTGTTCACATAAAACTAGAAGCATAATTATCAGTCCCACATCCAGCTGTAGTTTCTTCTTCTATTGATCTAGAACCTAAAACATAACTATCAATCCCATATCTGATTGTAGTTTCTTCCATTGATATAGAGCCAACTAGAGTATAGAAACATAAGTAATGGTTGAAGACCCAATTAATATCATAGTAAAAGCAGCAACCTTTGCACCAACTATTTAAGAAACAGGGGCAGAGCACACTTTCAAAAAAATATTACTTTACACAATTATGAATTCCTTCAAAGATACCACCATCTTTACAACATTCATTTCAATAGAATAGGCACAATTTCGACTAACTAATACTTAACACAGAGGTGGTTTCACAAATTATTACTTAACATGATCATGACTTTATTTGCCGAAGCAAGAAAGGTAGAAGCTTCCCCAATTTTAGTCGACTGAGAAAAAGTAGCAGCAAAGGGAATATTTTTAGCAACATCCAGCGAATCAACATGAGAGGAAGAAGCATTGAAACCGGATATAATTAACCAAGCAAAAATATACACGGATACAATTGCATCTAAGTTGACTCAGTATTTGACCTTTCTAGAACACCAATTCAAGTAGCAGTTGATCGAATTCAACTAGTCCTAGCAAGCATCCATTTAGTTTCGAAGAGGCATTCAACTTATGTTACTTGGTTATGTGCTTGATGAAGCAATCTATCCAAGGTTTTATACACACGAGTAGAAAATCTAATATCAGTTTACCTTTATATATGCGTGCGTGTAAAAGTAAAATGAAACAGTTGATGAGATAGAAAACCTACTTCATCCATTCATAGCTAGTTGACCTTGGAAATATAATATGGAATTTATGAAAACACTCATCTAAACCACACATATGCCAATAAACATCGTTTTTTTTGGCACTTGGAACACATTCCATGGCATTTTTCATCTAAACCACACATATGCCAATATACATCGTTTTTTGGCACTTGGAACACATTCCATGGCATTTTTCAATATGTGATTGCATGGATATGTTATATGGACAAATGGTTGGAAGCACTAGATGCATGTAACTGCAAGCAATGCTTTAGCACGTCATGGGTTTTTATTAGATATCGACTTGGGGATTATAACTCTTGATATCGAGTTAAGATGAATCATCTCATTTGTTTGGCGTGCCTAATTTGCCAAGAAAATATGATGCCTTGGAAGCAAAGACAGCACCTGGACATTCGACGAGATGAACTTAAAAAGATATGAACTTAAAACAAATTTAGGCCAACTAAACCAAAAAAACCCTTATAAAACCATGAAAAGGAATCTTGTAATATTTGAAAGAGATGAGTAATATGCCTGCAAAGAAATACCCATTGTGAAGTGCAAAAGCAGAAGTTTGAAAGACTTGAAATCGGTCGACGGCCACTATGATGCCTGGAGTGGGTCCTGTTGGTTTATATGCGAAGAAATCAATATTGAGAAGATATACGACAAAGCTTTCCAATCTTTCCAGAGAGTCTCGCAAGAGCAAGAAGCACTCCGGTGGTGCCCAAAACGTCTCCTCCTAAGTTGGTTGTGTTGATATTTCTATAGATGTGGGAGATTATTATATGAAGTAAGCGCACCTTAATGTGAATGAGGAAGTAACAATGTTTGAAGGTTATGGAGAATTTAATCTGCATCACGAGGAAGACGGGATACCATGAAACAGGTATGAAGACAAGCAAGGCATTGGAAAAAAAAAGTAATTTTAGTTTCATATTCTTTGATCATGTCATACAATCAACTTATACCAAGAATAACAGGTGATGCTACTTACCTTGAGCGTTCTACAACACGTTCTTCTCCTCGCAGATACCAATGTCTCCATACTTGGCAGCTCTTTGAACCAAACGCACTGTAAACGAGACAAGCCAACTGCATGCCCTATTGTAACTGGCAGTTGAGCTATCCTGCATACAAATATTGGGAAGAGGGAGTATTTTATTTTGTTTTCCTTAGATCCATCTAAAATCTGGATTTTAAAAAATTGAATCTTCAAATATTTAAATGTTCGGTGATTAATAATAAACTTCAAATTTTAAGTGTAAATAATTTTTCCTCTACTTCCACTTAGGAGAGCGCACCAAGCTTCTTTAATGCAAATACCAAGCTTCTCTCAATGCATATACCATTTCCTAAAAACCCTTTAAGATCCTATGCCGGTCATGTTACACTAAGCCGTAGTAAATGCATGCACATAACAATATTTTAAATTTTCACAGTCGCTAGCTTTTATTATTTTGAAGAAAACTACCGTAGGTTACCAGAGAGGGTTATAATAAAGCAGATTTCAACTCCACAGACCAAAATATATCAAATGCATACATATTACAAACTTCCAACAGCGGTTGGCTCTGATTTTCTGAGAATATTGAGAAGGCAATCATTAGAAATAAATTTCGATGAAAATGCATGGAATCCACAGGTATTACAAGCTTTAAAAAGCAGTTACCTCTATTTTCAGAGAACAAGAGCCGATTGCTAAAATAAAGTTGATTTCAACAAAATGCACAAGAATAAATAAATTTCTCGTAAATTTAAAAACGGCCGGCAGTACATTTGACGAAACCAAGACTGATCCAAGCAGATATTATGGAAAATTAAACAAAGATATAGGGTCACCTATGCAAACATTAAAAATACGAAAAGTAAAAAGAGATATAGGGTCACCTATAATAACCCTTACCAGTTCGCTTTTCGTATAAATAGGAAGAAACTAAGAACATAATCACCAAACCCTACTGAGAAGTGCCCAGAATAAATAATTGTTCAGAAGCCGAAGTAAAGCTTCGTAGCAGAGCGTCCAAGTTAATACGGAACCCTAGTTTTCTTCCAGAGCCTCCATCAACACAGCAGAGCTCGAAGAAAGGGTTAAACAGTCCCTACTACCCAGAGAAAGCAAGGTTGTAATGGACGAGAACACACCATGTGCATACACCGGTGAAAAAAAACAACAATGCAGAAGAGTTCCTTCGACACCTTCGTTGTTTAAGGAGAAATGAACCAAGATCAAACTCACGGTAGCTTACCCCGCTTGTTTGTTTCAGACACATTAAACACGGCACAAAAACCAAATTTACCAATCCCGAGACAGGCTAAGATCGATGATGGTAATCTGTGATCAGTTCCAAGTGGATGGTCGGGATGAATTAAAGTTAAACAAGGCATGCAGAGCAGTTATGGCGCAACTGGTACCAACCATCCAACTATCAAGTCGAGTTGCACCTATCTTTGTATTTAAACCATCAACCGTGTGATCGAAATTCCAAAATCAAGCCACGTCGGGTTCTAGAGTGTACCACGGCAGGTCATCCTTAAAGACAATCACATGGCCGACTGTCAAGGACGATAGCCATGGTGGTCAAGTCATAAAGCTTTTCGTGTGAGCTAATGACTTGGAAAGCCGGCCATTGCATTTTCTTCCACGCAGCCAAGTTGGCTCATTACATTAAAACCAACGCTTTATACATACCCTTTAGTTCGTAACTTTATATACTTATTATTTTCGAAATGCTCTGTCGTCCATTCCAGGCTGACGTTTGCCCGCCGCCACCTCCTGGGAAGGGAAAAACGAGGCAAACGTCAGCAAATTAGAGCCAATCACTATTCAAATAAATGTTTTTCTATAATTTTATTTAATATATAATATTCAATGCATTGTTTAAACATTGTAAAATGTAGAAATTTATAGTCTTTATGCCAAATTAATAGGAGGTTGGTGATATATATATGATCCCCTTCGGGGACATAATAATTAGAGTTTTATAAAGTGTACATAAGAATCGAATCTACAAAATTTTCACCACTAAATTACAATATATTTCTCTCATCACCGCTATATGTATTGATGAAATAAATTGGTTTCCACCCACTGGAGCTTCACTATTCTGCATCCCATTAATGCTTGCATCTTATTTCTTATTTTTATCTTTTATTATTATTATTATTATTATGAAACATAGAAACACTACACCCCATAGCTGTAAAAATGCTTCTTATGACGCAAAAAATTTCCACCAAGGTTAAACATTACAAATTTAAAATTAACTTATATACTCATCATGAAATGTTACGTGGATACCACATGACATGATAAATATTTTCTAATTATATTAAAATTTTAAAACATATAAATATTATATAGATATAAATGAGTTGTTTGCCCTGGCAATCTTTGTTAGAAATAGTAATTACTTCAGTTAACTTAGCTTTGACTTTAGTTCCTATTTTGAATACAACAGCATGCTTTCCATGCATGCAAAAGCTAGGTTAGAGTTTTTAAGGTTTCCATAAGTGTTCAAATACACATTATATTTTGGTTTGTATTATATCAGTTGATCTTGGTTTATGAATAAAGATTGAAGAACGGTAGCTCATTCTGCATAATCTTTTGTTTTATTTCTGCCTCCAACCTTCAGTTTGGTATCAGAACTTAGAAGAAGATCAAATTTGAAGCATAAATTTCTGTAGAAGCCAAAGCCCTAGCTTTGAAGAATTTGTAAGTATATTGAAGAATTTTTACACAATTTTTTCTTTTGAGAACCTATAGTCCAAAGCGCGGTAGTTAGTGAAGACCCGCGACAATATCTGTGTAAGAAAAAGTTAGGGCAAGAGCAAAAAAAAAAAAAATCTCTTATTACAAGATTCTTTGAGTAAGAATTTGTTTTTACAATAGAAGAAGATATTTTTCAAAAAAATCTTTCTTATTTAAGAGGGAGACATTATTTTGAAAAAAGAGGAAGGAGATTATTTTGAAAAGGCCAGTAAAAGACTTCGCAACGTCTATGGCTTCTAGGAGCGATAATCAATCTTAGATTTCTCCTCTTACATGAAAAAATGACTATGATGTTTGGGCCACGAGGATAGCGGTTTATCTCAGATTAGAAGATGAGTGGAAATATGTAATGAATGGCTATTCTGAACCTGCAGACGACGCACCTTTTCAAGCCCTTTCAAACGCAGAAAAGGATGTCCTACGAGCGCACAGGAAGAAGGATGCAAAGACACTACATCATATAATGAACGCTTTGGATAACAACGTATTTCCAAAGATATCAGCTTCATTACATGCCAAAGCAGCATGGGATATCTTGGCGACTAGTTATCAGGGTGCTGGTAAGGTACAAACAGCTACACTCCAAAACCTAAGAAGAGACTTTGAAGATCTGAAGATGAAAGAATCAGACTCAGTAGATTCTTTCATGACCAAAGTCATGGAGATTGTTAATCAGCTAAATACCTATGGTGAAAAGATCGAAGATCAAAGGGTGGTTGAAAGGGTTTTGAGATCCATGCCCCACAAATTTAACCTGAAAGTTGCAGCGATTGAAGAAGCAAAGGATTTGAGTACTCTCTCTATAGACGAGTTTACTGGATCTCTACTTTCATACGAATCCAGAATCAACAGGAATGAAGAGTCCTCTCTGGAGAATACTTTCAAAGCACATGTGTCATTCTCAAGAGGCAGGGGAAGAGGCAAAGGCAGAGGCAGAGGTGGCTGAAGTAATGGCAATGAAGATCGAGATCACCATCATAACCATGAAGGCGGGAACTGCGACAAAAAAAAAGGTTAGATAAATCTAATATTAAGTGTTATTATTGCAATAAATTTGGGCATTATGCTCATGAATGTAGAAAGAAAAAGTCTGATCAAGCAAATCATAATGCTAATGTGACTAATACCTCTGAGAATAAAGAAGATATGTTATTTCTTACATGTCATGCTCCACACAAAAGCCCAAAAAGACTTTGGATTTTAGATAGTGGCTGCACTAACCATATGACAGGTGATAGAGGTCTAATTGCAGACCTAGATGAATCAGTGAGGACAGAGATCAGAGTCGGCATGGATGAGGTAGTTCCAATGTAAAGAGCTTTTAGCATTTTCTCTGACATCGAATAAAAAGTAGGATTTACTATAATTTGAACTCTTCCTATTGAAGAGTTCTTTGGCCAACGTTGTCTTGCCCACTCCACCCAGACCGACGATGCTGACAACCTGAACTCTTCCGCTGGGCTGCTGGGACGATACCGTCCTTTCAAAATCGTTTGCTTTTTCATCCAATCCAGTGGGGTATTTGGCCACATCCAACTGTGGTTTTTTAACCCTTTTCAGCACACTTTCAACGACTTTATCCAGCAGCTCCCCCTCGTCGCTAGTTATTCACAAGATTATAATATAAAAAACTCTAGTTAAGAAATAGAACTGTAATTTAGTATCAAAAACATATTGCATGTTGTATTCAACAGAGGGGGGTTGAGTTCTAACCAGTTAAACCCCTCCAGATCTAATCCATTTATTTCCGCAACAATTGAAAGAGCATTTCTCCATTTTCCAATAGTTGTGGAGTTGTAACGCGGTCGACAGTCATGGGTTCTCTTCTTTTCTAGATTGTGCAGGGCTCGAGCATATACCCCTTCGTCCTGCTGATGTGTCCACCTAAGATTAGCAGGCTTGACACCATAAAAAACTGGAATAATAGGAGCTCCCGACTCTAACATTAGGAGAAGCTCATCCAAACACCAGTTTGAGTCCGCATATCCATGAGAAAAAATGGCTACATGGACAGATGCGGATGCAATAGCTCCTTTTATTTGAGTTGTTAGGTTTTCTCCCTCATGCAGCTCCTGGAGGTCTAGAAAAACTCGTAGTCCATAAGGAAGAAGCCGGCGGTAGAGATGGCTAGCGAATGTTCTTTTAACATCAGGTCCACGATGATTCAAGAAAACATCGTAGACGTAATTGTTGTTGGGATCATTTGCAAAGGTGGAGGTGGAGACGGCCATAGCCAATTGGAAAACAGAAACAGAAATTATGGAAAGATTGTCGATGGTCGATGCGAAGGGAAGAGATTAGCTACGTATTGGGGGAATGGCAAATAAATTCTTGAGAGGATTGTAAATTATCAATGTGCAGATGTATACAAATGTAGATTAAACCCTTCAACCTTATAATGCGCGGCTATAAGTCCACAGGGCAGTAAAACGTTCACCGGCCCTCCCATCTTTTATTCTGGTTCACTCATTTTGTTTCTACGCGTTTTCACTGTGCATATGCCAATCAGGGAATGGACGTCAGCGATGGGAAATCCCATATACTCTCCTGTTATTTATTTATAATGAAAAATAATGAATTTAAAATGGTTCATGTCTATCATTTTTTTTTTATCTTTATATTAATAATAGGTATTTGAGGTGGATTATTATTTATGTTTTTTTTTTTATATTAATAATAGGTATTTGAGGTAGATTAATATTTATGTTTTTTTAGATTGGAGAATATGTCTACATTGATTTTATGGAAGTAGTTCAAAATTCAAAATAAACAATTTAAAAAAAATAAGATAAAAAATAACTTGTAGTTAATGCATGCAACACAACTAATTTAATTAAAAAAAGTAATAGGTAACAAATAAATATTTTATTTTTTTTCAAGTCGAAAAAACATAACTTGATATTCTTAAGGAATCAAAGTTACATAGGGTGTAATCGAAGAGAAATGGCTTAAACATCGTATCCTCATGTTCTTCAAAAACCCATAAATACATATACTACAGATATACTGTCAATATAATATACTGCCAGCAACACGTACAAATAGACTACTAACCAGAAAGGTACAGAAATACACTTCCCCAAAAAATCAAAATACAGACAACATTCTCCACGATAGAAAAATGCAGCATATACCAAAGGACCATAAAAGAGTTGAACTAGAACAACTGGTAGGTACCTTCATTCGTAGGAACATCCTCCAACCACTTTGACCAACTGCCACCTTAGATAACCAATGTGCTTCCTGATTGAATTCCCGGAAGATATAAGTAAAAGAGATTAGATATCGAAAGATTCTTTCCACTCCTGAATTTTGGATATCCACTCATTGAAATGAAGGACCAATTGCAAATTAAGTGACTTTGCTAGTTTACAATGAATGACCAAATCTATTCTCTTTTATAATCTGTGACTAATAGGTATGCTCCTTTTATCTACTAATAAAGATGAACATTGAATAAGATTTTTTTTCTAATATTTTGTATTATATTTTTTCTATAACTTTTCACAAATTAAAAATAATGTCATAAAATTGTTATTGATTTTTCTAATATTTTTTATTTATTTGTAACTTTTTAAAAATAAAAAATAATATTATAAAATTGTTATTGACTGTTTAAGATCTGCCGTTTTGTATTTGAATAAATAAATTAGATTTAATATAAAAATCACTGATTGAAATTTATTTCTCTACAAACAATCAATCAATTATTAAATTATTTTACTACTGATTGAAATCTATTTCTTTAAAAACACTCAATTAATTATTCAATTATTTTACTACTAAATAATCGTAATAAATGACATTTACTACTAACAACGGATAATAATTGTATTCAGTACCAATTTTACCACCCACACCACTTCTATCTACCCACATCAGATAGCCTCCGCACATGGAGGGAAAAAATGCCCTCGAGTGCGCTCGAGGGCGCCCCTGAGCTCAAATTTCGGGCATTTCTAGCAGACCCCCCTACAGCCTGGGCTTGCCTTCAGGCATCGATGCTCTCTGACAAAATTTGACAGCTACAGTACAAAACTGACAGCTGAGGTTACGTTTTGAACGGTTTTGGACAGCGTTCTTAGCTTACAGGCTACGTTTTGAACCAGTTCGGACAGCACGTTTTGAACCAGCCGCGTTTTCAGCTTACGGTTTTAAATTTACCCGCCCCCGCCTTCGCCTCCGCTTTCCAGTTGCATATGCGCAAAGGGGCGTTTTTAGCCCAGCTGATGTCAACTAAGGGCGCCCCCCTGGGCGCCCTTTTTACCTCCATGTGCGGAGGCTAAGAGTGTGTGCTCAACTGCATATATTGACACGCATTAAAGTAATAGCTACTTCAGTTAATGCGTAGATGCTGTCCGGTGAAAGTCGCATAGATCTGTGTGTTGTCTGGAACTGAACAAATTGACTGGCAATAAACTAAAAGACAAGAAAGGGCGTCTCTACCACTCAGTGGTGCACAGCTATACAGATTTCAAAATCTGAGAAATAACAACAAAGATGCTCTGCCGTATACATAAAGACGAAACCGACGAAATATCAACATCGTTGTTGGCAAGTGGTAGTTTATAGATGTCCTATATATGATCTGGAATTTGACGGCTTGTAGGACTTTCTTTCTCCAATAAAAACGGGGTTTAACATGTAGCCACAAATTTACGACATCAACAGTTTTAGTGATGGAAATTGGTAGAATGTTGATTTGACGTTCAATTATTTACATGAACCTTTATAAATTATAATATTTATATAATATCCGCATGGCAGGCTCTGTGTTTGATGTTTCGACATGGCAGGCTGTATCCTTAGACTTCCATTATTCACATCTTCTAGGAGCACAATACTATGGCAGATTCTTTCTGGGCGTGGTTTTGTTGGGATGCGGGCAAAATTTTTGATGAGATCATGGAGGATTCTCAAAATCCTTATTCGGAGATTTTGAAACATTTTTGCTGTTTAATTTTGCTCGGTATTTGTGTGGTTAATAGTTTTTTGTTTGGTTGGTCTTGGTCGTTTGTGTTTTCACTGTTTTCATCCTTGGCTTTCATTGTCCATATCTTGGGGGATTGGTATATCTCAGTTTTCTTCTCACTTTTGGGGGATTGTATTATCCCGCAGTTTATGGTCTCATGGCTTGGGTTTCTGTGGGTTGTTTCTGGATGCTGCGGTGTATCTTGTGATTGGATGTCTCTATTGGATCTTTCTAGTTGTATAACTTTTATACTTTTAATATAAGTATTGTCTTTTTCATGTGAAAAAAAAATCTGTGTTTGATGTTAATTAATAGAATTCCTGAAAATTGAAACAAAAATTGTATGTAGTTTAGTTCTTATTTTTAAATTTAAAAAATATAAGAAAATAAGAAAAACAAGTTATTTAGCACCATTATATTAAGACGAGAACATGTGCATGCAGACTTAACATTTATTAAGTTAAGGATTTATTATATTATGGTTAGAACATACATATCAAGTTCACATCTACTATTTATTTAATTACATAAAGGTCCAAAATTTTCAATTAATGCTTAACACACGGAACATGCATGTCAAGTTAATATCTACTATTTATTTAATTACATAAAGGTCCAAAATTTTCATTAATACTTAAACAAAACAAAACTAATTAGAATATACATAAATAGGTTTTCCACAACAAAAGTTTCAATACAATAAGTAAACATATATAACACTTTGACCCCAATGCAACTTGAGATGACTTGAACCTTGTGCTAGAAACCTTGAGACAACTACTTGGTAAGTTAAAATAAAAGACAACCATTTCATTGTTGTTTTTTCAATAACAAAGCATATTTGATTTACCTGCTCATAATATACTCATCTATATGTTGATAATATACTCGTCTATATGCTCTAAATCTAAAGATAATGTTTAGAATATGAAAACAAATCTTTGAAACAAAATTGGCTTAATTACTGAATCCATCCATCATAATACACTCATCCATATGCTCTAAATCTAAAGATAATGAATATGTTCAAACAAACCTTGGAAACAGGAGTGGCTAAATTATTAGATAGTTTTATACCTAATGGTAACCTTTTGTTTTTGTCTATTGATTTCTTTAATGTTTTATTGATTTCTTATTTACATGTTTCACAAATATTATCCAAAGATTCGTGGTTTGGAAAGTATAATTTATTAGCTAGCTAAGAGTTATACTAGCAAGCTAAGAGTTATCTATACATTAGATACCAGTTATTCATGCATTAACTACTAGTTATTTTTATATCATTTTTTCTTTTATAATTGTTTATTTCAAATTTGGAACTACTGCCATAAAATCAATCTTGATTACATTTGTCTTATCCTAGTACAATCTATAAAAATTATAAATATTAATTCACCCCAAATTCTAAAATATATACATTTATCAATATAATTATTCTAATTTGAAATAAATAAATAAAATCGATCATCACACCACAACTCTAACAACACTTCAAATTTTAAATTATAATTGTGTAGCAAACTTATTTTATTTTTTATTTCAAAAAACTCAAAAATACTACTAATAAAAGCAGAAGCAAGTGCCCAATCTAAATATAACTAACATAATCAATACTATTAACACAAACAACAAGCAAGTGCACGATCTAAATATGATTAATAAAAGCAAGTACACAATCTAAATAAGTGCACAATCTAAATGACATAAACATATTCACTAAAATATTAATATAAGTATTCTAACTTGAAATAAATGAAAAAAATCCACTATCACAACCACAACTTTGAAAGCACTTCAAATTTGTTGAAATCTTATTTTATTTTTTATTACTAATTTTAAATAATTTTGAATTTTATTTTTTATTACTAATTTTAAATCATTTTGAATTTTGATTTAAATGTAATTTAAATAATGTTAATTTAGTTTTTTTAATAAAAATATATTTTATTATTATATAAAACGTTTAATATAAATTTAAGTTTAGAATTATAATTATTTATTTATATGTAACATATTTGTTTTCATATTTTTGTTAATTATAAAATTTAAAATTTAAATATTTTCTAATAATCATCATAAACATAATTAAAAAATAAAATTAATGATAATAAATTATAACATATCTCATTATATTTAATCATAAAATATGTATTCAAATAATATACTTAATAAACTATTACAAAATATGCTAAATTATTTTTCCTAATCATGCTTTCACCAAACATTTTGATTAATAAAGATGAATTTTCATGTCACTTCAATAATCGATCCTTCTTGCATACATGGATCTCTGAAATTACAAATACATTTTTATTTGTTAGAATATATATTTGTAAATCTATAAGTATTTTTTTTAAATCATAATATTTATATTTATATTTTTTATTTAATAATTTTTTATTTTTATGTAAAAAAATTATTTATGATAAATGAGATGAATATGAAATCAACATTCTAATTAAATACAGAAAATAGGATAAATGAAACTTCTTCTCTTCTAATCACTTATCCTTTAAAAAACCACAAAATAATTAAAACACATTAAAAAAATTATTCTATTTAGATCACCATGGCAATGGAAACCATCAAGATTATTCATATAACATTATCATAAAATAAAATAAAAATATCAATTAAATATTTCATAGTAGTATATAAATTTTAAAGCAGTTAGATATTTGTGAGGCCATTGCAAAAGATTATACACAATTGACCTATCAATGTTGGGAAAACACAAATTTCACCTAGTTATACACAATTTCAAAAAGTAAAAACTTATATATTTGAAAAGCTAATTCATTTTTTTACATTTCATCTTTTTACACCATATTCAAATTCGTTGTGTAAGCATCTCAAATCATTCCTCTTAAAAAATTGTTGTAAAATAGCTCTAAGTTTAGCAGTCTAAGTTATTCAATTAAGGTTGAGTTAAATAGCATGCATAGCTTAAGTTAGTTGCATGTCAAGATAGTTTAAATACAAGCCTTGAGGCTCATTGTAATAGCATTAAGTTGATTCTTCCAAGTTTGTTTTATTAAAGATCACAAAGCCATAGCTTGTTTGTGCATAATATTTATTCAATATCTTTGCCTCCAACCTTTATATATATAGACACCTAATATTAATAAAAATAAATAAATATATATATATATAAACCTAATATAAAATGGAAAATGAATAAGCACCCAACTTCAGACTCATACACATACATTTTCATTTCAAATGGCTGCACATCACTTATGCCTTAAACAAATTTACTTATGGCTAAGTCTTTAAAGAAATAGTGTTTCTTCCTTTACCTCACAAAGTTTAAATCAACAATTGATATATATCTTTGCAATAGCTTTGTATTAATGATTTCACAAAATTGTCTTCTCTTACTCCGTTTTAACAAAACAAATTAGTGTAACCAAAATATGGTACCACTATATAATTGCCTTCTCATGCTTTGTTTTAGAAAACAAAGCCATTATAACTTTAGCTTTTCCTTACTCTCTCCATCCAAGGAATCCGCGGTAGTGTAGTTTGAGCTACCATGTTACATTCTTATAATGTTTTTAACTCAAAAGACTCATTAGGGGATTTTAATTTATTTTATATCTTAATTTTAGTTTGAGATTTTAGTTTTTGTGGATAAGTTAATATTTTGATTTGAAATTTGAAATTATATATATGAGGATGTTTTTCTTTTCAATACATTTTTATATAATAATAAAAATGTAAAATAATTAAATTAATATATTTTAAATTTATATTATAAAATTTTCTAACTTCTTTCATATATAAATTTTCATTATTTTGTAAGGATATTATATATTATTATTAACCAAAGCCACGAGTGGCGATGTTAATGACTTTGATAACAAAGTATTTTGAGATTTAAAACTGTTGATCTTGATATTTGACACGAAAGTATTTTGAAACTAAGAATTAATAATCTTGATTTCTATTTTTGAAAATTAATATAAAGAATGAATTAATTTTTCAAAATAAGAAAAAACATAAAACATAAAGAATGTATTAATTTTTCAAAACAAGAAAAAACATAAAAACTATTGATCTTGATTTATAGTTTGAAGATAAGCACAAAGAATCTATTAATTTTCCAAAATAAGAAAAAGCCAAACTCAATGATATCCATTATAAGTAATTGAACTGTCAGAAATTTTTTTAATAATACTTATATCATATCCCACTTAAACATTTTGTTAATGTAAAACTTAAAAATATTTATTTGTCACGTAAAGTTTAGAATTATGAATTTGAATCAAAATTTTCAAGTAAAAAAACTCGACATTTTGTTTACCATTTCTTCAAATATACAAACTATTACGTTGACATGGTGTGGTGCATGACAGCTAATGCAACCTAGCTAGACTATTTATCCTAGTGCCGACAGGGAGCAACTATTTTTCCTTAAGTAAAGCTGCAATGCATATTGGACGATCTGCTCTATATTTTCAGAAATGTCAGTGGGGTTTTCAGGCCTGGAGTCATCATGACCTTGGTTGCACTCAAGAGAGCTAATAAGACCAAATTTCCAAAAAGAAATTAACCTCAGAGAATTGATCGCCAGTGAGATGGTTGGTTCGAATTATGAAAGGTCATCAAGAATGTAATTGTTTTACTGTGTTGCCAGCAACCACCACCATAGCCTAAGCCAAGTTGCACAAGTACAGAACCGCAATACAAAAAATTAAATCTCTATTAAAATAGACGTCGAAAATTTTAAAAACTTTGAATACATTCAATAAAAACTAGTAAATCTATTCGAATAGATTACTAAAATTCACTCGGAGGCAAGAACTAGGATCTATGTTATAATGGAAAGGTCTAAACAGTATAAGAAGCTGAAAAATGTGTGTTTTACAATTATAATATTAAACAATAAACACAAGTTTTCTAATATTCCATTTTATTGCCTATCAAATTCCAAGACAAGGTCCAGCTGAAACTAGTCCACAGGGTTTGGCATGGGACAGAAAGTAACTAAATTGCAATTGAAATGTTAAGGCATTAGCTGGAAGTCTAATAAATACAAGTCTCAAAATTACATTTTTATGACTCTAAAAACGTAATCTAGGTTTTCTCTCGGCTCTCAAATTAATTGACGTAGAACCTCCAATATAATCTTTTAATATAATCTTGTTCATGATTTATTTGCTCAGACTTTAATTGACGTAGAGCATCCAATATAATCTTGTTCATGATTTAAGTGCTTGGGATTAACCAAATTAAAGAAGCAAATTAATTAACACTTGCAAAACAAAATGCATCATATATAGACTTGATGTCCAAACTGCCCAATGCTCTTTCCATCTTCGCAAGCTCTCGTCCTTGTTTTCTCTTGATTAGGATTTAAAATAAGCCCAGAAAAGAACACTTGAATCGTCATTTTAGGAAAACTTAACTATTATACATTGTCTTTCTGGGAGGAGCAGTTTGGACCAGTTGCTCTTTCCATCTTCTCAAGCTCCCGTCCTTTTGCCAAGCTATATTAGTTTAACAAAGTCAAGAAAAGAACAGTTGACTGTTTGAGCAAGCAGCAGATAGCTTGAAAAACTGAATAACAATAGGAACGTGTGAGCAAGCACCTTGTCCAAACTAAAAAAAGACGGAGTAACTTCAAACCCTGATTGCAAATTTATCAAAAACCTAGCCAATGCAATGAGCGGGGCAAAGGCCTCAATTTTATCAATGAGGACGCGAAACACAACTTGACATTTTTTTCGAACTGTGAATGGATCATCGGCTTTCACGATTCTTTCTCCATCTACTATAACTGGAAGTTGTTTCAAAAAGATAGGCACACGATATAGGCCAGAAGCATAACAGTTCATTTTCTTATTCTAAGTGTAGATAGGGACCGTACCCTAATTTCTGGGAAATAATACCGCTCAGTTTTAGTTTTACTGCCCAGCAGGCTTCAAATTTGATGCCTTCAGGGCCCTTCAAAGGTCATTTTACACGTCATAGAAGGCCACTTCAAATTTTACCATGCAAAAAAAAATTAATTTCATGGTAAGCCCTTCAATAATTAAATTAACCACTACTGTTTAAAATTGCAACAGAATGGTAGCTTCAAATTTCACCCATCAATAGTTTTTAGTGGGAAATTGGGAATGCGGCTACTAGCTAGGTGACTTGGGAGTGGGACTCGGTTACTCTCCAATATCCACGTGTTCGATCATCCATGGATCATGGACCATTGGGCCTCTAATAATATCATTGAGCAACTTACGTGGACGGGCTTACACTGAGCAGCCCATGGCTTGAACGCTTCGAAGTTCTCATGTTTGTAGCGAGCGCTTACGTGTTTAACACATTTAATGGCATCAACAAAATTATTAAACCTGGTAGGTGGCTCATACATGTTGTTGCTAGCGGGCTTACCAAGTTACAAGTTATCACATACCAATTCATGAATGCTGACTCCGTGAGTTAATTGAGTATTCAATGTATAATATATTATGTTAATGTGCCCCCGCGAATTTGGCATTTCAGACAAAATCCACAATCCATAAACTTCTTGTAATGTTGTAGGTTGTTGCTCCTGCCCGTGTCCCCTACCTATAGCCCTGTGTTTTCTTTGTTGTATCAAGTTAATCCTACCGTCTACGGCTCCCAGCCTCACACCCTGTGTTTTCTTTGTTGTATCAAGTCAATCCTGCAGCTCCCGAGTTCCACCTTTTGTTTTCTTTGTTGTATCAAGTCAATGCTCGAATTCCATGCTTCCATGGCTCCGACCATCAATATATAATATTGCATGAATAGAAACAAGCTTTTTCTTATACCCCTATTCCACTGTGGTTGAGCTACTTCCAAGTTCCACCTACCCTATCTCCTCCAGTCCTCCAGGAGAGTTTGCGGAGCGAAGCTGGCAATGCCAACCTGCCATAAACATATTTAAAGAAATTCGTTTTCTTTGAGGAGCTCAACTTCAAGGCTGACTAGATTTTTGACATCCTATGAATTTACAGGTATGTACATCATTTTATCCATTCATGATCCCATCAATTATTTAAAAAAACTGTTATTTGATTAAAATTCCGTAACTTCAAAGTTCAAACACAATATTATTATTTGAATGAAATTTTGTTACTTCAAATGGGCCTTGAAGGCTTCAAATTTGAAGCCTGGACTCAAGAGTGGGTTTGTCACAAATCTCCGTGAGAGGCTGTTTAGAACAACATTTATCAATTCCTAATTGTAGCAACAACAACAATTGCTTATTTCTTCATATGTCCTGTGTATACACATATATATGATTCCATGTGCTCCTTGCCTTTCCCTATTTTCCATTGTCGCCCGATCGAAGCTCTTGAGAATTTAGCTACCCTTTAACTTTCGTGAAATGGAGGGGACAAGGAAGACCATTGTTTTCACTCTGAAACCGAGTGCTTCCCCGTTTAGCTGCCACTGGACACGGTTGCATCCCTATGGGAAACAGGTGTGCGCAATGCGCCTCCGAACTTTACCAAAAAGCCCGGGGATTTGGGGAAGTTCCTACTTTCCCAACCTCCATGCATCTAGTTAATGAGTAAAATCAAGAATCCATACTTTGTATCTAAAACTATATTACATGAGCTATTTTCCCCAATTGCTCAGTCATCGAATCGACACCTTCCTCTAGTAAACGGTTTAAGATTCTTGGTATTTATTAATATGAAAACCACCGATGCTACTGCACTTACAATCCGCGTTCGACTGTATGAACTGGGACAAAAATGTTTTTGTAATCTTGATTTTTAGAATGACAATGCTACTTTACCTTTTGATTTTGTTTCCCTTATCGGTTGGTCTGGAAAAAAACATGACTTCAACCATATAACAATAACTTCAACCATCTATGCATCTCCTCTCTACTTGGTCTACCTACGTTTTACTTATGCTTCACAACCCATCCTCTACTCCATCATACCACGGATTTAGTATGTATAACGGGATCTGGGGGGGGGGGCTATAAAGAAGAAGCATACAGGGTCTATAATTAACTATTGAGAACAAAATTTGGTTGGAGTCAGATAGTTCTCTTTGCTCAATTTGGGAAACTGCTAAGATGGAAAAGGTGGCATAGTGGCCTAGAGACTGGGCCGCTAGATCGGGGCGAAATATGGTTGTGTTATATGACATATATAATGTTCAGTGCTGCTATATCCACTGAAAAATAAAGCCTCTCAACTTTATTACGTCAGTAAACATTGAAATTTTGATGTACTATTACATTTTCAAATGAAAAGAATAACTTATTTTTACATGGCAGCATTGAAGGGTTCAATATCTCATAGCCCTTCATAGTGAAATGGGACCCCACCCTTCAAATTTGATCCCTGCTACACAGTTTTTCAATTCATTGTTTACTACACAGTATTGGCCATGCAGATATAAAAGTAAATACTTTTTACCATGTGAAATTTTATGAACCCAGAACTTAGAACTTAGTTCCGCAGTAACTTGGGTTTCTTTGACAATTTTCTGTTGCTATATGAAATACCCTTAAGAATAAAAGAGAGTATGTGGAAATATATGACCGAAACAAAACGGGGCAACTATAGATGCATACACATCTTTCAATCCAAACACACAAAGCTTATGCTCTCAACACTATTGATTTCTTATCTCCGACCTTGACCTCTGTGGACTTCTCCAAAAACTTCTTAGACTTCTCTCTCTTGATAATGACTCTGATTTCTTTTACATAGATACAACATTGACTTCTCCCGTAAGCCACCAAAACAAATATTAAAGACATAATAAATTTGTGACGGAAGAACTTGACTTTTGAACTACTATGCTACTTAAATATAATGAAACTTGTGGGCCATATCAACAACTCATAATTAATATTTCCAACACTCCCCCTTAATTATGACCAGTTGAGAACACAAAAAATTACATCAAAACTAAAATTAAATAGAACGGACTCAGGAGTCTCAATTACTTGCAAAATAAACAACTCCTAAACCACTGCATAGATATTGGAAAGTGTCCCTTGCCAATGGTTTCATGAATATGTCTGCCAGCTGATCTTTGGACTTGCAAAATTCTAAACAAAATTCTTTGTTATTTACCAATTCTCTGATGAAATGATACATGGTGTCAATATGCTTAGTTCTCTTGTGATACACATGGTTCTTTGATAATCCAATGGCTGAACTATTGTTGCAGTAAATTGTTGTGGGTTCATTATGGCACTGGGACACAACTTTTAACATTATGTGCATCCAAACAACTTGCCATGCAGCACTTGTCGCTGCAACATACTCAGCTTTAGCTGAAGAAAGAGTCACAATGGGTTGTTTCTTTGAACACCATGATACTACTCCTGTACCAAAATGAAAAATATACTCGGATGTGCTTTTCCTATCATACAAGCTGCCTCCACAATCACTATCAGTGTATCCAACAAGTTTGAAATCTTTTGAAGTAGAGTATAGTATGCCAAATTCTTTTGTGCTACTTACATATCTCATAATTCTTTTACCTTCTTGCGAATGTGAGTCTTTTGGAGACTCCATAAACCTTTAGAGTAAGATGACTCCATACATAATATTGGACCTTGTCACAGTAAGATACATAAGGATTCCAACCATCCTTTTAAACAGTGTAGGATCAATATTTGATCCATCATCATCGTTGCTTAATTTCAATCTTGTTATCACTAGTGTTGGAGCAGATTTGCAATTAACTTGAATTAAATATTTTCAAGACTTCATTTGCATATTTGTATTGTGAAATAAATATATCATCTTTGGATTGATGGACTTCAATGCCCAGAAAATATCTCATAAGCCCCAAATCAGTGATTTCAAATCCAGTCTCCATGACTCATTTAAAATCTTCTATGCCAAAATCACCAATAAAGATTAAATCATCAACATATAAACAAACAATTAACATGTTACCTTGCTTGTTGAATTTGGTGTACAAAGTTGGTTCACATTCACTTTTGTGAAATCCATTTTGAATGAGATAGGAATCAATGCAGTTGTACCAAGCTTTAGGAGCTTGCTTTAATCCATAAAGTGTCTTTTTCAACTTGTAACTTTATTTTCCTTCCCTCGAACCTCATACTCTTTTGGTTGTTCCACATACACTTCCTCCTCCAAATAACCATTTAAAATTGCATATTTAACATCCATTTGATAAATGCCATTTGTTGTGCGTTGCAATTGCCAAAACAATTTTGACTGTATCCATGCGTGCAACAGGTGCAAATGTTTCATTACAATCTATACTGGGTTGTTGTGTGAACCCTCTTGCAACTAATATTCCTTGTGCTTTTGCACTTTTCCATCTACATCTTCCTTGGTTTTATAAATCCATTTGACACTCATTACATCTTTGTCTTCAGGCACATCTACCAAATCCCATGTTTGATTATTTTCAATGTACTCAATTTCTTTATCAATGGCTTGTGCCCACACATGATATTTGACAGCTTCTTCAAAAGTTAAGGGATCATCTATTTGAAAAAATAATGAAAAAAAAGAAAATGAATCTGTTGTATGAGCATCATATATCTCTCGCAGACTTCTTATCTTTCATGGAAACAGGCTTGCTAATGTTGGGTTTGGTGATGTAGAATTTCTTGGACTGCTTGTTGGAGTTTGTTGTGCTCTAGATGTGCTTGTTGTTGTAACTTGTGTTGCAATTTATAGCGTGGTAGCTTGAGTTGTGACATATCGTGTAGTCCTGGTGGTGGATGGTGCTGCAACATTTTGACTTGTATGTTGTGTTTGAATCACTTCTCCTGTCATGTCATCAACTGTGAAATGATTTACAATTTTTACTGTCTTTTCTATACTTCCACCCCATGCTTTATTTTCCACAAATTGAACATCATGATTGATTATAACCTTCCTTGTCAAAAGGTCATACAATTTGTTTGCTTCTGTGTCTTCTGAATACCCAACAAATATACATGTATGTTCCTTTTTTATCTAATTTATTTCTCAGCTCATCTGAAATGTGAGCATATGTGACACAACCAAAAACTTTTAAATGAGAAACAATGTGTTTCATACATGTCCAAACTTCTTGAGGAACTTTGTTCTTCACACTCTTCGTTGGACATATGCTCATAAAGCATACAGTAGTTTCTACTGCTTCATCCCAATATTCATTTGAAAAATGTTTGGATGCCATCATACTACGCGCCATCTCCATAATGGTTCTATTCTGTATTTCTACAACATTGTTTTGTTGTGGTGTATAGAACGCAGTAAATCGCTTATGTATGCCATGAGATTTACAAAAATTTAGAAAATCATTTGATACATATTCACCACCTCTATCTGTCCTTAAGACCTTGATATAGTAGCCACTTTACTTCTCCACAAGTGCCTTAAACTACTGAAAACATCAAAATGCATCAGATTTTTGTTTTAAGAAATAAACCCATGTTTTTCTTCTGAAATCATCAATAAATGTAAGAAAATAAGTGCAACCTCCTATGGATGGTGTTTGCATTGGCCCACAAATATCTGAATGTACAATTTCAAGTGGTGCGTTCACTTTGTATGACTTGCCTACTGTAAATGACTCTCTATGTTGCTTGCCAAAAATACAGCCTTCAGACACTCTCTTTGGTTGCTCAATAAGCAGCAAGCCTTTTACCATATTCTTCATACGCAACAGCTTCAACCCTCTAAAATTCAATTGTCCAAATTTGAAGTGCCTCAACCAGGACTCATCATTTGTCTCTGTCTGAAATGCTGCTTTTATTTCTACACTACTATCTTTTTCTTCCTTGGAATATGACGCATTTGCTTCTTCATTTTCTACCTTGAATGCAGCTCCAGATTCTCCATTTTGTGCTTCATGAACAACTTGAGTTGTATTTCCCTTCGTAGTTGTCTTTAATCTTAATGGATACATACAATTGCTTGTCATATGAACTTTGGCAATGAGCTTCTTACTTGGGTACTTGTCCAAAATTACACAAAGATTGTTCTTCATATACACTCTATAGCCTTTTTGCACTAACTGTCCAATACTCATCAAATTGTGTTTTAGGCCTACGGCATAATAAACATCAAGCATAATGTTTTGCTCCCCCATTTTGGTTAGAATATCAACATTTCCTTTTCCCAAAACAATTATTTGAATATTATTACCAAGTGTGACATTAGTTTGAATTGATTCATCTAGATTAGAAAACAAATATGGATTTCCTATCATATGATTACTACATCCAGAATCTAAATACCATATGTTGCAGGGACTTTCTTGAGCAACATTACATTCAACTAGGGATGCACATGTCATAAACATAGCGCTGGAAGTGCTAGTGTTGCTTCAATGGTTTTGACCTTGCTTACTCTAGCCATGTTGTTTCTTCCTGCATTCATATGCATAATCATCCAAATTTCTTACAATAATGACATTGTATTCGGGATTTATCAAATCTTTGACCACTTGGATAACTGAAATTTTGTTTTTGACCTCTACCAACAACATTTGCAATAGTACTGCTGCCTCCACCTTTTGAAATGCTTCTTCCTCTGCCTCTAGGATTTGATCTCCCTTTCCATTTCCAAGACTTATAGATGAATGAGTTGCAAAAATCTATATTTTTGATTAATGAGTGAAGCTTGCAGCTCATCAAGTGTAAATTGACTCAAGTCTCTAGTTTCTTCCAAAGCCACAACTAGAGGATCAAATTTAGAAGGGAGACTTCTAAGAACCTTTTCTACAACCTCTCTCATTTATGGTTTCTCCATGAGACTTCATTTGATTTATCAGACCAACTACTTGGGTATAATAGGATTCTACTGACTATGTATCTTTCATTAACAAATTCTCAAACTCTCTTCTAAGAATATGTAATTTAGCAATATTTACCTTGTCCAAACCTTGGTAGGCAGTTTGCAGAGTATCCCATGCTTCCTTAGTTGTCTTGGCTATTGCTACCCTTTGGAGTTTGGTCTCTTGCATTGCTTGATGTATGTAAAATAGGGATTTTCCATCATTTTTTCTCTGTTCCTTCAGAGCATCCTTCTCAGCTTGTGTGAGAGCATTATATGCTTCGTGATATGATGGTTATGCATAGCCATTTCAACTATCTCCCATACATCTTGACCCCTGAACAGAGCCTTCATGGTCAAAGACCAATATCCATAATTCTTTCATGTAAAGATGAGAGTTTGCAGGCTTGACATTTGTGCACCGGAAATGGAAGCCATATTTTTTAATTTTTCAAAGTCACCTCCTTCTTGAAATAGATACTCCGTAGTTTTTCAAATCACAGCAATTTGATATTTACTGCTCACTCTTTACACTCACCGTGACAAAAAAATACTTTACCAGAAAGTGATAAATATATTACACAAAACAAGGGAGCTACACCTGCATACATATTGTTCATCCAAACACACAGAGCTTGTGCTCTCAACAATCTTGATTACACACAACAATCTTGATTTCTTCTTTGTAAGCTTGAGTTCTCTAAACTTCTCCAAAAAAAATTCTAGCTTCTTAGAATTCCCTCTCTTAGTACACATATTAAAAATGGTAATAATAAATAAATTCTGACTAAAATCTATCTAAAAACTTGACTTCTAAACTACTACGACAATATAGTAAGACTTGTAAGCCATATCCGACGTGCATACTTACAATGAGTGATTGAATGAATGATAATTAATATTTCCAACACGAATCAAGTCATCTAAGCTCTTATAGCTTAACCATTAGTGCAAAACCCGAAACTGGCTCTATGGCATTTTAGAAACGGAATGGGCTAAACTCTAGACAGAATGCACCTTTATCGGCGATTTTCACCGGAATCCAGCGAATGAGAAATTGCTGAAACTGCAATTTGGGTTGTTTGAATTGCAATTTTGGTTGCAAGAATGGCTTCAGCGACCTCGAAAACCCCTGGGGCACCCCGATTATGCAATTCTAGCAACCCAAAACTGTCATTTAAACAATTTCAGCCGGATTTTTGCCGGAAAAATCGCCGGATTCTTGGTGCATTCGATCTAGAGTTTAGCTTACTGGTTTTAGAAACGACTTCCATGGCATATAGTTAAACACTGTACTTCACATTAAAATCCCAGCGTTTGAGGTAGAGTCAAAATCAATGTTAAAAATGAACTCGAGAAGGGTCTAAGGAAACCCCTCGATGCATGTCACATTTATTGCAAACGTCACATTTATTGCAAATATTTCAGACCAAATCCAGTGGTACGAGATTTATTACCAGCCACAGGTGACGTTTACCAGCCGCCAATTCCCGACACGAAACTCGAGGGTTGATGTCGTCAGTTCTAATGCAGCAGCACCACTTAAAATTTAATTTATTAAAATATAAATTAATATAACTAGAGTTCTATAGTTTAAAGTGTGGAGAAGAATCAAATTTACAAAATTTACACTACTAAATTACAAAACATTTCTCACCACTATGCTACATTTGATGGAACAAACCGACTTTGACTTCCACCTACTCGACTTCACTATTTTGCAGCCTATTGATAGATTTCTTATTTATATTTATATTTTTTTATTCTTATAGAACATAAAAACTCTTCTCCCAATCAAAGTTGTAAAAATATTTCTTCTAACCCAAAAAATTTACAACCAAGGTTAAACATTACAAATTTAAAATTAACTCATGTACTCATCAGAGAATTTTACCTAGATACCATAGGACATCAAAAATATTTTCAAATTATATTAAAATTTCAAAATATATAATATTAACAGTTAAATGAGTTGTTTCCTATGGCCCTCTTATTCATACATAACTATTCATTTATATTAACATTTTAAAACATATAAATATTATATTAATATTAATGATTTTGAAAATAAAATTAACAATCAACAACAGATTTGTCCTTCGAAAACTTTTCACTGTTTCTAATAGAACTCAGTTTTTTTTTATAAACTAGATGCCAATCGTTATATTAACTTAACCAAAATATACAGAGATAACAGATTAACAACCCTCTAATAAACGAGAAAACAAACCCCCCAGGCCCTCTCATAGTTAGAGAAAACAGACCTCCAAAATAAAATAAGTAGCAGACTGAGTTGCAGACTGAGTTTTAAAAAGACAGTGCATAAAGTATTAAACAGACAAGCATAGGGAGCAGCAGACCTCTGAAACAGACAAGCAAACAGCAGAGTAAAAGAAAAACAGACAGGGTTAACCGCTGGAATGGCTCGTTTGCCCAACCTGAATTGAATTGGCTGGGTGGTAGAGAAATCATTTAAAAATAATTTAAGATGGATGCACACCCATAACTTCCTTCACGAGTGTTGATTGTCCACAGCCTGCTGCGATGTAGTTCGAGCACTTAAAGAGCTTCAGCTGCTACCTAATATCTGGCAGTGGCGCTCAAGCCTACTGGGATGCTGCCCACATAGGTACCACCATTAATCTGTGAGGAGATTTTGGGTGAAGAAAGACAGTCGGTTTTGCATCAAGGAAATGCTTGGGATGCCTCCTGAAAAACTACTTTACGTGAAACCCGCTCAATATCTAATCTAGTCTGTGAAGCTTTGTCAACTGCGTCAAAGCCCGTCTGTGAAGCTTTGTCAACTTCGGCGATCCCTGCCTGTCAGGCTTTATCAACCGAGCCCGCTCCTGTCCGTGCTTCAGCTTCACACATCCAATTACATCAAGCTTCTTCAAAGACCTCAAATTTTCAACACCTGGTATGTCTTCTAACTCGGAGCAGTTAGAAACCTCTAATTTGCGAAGCTCTGACAGCTGCTCCAAGCCCACTATGATCTTCAGCCTCACACAATTAAATGCCTCCAGCACCTCCAACGACCTCAGATGTTCAATTCCAGCTAGCTCTTCTAACTCAGAGCAACTACGAACTTTTAGTGTTCTCAACTTTGTTAGCTGTGCCAATCCCTCTATGCTCTTCAGCTTCACACATTCAGATAAATCAAGGCTCTCCATTGACCTTAAATTTTCAACACTGGGCAGATCTCTTAACTCAGGACAGCTAGAAACTTCTAGTTTTCGAATCTTTGTCAGATGCTCCAAGCCCGGTACGCTCTTCAGCTTTACACAGTTAGTTACCTCCAAGACCTCCAAAGATACCAATGTTTCAAAACCCTGCAGCACCTCCACTTCTATGCAACCTTTAATGTCCAGCTTTTGAAGTTTTGCAAGACCGCATAGCCCTTCTATTTTACTCAATTTAGAGCACCAAGTCAATTCAAACGTGATGAGTGCATTTGGCAATGTTCCGACCCTGGCCAGATCAGTACAAGAGTCGATGAGGAGATGCTGAAGGTTGGGGCAAACACCTTCACCAAATGATACCTCATTCAATTTTTTTGTGTTGTACAGTTCTAAGTGTTGAAGCCGAAGCATGCACTTGTCAATGGAAGAGTCCAAATTACTGCATCTTGTTCGCTCTCTAGACTCTGTCAATGTTTCACTTTCGCCATCAACAGTTTTAAAAGGCAGTTCTTGTAAGGAACAATCCTGGACTGTCAACCGAGTCAACTGATTCAACAGTCCAATGGAATCCGCCAAACGTTTCAATCTCTCGCACCTCCGCAGCACCAAATACTTCAGGCTCCTTAGGTCACCAATCGAAGTTGGGAGCTTTTCCAGCAAAGGGCTTTCTAATTCAAGCTCTTCCAAAGAGCTTAACTTTCCAATGTCACATGGCAATTCTTTTAAGTTTATAAGCTTCAAATTTAATTTCTCCAGGGACTGTTGATGTGCAACCTGGAAAGGCAGTACTTCAATTTTGTTACAATAGCTAAGATCCACATATTTCAGCGTGCTGATGTTTCCTAGAGTTTCGCTTGAAATGGTTAAATCAAAGCAACAGCTTAAATCAAGATATCTCAGCCTAATTAAATTCCTGAAAGAATTTGGAAGCCTCTCCAAATCCGTGCAGTAAGAGAGGTCAATGTGTTCCAAGTTTGTTAGATTCCCAAAGGAATCTGGCAGAGACCTCATTTTCGAGCACCGTTTTAACACTAATGCCTTCAACAACCGCAGGTCACCAAATTCTTCTGGCAACTCTTCAAAACTGTTGTGCAATGGACAATCCACCACAATCCGTTCCAAGTACTGCAACATCCCTATGGACTTGGGAACTTTCGACAAAGGAGCAACAATATGTAACTCCCGCAACTGCAAAGGTACCTACAACATTTATAAAGATATGGATGATTACATCTACAAAACCCTTCCATTCGAAATTGTTCCATATTAATAATAATAGGAAATGTACACACAAATTGGAAGTAAGCAAATTTCTATTTACCTGAGATTCGGCTTGCCACAATGTTTTCAATACTGTACCGTGCACTTCTAAAACCCATAGATTCTTTATTGGGATCCAGGAAGGCAGGGAAGAGAGGTGACACTCGTGCCAGCGAAGCCATATGAGATTCGGGGAGTACACCCCGCTCAGAGAGTGTTCCATTAAAATTTCCACATCAAGAAGTTCCAACTTCCTTATTTTGTAAAATGAAAAGAAAGCATACCGTCATCCTCATCTTTATATTCACTCTGAAACAACCTAATTCCCCGCATTACCTGAAACATTTTTTAAAAGACTTAAGAATGATTTAAAAACTGTGCACATATTTTCATCGAATAATCGATAGAAGATTGAGTGATTGACTACTTACAAATGATTGCTGCATCAAGTCATCAATATTCTCTATCCCACGCCAAAGACGACGGGGCAATCCTGGCTCCTTCGCAAGATCTCTTCCAAGATCTCTCAGGTGATCATGCATTATTATGTTATTTTCAATGTCAACCTCTACAAGACACTTCCTCTGTAGAGTTTGAAACCCCAGCGAGCCTTTCCACCCAGATCCATCCCATATTTTTATGGCAGTATCTCTGTTTTCACCTACAAAGAAACAAGCAATGTCTAGGAATATCTGTTTTTCCTCTGGATGAAGTGCATCGTACCTAATTTGAAGCGTATTTTGTATTTCATTTGGAAGTGTTTGTTGTAATCTATCGAGTTGGTCTTTCCAGTAAGATTTGTCATTGTTTCCATGAAGAAGCCCCCCAAACACTTTTAAAGATAAGGGCAATTCTTTGCAAGCCCTTAAAAATTGATCTACCAGATATTCAAATCCTGAGAGTGGATCCGGCTGGCAGAAAGCATAGGAGCAGAAGAGCTCTCTGGAGTGGTGTGCATTAAGGCCTGTTAGCTGATAAATTGATGACTCTCGTAATCCTGACCTTGCTAGGACATTCTTGTCACGAGATGTAATCAAAATTAAGCTATCAGGGTGTAGGATGTTCACGGGCAAGAGTGCATATCCACCTGATCCCCCTGATCTACATCATCTAAAACTATCAAGACTTGAGAATTTGAGAGAAACTTCTTGAGCATCGCTTTACCTTGATCACCGCTGTCTATTCCTTGATCCAATTGAGTTAAGCTGTTAAGAAGTTTCCTCAAGGAATGTAAAGAGCTTTAGCATTTTCTCTGACATCGAATAAAAAGTAGGATTTACTATAATTTGAACTCTTCCTATTGAAGAGTTCTTTGGCCAACGTTTTCTTGCCCACTCCACCCAGACCGACGATGCCGACAACCTGAACTCTTCCGCTGCGCTGCTGCGACAATACCGTCCTTTCAAAATCGTTTGCTTTTTCATCCAATCCAGTGGGGTATTTGGCCACATCCAACTGTGGTTTTTTAACCCTTTTCAGCACACTTTCAACGACTTTATCCAGCAGCTCCCCCTCGTCGCTAGTTATTCACAAGATTATAATATAAAAAACTCTAGTTAAGAAATAGAACTGTAATTTAGTATCAAAAACATATTGCATGTTGTATTCAACAGAGGGGGGTTGAGTTCTAACCGGTTAAACCCCTCCAGATCTAATCCACTTATTTCCGCAACAATTGAAAGAGCATTTCTCCATTTTCCAATAGTTGTGGAGTTGTAACGCGGTCGACAGTCATGGGTTCTCTTCTTTTCTAGTTTGTGCAGGGCTCGAGCATATACCCCTTCGTCCTGCTGATGTGTCCACCTAAGATTAGCAGACTTGACACCATAAAAAACTGGAATAATAGGAGCTCCCGACTCTAACATTAGGAGAAGCTCATCCAAACACCAGTTTGAGTCCGCATATCCATGAGAAAAAATGGCTACATGGACAGATGCGGATGCAATAGCTCCTTTTATTTGAGTTGTTAATTTTTCTCCCTCATGCAGCTCCTGGAGGTCTAGAAAAACTCGTAGTCCATAAGGAAGAAGCCGGCGGTAGAGATGGCTAGTGAATGTTCTTTTAACATCCGGTCCACGATGATTCAAGAAAACATCGTAGACGTAATTGTTGTTGGGATCATTTGCAAAGGTGGAGGTGGAGACGGCCATAGCCAATTGGAAAACAGAAACAGAAATTATGGAAAGATTGTCGATGGTCGATGCGAAGGGAAGAGATTAGCTACTTATTGGGGGAATGGCAAATAAATTCTTGAGAGGATTGTAAATGATCAATGTGCAGATGTATACAAATGTAGATTAAACCCTTCAACCTTATAATGCGCGGCTATAAGTCCACACGGCAGTAAAACGTTCACCGACCCTCCCATCTTTTATTCTGGTTCACTCATTTTGTTTCTACGCGTTTTCGCTGTGCATATGCCAATCAGGGAATGGACGTCAGCGATGGGAAATCCCATATACACTCTGCTGTTATTTATTTATAATGAAAAATAATGAATTTAAAATGGTTAATGTCTATCATTTTTTTTCTTATCTTTATATTAATAATAGGTATTTGAGGTGGATTATTATTTATGTTTTTTTTTCTTATCTTTATATTAATAATAGGTATTTGAGATAGATTAATATTTATGTTTTTTTAGATTGGAGGATATGTCTACATTGATTTTATGGGAGTAGTTCAAAATTCAAAATAAACAATTTTAAAAAAATAAGATAAAAAATAACTTGTAGTTAATGCATGCAACACAACTAATTTAATTAAAAAAAGTAATAGGTAACAATTTTTTATTTTTATTTTTCAAGCCCAAAAAACATAACTTGATATTTTTAAGGAATCAAAGTTACATAGGATGTAATCGAAGAGAAATGGCTTAAACATGGTATCCTCATGTTCTTCAAAAACCCATAAATACATATACTACAGATATACTGTCAGTATAATATACTGCCAGCAACACGTACAAATAGACTACTAACCAGAAAGGTACAGAAATACACTTCCCCCAAAAAATCAAAATAGAGACAACATTCTCCACGATACAAAAATGCAGCATATACCAAAGGACCATAAAAGAGTCGAACTAGAACAACTGGTAAGTACCTTCATTCGTAGGAACATCCTCCAACCACTCCACATGGTGGAGTCAGCCATCCATTTGACCAACTGCCACCTTAGATAACCGATGTGCTTCCTGATTGAATTCCCGGAAGATATAAGTAAAAGAGATTAGATATCGAAAGATTCCTTCCACTCCTGAATTTTGGATATCCACTCACTGAAATGAAGGACCAATTGCAAATTAAGTGACTTTGCTAGTTTACAGTTTACAATGGATGACCAAATCTATTCTCTTTTAAAATCTGTGACTAATAGGTATCCTCCTTTTATCTGCTAATAAAGGTGAACATTGAATAAGATTATTTTCCTAATATTTTGTATTATATTTTTTCTATAGTTTTTTACAAATTAAAATTAATGTCATAAAATTGTCATTGATTTTTCTATTTTTTTTTATTTATTTATAATTTTTTAAAAATAAAAAATAATATTATAAAATTGTATTGACTGTTTAAGATCTGGCGTTTTGTATTTGAATAAATAAATTAGATTTAATATAAAAATCACTGATTGAAATTTATTTCTCTAAAAACAATCAATCAATTATTAAATTATTTTACTACTGATTGAAATCTATTTCTTTAAAAACACTCAAATAATTATTCAATTATTTTACTACTAAATAATCGTAATAAATGACATTTACGAGTAACAACAAATAATAATTGTATTCACTACCAATTTTACCACCCACACCACTTCTATCTACCCACGTCAGAGTGTGTGCTCAACTGCATATATTGACACGCATTAAAGTAATAGCTACTTCAGTTAATGCGTAGATGCTGTCCAGTGAAAGTCGCATAGATCTGTGTGCTGTCTGGAACTGAACAAATTGACAGGCAATACACTAAAAGACAAGAAAGGGCGTCTCTACCACTCAGTGGTGCACAGCTATACAGATTTCAAAATCTGAGAAATAATAACAAAGATGCTCTGCCGCATACATTAAGACGAAACCGACGAAATATCAACATCGATGTTGGCAAGTGGCAGTCTATAGATGTCATATATGACGGTATGACCTGCAATTTGACAGCTTGTAGGACTTTCTTTCTCCGATAAAAACGGGGTTTAACATGTAGCCACAAATTTAAGACATCAACAGTTTTAGTGATGGAAATTGGTAGAATGTTGATTTGATGTTCAATTATTTACATGAACCTTTATAAATTATAATATTTATATAATATCCTCATGGCAGGCTGTATTTGTGTTTGATGTTCCGAATTTCCGAGTCCCGACATGGCAGGCTGTATCCTCAAATTTCCATTATTCACATCTTCCGGGACAGATTCTTTCCGGGCGTGGTCTTGTTGGGATGCGAGCAAAATTTTTTATGAGATTATGGAGGATTCTCAAAATCCTTATCTGGAGATTTTGGAATATTTTTGTTGCCTAATTTTGCTCGGTATTTGTGCGGTTATTAGTTTTTTGTTTGGCTGGTCTTGGCCGGTTTGTGTTTTTATTGTTTTTATCTTTGGTTTTTATTGTTCATATCTTGGGGGATTGGTATATCCCGGTTTTCTTCTCGCTTTTAGGGATTGTATTATCCCGCAGTTTATGGTCTCATGGCTTGGGTTTCTGTGGGTTGTTTCGCGGCTCTTCTTCTGGTGTATCTTGTGACTGGATGTTTCTATTGGATCTTTCTAGTTATATAACTTTTATATTTTTAATATAAGTATTTTCTTTTTCTTGTGAAAAAAAATATCTGTGTTTGATGTTAATTAATAGAATTCCTGAAAATTAAAACAAAAATTGTATGTAGTTTAGTTTTTATTTTTAAATTTAAAAAATATAGGAAAATAAGAAAAACAAGTTATTTAGCACCATTATATTAAGACGAGAACATGTGCATGCCGAGTTAACATTTATTATATTAAGGTTAGAACATACATATCAAGTTCACTTTTACTATTTATTTAATTACATAAAGGTCCAAAATTTTCAATTAATGCTTAACACACTGGAACATGTATGTCAAGTTAATATCTACTATTTATTTAATTACATAAAGGTCCAAAATTTTCATTAATACTTAAACAAAACAAAACTAATTAGAATATACATAAATAGGTTTTCCACAACAAAAGTTTCAATACAATAAGTAAACATATATAACACTTTGACCCCAATGCAACTTGAAATGACTTGAACTTTGTGCTAGAAACCTTGAGACAACTACTTGGTAAGTTAAAATAAAAGACAATCATTTCATTGTTATTTTTTCAATAACAAAGCATATTTGATTTACCTGCTCATAATATACTCATCTATATGTTGATAATATACTCGTCCATATGCTCTAAATCTAAAGATAATGTTTAGAATATGAAAACAAATCTTTGAAACAAAATTGGCTTAATTACTGAATCCATCCATCATAATACACTCATCCATATGTTCTAAATCTAAAGATAATGAATATGTTCAAACAAACCTTGGAAATAGGAGTGGTTAAATTATTAGATAGTTTTATACCTAATGGTAACCTTTTGTTTTTGTCTATTGATTTCTTTAATGTTTTATTGATTTCTTATTTACATGTTTCACAAATATTATCTAAAGATTCATGGTTTGGAAAGTATAATTTATTAGCAAGCTAAGAGTTATCTATACATTAGATACCAGTTATTCATGCATTAACTACTAGTTATTTTTATATCATTTTTTCTTTTATAATTGTTTATTTCAATTTTGGAACTACTACCATAAAATCAATCTTGATTACATTTGTCTTATCCTGGTGTAATCTATAAAAATTATAAATATTAATTCACCCCAAATTCTAAAATATATACATTTATCAATATAATTATTCCAATTTGAAATAAATAAATAAAATCGATCATCACACCACAACTCTGACAACACTTCAAATTTTAAATTATAATTGTGTAGAAAACTTATTTTATTTTTTATTTCAAAAAACTTATTTTATTTTTTATTTCAAAAAACTTAAAAATACTACTAATAAAAACAAAAACAAGTGCCCAATCTAAATATAACTATCATAATCAATACTACTAACACAAACAACAAGCAAGTGCACAATCTAAATGACATAAACATATTCACTAAAATATTAATATAAGTATTCTAACTTGAAATAAATGAAAAAAATCCACTATCACAACCACAACTTTGAAAGCACTTCAAATTTGTTGAAATCTTATTTTATTTTTTATTACTAATTTTAAATAATTTTGAATTTTGATTTAAATGTAATTTAAATAATGTTAATTTAGTTTTTTTAATAAAAATATATTTTATTATTATATAAAAAGTTTAATATGAATTTAAGTTTAGAATTAGAATTATTTATTTATATGTAACATATTGTTTTTCATATTTTTATTAATTATAAAATTTAAGATTTAAATATTTTTTAATCATTATTATAAACATAATTAAAAAATAAAATTAATGATAATAAATTATAACATATCTCACCATATTTAATCATAAAATATGTATTCAAATAATATACTTAATAAACTGTTACAAAATATGCTAAATTATTTTTCCCAATATTTATAAATTTATAAAGTAACATCCTTTCACCAAACATTTTGATTAATAAAGATGAATTTTCATGTCACTTCAATAATCGATCCTTCTTGCATACATGGATCTCTGAAATTACAAATACATTTTTATTTGTTAGAATATGTATTTGTAAATCTAAAAGTATTTTTTTTAATCAAAATATTTATATTTATATTTTTTATTTTTATGTTAAAAGATCATTTATGATAAATGAGATGGATATGAAATCAACATTCTAATTAAATACAGAAAATAGGATAAATGAAACTTCTTCTCTTCTAATCACTTATCATTTAAAAAAACCACAAAATAATTAAAACACATTAAAAAATTATTCTATTTAGATCACCATGGCAATGGAAACCATCAAGATTATTCATATAACATTATCATAAAATAAAATAAAAATATCAATTAAATATCTCATAGTATTATATAAATTTTAAAGCAGTTAGATATTTGTGAGGCCATTGCAAAAGATTATACACAATTGAAAATTGAACAAATATTCAAAGAGTATACTAGTTATTTCTTTTTTTTATAAATATGCACAGTATATTAATTAAGAGTAAAAGATGAAATTACATAGCCAGGAGATCCTTGAGGCGGCCTCAGATAATGGAGCCATCCCGGCGTAATAGAAAAAAAAAACAAAACTAGCTGGAGCATTACAGAACAACTTGTGAGATATCAAAAACACTACCTCCTATGACAAGGCCATGACCAAAAGACAGTCTGAGCGAGATCATACAAAAAATACATTAGACAGCTATTACAAAAACCTGAACGGAGCAGAGAGACCCGGTATTCTCATCAAACTCCCGAGCATACATGGAAACAATTATTCAGGAGGAAAATCCTCCAGAATGGGGCAACTCCCTGGAAAGTCCTCCTCCGGCAGTTTCACAGGGAGTGGATCCATTTTTCGAGCAGCGAGAAGGTCAGGTTCCGCATGGCTGCAGATCCTCTTGCAAGGCGGAGAGCCATCGTGGAAGGGACCAAGAATTGCGCAGGAGGAGTCCCCGGCGATACAAGAGCAGGAACGGCCAGGAAATGATCAGGAGTAGCAGCAGCTGTAGGCCCTCCCGAGGGAAAATAACTAACATTCGGGACGCCGGAGACACCACCGCCATCATCCTTACCACCAGAGTCGGCCACGACCGGGCTCTGGCTCACGAGAGCATGTTGGCTCTAAGAGAAAGTGGCATCAAGGTTGGCCAAACATTCGTCCAGCTTGATGAGTTTGGCCCTGGTGGCCAACATCTGATTTCTGGTAGAGCCCCAGTTACCCAGCATATCATCCAGAATCTTGCCGAGCATGTTATTGATGATCCAGTAATGATTTATGTTGCCTCCATTGTAGCCAGAGGCCAGGTGATCTGCTACAAGCTGCCCTTCCCACTCATCAATCAAATTACGGCTGGCGAAGGAGATGCTAATGTCGAAGCCATCACCAGTGATAGGAGAACACTGTGTTTTGCTTCGGCCCCTACTACCCTGTCGAGAAAGGTCGTGCAGCTTGGTCATGGCGGAGAGCGCAGTGAGAGTCCACAACCAGAGACATAGCTGAGCATGAGGGTGGATAGAATGGAACTAGCGTTGAGGAGAAGCCAACAGAATGCAGTCATGGGTGCCCACTGGTCCATTTAAGGAGCATTGATCCAGGTTCGCACGAGCCATGTTAATTAATAGGGAGCCGAAATGAATGCGCAGAGGGCCGATGTGAGGTCAAGAGGCACCATAGTTGCAGCCAGCTAGCCGGTGAAGGGACATGCGAGCAAAGGATTGGGAGGGAGCCATAAAACCACAAGTGTGAGGGAAGGCATGTGGAAGTGAGGCATGTTGTATAGTGCATGGGGCGTGTGTGCCACGTTACGGGCGCCTGGGTCGAGTTTCCTCCCCCACGTGCCCTCCTCGTGTCCTGTACGTGGCCCCTTGTATCATGATGACGTGCACATTTGGAGAGTATACTTGCTATTTCATTTGAAACATTGGACAAATATTGAAAAGTATACCAATTATTTTTAACTTGCCCTTCATATATACTTCAAGCTATGAAGTCAGCTACAATAATATGTTTCCTTCCCGTGTTAGCTAATTATCATTTCCTTCCCGTGCTAGCTAATTATCATTTCAAGATAATCCAATATTGATGAATCAAATATGCCACCAAAATCGTTGGCACTTGCAGCTGGCCGTATTCCTTTGGATATCATAGATATATTAATACTCCTCTGACTTCACCTGTGTACTAGTCTCACCAATGCGTCGTTGGCATGTAAAGCAATCAATATAGATCTTACGAATCACTCAATCAATGTTGGACAACAATAATTACTCTCCTGATTCTTAGTTAGACTATAAGTGCTATTATTAGCACCTTAGTTGCACTCCAGTTGGAGTTTAGCATTAATATGTTACTTAGTTAAGTTTCAGTTTAGAGAGTCTAGGTTTCCCATGTAAAAGTGTTTACATAGAGGTATTCAGGTCCATTGTAATTATGAAGTTTCATGTTAATAGAAGAACAGCAGCTTATTCCCATAAAATTTATCATGGTATCAGAGCTTGACTAAGTCTCTTGGAGAGCATATTGATCTAAGAGCATATTATCCAAACTCTGTTAACTCTGTTATATTTTTCCATCGTGAAGAAGGATTCTTCCATAACAAAGAAGGCATTGATCGTAAGGGAAATTCGATCGAAGCCGAGATCTTTCACCAATCAAGTGAGAGAGAATTGATCCAAGAAATTGGATAGAGACATGGGTTTGAGTTTGAAGCACTAGACGGAATCAACCTGAGAAAGATTTCAGATCTTAGAAAGCTTTTAGATCTGCAGATCCTAAGCACAAATTTGTGAAGATACGTTTAACCAATAAAAGAGATTGTTGGAGCCATGAAGAAACTCCGACTATAGTTGGAGATTGTGAAGAAGGTTGATTCGCGTAAGGAAATCTGACTGAGCCACCAGCCGTGTGGTGTTGAAGGAAGGTTCAATCAGTGGAAGAAGCCATCTGAAGCAATTCTGCGTGAAGAGGAGTTGGAACACGTGAGAATACAGTCCACATGCAATTCTGCATGGAGAAGATAGAGCCGTGAAGGGATCCATGATTCAACAAATTTGTGGAGAAAGACCTTGCTGAAATCCAAGAAATCTGCTTGAAGAATATACAATGAGGACCATCCGTGTGTAGAAGGGAGGCTTTCTAAAAAAATCAAATCTTGGACTGAGCGCCAAAACTAGAAGAGAGATTTGAAAAAGAGAAGTTTGGTGTGAAGTTGTGTTACGCAGCATTCTTGTGCAACCTATTAGAAGTAGCAGAAGCTAAAGATTAAGATATCTAGATCTCATTTGGATTGAAAGTCCAAGCTCTTGCATTAAGGGGGTGCCAAACAAACCCTATATTTTTTTTTAGGGGCAATAAGGAAGAAAGGATGAGGACCTAAGAGAAGGAGTCAGTAGTCCTCAATGAGCCTCAACAGAAGGCGGATACACAAGTAATAAACCTCTTAGCAGCAGAGGATTAAGCACTTGAATCAAATTTTGATGAAGATTTGAAATTCATTGAGGATTGGCTTGCAAAGCCAAAAGAAGTTGTAGATAACAGCCTACATTCTGTAGTAGCAGAATCTGAAGAAAATGTAGGAGAAACTATGTACCCAATTGAAGAGTTGGAGGAAGAAATATGCAACAAGTATTTGCAGATTGGCTTGCAAAGCCAAAAGAAGTTGTAGATAACAGCCTACATTCTGTAGTAGCAGAATCTGAAGAAAATGTAGGAGAAACTATGTGCCCAATTGAAGAGTTGGAGGAAGAAATATGCAACAAGTATTTTGCAAGTGTTAAAGGAAACATTGAAGATGTTGTAGATCATTGATTTTACAACCAGAGTCATGGAAGAGAGCAATGCACTTTTGCACATCCCAGATACAAGAAGAAGAAATGGAAAAATTCATACAATAACAAGAAGAAGAGATGTCCAGAGGTTAAAGTCTGTAGCACGAAAAAGAAGAAAAGCATTGAAAGCTTCAAAGATTGGAGTAGAAAGTACAGAAAGAAGTTGCAGCAGCACATTGTCGCAAAGAAGGTCAAGATGAAGATGTTTTGTAAGCCTAACTGAGACATAGACCAACAAGCATTCTTTTTTAATAAATGCCCTTAGAGGCAATATGTTTTAGCAGCAGTAGTTAGATCATATGTTTAGTAGTAGTAATTAAGGGGGAGTGTTGGAGAACAGTAATTACTCCAAAGATTCTTAGTTAGAGTATAAGTGTTATTATTAGCACCGTAGTTGCACTCCAGTTGGAGTCTACCATTAATCTGTTACTTAGTTAAGTATCAGTTTAGAGAGTCTAGGTTTCACATGTAGAAGTGTTTAATAGAGGCATTCGGGTCCATTGTAATTATGAAGTTTCATGTGAATAGAAGAGCAACAACTCGTTCCCATAAAATTCATTTTATGGGAATAAGATGTTGCTCTTCTATTCACATGAAACTTCATAATTACAATGGACCCTAATGAAACTTCATTAATCAAGTGCAAATTGAGCATAAGATTAAGAGTGTGCATACAAGTAGATTGAAAGGCTATTGTATGATGTTACCAAAGGCAATCTCAATGTCAAATCTTCATAGCAGAAATGTCCAAGATGTGAAGATAATGTAAAACAAATATATACCCTTCAAACATATCAATTTAGGACAAGATAGAGAATCAATGCTCAACTCATAAGTGTCTGTACTGTTCAAACATATTGATTGGAGGCAGATATATATATTGTATATTAGTTATTTAGCATGCATTTGACAGAGATGTAGAGGACTGTTCATTAGTATGTACAATCAATAAACTAAATTGCCATAGCTACTCAAATTTGTCACAATGTTAGGCATATCATACTTACCTTAGTTTTCCATCCAAATGAAGGGTTACGACATGATACCATTTCAAGGCATTTTTATATAAATTGACATCCAAAATCATGATATGCGAAGATTGCCCTCTGCAGCACAATAAATAAATCAGAGAGGAGATGCTCTCACTATGACCAACTGATCATAATTCCTTTATCGATTAGAAGTTTGACTTAAGTAGAATATAAATACACCCATTTTTGTTGTTTCAATGGAATATTAACCACAAGTTTTAAAAGAATTATGGTCAAGTAATTATACACACTGGTTTACATTGCCTGGCAACGTAAATACTGTTTTTTCTCATTCACCATATATCAAGAGAATTGAGGAAACAGTCTGAATGCGGTCAATTTTTCCATGGATCATATAATCTATTATACCTCAGTATGTAAACATTTACATTTTGAAATGTGAATAAGAAGAGGGAAAAATTAAAAATAATTAGGTATATAACATTTTCGATATTTCAAAATAATAATGAAATGGGTTCACTAATACACAATGTTGATAAATTTGGATTTGACGTATGCATATGATAAATGGGTTCACTAATGCACATGCATATGTTAATAATAATTGGTCGGACGCTCAACTAGTCAGTTTAGGTTAATCTCTATTCAAATTGCTATGCTTACAAAGTGCTCCACTAATCTTAAACGGTAATAATTTCAAATCTACAATTTCATTATTACAAAATTACAATTTTATAATCCATTTAAATTATAAAATTTACAATTTAAATAATAAATTAATCAAATTATGAGACTTTTTATTTATAAAATTCTAACCAAAATATTGTTAACTTAATTTAAATTAAATATGTAAAGATAAAATACATCTTGAGTAACATTTAGAAGTCACCAAAATCTACAAATTGTATTTGTTTCTTTTGATACCAAAATCTACAAATTATTAGTCTTTCTTTTGATTTTATATAGGAAGTTATTGTCCAAAATTTTGATTATGGTTTATATAGCAAATTATATGATTTATATGTTGGCATGTTTGGATTTTATTTGGTCAAGTAATCCTTTTTGGATTTGTTTCTGTAGTTGCTTTGTTGAAGAGTACGAGGACCACTCTTAACGCTTCCTTGGGGGATTATCAGTCTGTTGATTCTGATCACATTTTAAAACAACTAAGGTAATTGGGCAATCCAGGATGAGGTATTTTTGAGTTTGCATTCTCTATAAAGTTTATTTTCAATGTCAAACATCAATTATTGTAATTTTATTGTTCATTAATAATGAAAAAATGCAATAGGTAAAATACTCCATGCAAGTGTGGTTGTTTGTAAGAGCACCAATATTGTTTGATGATTATATTCTTTAACTAAAACTAATTTGCAGGTTACCTATCCTAGTCCAAATCTTCTACAGGACTTATATTCATAAGATGACCTTCCGAAGGCTCTAGCACGGAATTTAAATCAGGGATCTCCAGTCATGAGGATGGATTTTCATCCTTTGCAGTAGACCATACTTTTAGGTGTGGCTTTGTTGTGTGATGATGTTTATTTTTCTTGTTTAGACTCTCGATCAATTCATATGATTAGGAATGCATATTCTGTCTTTAGAAGGCATGTTTGCTATGATTTTTCTGCATATTCGAAAAATTAGAGAATTTGTATGCTGCTAATATGTATCCATTGTTACTTTGGTCAAGTTGGTACACATCTGGGTGAAATTGGTATATGGAAATTAGGCTCATAGGAAAGACTAAATCACAAAAATTTCAAGGTTTGGGATCTTCGATCTTGCTCAGCTCCCATGCAGGTAACATATATGACCTCTACACCTCTATAGTCACAAGGAATTTTTTAGCATTGTTTTAGGACTGAGCACATTGTATATTGTAAACCTTTAATATGTTTCCTGGGCATGTGCAAGTTAATGAGGGTCACTTTTGGCACGTTAGATGCAATAGAAAACTGAAAAATCAGGCATCCCTCAACTTACATGGTTTTTTTGAGATACTTACAGAAGATATCTTGCATCGAGTAAAAAAGATGAAACGTAGGAAATCGAGTCACGTTTCCGATTATATAAGTTTTAAGTATTGAAAATTAACATAACTATGTCAAATTTCATGTTTTCTAACAATCATTTTTTTTTTGTCAAATGATAAGGTATATGTTTTTGTGGGTGCAGCCTTTCAATGTCTAAATCACGGTTTCGGGCTACAAAAATTGATAGACATGTATAGAACCCGTAGCACTAGTGCAGCGCTATTTTTCCAAAATTAAATGTTTAATTTTATTTTTTTAAATTATGTAAGTGATCAAACCTTGAGAACGGTACGCCAAATGTGGGTGCATCCTTTGAAGGTCTTAATGCAGTTATTTCAACTTGGATTTTTTATAGCATATAGAGGTCGGTGTCTACTAGTGCAGCATACAATTTTTTTTAAAAATGGTTGTGAAATGAAAAAGTTGCGGAATAAACACTAACAATATGTTTTTTGACTTAAGGAGTGATGACACAAGAAAAGTAGGAAATAAATAGAAAATCTCAATATATATATTTTTTAAATTACATATTTGGAATCTGCATAAAAAATTCTATCTATGCCTAAAATTTCATCAATAATGGTCATGTATGTCATGCTATAGAGAGTGGTGAAAAATAGGCATATTAAGAAAAATGGTGGAAATGTCTAATTAGCTATGGTTTAGTAAATTCCATAGCACGGGTTTGGTAAGTCCGAACCAACCACATAGGACTGTGGATGACACGCGGGTACGGGAGGAGTGGATGATTAGGTGCTCCGGAACGCGGACACGTTATGTTTAAATTCAAATAACACTCGTACGTTATATATAAATTCAAATTTTATTGTTTTCACGCTCAATGTTATACGAAACGTGTGCACATTTCTTATATAAAAAACACGCTAGTGTTCTATATATACATAACGCGCACACGTTATTATCTTCACAAAATAATGTTTTGAAGTGTTAGATGGAGATAAAGGGGGTGAGAGAAATATGATGGTGATGAAGATAATGAAGATGATGATGATGATGATGAATATCATGATGATCATGATGATGATGAAGACGGTAATGAGGATGTCGATGATGATGAATATGACGATGAGGATGATGAAGATTAAGATGATGGTGATGATGCTGAGGATGATGATGATGATGATGATTGATCATCATCATCATCCTTTTCTTTATCATAACCATCATCATCATCATCATCATCATCATCTTCATCTTCATCATCCTCATCGTCATATTCATCATCATCTTCATCATCATCCTCATCCTCATCACCATATTCTTCATCATCATCGTCATCTCCATCTTCCTCCTCCTCCTCATCATCATTGTGGTCATCATCACCATCATATGCATCGTCATCATCATCATCATCATCATCATCATCATCTTCATCATCATCATCACCATCTTCATCATCATCATCATCCTCATCATGATATTCATCATCATCATCATCCTCATCATCATCATCCTCATCATCATCCTCATCATCATCGTATTCATCATCATCATCATCATCATCATCATCATCATCGTCATCACTCTCTCTTCCCTGGTTTTACACCTCTCTCTCTCTCTCTCTTTAAACCCCCTCTCCCTCTCCCTAACCTCTCCCCCATCCCTAACCATCCTACTCTTTTTATCTCTTTGCTACGCCCCCTAGCCCAAAACACCCTCCTCTCTATCTCTCTCCCCTCCTCTCCCTAGCCCTTACTAACTCAGGCTCACTCAGTCTCTCTCTCTCTTCCCTACACCTCCACCTACCTCTAACCACACCTCCCATCTCTCTTTCTCGCTCCCTACAACTAACACCATCTCCTCTCTCTCTCTCTCTCTCTCTCTCTCTCTCTCTCTCTCTCTCTCCTCCCCCAACCATTACTAACACCCTTTCTTAGTCTTTCTCTCTCTCTCCCCCTCACTAACCCCCCTCATAGCCCCTTACCCCTAACTAACCCCCCCTCCTAGCCACTTACCCCTAACTAACCACCCCCCATCTCTAATCCTTAATCCCCTAACGCCAAATCCCTATTTAACCTCCTAACCCATATAAACTATTAAATAAACTATTGAATAAGGTTTTGATGATTACAATAATGCTAGCGCATTTTTGCATGAAGAAGCACTCTCTCGTTTTGTGCAAGTAGGCGTTATTTAGCCGTGCACCAAACATATTAAATGTCTAGGATTTTTTTATGATTATAGAAACGGACGTGCGTTTTGCTTGTCCATAACGCTAGCGCGTTATGTGTGTACATAACGCTAGCACGTTTTGTCTGTGCAAAAATTCAGCTGAATGCTTTTATACCCGAAATCTTGCGTCTTGTCTTCCCATCTCCCATACAGCAGAATACTTCACATTGAACATTCAAGGCAATTGAGGAAGCTCAAGACACTCTATGTTCACAATCAACAAGCTTGGAGAGGATTCTACACTTAGCATTTGGAATTGAGGATTCCACATTCACAATTAGCAAGCTTCAATAGGACTCTACATTCACAATTTTAAGCTTCAAGAGGATTCTACATTCACAATTTCAAGCTTCAAGGGGATTCTACATTCACAATGTCAAGCAAGCTTGATGAATCTATATGAACACAATTGAAAAATAATCTACATTCACTATTGAGCAAGCTTGAAGAATCTATATTCACAAATGAATAATTTTCTATATTCACAAGTAAGGTAGAAACTTTACTTTCACATTTGAGCAAGATTGATGAATCTATATTCACAATTGAGGAAGTATCTATATTGACAATTGAGCAAGCTTGAAGAACCTATATATTCACAATTGAAAAATAATTTGGATATTTGAATAGTTGAGCACACCTCTAGAATCTATTTTCTTAGTATTTCTCATTGTGGTCATGGGGAATTTACGTAATCGAAAAAGGAAATCGGCAAGGAAAGAGAAGCCTCAAGAGACCATGAAAGAAGTTAGAGAAAAGAAAAGATTGGACATGTGGAATTGAAGGCATTCCATGGAAACTCATCCAATTCCAACCGTAGATTATTCCACGGTCGTTCCTATCCATCCACCTCAAGAAAAACGAAGAAATTCACTAAAGGGGACCTTAATTTCAACAACATTTGATGAACAAGCACCCAACATTTCAATTCCCACATCAGGTCAACCTCAGAATATGGTAGTGAATGACTTGTTGGGTAATGGTTATACAAGCAACGAAGTTAGAGAGGCATTGAGTAGAGGATTTACAATGGAAGAAGCAAATGTTATGGAGACCGTCCAAGAGAATGAAAGACAAGAGGCTCCTATTGAAACGTCGGAGTGTCATGTTGATGTTGTACATGCTCCAGTTCCAACACCCTTACCTCCATTAGCAACTGCACGTTGAAGAGCTCTGAAATGTATACAGATTGATGAAACTCTCATTAGTTCACTTGAAGGTACGTTGTCTATACGTGCTATTTCTTATCAAACTCGACAAATACTTGATAAATTTTTTGATTCTAAATGTGATGGGAACAAGTGAAAATTATTTTTATCATTGTTAAAATCTAGGTCTATGGTTGTTGTTAGAAGAACGTTAAAGATAAAGATGACCAAAAAGTTAGAACCAAGTTCTCACATTGTTAAAAGTTTAGTAGATGCATTTAGTACAATTGGAAAGAAATCTCACTCAAAGGATTGCAATGCGGCTCGTTGTGTTTTGTCTCAATCAATCATGAACAAAAACACTAGCGCACTTTGTTTTCTTAAACCTACATCCAAAACTATTAATTTCAATGTGAAGACACTTCGTAGGTATTGTGTTAGAAGAGAACAACTTGAAACCGGTCAAACAGATGTTTGGGCCTTCATTGGCAGGTTGCCATGCTTTGATATGAAGCTCATTGATGCGGTAAAGGATTAGTGCAAGCATTTTGGCATGACAACACTAGACCTTCTTCCAACCAAAAATATGTATTCAAATTGAGAAGGGGTTCAAAGGATCGTGAACCACACATTAAAAATTTTCTTGATATGACACAAAAATAATTATATGAAAGATTTAGGAATGAACGTAACGAACTTGACTTGGGCCAAATATCCTTTGAAAAATGCAAACCATGGTATGTTAAAATAAACACAATTCGTAACACATGTTGTTGTTGATACCACATTGAGTATGGTTACTATTATGACACATATACATATAATTTTTGTGTATTGCATAACACTCTTGTGCAGGAATGCTCAGCTACATTACCACTGATGCCATCTAGAGAATTTATTCATATCATTTTGTGCAGCAAGCCAAACAATTGCACATTTTATCAAAAAACTTGCATAAATGGGACATGCCTAGGGTGTGGTGGATTAGAATTTTTGGAAAAATTCATACATGTGACTGATGAGCATGAACTTGGGAGGAAGGAGGTGAAATTGCAGTCATTCAAATATGTCACGTATGATATTGATGGAGGGAACGAAAGAAAAAAAATACAATTGGTCACTTCTCAGGTTGGTAATGAGCTATTGGATACTATTTTTTCTTCAGATTGCAATTTCATATGTAACAATCTATTGATATATGTCTTTATTGTTGATCTACCAGGTACGTGTTTGCGACTTCATGGAGGAATTCCTTGAAAAGACACAACAGTATGTAAAGCATGTGCATGTGGCTCCTTGGCAAGATGAGCAGTTTAGAACGTGTAGGGATACATTTCCTATTGGGACTACACTGTCAGTGGTTGATTTTGCGGAAAACTACACTCTTCAACCACAAAATGAGATTGAGAGTCAATACCATCACTCAGACCAGGTCATCCTAATGGTCCATTTCACCTATAGACATGGGGCAGATAGTACTGAAGACAACAGGGTTATATTGAAGGAGTATCACTTCTACATAAGTGATGCCAGGTGTCACGACTTGGATTTTGTACAACACAACTTTCAAATGTTCTACAATCACTTGAAGGATAATAGTATACAAATGGAACAATATTGGATTTGGTCTAACGATTGTGTAGGGCAATTAAAAAATGCCTGTGTCTTCCAATGGTTGTGTTGTTAATTTTTCGATAATTTCATTCAATATTATCTAGGATCACTAAGAGAATAACAAGCACGACATAACAATCACGAGAGACAATGGACACAAAACATTTCACCGGGGAAAACCAAGAAGGAGAAAAACCCGGCAACTTCCTCAGAGATAGAATAAGCCCCAATACAAAGATCACAAAGATCAATCCCCAAAAGATAGATGTCTCCAGTAGCTACTCCTCCTCCACTTGTGCGCACTCCTCTCTCTCAACTATGCGAGTTGGATGAGTGAGTGAATGAATAGAATGAGACACACACACTCTCTATTTATACAATGACTTGACCTTCCTTTAACCCTAACTGGGCCGACTTCCTAAGGAAGCCTAATAACCCATCCACATGACTCATACAGGGCCAACCCCACACAGGTGGTCTAATAACCCATCAAATATAAGTTACAACACTTACAATGTAACTTGCGACACTTGCAAATACAAATGACGACACTTCCAACCGAAGAAATAATACATCTCCGTTAGGGATACAATAAAGTACAAATGTAATATATAAGTGAATATCTTCCGAAGTTACAAATACATCAACACTCCCTCTTAACTAGGAAGGTATTCTCTTAACACAGGTCAGCAATACACATACGCAAAAGTCTTCAATGTTGGAGCTAGATCATCGTTACTGGATCACGGAGCATCATCGTCACTGCTGTTGTACTCGTCATCTCGATCACTGGGCTATCTCTCAATTCTTCTCGTCATACGAAGTTCTATAGAGACATCCCTTTTTCATGATGGATGTAGGCCTAGCCTCCTGTAGGTCTTCATCATCTCTGTGAGCTGGCCATCCTATGGAATCCTCAGGGTTGATTATGTGCATCAACAGGACCTCAAAAGAGCATCCCAAGACTGATTACGAGCTTATTGCTCAACCTATCGGATCTCCCAGGGAGCTATTACATTTGACCTCCACAAAACCTTAAAAGAGTGTCTTGCGATCTGCAAGCTCTCTAAATAGCATCCTAGGACTGATTACGAGCTTACTGCTCAACCTATTGAATCTCCAGGACTAATTACATGTGGTCTAGAAAAACCTCGAAAGAGAATCCCAGGACTGATTATGAAGTTACTGCTCAACCTATCGGATCTCCCAGGGAAAAATGATATGCCACAGACAAAACCTCGAAAGAGCATTTTCCATATCTCCTAGGGAGCTATTATATTCCATAGGAAAAACCTCACAAGAGTATTTGCAAATCTCCCAGGGCGCTATTATATGTCCCTCCAAGCAAAAACTCGAAAGAGCATTTTCCAGATCTCCCAGGGAGCTATTATATGCCATAGGAAAAACCTCACAAGAGTATCTTCAAATCTCCCAGGGCTCTATTATATGCTTATCACACAACTTGTCCATGGCCATGGAGTATCATCCTGATACTCATGATCCTCCTGATCATTCTTGCACGGAGCATCATCTCGGTGCTCATGATCATACTGATCATCTTCATATAGTACATCATCTGGATGCACATCATCATCATATGATCATCCTAATAATCATCATAGAATCGTCCTGATGCATATCATTTGGACCATCGTCTTGATTCTCATCACACATGATCAACTTGATCATTATCATACATAGAAACATCCGGAGCATTGTCTTGATGATCATCACACATCGCTTACATCCATAGCCATGGGAAGGATCCTCCTACCACCATGCTTGGAATGGATCCTACAAATGTGTCCCATCACTTCCTCCTCAAAGTATCTTCTATCTGAAGAACACCAAGCCTCTCTCTAAAGTACTCGAACTTCACTCTCGCTAGTGGTTTGGTCAACAAATCTGTAATTTGCTCATCCATCGCAACATATAGGAGCTTCATTGCTCTTATCTGCACCATATCCCTGATATAGTGATACTTGATCTCGATGTGCTTCGACATGTCATGAAACACCGGGTTCTCTGACAACTTCACACAACTCTGGTTGTCACAATAGATACAAGTAGCATCCAACTGGAGATCAAATAAATCAGATAGTAGCTTCCTTAGCCATACTGCCTCACAACTAGCTGAACAAGCTGCGACATACTCTACTTCGGTCGTACTCAGTGCTATGCAGGATTTCTTCCTACTAAACCAAGAGATCACACCTGATCCCATACTGAAGCAACACCCTGAAGTGGTCTTCCTATCTGTAGCACTGCCTACCCAATTTGAATCAACATAACCCTCCAGGTTAAACTTTTGATTCTCATCATACTTGAGCCCATAATCAACCGTACCCTTGAGGTAACTCAAAATATGCTTTACAACAATCAAGTGAACATGTCTAGGCTCCTTTAGGAACTGGCTCAAGGTGTTCACCGCAAAGAAAATATCCGGTCTCGTGTTCGTTAGGTACATCAAGGACCTAATCATCCGACGATACATCGTGGCATCAATTGACTCTGATGAAGCATCACTTAATAGCTTCAGGTTCGATTCCATAGGTGTGGCCATGGCCTTGCAGTCCATCATCCTGAACCGCTTCAGGATCTCTACTGCATACTTCCCTTGTCTAAGGAAGATTCGATCTGCACTCTGCCACACCTCCATACCTAGAAATTAATGCATCATACCCAAGTCCCTCATCTCGAACTCGGAAGCAAGCTTCCTCTTCATGTCGGCAATCAACCTATCCTCACCTGTCACAAACAGGTCATCCACATACAGTAGGAGTATCACTGGATTTCCTTCCTCAACCTTGTAGTAAAGGTTGGAATCCACTTTACTCTTGGTAAAGCCCAAAATGGATAGGAATCTATCTATCCTTCCATACCATGTCCTGGGTGCTTGCTTCAAGCCATACAAGGCTTTATTTAACTTGCACACAGATGACTCCCTGTCATGTGTCTCAAAACCAAGTGTATGCTCCACATACACTTCCTCTTTGACTACACCATTCAAGAAAGTTGTCTTCACATCCATCTGGTGTATCTTCCACTTCATTAGTGCAGCCAGAGCAAGTACTATTCTGATGGAAGTGTATTTGGCTACAGGTACAAAAGTCTCTTCATAATCTATCCCCTCTTTTGGCAGAAGCCACGAACCACAAACCTTGCCTTTTATTTCTCTATGCTGCCATATGCAACATGCTTGATCTTGTAGATCCACTTGGAAGTCACCAAAGACTTCCCTTCTGGTCTTGGGACCACATCCCAAAAATCATTCTTCATGATCAACTGGTATTCCTCGACCATGGCTTCCTTCCATTCTTTCTTTTCTATTGCTTCTTCATAACTGGAAGGTTCTTTGTTCATTATGTCACAGAGTAAGGAAACATAGCCGGTGTGTGACCTTGTCCTTTTTCTTTCTTTGTGTTCCTCCTCTAGAATACCATACCTTTCTGCATCTTGGATGAGCGCTCTAGCCCATGCTGGTTTCCTCTTGTGAGAGTTCTTCTCACGGGGTGGATCTACAGGTTCTTGTGGATCTTCTATTTCACGATCCACTTCTGGAATTGCTTCGTTCATAGCGGTGTCTTGTATTCTAGGTACTCTTGGTTCTTCATTGTCTTCAACAGGTGTCTTCCTTGATTTGATGTATGTTGAGTCTTCATCAAAAGTCACATCCCTGCTGATGTCAATCTTCTTGAACCCTAGAAAGTAGATTATGTATGCCTTCGAGCTTTCACTGTAACCCACAAATATACCCTTCTTTCCCAAGGGATCTAACTTCATCCTCTTTTCTTTTGGAACATGTGTATATACTAGACAACCAAATATCCTGAGATGGCTAACTTCTGGTTTCTTACCAGAGAAAACTTCTTCTGGTGTCTTGTTATCATTGTGAGGTGTTCTGTTTTGCACATATACAGCTGTCCTTGATGCTTCTTCCCATAGGTGCATGGGTATATCTTGGTCATGAAGCATTGCCCGTGTTGCTTCCATGATTGTTCTATTCTTCCTTTCTGCAACCCCATTTTGTTGTGGATTGTAAGGAGTGGTCAACTCCCTCTTGATCCCTGAATCATTGCATAACTTCTTGAAGTCTCCTGAAGTGAACTCTCCGCCATTGTCAGATCTAAAGGTCTTGATCTTCTTATCATTTTGGTTTTCTATCAAGGATTTGAATTCCTTGAACTTATCAAACACTTCATCTTTATTCTTCAAGAAATAAACCCAAGTCTTCTTAGAGAAATCATCAATGAAAGAAACATAATATACATACCCACTCAAAGAACTGGATGACATTGGACCACATACATCAGAGTGGATAATCTCCAAGATTCCTTTTTCCTTTGTTTCATTGCTTGGAAATGCCTTCTTTGCATTCTTTCCTTTTGCACATCCTTTGCAAACACCTTCATGCTTTGACTGGATTTCAGGAAGACCTTCTACTGCTTTTCTTGCAATTGGTAGTGCTCTATAGTGCACATGTGCAAGTCTTCTATGCCAAAGTTCACTTGGCTCCATGGATTCATGTACCATGGCATGTTCAGTTTGTCCCTTCAATTTGTACAATCCTCCCTCTTTCTCTCCAATCACTACTGCATCATCTATGGTCTTGCCTTTTGGCCACATAAGTACTTTGCAATCCACAAATGCAACTCTCATTCATTTTGCATCCAAATATGATATGGAGAGAAGGTTCTTCTTGAGTCCAGGTACATATAGAACATCTTGCATCTTTAAAGACTTCCCAGAGTCTAGCTTGTAGGAGGCTTCACCACTTCCTTTTATAGGGTATTGATAGTCATCCCCAATTTTCGCCTTATGAGGTGACTCATGTTCAGATAGGTCCATAATAGATTCTTTAAATACCGTCATATGTTTGGAAGCCCCACTATCAATAAGCCAATCATTACACTCGTGTGTAACAGTACCTGTGAGAGCAGAGATTAGAACATACTCTTCGTCACTTGAAGAGTCTTCACTTTCTACCTTAGTCTTGTTTCTGGGAGGTTCATCATCCTCAATAGCATGGGCATGAGATATATTCTTGTTGCTCTTCTTCTTCTTGTTGTTGGAGCTCTTTCTGTTCTTGGGACATTCTGAGGCAAAGTCTCCCTTCTCATTACAAGTGAAGCATCTCAAATCTTTCTTCTCTCTTTGATGGTGGTGTGAAGATCTCTTGTGATAAGATTGCTCCCTCTTGAACTTACTTCTCTTGGTGTGTGCTGTGAGAGCTTGATCTTCATTTCCCATCTTTTCTTATCGAGCCACAAGCCTATCTTCTTCTTGTGAACATTCCTCCCACAGTCTACTGAAAGAGATCAATTTTTTTCTTGCACAGATACCTTGGATGAAGGAGTCCCATGACCTAGGTAGGCCATTCAATGTGGTCATCACAATTTATCCATTCTCCACTACTTCATCCACAGCTTCAATTTGTTCTTTGATTTAAGAGACCTTAGTAAAGTAGGATTGGATGGTCTCTCCATTCTGGATCTTTACCCCTTTCAATTGGTTCTGCAGAGTCATCTTCTGATTTATATTCTTTCCTTCAAACAAATTGGTCAAGGAGTCAAACATCTCCTTAGGTGTCTTTAGGGAAGACACATGGGGTATGAGATGGTCTTTGATAGAATAAAAAATGATTCTCTTGGCCTTGACCAAGTTATTCTTGTGTAAGGCCTTAGCCTCATCTCCCTCTAGAACTGGAACCTCTTCACTTATGTAGGTGTCAAATTCATTCTCTTCTAGGATTAACCCAATCCTATACTTCCATGCTCGGAATTTATGAGCTCCTTCAAGCTTATCCTCAAGCTTGGTGTGGTGAGACATCTTAATGAGAAACTCAAATGGAAATAAAATATTTAGGTCTTACCACTTGATTTGCTGAAACTGGATCTCGAGCTGGATTAGGGTTTGTCAGAGAAGCCTAAAAATTCAAAATTTGAATTTCAAATTTCTGATTGGATGGAAATATGCACCTTGATGAGCTGATCAAGCTGGCATACTTCAATTTTGAAATCTGTAAAATTTGACCCCTCAAAATTGACTTTGAAACTTTCAGATCTGCAGTTTCTAGTTTTATGGTTTTCTGGTCAAAATCCCGAACTAGGGTTTGATAGTGCCCGGGGTTCTACCCAGCCAAAACGTTCGATCTTGGTCTCTAAACTTTGATTTTTCTGAGGAGCATCCAGTCGTAGTCTTAGATTCCAAAAAATCCAACTTTCTCCGAAACCCTAATTTCCCGCAGTAGTGACGGGCCAAAAAATGAAAATGCTCAGAATTGAATTATGTCTCGACATAAAGATGAGCCCTTGCTAGGAGAGTCTAGCCTCCTGCCTTTGATGAACTGTGGAGAGAAACCCAAAAATTAAGAAGCCCTAGCTTTCGCAGCTGCACATTGTCTTCTTCTTAGTACCGCTTTGATACCATGTTAATTTTTCGATAATTTCATTCAATATTATCTAGGATCACTAAGAGAATAACAAGCACAACATAAAAATCACAAGAGACAATGGACACAAAGCATTTCACCAGGGAAAACCAAGAAGGTGAAAAACCCCACAACTTCCTCAGAGATAGAATAAGCCCCAATACAAAGATCACAAAGATCAATCCCCAAAGATAGATGTCTCCAACAACTACTCCTCCTCCACTTGTGCGCACTTCTCTCTCTCAACTATCCGAGTTGGATGAGTGAGTGAATGAATAGAATGAGAGACACACACTCTCTATTTATACAATGACTTGACCTGGCTTTAACCCTAATTGGGATGACTTCCTAAGGAAGCCTAATAACCCATCCACATGACTCATATAGGGCCAACCCCACACAGGTGGTCTAATAAACCATCAAATATAAGTTGTGACACTTGCAAATACAAATGACGACACTTCCAACCGGAGGAATAATATGTCTTCGTTGGGGATACAATAAAGTACAAATGTAATATACAAGTGAATATCTTCCGAAGTTACGAATACATCAACATGTGTATGCTCCACAAAATGCACAAGGTGCCACATATTTGGAACTATTTTGAGACCGGACATGGTAAAGGTGAACATGATGGGCAGGTGTGTGCATAAAGATTGCATTACGCAGGCAAGAAATGAAGTTCACAGATGGACCTATCATCCTAGATGCAAAAACCATCATTGAATGGTGTGCTTTAGTCATGGGGGAGGGAGCAAGAAGGCATGAAGATCACTCAACCAGGAAAGCACATGTACATAGATATTTTTGGGAGGTGGTGGATGTAGATCGATCACAGTTATATGTGTGCAAGACCATCCAAGGAACTCATGCATTTCATTCAGTTAGAACGTCGGACAATGCTATACTTGAAATGTGGACAAGGAAATTGGCATGTCTTTTTTCTCCATGCAGTAGTGGTGAATGGGATGAATGTGAATCCATGGATTAGGTTGATAGGTGGGACCATGTATCACTCCCCATTGGTCGATGGATAGCTACAGAATTATCCCAGTTGGAGGAGTACCAATCAAGTATTTCACCAGACTATGATCACATATTAGATCTCGTATAACCAGGTTCGATTAATATTTTTCTATTTTTGAAAACTAGTTGTGTCTAATTAGCTGTGTATATTTTTGATATTTTTGACTACTAGTTGTGTCTAATTAGTTGACTGCAATGTTGGAACTATATTTTCTCTAGGGCACATATACGCAGTGGTTTCCCCGAGATGCAATGCATGGCACACTGACTATTGGTTGGCACGTTTTTTAGAGGGGAAGCAAACCCTAAATGTCCCATTACGGGACTCTGAGGCCAATGATTTTCCGATTGGGTCGATGGTTATAAAGGGGGAATATTTTAACCAGGTTTCCCACTCAGCAAATAGAAAAGGGTATACATATGAATATTATAGACCAGGTGAGATTGTATACCATTATTTAAACTTAGTTATTGGCACAAACCTCCAGCTGCAAACAATTCCAAGGAAGAACTCATCAAAGGCACAATACTTATTGCCTTATTCCGAGCATGAGAGGTTAAAGGAAACCATTGGTATTCGAGGTGATCCTGATGGTCTAGTCGAATGACCATAGGTAGGTAATCTGGTATGTGGTTTGCATGTTTTATTGTGTACTTTCTTATAGGTATGTGGTGTACATGTATGCTATGATTTTGTTTCGTGGTCTCATTGAGTATTGACATTAATATTTTGACAATTGCAGCCATACATTGATAGCTTGATAGATTGATAAATTGCATAGACTTGGTACAACTTGATAAATTGCACAAGTTTCGTCGTGGATTTGTTTTCTTTGTTTTTTTCTCCCATCTAAGTAAACCATAATATCTACATCCTCATGCCCATTTTAATGCTCACTAGCACCATCACCATCTTCATGCTCATTATCATGGTTAGATACCTAATTTCATCACCCAAAAACCTAGAAACCTAGACGCCCAAGACTTGATCATGGTGTCCATATTCAACTTGAATTCCAAATACTCCTATGAGAGGGATTCTGTCATGGTGTTTCAGCTCAAGAATGTTAAGTTTGGAATTAAATCCATTGCCCCCCCAACCATGTTTATTCCTCAACACTTATTTATAGTGCACAAAACCTAAAAGTTCAAACTCATAAAAAGTTTGCATGAGAGTTTATGGACAATGCGCTTATGTTGGTCTATCCCAAACACACTTTCCAAAACTTACAACATTCAAATTTGTTGCTTGGTTTGGTTATTATGCCTGAGGATTAATGTTCCATCTCTCCTTGAGACACTTTACCTAAATGAAATTAGAGGAATGAAATGAAAATTGTGCATTGAAAGGATATTTCATTAGTTGCAATACATCTATTCCATAACAAATGTAAATTGTGCATTGAATTAATGCCTAGATCTGTTGATGTTTAGTAAGATTTTGTTGCTTTAACAAGAGTGTTAGCATAGCTTTAGAAGGGAAACGCTAGTTTCCAATATGGGCCTACAAGATGACACCTAGGCCATGGGATTGGTAGAGAGGGGCACCCCTAGCACTATCCCTATGTCCTAAATCCAATGGAGTTGATGTTTTGTTGATCCAATCTAGGTCATCATTCTATGGCTCGTTCTGGCTCGCATCCAAAAGCCCTTTATGGACACCTGCTAGGTACCTACCGAGGGCATAGAATTCTAACCGTTCAACAAAACCGGGTTTCTAGGAGTCCTGCAAGTGTGTCTAGGAAGGTTGAGTCGGGAACGTTAGCCATAAGTGCCTGGTGGATGATTTTTCAAATTTGACCCCCGTGTGAAAAAAATGCACACTCCCTTACTGAGCAAAAACCTAGTTTCCAGGATGGGCCTACAAGATGACACCTGGGCCATGGGATCGGTAGAGAGGGGCACCCTAGCACTATCCCAATGTCCTGAATCCAATGGAGTTGACAGTTTGTCGATCCGAGACACGGTCATCATTCTATGGATCCTTCTGTCTCGCATCCAAAAGGGCTTCAGGGACACCTACTGGATACCTACCGGGGGCATAGAATTGCAACCGTGCAACAAAAATGGGTTCCAGGGAGTCCTGTAAGTGTGTCTAGGAAGGTTCCAGCTGCGAACGCTAGCCATAGTGCCCGGTCAATGATTTTTCAAATTTGACCCCAATGTGCAAAAATTACACACTCCCTTATTGAGCAAAACCCTAGTTTCCAAAATGGACCTACAAGATGACACTTGGGCCATGGGACTGGCAGAGAGGGGCACCCCTAGCACTATCCCGATGTACTGAATCCAACGGAGTCGACGATTTGTAGATCCGAGCCATGGTCGTCATTCTATGGCTCATTCTATCTCCCATCCAAAAGGCCTTCAGGGACACCTACTGGGTACCTACCAGGGGCATAGAATTCCAACCGTGCAACAAAACTGGGTTCTGGGGAGTCTTGCAAGTGTTTCTAGGAAGCTTCCAGCTGGAAACACTAGCCATAATTTCTCGGTGGATGATTTTGCAAATTTGAAGACCGTGTGCAAAACATGTACACTCCCTTACTGAGCAAAACCCTAGTTTCCAAGATGGGCCTACAATATGACACTTGGGCCATGGGACCCATGGATAGGGGAACCCATAGCACTGTCCCAATGTCCTACCTTTATGGCCTACCCACCTGAAATTTTTAACCGTCGAAACTAACCCAATGGAGTCACAGGGGTATTATTTCTCAAATTCATTTAAGCGGGTTGAGTGGAGTATTTCAGTCTTTTCAGGACCCAGACTAGCCAGTTGGTCGAGTCTTCTTGCACATCATCGATATCTCGGTCCAAAATTTATGTGATTTTAAATGAATTTCCTCAATGATTTTGAATGTGATTTTATGTGAATTTCAACCATCGTCCAAGTGGCTTGCGTATGCATCTAGAGTTTAATTTTAATCATTCATGTCACGTCCAATTGAATTTTAATGGAGTCCGGGTTCCCATGCTCCCATCAAATTAGGCCCATCACTGAATGAAATGAAGCTAGATAAGGTGTTGACTTTAAATCATTCATGTCATGTCCAATTGAATTTTGATGGAGTTAGTGAAGCTATCTAATGCAGTCTTTGATTGTTACTCTATGGAAGATAAATTAGGCCCATGACTAAATGAAGCTATATAATTCTATGGCAATCACATTAGGCCCATTACTAAATGAATCTATCTAATGCAATAGTTGTCGGTTAATCTACGATACTAGGGTTTTGCTCAGTAAGGGAATGTGCAATTTTTGCACATGGGGTCAAATTTTCCAAATCATCCACCGGGAACTTATGGATAGTGTTCCCAGCTGGAACATTCCTAGACACATTTGTAGGACTTCCCGGAACCCTGTTTTGTTGCATGGTTGGAATTCTATGCCCCCGGTAGGTACCCAACAGGTGTCCCTGAAGGCCTTTTGGATGCGAGACAGAACGAGCCATAGAATGGCGATCGTGTCTCAGATCGACAAACCGTCGACTCCATTGGATTTAGGACATTAGGATAGTGCTAGGGGTGCCCCTCTCCGCCAGTCCCATTTCCTAGGTGTCATCTTGTAGGCCCATCTTGGAAACTAGGGTTTTGCTTAGCAAGGGAGTGTACATTTTTTGCACACGGACGTCAAATTTGCAAAATCATCCATCGGAAAATTATGGCTAGTATTCCCAGCTGGAACCTTCCTAGAAACACTTGTAGGACTCCCCGAAACCCTGTTTTATTGCACGGTTTGAATTCTATGCCCCCGGTAGGTACCCAGTAGGTGTCCCTGAAGGCCTTTTGGATGCGAGACAGAACGAGCCATAGAATGATGACTGTGGCTCATATCGAGAAACTGTCAACTTTGTTGGATTCAGGCCATCGGGATAGTGCTAGAGTGCCCCTCTCTGTCGGTCCCATGGCTCAGGTGTCATCTTGTAGGTCCATTTTGGAAACTAGGGTTTTTCTGAGTAAGGGAGTGTGCAATTTTTGCACATTGGGGTCAAATTTGCAAAATCATTGACCAAGAACTTATGGCTGGCGTTCCCAGATGGAAACTTCTTAGACACACTTGCAGGAATCCCCATAACCCGGTTTTGTTGCACGGTTGGAATTCTATGCCCTCGGTAGGTACCCAGTAGGTGTCCCTGAAGGCCTTTTAGATGCGAGACGGAATGAGCCATAGAATGACGACCATAGCTCGAATCAACAAAAATTAAACTCCATTAGATTCAATTCATCGGGATAGTGCTAGGGGTTCCCCTCTCTGCTGGTCCCATGGCCCAAGTGTCATCTTGTATGCCCATCTTGGAAACTAGGGTTTTGCTCAGTAAGGGATTGTGCATTTTTTGCACACGAGGGTCAAATTTGCAAAATCATCCACTGGTCACTTATGGGTAGCATTCCCGGCTGGAACCTTCCTAGACACACTTGCAGGACTCCCTGAAACCCTGTTTTGTTGAATGACTGAAATTCTATGCCCCCAGTAGGTACCCAGCAGGTGTCCCTAAAGGTCTTTTAGATGTGAGACGGAACTAACCATAGAATGACGACTGTGGCTCAGATCGACAAACTGTCAACTCTGTTGGATTCAGGACATCGGGATAGTGCTAGGGATTCCCCTCTCCACTAATCCCATGGCCCAGGTGTCATCTTGTAGGTCCATTTTGGAAACTAGGGTTTTTCTCAGTAAGGGAGTGTGCAATATTTGCACATTGGGGTCAAATTTGCAAAATCATCGACTGAGCACTTATGGCTAGCGTTCCCTGCTAGAACCTTCCTAGACACACTTGCAGGACTCCCTGGAACCCAGTTTTGTTGAACGGTTGGAATTCTATGCCCCCGGTAGGTATTCAGCAGGTGTCCCTGAAGGCCTTTTGGAGGCGAGACGGAACCAGCCATAAAATGATGACCATGGCTCAGATCGACAAACCGTCAACTCTGTTGGATTCAGGACATCGGGTTAGTGCTAGGGGTTTCCCTCTCCGACGGTCCCATGGCCCAGGTGTCATATTGTAGGTCCATTTTGGAAACTAGGGTTTTTCTCAGTAAGGGAGTGTGCAGTTTTGCACATGGGGGCCAACTTTAAATTTTTTTATTTTGATTCTAGAACTAGACATTCAAAGAGTGGAAATCAAACCTACCACACTGCACCCTTGGTATATTTCTATGTCCTTAGTGTGCCGCGTCATTTAACAACTCCTTAGTGTTCCACTAGATTTGGATTTTGAGTATTTAATGTCATTTTTAAGAATTCAAAGTTCCAAATAAAAAATGGAGGCAATGTTTCATCGATGATATCCCTCTGATGCTTGATATCTTTGTTAGATCAAAGTCACCATGAAACTTTGCCATCAAGCTATGGGGGAATACTTTCCAAATCACAATGAACAACCATTACATCATCGTTTGTATCAATCAAGAACATTCAATTTTAAATACATTTTCGTATGAGGATAATCCATCCTTTTTACAAACATAGGACCACAAACGTCTTATTTTCCTTCATCAAAACAACATTATCAAGGAATACCATTAAACTAGTTAGGTATTTCATTTTCCATGGATTTTGTATGATTACTTTTGCATTATGACAAGTGGAAAATGGATGTATGAAAGAGGTAAAGAACAAACCAGGGTCTTACATACTAGAGTTTAGTAAGGATAGGGTTTATATCTTCAACGATTTTATGAGAGTGAATTCATGACCAGCTATTGGTTAGCATATTGGAACAAACTAGGGTATATTTGTTACATATATTTGACTATATGTACATGAAGGCCCAATGAATTTTATCACCCTTTACTTCATGTGTTCCTTGCCATTGTACTTGATACTTTGCCATTATTTTTAGCATGCTAGAGTAGGCACACGTCAACCGAACTGCATAAATGCTTGTGTACGTAGTGTTTGATGAAATACAGTAGCATTGATGAAATGTGTAGCATCTATTAGACTTCCTCTTAGTTTCTGAAAATGTCATAGGATTACATTGATGATATGCATAACATGTTACTATTATGACAGAGGTTATTCAAATATATTTTGCTTATTTCATGCATGTGCTAAGTTCATTGAACTGTTGAAAGATATTATTAGTTTTTTCCATTAAGATAATGTTTTCATAACACAATGGCGAGATGTTACTTGATCAATGCAATAAATGTAAGAGAATAAATATTGCTTAAAATGTATTTATATAAATTTCAATAGCATAATTTATCAATTTGTGGTTCAGAGATAAATCATCACAAGCACAAGTGGAAACTCAAGAGAGAATATGGAATATATTGTATCATGCATTGATAGTCGAATGTTTGTAATACAAAATATGGCAGTGTAGCCGACCCTCAAATGGCTTGTCAATGTACATATATCCCTAAGTACAACAATGTGTACATGTACATGTCAACATACATATACACAAGACCATGCAACATCAAAAATCAATCTTTCGCTTGTTTTTCCCCGACTTTCCTCTATCGACCATCTCCCTGGGATCGCTCTGCATCTCAGGAGTCTGCAAAAAAAAATCATTATTTTTATCAAATAATTGCACTAATACCCTACCATTAACAAAATTAAAAAATTAACTTCTGGACAAATTATTTATGACAAACACTCACCAAATCCTCATGGGGTATAGATGTGAGCGGTGTGCTCATGGAGGGCCTCTCTATAGTTGTGCTCTTCAAATAAAATATCATATCTCAATGTTGAGGCCTCAGATGTGCAGGGTGTGCAAGGTGTTGGATTGGGTTCCTAAGCTCTCAACAGAGGGGGAAAACCCAAATTGAAAGGCTTCAAAAGGTCCTACGCAAGGATAGTTCTATCCCCAGCCTATTTGGTATAGTATTCTCCCACGGATATTCGGCCTCCATTGGCACTCTATGAGCTGATGAGTTTTGATCCAAGGGATCAGTTTTCCAATAAAGAAAACAAAGTGTAAAAATGTCTGTAAACACAAATCTACTTAAAAGAATCTAAACTAAGTTAGGTCTATTCTAAAAAGGTGTTTTGAGATAAGTGCGGGTCAACTTGATGTGGAAATTAAATAAGTATTGTTCATCAACTTAACAAAAATGTTAAAAGACTTATTACTTATTTGCTCAAATTACCATTAATCAATGAAAATTAATGAACAGTAAGTTGAGGGTTATATGTTAGTTTTTCATAATTTACTTCAATCTGATCTAGGATCTTAACTGAGAGAACAACATGTACAGCATATCTACAGCATATCAATCATGGACACAAAAATGCAATCACACAAGAGACAGAGTTTCACCGGGGAAAACTAAGAAGGTTAAAAACCCCACAACTTCCTCAGAGATAGATAGAGCCATGATACAAAACCCAAGCATAAGAGATATACTCCTATCAGCAACTTCTCCTCCTCCAATAGTGCGCCACTCTCTAATGAGTGTATGAGTGAGAAGTGAATGATCAAATAGAGTGCCTCCCGCACTCTATTTATACTTGACTTGACTTGCCTAATAAACTTTACTAGGTCGACCTCAACTTAACCACATAGCATAATGCTGACAAGGCTGACCCCCAATAGGGTGGTCTAATAACCCTTTAACCCACATGACTTATACAGGGCCGACCCCATCAAGGTGGTCTAATAACCCATCAAGTATAAGTTACGACACTTACAATATAAATGACAACGCTTCCATATAGAGGAATAATAACATCTCTATAGGAATACGACATACATATATGTGAAGTACATTCAGAAGTTACAAATACATCAACACTCCCTCTTAACTAGGAAGGTATTTCTCGACACAGATCTGCTAGCACAAGTCTTCTTATCTAGATCATCGTCCATGAATCATCGTCATCGTCACTGCTGCTGCTATCTCAATCAATCTCAAATCTACTCGTCATAGGAAGTTCTACAGAGCCAGTCCTTTTTCATACTGGATGTAGGCCCACCACCTGTAGGTCTTCATCATCAGTGGCCATATTGTGGAATCCTCGGGACTTATTACGTGCGTCACAAACCCTCGCAAGAGCATCCCAGGACTTATTACGGGCACACAGCCCAACCTATCGGATCTCCCAGGTCTTACATGTGGTCATGGCACAACCTCAAAAGAGCATCCCAGGACTTATTATGGGCACACAGTCCAACCTATCGGATCTCCCAGGTCACATTACATGCCATAGGACAAACCCTCAAAAGAGCACCCCAGGACTTATGACGGGCACACAGCCCAACCTATCGAATCTCCCAGGTCTTACATGTCCTCCCAAGCACAACCTGTCCACGACCACAGAGTATCATCCTGATAGTCATGATCATACTGATCATAACATTGTTCACGAAGCACAACCCAGATGCACATCACACAGCACTTACATTCACCGGCATGGGAAGACACACTTCAACCATCCGTGAAAGGCTCAACAATTATATCTACGCCATGGGAAGACACACTTCAACCATGCGAGAATGGAATTGCACTTATATCCATAGCCATGGGAAGACACACTTCAACCATTCTAGGAATGGCACAACACTTATATCGCAACCATGGGAAGACACACTTCAACCATGCTAGGAATGGCACAACACTTATATCGCAGCCATGGGAAGACACACTTCAACCATGCTCGAATGGCACAGCTCTTACATCAACAACCATGGGAAGACACACTTCAACCATGTCCGAATGGCCCCAGCACTTATATCGCAACCATGGGAAGACACACTTCAATCATGCTTGAATGGCCCCAACACTTATATCGCAACCATGGGAAGACATACTTCAACCATGCTCGAATGGCCCATGTGCATCTGTGTCTTCGGAACTCATCACACACAATCCAACTGATTATGTAATGTATCCACCTGATACATATCATCACATATGATCATCCTGATCATCATCATAGCATCATCCTGATGCATATAATCTGGAGAAACATCCTGAAGCTCATCATCCATGATCATCCTGATCTTACAATGCATCCACCTAATGCATACATAGTATCTACCTGATACATATCATCATACATGATCTACCTGATCATACAATGTATCCACTTGATACATAAACAAATACATGATCCACCTGATCATATAATGTATCCACCTGATACATATCAACATACATGATCCACCTGATCATACAATGTATCCACCTGATACATATACAAATACATGATCCAACTGATCATAACAAGCATCCAACATGATGCATATACAGAGCAGTAACTAGAGCATCGACCTGTTGCTTATCATACAGTGCTTACATCCACAGCCATGGGAAGGATCCTCCTCTCACCATGCTTGGAATGGCTCCTGCAAATGTGTCCATCACTTCTTCCTCAAAGTGTTGTCAATCTGAAGAACACCAAGCATCTCTCTGAAGTACTCAAACTTCACTTTGGCTAGTGGTTTCGTCAACACATCTGCAACCTGCTCATCCATCGCAACATACAGGAGCTTCACTACTCCTCTCTGCACCATATCACTGATATAGTGATATTTGATCTCAATGTGCTTCGGCCTGTCGTAGAACACCAGGTTCTCAGATAGCTTCACACAACTCTGGTTGTCACAAAAGATACCAGTAGCATCCAACGAGAGATCAAATAATTCAAACAGTAGCTTTCTAAGCCATACTGCCTCACAACTAGCCGAACAAGCTGCAACATACTCTGCCTCGACTGTACTCAGTGCTATGCAAGACTGCATCCTGCTAAGCCAAGAGATCACACTCGATCCCATACTGAAGCAGCACCCAAATGTGCTCTTCCTATCTACAGCACTGCCTGCCTAGTCTAAATCAACATAACCATGTAGGTTAAACTTTTGATTCGCATCATACTTGAGCCCATAATCAATTGCACCCTTTAGGTACCTCAGAATATTCTTTACAGCAACCAGGTGAACACCTTTGGGATCCGTCAGGAACTGGCTCAATGTGTTCACCGCAAAGAAAATATCTAGTCTCATTTTCGTCAGGTACATCAAGGACCAAATCATCTGACGATACACCGTGACATCAACCGGATCAAATGAAGCATCACACAGAAGCTTCAGGTTCGATGCCATAGGTGTGGCCATGGCCTTGCATTCCATCATCCCGAACCTCTTCAAGATCTCTACTGCATACTTCCCTTGTCCAAGGAAGATTCCATCTGCACTCTACCACACCTCCATGCCTAGAAAAATAGTGCATCATCCCCAAGTCCTTCATCTCGAATTCGGCAGTAAGCTTCCTCTTGGTGTTGGCAATCAACCCATCCTCACCTGTTACAAACAAGTCATCCACATACAATATTAGTATCACAGGATTGCCTTCCTCAACCTTGTAGTAAGGGTTGGAATCCGCTTTACTCTTGGTAAAGCCCAAACTGGATAGAAAGCTATCTATCCTACCATACCAAGTCCTAGGATCTTGCTTCAAGCCATCATCAAGGCTTTCTTCAACTTGCACACATATGACTCCGTGTCATATGTCTTAAAACCAAGTGGCTGCTCCACATACACTTCCTCCTCGACTACACCTTTCAAGAAAGTTGTCTTGACATCCATCTGGTGTATCTTCCATTTCATCACTGCATCCAGCAAGTAATGATTTGATGGAAGTGTATCTGGCTACAAGTGCAAAAGTCTCTTCATAATGTATTCCCTCTTTCTGAGAGAAGCCACAAGCTACAAACCTAGCTTTGTATTTTTTCTATGCTACCATGTGCAGCATGCTTGATCTTATAGATCCACTTGGAAGTCACAATAGATTTCCCTTCAGGTCTTGGGACTGCATCCCAAACATCATTCTTCATGATCGATTGGTACTCCTCGATCATGGCATTCTTCCCGAATCCTGGGAACTTCAATATCTTCAATAGATAACTTTGTTGTTGAACAAATGTTGTGGTCCTTTTGTAAGTGATGGTATATGATCTTTCCTACAAAACAAGTTAAATTGCATGATTAGAAAACATCTCATAGTTTTCAAAACAAATTCTTACACATAAATAAATATGTCATACAGTCATGCAATTATCTTAGCCAATGCTTCAATACAACCTTTATCCATATCCCGTAACTTTTTAGATGCCTTCCAATCTCTACCAGAACATTGTTAAGAGTGTGCACAACTCCCAACATGTCAGCAAAGAGGTTTCATTCTAGATAAGTAGCAATAGAATGTTGTACAGTTCCATAGGCCACTTACCCATCAGATGCATATTAGTAGTATACTGTTCATGAATGCAATTATTCTAATATGCATAATACACAACCTAAGTCTAGGAACATAAGTGTATACATCATTGAACAATTTTGTTTTAAACAATCAAATATACAAGAAATGATAATTTAAATACTTATCTTTGTTTGTTGTTGTTGGGTGGACTCCCTCTCAATCTTTGCTTCCTTGCAGACTACTGGAGTGTGCTCTCTCTTGATCTTTGCTTCCTGAATTACCTATCCTTTGAACTTATATCGATCCTTGATCACTATGCATGCTTACTAGTATCATTGTTGTGTTATCCTCGAGATCTCATACATAATCATACATTCATTAGTATAATCTCAATACTATCAAAAAACACAATAATCTTAAACATGTATAGTCATGATCATTTCAAACACAGATAATAAACATTAGTAATCAAAGTTTCAGGGAATAACTTCTCTTACTCATGCATATTCATATTTTACCATATAACTCTTCTGGTTAGTCATATCATCAATCAAGGTAAGAGACATAATATGCATAAACCCATGATTACTAACTTCAATCAATAATCATTATCCTTCATGCCATGTATACTTATATAAGAGATCCTAAAACAAGGTAGGATTCTAACTTGATATAGGAAAAACATACCTGGATTAGCATGCTAGCTAGTTATGTCTAACATACCCACATAATGTCTTCTTGTTCTCTTCAATGACTTGTGCTAGTAACCTGCATATCTCATAGGTTAACCATTATAGAACCAAGTTATACATACCTCGTAAGTAGATCTTCTATGTGATCCATGACAATGGATGAATTTTTGTCTTCATGTCACCATGGTCATATGTTCTTGAACTAGAACATGATTTGTCTTTCTTGATGTACCTTTCATGTTAGTGGACAACATCAACCTCATACAACACCATAATGCATTAGTACAATCATAAGTGTCAAAACCCTAATTAATGAATATCTTCTATCATGAGTTCATATTTTTATTAAGGTGATACGACAAGTCTAAAATTAATCAAGATTGTAATAATCTTAATGAAGACAAACATATCATAAACTTAATCATGAACAGATTTCGAAACATACCCATAAGTCATACCTGTCGATTTTGCTTGCAATCTTCTTATGTAAGGCCTTAGCCTCATCTCCCTCTGAAACTGGAACTTCTTCACTTATGCAAGTGACCAATCCATTCTCTTTTAGGATTAACCCAATCCACTTGGTTTGCGGAAACTAGATCTGGAGCTGGATTAGGGTTTGTTAGGGAAACCCTAAAAATTCAAACTTTGAATTTCAAACTTCTGAAAGGATAGAAAGATACGCCTTGATGAGCTGATCAATCTGGGATACTCATAATTTGAAAACTACAAAGTTTCACCCCTCAAAATTTCCTTTTAGATTTTTGGATTCATTGGAGAGGGACCCTGAATTAGGGTTTGATTTTCCCAGAGCTTCACCCAACCAAATAGTTTGATCCAAAGCTCTAAAATTTGATTTTTCCAAGGAGCTTCCAGCTATGGTCACAGATTTAAAAAATTCTCATTTTTGCAGAAGCCCTAATTTTTCACTTTTTCGAGCAAAGTCCCGAATTAGGGTTTGATCAAGCTCGGCCTTCTGCCCAACCAAAAAATTCGATCTTGGTCTCTAAATTTCGATTTTGATGAGGAGCATCCAACCGTGGTCTCCGATACAAAAAATTCCAACATTCTTCGAAACCCTAAATTCCCGGAGCCATGATTGAAGGTGCTCAAAATCCAATTCTGTTTTGACAAAAATATGCACCTGATTGTTTCTGGTGTAACTCCAAAATTTCTGATCTACAGGGTCTAAAAATGCTTCCTTTGGTAGCTTGACCTGTTATCTTTCCAACCCCATAGGTCTGACCTCAAATGGATTCTCTAAGAGAGAGTTATGCCAAGTGTTGCAACGTGACCTGTTTATGGGATAAAATAGGAGATCAAACTTGTATGGAGTGCCATGTGTCACTAGTTCAATTTCGGCCTCTAAAAATCGTACCTGTGAAAGTACATTCCGTGCCCGAACCTTCCAATTTTTATGAAATTTATTTTGGATATTCCTAGCCCAAGTTGTGACCTTTTTTCCTAGGTCACATGTTTATAATTGATATTTGGAAGAGGCAAAAACCCTATATTGTACATATAATAAATATGAAATTACAACGAATTAGAGGCTCTCCTTCGAACACAAGTTACATGGGGATCTTATCTTCGACCTGTAATATTTTTAGATCCTTAAACCTCTCCTAAATGTATTTATAGTGAAATTTCTACGATGACTGGTTTTGGCTATATCAAGCCCTAGCTTCGCAAGTGCAACAAGTGTCATAAATGCCATACCATGCCTTCTTTCGGGCTAGCTCTGATACCATTTTAGTTTTTTAGAATTTACTTCAATTTGATCTAGGATCTTAACTGAGAGAACAACATGTACAACATATCTACAACATATCAATCATGGACACAAAAATGCAAGCACACAAGAGACACAGAGTTTCACCGGGGAAAACCAAGAAAGTGAAAAACCCCGCAACTTCCTTAGAGATAGATAGAGCCATGATACAAAACCCAAGCATAAGAGATATACTCCTAGCAGCACCTTCTCCTCCTCCAATAGTGCTCCACTCTCTAATGAATGTATGAGTGAGAAGTGAATGATCAAATAGAGTGCCTCCCTCACTCTATTTATACTTGACTTGACTTGCCTAATAACCTTTACTAGGTCGGCCTCAACTTAACCACATAGCATAATGCTGACAGGGCTGAACCCCATTAGGGTGGTCTAATAACCCTTTAACCCACATGACTTATACAAGGCTGACCCCATCAAGGTGGTCTAATAACCCATCAAGTATAAGTTACGACACTTACAATATAAATGACGACACTTCCGTATAGAGGAATAATAACATCTCTATAGGAATACAATATACATATATGTGAAATACATTCTAAAGTTACAAATACATCAAATTATATGCATTCAATATTTAACCTGTAACTGATATGTTAATTGAAAAATCAACATCAATTATATTTTACTGAGAGAACCATTTGCAGAAATCGATAAAAGTTTTAATTGAATAAACTCTTTAAAAACCCCATGAGCACATAGATCATTAGCAAAGATAAACCAGAACTATAGATCACTGTGCTTAATAAATTGCAAAAGATTGAAATAGTATTAGATAAGCAATTTGGAATACAATCACATTCATCAAATAAACTTGATCAATAGACAAAAGTAGATCTGAAAATAACTTGATTGTATTAATGAAAGTTTGTAAGAAATTACAAGCCTTGTATCAAATAGAGTATCTCCAACCTCTCCTGCTGATGTTTTCTCCAAATTCCATCATCCTCTCTACGAGGGATCACCTCTTTTAAATAAGAGTTTACAAAATAATACAAAGAGTAAATTCCCACAAACCGGGATTACAAAATCAAACTAAAAACTAATGGCCTAGTAAAACTTGCCATTTGTCCCAAATTTCTAGCAACTCATCCACATTCGGATAGTTAGTTGAATCTAGCCCCAGCTGGGAATTACATGTGAATGTTTCTATCTCATTCTTAGCTAAATTATGCCAAATATGGACACAGATGTGGATTTTTCCTTCCATAGTGATCGGCTTCCTAATTAATTGTTCCGCATCATCAATCTTGACCTCCTCAAGGCACTGAATTTTCTCCTTGGTTTCCTCACACCTGCGTTCAACTTGCTCAAACATCAACTTAGGCGGGCAAGCATCTTCAATGAGCTCCAAGGCCAAGAACAATAGAATTTCCATGATGTTATCTACTGCATACCATCGCCTGCTACACATAGATTGTGCTTTCTTAAGAATGTCTTCAACTGACTCATTAAGATCAAGCCAAGTGTTCAATGCAGCTCTGATCTTCTTGAACTGGAAACTGTTAAGAATGGGGATGTCTTCAGGTATGTCCTTAATATACCTCTGCCACTCACCAATGTTTTGACTTTCTTGAGAAGCTTGCAGTCTTTTGGTTTTCTTCCCTTTAAGGACACCAAACATATTACCAAAAGTCATATGAGTTTCCCTAATCTCATCCAGGGTGCAAAATGGCTTCTCTAGTAATTTATGATGCTCTTCATTGACTTGAAGGGCCAAATCCTTAAATTCCTAAGGTGAAATCTTGAAGAAACGAGAAGAGTCTGCACTTGCAGTTGCATCCTCACATTGCTTTTGTAGCAAGGCTATCTTCTGTGTATTGGCAGAATTCACAACTTGTACATTACAAAGTTTAGGATGAAGAGAGGTATTTCTTCGCTCCAAATCCTCTAACCTATATCCCCATATCCTCCTGAGATCAGCACCATAAATATCATGTTCTTTGTTGGTCTTTACTAACTCTTCTTCAAGCCTTTCCAATTCCTCCTTCTTCTGATCAATATCCCTATTTAGTATCTGGACTGAATCAAGGTTTGCACCAACAAATGCCCCTAAGGCTGCATCTGTTTGGGGATCATTTGTTTGTTGAGCCTATATTATTTGATTTGGAATGGATACTTCTAATCCATCTTGATCTCTGCTTCTCTTCTTACCCCTTTTAATCACTGCTTTATTTTCTTTATTGTAGAAATAATGTCCAAGAGGGACTCCAACATCATCTTCATATTCAGTTATCAATTCTGAAGTAATTGAAATGACATTCTCTGTTGAAATTAATGAAGGTGTCTGAGTGACAATGGGACTAGGTATAGGCATGGTAACTTGAGGAGTAGTCAGAGGGGTAGGGAAAATCTGAGGAACTGATCGAACATGGGTTGGAGAAGGGATTGAGGTGAAGGCTTCAGAAAGTGGAACATGATCATCCTTAGCAAGTGATGATGAAGAAAGAAATGTGGTTGGCTCATCAATGGTGGATGATGACAAAGTAGATATGGGTAATTGCTGAGGTACAGTCGAAGACTGTACCTCTGCAATAATAAATGGGGGAATGGAAAAAGGAATTGAATTGTCTAGAAATGGAGTGGCTCTAGAAGTCAAAGCATGGAAAATTTGTGATATGGAAAATGGAGGCATCACCCTTGGAGACAAAGCAAAAATATCTTGAATAGATGACAACAAAAGTGAAGAAGTTGTAATGTCGGGAGCAGTAGTAACCTCCAATACATGTTGATCTAAAAAAGGGTGATCCATCTCAATAGTGTCCAACAAATCTGTAACTGCTTGTGAATCTTCAGTCACTTCTTGAGTCACTGATACTAGAGGATGTGGTCCATCATCAACATCACTACCAATGATCTCAAAAGTGGTAACCTGTGATGTGTGGATCAAGTTTTTCTATCTCTTAGCTGGGTTGGCCTCAGCTATTATTAGATCATCACATACCTGTGCAGCTGCAGCAGTCACCTGAACATCCTCAGTAAGCTTAAGAGGTTCAACTGTTTGGGTATTCAATACCGAAGTTATCTGTGCTAAACCCTACTTCATATGATGAGAGGTTTGCAACAAGGCTTTGACCTGTTCAATTGTTTTTACCTGAGAAGGATCCTCCATGGGGGATTTACCTTTGTTCCCATTTGGATAAGTAAGCATAAGAGGGGCATTAGCCTGTTGGTTCTCCTTTTTTGCTCTATCCTTTCTCTCTTGCTCAAGCAGGTTTAATTCCATTGTTCTGTAGCTCAAGACTTTAGCTTTAATTTCTCTCTGATACTGCATAATTTGATGTTGCTCATCTATGCTCTTGGCCCTAGCTAGAACCTCAAAAAATGTGTTCACTCCTTGGTAAATTGAATCATCTGGTATTTCTTCATGGACATAGTCCATCTTCATATGATATTGTTTAAAATGTGCATCAAGGAATTTCTTAGGATCATGCTTCCTTTTGGGAGAAAAACCCAACTTCAAAGGAGCCACCTGGTCACCAAGCACTACAGCCTAATTTGAGGTTGGGATGACTAATGGCCCAAGGTTCAAAGAGAATTTAGGCCAACCTTTCTTCTTGGGACCAGTGAGTTTTCTATAAACACCATCAGTAACAGTCTGATAAGAGACTTCTTGAATGACCAATCTGTCAGGAACTATTCTGGGCAGAATATGAACAATGTCACTTCCCTAGACTCTGATATATGAATAGGACTCATAGACATAACAATCACCAATTGTATTAATGAAATCCCTGGCATCAGCTGAGAAGGCAAGTGCCTCTTGCTTGAATATCTTGAAATAAATGGTGCCCATGAAATGGTCATAAATGTCATAAAGTAATGGCACAAAATTGGTTTCCCATAGTGCTGAATGATAGACATGAACTGGTGGATCTGAAGGGGTCCAATTCCATCCCAAGTTAGGATATTGGAACTCAGAGCAAAAGACATCAAAAATGAAGGCTAACAAGAAGATGTGTGGCTTTCTCAGGGCAGGTGCCTTTTGATATTCTTGGATAGATGTTTTAAGTTCCGATGACAGGATGGAGGCCCAAGGGAAGGATTCACCAGTTGTTAAAACATGATGAGCTATTGGATCCCATTCAGCTTTGAAGACTGAACAATTTCTAAGGCCAAAGAGCCTGCAGAGCATGGCTTCCAGTAAAGTATAAGGCTCCCTAAACCATGAAATCGGGTAAAGGTTATCAGCCTTGGGCACAAAGCTGCTAGGTTTAATCATCCATGATTTCATCATTTTGTCAAAATTGTACCTAGTTTTATAGTATTGTATAAATTTAGGGCTAAGAGTCTGCACAACCGGCTTAAGAGCAAAATCTATGATAAAAACTTCAGGGTGGAAGGTAGTCAATTGTGACCCCGTATTGTCATTAAATGGCTGGTCCTTAGGGTTAGCATTGTCTACTATCCATTTTACCGCGTTTGTGTATGGTAGGATAGCGGGCCGGGAAACAATGGCATGCAATTGAGAAGCCCTAATTTTCTCGTATGCATGTCGGTCTCCCTTAATGTCTAAAAGGTCGTCATTATCAAATATTAAATAAATCTTGGACCAGTCCATTTGATAAGTCTCAGTAACCCTCTCACTGGTATTTGAGAAGATACCAAAATTGGGGGTCTTTGGTCAGCAAATCCTTGTGAACTGTCTTAGACCAAGTGTTCCATGACATTTTACAAAGTTTGGAATTTCCGGTAAATAATTAAAAACAAAATAAAAAAACTAGACCATAAACAACAAAACCGTAAATAGGAAATGAAAAAATGACAAAAACCAACCTGAAATAACTGAAAATTTGTGAGAACGACCCCTGGTAAGAAATTGACAGTAAAATACATGTAGCAGAGTACATTTCCGATAATGAAAATGATAAAGAAAAATAGAAAAAACTCATATTTATCGATTTTTGGTCGGATCAAATCTGGACCGTAGGATTAGAAAAAACGAATGACTGAGATTATCCCCTGTAGGATGCAAGATCAGGTCACGAGTTTTATTTTTAAATTTTATTCCAAATTCCCGCAATTTGCGAGTTGCGGGTTTGCAAATTGCAAAACAACGGACAAAAGTGTTTCTGAAATCCGCAACCCGAAATTGCGCGTTGCGGGTTTCGGAAACGAAAACAACGTTTAAAATTAAAATAATGCTTTCCACATACCGCAATCCGCAATTGCGGGTTGCAGTTTGCGGGAACGCAAAACACGATTTATTGTAATAACAACTTTCCGCAATCCGAAATCCGCAATTGCAGGTTTCGGTTTGTGGGTTGTGGAATCGCAATTTCCCAAAATATTAACACAGTCTTCTCGCAATATGCAATTTCGGGTTGCGGGTTGACAAAAATTCGAAAAGAGAGAACAACCGATTCCCGCAATCCACAATTGTGGGTTTGTGGGTTTGTGGGTTTGCGAGTTTTTGGAAAGAAAATAATATTTTTGAAAGAAAATTGAAGGCTTTCTGCAAATCAAGAAAACAACCAAAAACTTAGAAATTTTGAAAAGGAAAATGATAATTACACTAACTAAAAGCAAAGGTATGAGATCATACAAACAAGGTTTAAGAATCTCATTTAGATAAGAAAAGATTACCCAAATACCTTAGTATTTACAAAAATTGGGGCTCCCATGACCAATTGAAGCATGGTATCTGTTGTACTTACAACAAATGGCGACTGGCTGGGAAGAACCAATTATCTCTACAAGCAAAACTTCAGTTAAGGAAAGTATGTCATCCAACTGATTTCAACCTGAAATTTTAGAAAATGTTTATAAAATGACGAACAATAAGAGAATTAAACATAAGATTGATATATTCCCATTCATGATCAATTTAAAGATAATGCAAATCTGATAAGGAGATTAAAAAAACAACAAGAACCTTTTGCCACTATGTAATCATAAGAAGATAGCTTTTAGATGAACCTGGGAGCAAGCTTCACAATACTCTAGATATCCAAATCATGAATCACCTTGACTTATTAATTGCTTCATTTACATATAGATACACTATTAACAATCTATTATTATTATTATTATTTTTATCAAAATTGTAAAAATTTGTACATAAGACCTTGTTGACATAAGACCACTGCCCTAACTTGTTATTAGATTTTGGCAATGCCATTCACAAACCTGATCTGGAAACTGAACAAGCTAGCTCATGTAATGAGACTCCTTGTCTTCCATCTATAACACTGAAAGCAATTATCATGGCTTGGAGACCGCATAATGATAATTTCAATCCAAAATAAAGCCTATGATCATAGCAGGGATGGCTTGTGATAGGAGCCCCCTGTCCTTATATACAACATTGTCTTATAAAGAAGAATAAAATAGAAACTTTATTAGGGTGTGAATTACAAGACACATCCATGGCTTGGCGACCATTTGATAGTGACGTTACTCACTAATGCTTTGCAGGTCATGAATGGACCGACCTGTGATATGATCTTCCATCTTTCAGTAAACTGAAAGTCATCTTCCAAGTTTGGTGGCTTGGTGTGAAGATGTCATTCCACTCACATCTATGAACCTAATGGGTTGGCTTGTAATAAGACCCCCCATCCTGTAATCCACAATTATTAAGTAATATTATTTTTCAAGGTGACTGTGATAGGATCCAGAGTAGATAAAGGTTGACCAGGCTATTGAGATATGTTGTATTACACTAATGAAACATAGGACAAGAGAGCCAGTCACTTTCCCCAACCTCAATTAAACAAATAAAGCATGTATAAGATAATGACCAAGGTGGAAAGGTATCAATCAAAGTTCTGCAATTAATGACTATCTATTCTTTGTAAAACAAATTCTGACATAGGCTGAGAAAATTCAAGATTGACAGAGCATTTCAAAATTTCAGCTCAGATTACCCTTGAGACAATATGGCCATCAACCATTACCAAATGTGTGGAGTTTTATTAAAAGAAAAACCCATCAAAACAAAGAAAATGCAAAACACACCAAACTTATGTACAAAGTGCATCAAATTGATCAGAAAAAATAGTTTTCGAGCAGAGAAACATTCACTGGATAAGTGTCAATGAACCCTTCCAATGTCTATAATCGAACAGTACTAGGACCAATATTTTCTGTAATAATGAAAGGTCCTAGCCAAAGGCGTTGAAATTTGGTATAATCATTTATCCTTATGTTGCTTGTCCCATCTCAAAACCAAATCTCATACTGAAAATTCTCTGTCAGAAGAGGATTTCTCATCAAACCATCTTTTAACCATCTGTTGATGGTGATATAATTTAATTTTATCCATTTCCCTGTCTTCCTCCAACTTAAGCAAGGTATCAATTCTCTGCTGAAGAGGAGACGAATCATCTTCTTGGATGGATTGGGATAATTGTAATGAGGGAATGGTAAGGTTAGATGGTAGGATGGATTCCTTGCCATAGACCAGACAATAGGGAGAGTTTCCAACGGCTTCCTTTGGGGTGATTCGATCTTCCTAAAGAGCATTGTAAAGTTGTGTGTGCCAATCTTTGTGATGAGAGGATACTATCTTCTTCAAAATATTTATCAGGTTCTTGTTAGAAGATTCAACAAGCCCATTACCCTATGGATAATAATTGGCAAAGAATTTTAGTTTGATCCCTTTTTCAAGGGCATACTATGTCAAGTCAATTGATGAAAAGTAGGATGCATTGTCAAAGACAAGATACTCAAGAGAACCAAACCTTGTAACTATCTGACTGTCAAGGAAAGAAATCACTTGGTTTGTGTTACACTGCCTAAGGGGGAATACCTCTACCCATCTAGTAAAGTAGTCAGTTGCTGTAAGGATATACCTGTGTTGAAGGGAGGAGGTAGGATTCATTGGTCCAACAAAATCCAGTCCCCATTGCTGAAATGGAAACTGAATTGTTACTGGCTGCAGAGGAAAAGCAAGTTTTTGAATTTCCCTACACACTTTTGACATGGTTCACACCTTCTAACATAGACATAAGCATCTTTAAACAGGGTAGGCCAATAATATCCATCTCTGAGAATCTTGTGTGTTGTAGTTTCACCTGAAAAATGGCCTCTAGCAGGTCCTACATGAAATTGAAAAAGAATGTTATCAGTCTCATTTTTCTCTAAACATCTAAGGAAAACTCTATCATAATGTTTTCTAAACAAAACTCCATTAATGAGTTGATAAGGAGCAGACTTTAATCTTAAAGCTCTGTGTTTTTTGAAGTCAAGGGTTTTAGGAGAAAACCGATGGTTTAGAAAGAATTTGATATGATCATACCAGTTAGATGTTGGAGTATCTATGGAATTAACAAAACTTGTAGGAACATTTTCCTCTTGCTCCCATTCAGTCTGCTGTTGAATTGGGTCATTAGACTGAGCAGTAAGCAAGCACAAACCTTGCCCTTTTACAATATTCGCTGGCCTAATTTCCAGGTCATATTCTTGCAAAGTTGTCATCCAATGGGCTCTTTTCTCACCTAATTCTTTCTGGAATAGAAAATTTCTGATGGCTATGTATTGAACAATCACCTTCGTTCGAGATTTCAATAAGTATGGACTGTAATGTTTCATAGACTTGTAAACTGCATAGGCATGTTTGTCAATTTGGGAGTAGTTAAGTTCTACTCCCTTAAACATTGAGCTCATGAACAAAATTGGGATCTCTACATCATTATCATGCTTCTGCATCAAGATAGCTGCATAAGAAAAATCAGTAACGAACGTATATAAAATAAAGTCCTTATTGAAATCTGGGGACATCAGAGCAGGGGCTTCTGCAATGGCCCTTCGAATTTCAACAAATGCATCCTTTGGTTCCTGAGACCAACTAAAATGTACATATTTTTTAACTAACTACTGTAATGGCTTAACAATTTGTGCAAAATTTGGAACAAACCTACATACAAAATTGATCTTACCGAGTAAAGATTCCATGGCTTTGTGTGAACTAGGCAAACCGATCTTTGAAATAGATTTAGTGCATTCAAGATAAATAATCATACCTTCCTTAGAAAAAATGAAACCCAAGAGCTTACCTTCTATCACTGCAAATATGGACTTCTTAGGCTTCGAAAAAATTTTGTACTTCCTACAGTGTTCAAAAACCTGTTTCAAAGCAGATAAGTGTTCATGTCATTTTTTCGATTAGATAGTGATATCATCAAAACTCTGAAAGCTATATCCATAGCTCTCTGGAATGTGGCTCCTGCATTAATCAGTCCGAAGGGCATTCTCCTATAGGCGAAGGTACCCCAAGGGGTTCTGAAAGTTGTTTTCAGTTGATCATCAGGGGCAACCATGACTTGGTTGTACCCTGAAAAACCATCCAGGAGAGAGAACATCTCTGACCCAGCTACCTTTTGTAGAATTTGTTCCATGGGAGGAACAAGGTAGTTATCCTTTTCGAAGGCTTTGTTCAAATTTCTGAAATCGACACAAAGTCTGATTTCTCCATTCTTTTTTTGGACAGGTACTAGATTAGCTATCCATTGTGTGTTTCTGATAGGGAAAATGATCGTTGTTGTCAGTAGCTTCTCTCGTTCTTTCTTTATAAAGGGTTCCAAACTAGGATGCATCTTCCTTAGTTTCTGTTGGTAAGGTTTCACTTCTGGCTTCATTGGTATGTTATGATGCATAATGCTAGTATCAAAGGTTTTTAGTTCATCATAGGTCCATGCAAAAAAATCTTTATACTCTTTACACAATTTGATGAAAGCTCTTCTTTCTTCGACAGAGCAGTCAACTCCAAGGTTGATAAATATGGGATTCTGTTCAGTACCAAGGTTGACTAACTCATAGTTTAGAGATGAACTCTGTGTCTTACAATTGGTATTATGTTTAAACTTATCTTGAAAATCATAGAAATTTTCTAGGTTCATCACTGATTTTGGGATAATGTTGGAAGGATCAAACATAGTTTTTTCATGCTCATCTTCATCTATTGCCATGTCTTGGAAGGTATCCTGAGCTGAGAGAAAACCTAGGATTTGTTGGTCATCATCGAACACTTTCCAGCTTGTTACATTGTCAGGGATGGAAGGCCTATACATTAGTTCTATTGAAAAGGTATCAGGTGACAAGCCTTCTGGTGGAATCAGCCTAGATGCAGTATTTTCTAAGAGATCAACACCAAAGTTTTGTGACCTGGGGACTGAGTTAATGTTGAATGCATAAAAAGAGTTGGTGAGTTCTCTTACCATTTTTTGGTAATTAGTTAAACAAGGAGACAGACAGTGTATCTTGTTTCTTACTTGTTTAACTATGATTTCGGAATCTCCAAAACACTCTATCACTTGTGCACCCATATCAATGGATTTTTTGAGTCCTTGCACCAGGGCCTCATACTCAACTACATTATTGGTACATTCAAATTCAAGTCTACAAGCAATCATGGTTTTAGTCCCTTTTGGATAAATAAGGACAAAACCTGCACCAGCTCCATCCTTGGATCTGGAGCCATCAAAGAATAAAGTCCATGCAGTAGGATCAATCCTAAAATTTGTATTAACATTATACACATTATGTACAATAGTTCCAGAGAACGGTACAACAGTAACATTAGCAATCTGAGATTCATTTTGCACATTCTCATCTGGTGAAGAATCGGTTGGGAAATCCCCAAAGAAGGTGTAAAATGTGAAATGCTCAATATGTGAATTGAAATAACTAGCAGGTTCACTTGAGTCATTAAGGTCAGTGACAGTTTGCTTCATAAATGGTTCTCTACTAATCTTAATCTTGTTTGGTTTTCCATTATAGGGAAGCTAAAGGTGAGACCAATAAGTGGCGAAGTAACCCTTAAGCTTTTCTGACCAATCTCTGCTTAGCCACATTCCATAGGCTTCAGGGATGTTAGCTACAACAACATCAATGGTCTGGTGAATCTGAGGATCAACGGATAATGTCAACAACACATTTCTGAATCTCCCCACTACTCTTACTTTAGATATGTCAAGATGGATGATCTGAGTAGGGAAGGGTTCCCAAGTGGCATTAAGTTTTCTACAGACAGACAGGGGCATCACATTGGAAGAGGCACCTGAATCTATCATGCAATTGTGTACATTTATGCTGAATATTTCAAAGGTAAGCAAGAAAGGAGGTGTTCTCTTGCTTCCAGATTTCTAATCTTCTAGTTTGGTAAAAGAGTCTAGGTTATTGTTTTGTAATTCTCTTGGTTGTTTGATTATCATACTTTTAGGTAAAGAATCCCTCATAGAGGGGATTTTCAGAAGTTCAAACAAAGAAATATTTTCTTTAACTCTTTTCAAATCTTCAGCTAAATTGTACTCCAGTTCAGGAATTACTGTATCTTTTTGAGGAATATTTTTGCTTTTGTTGGGAGGTGTTGTTGAATATGAAGGTTCCTGAGCGGGTTGTGGTATTGATCTAGTATTGTAAGGGTGTTGAACAATGAACACTGTCTCAGGTTCTTCTTCTTCTTCATTCATTGGGAGTTCAGAGAAATAACTAACAGTATTAATCTGTGGATCTTCTTCTTCATCTCCTTCTGGTAACTGTGGATCTTGGTTTGTTTGATCATCAGAAGGTTTAAGGACATTTTTTGATTCAGTGGAAATATCTTTGAATATGGAATAAATATCTTCAGAAGTCAGTCCTTCATTAGGATTAGGAGGTGGTGGATTTTGGGGAGGTTTATAAGGTCTCCTGAAAGGTGGCCTTGCAAAACCTCTGTTATTATTTTGATTTTCATTGTTATTATTTTTTAAATCAACCATCTCATTTGACATTTTTTGGAGAAACTTCTTAATGTCAGTCATTTCAAAGGAATCCTTGTTTTGGGTAATGGGCTTGGGAGCATTATCAGTTTTCTTTCTGGATGTAGAAGGTTGTTCTTCTAAAGCCTCGAGATTGTCTTTTAGGAAATAGATATCCTTTTCAACCTGAATGGCTTCAACATAAGCCTCAAACAAATTGTCTTTGTATTCCCTTTTGACCCACATTGCAATAGGTACAGATAGACCCTTTTCATAATAGGAAACAAAAAAAAAATTTGCAGGAAGAACAGTGGTAGGGATTCTATTCTTTAGATAAGAAAATCTCTTATTGTAGTCTTTGACCCTTTATTTTCCTTTCATTTTCATGGAAGATAATTCCAAGACTAAATATTGTGGTGTTTTATCATCCCCGAAATTCTGGATAAATAGTTTTTCAAATTCATCCCAAGAGGTTATGGTTCTGGCTTCCAAGGAAAAATACCATGTGGATGCCTTTCCTTCAAATGTGTAAGGGAACAGTCTGCAAACCACATCTTCATGAACAACACTCCTAAGTCTAATAGCCTGCATAAAAGTTTTCATATGATCTAATGCAGGCGACTTATCATCTGGATTGAACTTAGGCAGCCATTTCTCAGGGTTTTTTGGCAATCTATGTTGATCTCCAAGTATGAACATAACATCTTGGTCAATCCACGGTCTTTTCTGACCTTCTCCTGCCATTGGTTGTTCTTCCTCTTCTTCAGATGAAGAATTTGAAGAGTGTTCACTTTCAGATGAGGAAGATGATGATGAAGGAGGAGAGGGTGGTGGCCCACCTGAAGTAGTAGTGTGTGAGACTTGTTCTGTTTCACTAAATAATAAATCAAGATCAAATTCAGGGAATTGCTATTGGTCTGATGAATTATTTCGCTCAGTATTTTGTTTAGTTGAATTTTGATTATCTTGATTATCTCGAATATTTGCTTGTGGATTAGTGTTTTCTTGGTGAATTGCTGCTAATCCTTGATTTCTTTCTTCTGCGATCCTCTGTTGTAACCTGACAGCACTATCATTAGAACTTTTGAGTATCTATTCAAGTGAGATAGGTCCCCTAGTGGGTGATACAATGATAATATCTCCTGTTCTAGGATCTCGGTGAGCTGTAGAGGTGGCAGGGATAGTATTGGGATGTTGCACCAGTTTCTCAACAGAAGTAGATTCCTGCGTGTGGCTACGGGTGACAATCGGTATTCTTGCTGGAGGAGGTTTACTGGTACTTTGTTTAGGAATATTTTTTTTCAGGACCTCCTTCTAGCGCCATTTGTTGAGGCCTCAGATGTGCAGGGTGTGCAAGGTGCTGGAATGGGTTCCTAAGCTCTCAACAGAGGGGGAAAAACCAGACTGAAAGGCTTCAAAAGGTCCTATGAAAGGACAGTTCTATCCCCAGCCTGTTTGGTATAGTAATCTCCCATGGATATTCGACCTCCGCTGGCACTCTATGAGTTGATGACTTTTGATCCAAGGGATCAGTTTTCCAATAAAGAAAACAAAGGGTAAAAAGGTTTGTAAACACAAATGTACATGAAAGAATCTAAACCAGGTCAGGTATATTCTAAGAAGGTGTTTTGAGATAAGTGCAAGTCAACTTGATGTGGAAATTAAATAAGTATTGTTCATCAACTTAACAGAAATGTTAAAAGACTTATTACTTATTTGCTCAAATTACCATTAATCATTGAAAATTAATGAACAATAATTTGAGGGTTATATACATTCAAGATTTGACCTGTAACTGATATGTTAATTGAAAAATCAACATCAATTATATCTTACTGGGAGAACCATTTGCAGAAATCGATAAAAGTTTTAATTGAATAAACTCTTTAAAAACCCATGAGCACACAGATCATTACCAAAGATAAACTAGAACTATAGATCAATGTGCTTAATAAATTGTGAAATATTGAAACAGTATTAGATAAGCAATTTGGATTAAAATCACTTTCATCAAATAAACGTGATCAATAAACAAAAGTAGATCTGAAAATAACTTGACTGTATTAATGAAAGTTTGTAAGACATTACAAGCCTTGTATCAAACAGTGTATCTCGAGCCTCTCCTACTGATTTTTTCTCCAAATTCCATCATCCTCTCTACGAGGGATCACCTCTTTTAAATAAGAGTTTACAAAATAATACAAAGAGTAAATTCCCACAAACCGGGATTACAAAATCAAACTAAAAACTAATGGCCTAGAAAAACTTGCCATTTGTCCCAAATCCCTAGCAACTCATCCACATTCGGATAGTTAGCTAACTCTAGCCCCAACTGGGCATTACATGTGAATGTTTCTTTCTCATTCTTAGCTAACTTATTCCAAATACGGACAAAGATGTGGATTTTTCCTTCCATAGTGACCGGCTTCCTAATTAATTGCTCCACATCATCAATCTTGACCTCCTCAAGGCGTTGAATTTTCTCCTTGGCTTCCTCACACCTGCGTTCAACTTGCTCAACCATAAACTTAGGCGGGAAAGCATCTTCAATGAGCTCCAAGGCTGAGAATAGTAGAATTTCCATGATGTTATCTGCTGCATATGTTGGCCGGAAATACTACCATATAGTGAGGAAATGGACACTATCAACTTAAGGGGGTGACAGGTAAGCATATTAATTGTATTACAGAGATGTTTATGAATGGAAATAGATTAGAGACTTAGAGAACATAACTTATGAATGAAGTTTGATCCTAGCTCTTGTCCAACCTTGCGCTCAATCCTCAAGTCAATCTCTCGTTCGATAAACCTGCAACACAAGTACCTTTCTCAGCATATCTTGGCCAATATAATAATGATGAAATTGAACAGTGATTCAAACATCAAGCATTAACTGACATGATCCAAATAAACACATAATCCAATAAGTACTTGATTTGGGATGAGAAAGATGTTTCAACCTTTTGTTGTCAAAAGCAAATGAATGATACAAAGTATACCTGACTTTGCAGCATGCTCATGCAACTTGATCCCGGGCTCCTGCTCTTCTCTGGCTTGGAAATATTCCAGCATATTCTCCTCCAATACAAGCTTCTCTTATGAAAGAGTCTTTTTATATCTCTCATGTCTAACCCCTCTCTTTAATTCTCCTTGTATTTATAGGACAAGGGAGGCAGTTCAGGTCGAGAGGTGGTTGTAGGGGAAGTTGGAGAAGTTGGAAAACCAACTGAAACTAATCCCCATTCATCAAATTAATTATATTTTGATCATATTTTAAGTTGTGCGCTACTATTTCACAGTGGAGTAGCGCCCAGGGTGCAACTATAGTGTTTTATAACAAGTGTTCACTACTTTTTAGATGTTGTGCACTAGTCTATTGCATAGGAGTAGCGCCCATGAGGAGGTGTGCGCTACTATTTTACACTGGAGTAGAGCACATGCGCTAGTTTATTAAGATAGAGTAGCACCCATGTCTCAAAATGATGATTTTTAGGGTTTTGCCAGCTTGCAAGGAGGTGGGGTAGGCCAAGGTGTCATCTAAGGTCATCATGCTCCTCCATCTAAGTTTTCCTTTTGTGTGATCGATAGCTCAAGGTGATCACAGACGGAGAGGTGCAGATTTGACCTATAATAGATGCCCCCTAATGTGTGAGGTCAGAGGGAAATGATGGCTGAAATACATTATAGTCCAAAGCCAAAGGAGGAGCAAGGAACCATGGAAACAAGTTGCAAGAACACCTGAAACAAAGATCAAGGTCAACGAGTAATTACAATCTTGACATCATATAGATGTGCAGTGTGATACAACTTTATCTTCGATACATAACAAGGAGATGTATATATAGCATGGACACTTAGAATACAAACGTGGATCCATGTCAAACTGAGAGATCATATCCATAACAAAAAACTGGATCTATGTCTCATGGAGAGCCGAATATAAGTGAGGCTGAGTCTTGCGCAACTTGGGTGATAACATAATGAGGTGATGTCATTAACATCCCAAGGTCTTCATCCAAAACAACCCAAGGTACAAACCCTAACCATGTGAATAGATGAGGTGACATTCGAACATGGGGGGTGTCGTTTGATTATCGGTCATTGATGTATACCGTTAACAAACGTGAGAGCTTCCATTGATAATGATGATTGGGCCCAAGGTACCTAGTACGATTCAACAAGTGCGAATAAATGGACTTGGAGTCGAAAACTTGAGAACCCTGCCGAATAAGAGACATTGGTGTATTCTCATAATTCAACAGGGAGGAAAATTGCCACTGGTGACTGCAATCTCCAAGGTACTAACCGAAACTCTAGACTTCATTCCCAGAGCAAAATGAGTTGATGTTGATGGGAATAAATTCGTTGGAAAGGAGGCCTTAAGGCATCCTCCATCATCCAACACGAGGGACACTCAACTGGCATGAGCTGATATGGAGTAATATGTAACAAGACTGACACTAGGATGGCTGACACATGAGGTCAAGGTAAACTGCAGAATGGCTGACATAGGGTATATATCCTTGAACAGTGAGCACGACACAAAGTGATAGGCAGTTTTCAACATAATGGGGAAAATGATAAGCCTGAAATGTAGGAGACATTATCAGGCCCTCCATATGGTTGGAAGAATAACCAACCGGGGGAGTAAATAACTCGGAGATCAGGTTCACCCTAAGGTCAAAAACTAAACCCAACCGACATGATAGACTCAAGTAGGTGCTGTGTTCAAGGATAGAATTGACTGAACTGCCTTTGATGCTGAAGATATGACACATCTTTCCTATCCCTTATTCTTTTTAGATAAAAGAATACCTTTCTTGTTGTTTTAATGAGTCCAAGAAAGAATGAAAACTCAATAGATCCAACCATGTAAAATTTTAACGAGCCCATGGGAGGAAGACTCAGGACCTTCTTCATTGTTTACAAAGTTCGAAGAAGAGATAGAAGATTACTCTATATTACTGATCTCTGGATTTTAATATCGATCCAAGATCTGTTCCTGCTCACCAGTGTTTTCAATTTTAAGGAGTCTGAAAAACTTAAACAATAACTCCATATACCTACTCATGGATTTTAGTATTGAGCCCAAGCAGGTTAATGCTCGCCAGCGTTTTCATGTTTATAGAGTCTGAAAAACTTAAACAATCCTCTTTACACCTATCTATGGATTTTATATCGAGTCCGGATTGGTCTGTGCTCTACGGTGTTTTCTTGTTTATAGAGTTGAAAAACTTAAACAGTCCTCTATTTACCCTCTCGTGGATTTCACATTGAGCCCGAGTAGGTGAATGCTCACTTGGTGTTTTCATGTTTAGAGAGCCTGAAAACCCTAAAGAAAGGCTCCAAAAGGTCCTTTTTCGTAAAGTTAGTCTCCCCCCCTGAAAAAGTATAAAACGATGGAAGAAGAACTCTTATAGCGCATACAAAAGTATACCTAGAGTATACCTTTTCCATAAGTTATCCACCTAGGCCCGGAAAAGGGGTAATTCTATACCTGAGTGGATGAGCCTTCAATTACTTTAACGAGATTGAAGAGGACAAGTTTGTTCGGTGATCTTGTTTAGGTTTAAATAGTCCAAACAAGAGCTTAAAATGTCTTAAATAACAACTTCTGGGATCATGACTTCATTATCTTCCAAAACTAGATCTTCAACAAAAATATTAGTAATCGCGACAAAAAATCTCAAATGATTCATAAATTTAAACTATAGGCTAGTTAAAAAGGGTCTACCATCGAGAATTTTAGTCTTAAAGGATTGATCCTACAAAAAATTAGTGAAAAATGTGAACCAAATAGGTGAAATTACCTTTGCACCATATGTAGCTATTAATCGATTAATTAGAACAATGTGGTGGAATTTGAAACTATAGACATTTTACCAAGAGTAGGTAAAAATTTAGATCAAATTCAATATATATAATTTCAAAATTAAACTCAAATATCATTTTTTGTTTTGTAGGGCAAGAATTTGGGAGAAAACCTTGATTTTTCAATCCTTTGTGGCGATCGATTCGAGCAACCAATCAGCATTCTTCTTCCACCAAGTAAGTGTAAATCTTCCCAACTTGCATTTCAATGGTTTATTTTTCAATTTCTGAGCCAAAAATCACTTGCAAGGCAATGCTCATACCTTTTTTTGCGCGTGTGCTACTATGTAGTGAGCATAGTAGAGCATACAAGGAGGTGTGTGCTACTATGCTCACACATAGTAGCTCCCAGGCGTTACTGTCTAGTATGTACAGTAGCACCCATGCCTGAAAGTGAAGAAAAAGGTGCCGAGGGATAAAAATTTGACATTTTTTGTGCAGGATGGTTCTTCTTTGGAGGGAGAGGGAACACGAGGACATTGATAGGCTGGCAATGCAAGACCCAATCACTCTCCATGCTCTCAGAAGATGCGGTTTGTTGAAGTTTTACCGAATCGTGAATATGAGGGAACTCAATAGATTGTTTCGAAGACTTGTTCAGTACTGGGATGTGGATACCAATACATTTGTCATCCAAGGGAAAACCTTGGAGCTTACAGTCGATGAAATTTACTTTATTACTGGACTCTCTAGGAGGGGAGATGCAATACATTTGAAGGGGTCTTCTCACAATTTGGGTGCAACATTAGTGCAAGAGTACTTGAATACATATTGTGTGGCTGGAGCTGAGAAATCAGGGAGCCAAATACTTATTTCTACCATTGAAGGCCTCCCTTTGAAGGTGATTATGAGTATGATAAACCGGATGGTAGGTAGTGCCACACAACACCTAGCTTCCAGACACTCCATGCATATTGGTGTAAGATACTTGCAAGGACATGTGTACGATTGGTGCAATAGTTTACTAGCGAACATGAATCTTCAACTCACGGGTTGCAAATACAGGAGGATGAAGAACTTTGGATATGGCAGGATTTTATGTACCTTCTTCTTTGAGAGGGTACCTTCTCTTATCCTGGGAATGCCTCTACCTCCAGCTAACCCCCACGAGCTGAGACTAGGCCGTTGGGGTGACATATTCCTCCGCCAGGGTGGTGGGAAAAGTCACTACTGTTATCATATTGATGATTTCTGGGGGTGGTGGGAGAGGCAGGTGCCCGCCTTCGAGCAGTTTCCATATGCTGGATTGGAATTCCGCCATGATCCAGAGCTGGTGCTTCCTCCAAGTGGAGCCTGGGGAAATATTGGTATGTTTTTATTTTGAGAATTATTTAATTTTTTCAAATTTTCAAGTATTTGATTTTTATAAATGAATTTTGAAGTACTAAACACGTGTCATATACAGATATTGGGCTTGTACGTCCTGAAGGACATCCCACTATCTTTGTGAGGCCAATTGATATTGTTGCAGCTGATGATGAGGCCCCTCCTTCTCCATAGGATAAAGGATACATTCTATGTATATTTTTGAGGCCACAGATCCTAGTTTTGTACTTTTATGACATGACTTGTGATAGACTTGTGATCCAAAACTCATATATTTTTTGATACAGTATCGGATATATATAGTATCTGTTATTTAAATGTGTATGTGTTTGAAATTTATGTGTGAAATGTTGTTTATGGAAGTGTATGATACAAATTCCAATCTAGGACATAATTTGCAAATGAGTTAGCTAATGCATTTAAATTTCTTGGAATGTGTTGATATATGATGGAATCAGACTGTCTTTCCAATAGTCTAACTCGCAGAAACTGACAGAGAAACAAAGGGTCTCTAATCTAGTAAACACCCGTTAACTAAAATACAACTAGTTGTGAGTCAAGTATTACCTCCAAACATGAAATGCCATGAATGAGAGCATCTCGGAGAAGTTCTATAACTGCATTGTATTCATCTACATTGTTCGTAGTGGAACCCAAACAAACCCCCCCATGAAGATACCAATTGACTAGCGGGTGAGTAAATGATCCAGGCTGCTGAATCCAGCTGTCGGGTGTGGCGACTGGCGCCATCAGCGAATCCTAAGAAATGTTCAGTCGATATCTGGTACACGAAAAGAAAACACACATAAGATTAACTAAAAATCACAAACAAAAACTAGCTCTACAAAATATACAGCTATGTTACAAGAAAAAGCACAACATCCTAAGCGTAGTACTTCTTCCGGTAGATCCCATTTCTAGGCTCAGCCAGCTTATTACCCTCGTAGTCTACCAACTCATAAGCACCCTTCTTCAATACTTTGGAAATTATGTAGGGCCCGATCCACATGGACTTAAACTTGCCAAGTCCTATAGGTTCCTTGTCTTGATCCCAAAGTAAAACAAGATCTCCCTCAAGGAAAACCCTAGGCTTGACAGACTTGTCATATTGTCCTTTGACTCATTTTTTGTGAACCTCGTTTGTTGTAAGCATGTCGCGGCATTGTTCATCTAGGTTTTCTAAATGTAACAAACATTCTTCCAGTATTGAAGTATCTGCTAGTAATTGAACAACCAGTTTTAACGAAGGAATCCCACATTCAATCGGAACGACTGCCTCTATCCCATGCACAAGTTGGAAGGGAGAGAACCCGATAGCAGTCTTTACATTCGCTTGGTAAGCCCAAAGAGCCGGATATAACATGATGTTCTAGTTATTTCGACTGGCATTAACAGTTCTTTGCAGTATTACTTTTAAAGTTTTGTTAATTGCTTCAACTTGTCCATTCGCCTATGGATAATATGAAGACAAATGTTCTTGTTGAAACCCTAACATTGTGTACAAATATGTCATCATGCTATTCTGGAAATGACTGCCATGATCAGTCACAATCTCTTTAGGAATGCCGAACTGTGCAATAATCTGATTAAACACGAAATAAGCGGCAGTTTCTTCATCTACCTTGACAGTAGGCATTGCCTCCGCCCACTTGGTGAAGTAGTCGACGGCAACGATGATGTAATGATTCCCTCCAACCGAAACTGGATTGCAAGTCATATAATCAACCCCCCACTTTGTGAAGGGACCTACTATAATCACAGGATGAAGAGGAGTTGGGTGTGCCCTCATTTTCTTGGTAAAAAAATGACACGGACGGCAAGGTTTCACCGCTTCCTCACAATCTTTAAAGATTTTGGACCAAAAATATCCGACACACAGTATCTTCTGAGTTGTTTCCAACCCAGAAAGATGTCCCCCACAAGCTCCATTATGGGCATCGTTTAATACTACTTTAGCTTCTTCTAAAGTTAAACAACGCCGTAAGATGGAGTCTACCCCACGTCGATACAAAGTATCTGAGATGATGAGATAGTTTTTCGCATGGCTTTTCAGCTTGCATCGTTCTTCTCGAGAAAAAGTAGTAGGACACCTCAAAGTCTGGAGATATACTAAGATATCCCCGTACCATGGGTTAGAGGAAGCAATGAGGAAAATATGTTCATCCGAGAATGATGATTCTTCCTCGACATGCTATAAGTCATTGGGAAACTCTGAGATTAACTCAGTGAACACTAGTGATTTCTTCGACTTGGCCGATTAAAAGACCAAATTGAACTCCTGTAGGATTACAATCCATTTATTATATTTCCCACCGATGATTCGTCGGGTGAAAATGTACTGAAAAGGATTGACTTCTGCTATCACAGTAGTTGTTCGTAAACATATGTAATGACAAAGCCTCTGTACCGCATAGACCGCGGCAAGTTCTAACTTCTCAACATGCGAATATTTAACCTTAGGGGCTATCAATGCGCAAGAAAGATAGTAGACAACATGCTCTTGGAGCGTGTCATCCTCTTGAACTAATACTATGCCAATTGTATTAAGAGACACTACCAGATATAAAAGAAAATCTTTTGCGTAGTTCGGCGGGCTCAACAAGGGAGTTGAAAGTAGTTCCTTCTTCAAGGCCTCAAAGGATGCTTGAGCAGCCTCGTCCCACACAAAGTAGGAGTCTTGTTTGAGTAGTCTCATAAAACCTTTCGTGATCTTAACATAGTTTATAATAAAGCATCGCAAGAAATTAGACATGACTTGCATACTTTGGAGCTATCGCAAGGTGCGAGGAGGAGGCAGATTTACAATCGCCTCTACTTTTAGCGGGTCGACCATTATGCCACAATTGGAGACAATGAAGCCCAGTAGACGTCCCGATTTGACGCAGAATACACACTTATTTGGATTCAAACAAATCGTATATTGTCTGCATCTTTCAAACACAAGTCTCAGATGGGTTGGATGGTCCCGTCTTTTTTGAGATCACGTCGGGAGGTCATCCAAGTATGGTTCTACTATGTGTTTGATATCATGAAAAGCGAAATTCATCGCTCGCTGGAAAGTAGCTCCAACATTCTTCAAGCCAAATGGCATCTTCCGGTAATCAAAGGTTCCCCATGGGAAAATGAAAGTTGTTTTGTGCTGATCCTTGGGTTTGATTTGTATTTGATTATATCCTGAAAATCCGTCCATGAAAGAGAACATCTCATGTCCAGCACAGGAATCTATGATCTGGTCAATAAACGGTGTAGGATAGTTATCTTTTGGACAAGCTTTGTTCAAGTCCCGGAAGTTAGTACAAACTCGAATGGTACCTTGCTTCTTATCAACAGGAACGGGATTTGAAACCCATTCTGTCATGTCAATCGGATAGATGAATCCGGATTTAAGCAACTTTTCAACCTTCGCCTTAATGGCGGCCTCTTTTTGTGGATTCACAAGACAGATCTTTTGTCTCACAGGTTTTATGTTAAGGTATGTTGTGATAACATGCTCAATGATGACTGGGTCGATGCCTGGCATCTCCTCATATGACTAGGAAAAAATGTCGCAGAATTCTTTAAACAGCTTGGTATACAGAGTGATCTCTTCTGGAGAACAATCTGCTCCAATATAAATGTTTTCCATGACCCCGATTTTGGTGTAAATGTTAGTCGGAATTGTTCTCGATATATTATCCATATTCCCTTCAGCATAAACAGCTCTCGTAATAGAAGGAAAAGATGACAAATCAACAAATCCATCAGGTCTCAAAGAGAATTCTCCTCTCTCTATCCTATCTAAGTTTGGAAGCAAGTAAGACATGTAATGCATATGTTCCCATGGCTGGTCCAGGCCCATCATGGCTTCCAAGATGGATTCATTAGATGGTAAGACCGTATCTAAACAGTCGAAAGAGTGGGTAGAATTCAGTGACCATGCTGGAGCATAGTCCATATCCGACTCAGCAGAGACTGGCGGAGTCACGATATGTTCCATTGCATCATGTTGTGCTTCCATGTAGGCTACTTCTGCAACGGATAGAGTCACTGAAGGTTCTGATGTAGTGGGAAGGATCCACGGATCAGTTCTTAAACCAACCGTGAAATTTTCAGTAGAAGTACCCACATCAGAACGCATAAAAAGAACTGGAGAGGGAAGGTCAAACGTGCCTATTAATGACCTGTAAAGCGCTACTCCTAAACTCTCACTTACTGGGGTGGTTTGATCAACTAAGGGAATCGTGGACTCCGAAGAAATCTGGTTGTTTCTCTGAGTGAAAGAAAGTTGATCAACTGTAACGACCTTACCTTCAAAAGGGAACATAACAACTCGAAAAACTGCCGATGTAATAGCTCGCATGGCATACGTCCGAATCCTGCCTAATAACATGTTGTAATCAAGCGGAGCATCTAGAACTTCAACTTCTACAGCAATTGTCTTATCGGCCAAAGTGACATCAAATGATGGCAAGACTCCATGTGGATGGAAAGTTCTGCCGTCAAATGCAGTAAGCAATGTGTTAGAAGGGGCTAACTCGGGGGAACCCAAATCTTTCCAATAGGAAATTGACATTACTCACGTCGACGTGCCCTCATCTACAACAGCTCGTCTAATGGTCATTGGACCATGAATGACTTCTATCTAAAGGGCAACATGGTACGACAACCGGTATTTGATATCATCCATATCAAATCACGCAGACATGTTAGAGGATTCCATACTTCCAATAGTTTCCAAAATTGCATTCTGTTGTAAAGGGAAACTTTGCAAGACTTCTAAGGTAGACATAGCACAAGGGGTCTGGGCTAGATCTTCAACCACATTGTAGTTGGAAGCAGCCCGATTGTTGGGATTGTGCGATGCCCACTTCAAGACACCTTTCGAGATCTTGGGCAGTGGTTCCACAGGTATGTGGAATGGAGTGGAAGATTTTGGAATCTCTTTATCCTTCTTCTGTGTATCCGGGGTGTAATTCCTTGCTCTCATTTGTAAGAGTGCATCCGAGCTAACCATGTTAATAAAATTTTGATCAACTGAAGCATGTGTGGTGCCCCCAATATTAGAGGTGCCAGAAGCTGAACCCTGCCCCTTAGGGAATGGATCTTTAAGTACAACAGGTTTCTTTTCTTGAAGTAGCTTCTGGGCTTCTTCGAGTAGAGGGCATTGGTGAGTGAGGTGGTCCTGCTTGCAAAGTTTACAAGGGAACTTAACCTTCTTCTTCTCTTTGTTACCCTCCTCGACATTCTCTTTTTTGGGTTTTTTATGGTTCCCCTCTCCTTTCTTTTCCTTATTTTTGTTGTTAGGTTGCCGAGGGCCCTTTTGATTATTCTGAACCTGGTTAACAGATTCAGGAGTAGAAGGAGAGGTTGTGATGGAAGTAACTTCTGTAGTTGATTGTTTGACAGATAAGGCATGAACCTGTTTGGTCAATGCTTCGAAAGCTGCAAATTCAACTGAACCTACTATGCCGTCAGCATGCGGTCCAGGTTTAGGTTTACTCAAATCATTATTTGATCGCGGTGCATTAGGTATGATTTCATAAAGTAACCCAGATTGTGTGTAAACAAGGTCTAACTATTGGATCCGTAAGATGGCTTCTTCCTCTATAGACACTCCAGAAGTAGCTACTTCCTTAGAAATATAAGGAAGGAATGATTTCAAATACCACTCGAGAAGGAATTCTAGAGGTATGTTGGCTTTAATGAGCCTCTTCTGTCTTCGCCACTCCTGGATGTGATCAGATAAGTGAGTGGCTTTATTTTTTCTAAATGTTGTCAAAAGGTTTGTTCCGGCATCATACCGAATAGGAAGCTGGAAGTGATTCAAAAAGACAGTCGCGAGATCCCCAAAATTAAAGAATGTAGCTGTAGGTAACTCAATGTACCATTTGGATGCAACATCGGTTAAGGTCCTTTGGAATAGTCGCAACTTAATGGAATCTTCATTTAATGAGTTCGAGGAACACCATAAATGGAAAGTAATGACATGATCACCAGGGTCCTCGCCAGTTTTTCCTTCGAATTTTGGAATGTCCGAAGGTAATTTGGTAGGAACAGGTGGCCATGTGGCGTTGTTATACACCGGATCGTTTGTCAACTTGGAAAGGTCTGGAAAATTTAGAGTTGCCAGAAACGGTAAACGAGGTCTGCAAGACGGTATTTGATAAGTTGGGGTCATAAAGGGGGAACCACCCATAGTTTGACCCGTGAACTGCTGGTAGGGGTTTCCCCCAGCCATCTACTGGTAGGGGTTTCCCCCAACCATCTGCTGGTAGGGGTTGCCCCTAACCATCTGCTGGTAGGGGTTTCCCCCGGCCATTTTTTGGTAGGGGTTGCCCCCTGCCATTTGTTGTTGCGCGAAATTATTATTGAAATTCCCCCACCCATATGAAAGTGGGTTAGTGCTTTGTGGGTTCGTCCACTGTGGCTAGGTGTTAGCCCCTCCATATTTCTGGTTAAAAATGTTACCCTCTCCTCCCGAAAATAAAGAAAAAGAGATATTTCCTGCAGGTATATTACCTTGATTTAAGTTGGGACCTCCAAAGGTATTAAAACCAATAGTAGCTGACGTGGATGGTGCAGTACTCATGATAGGCACAGTTGTAGAAGCATTTGGCCCTACAGCGGGTGTGGAAATCCAAGTACTGGGTATGTGATACGATGGTTGAGTCACAGGAGGTGGAACTAAATTCGTCGTACTGCTAGGTCTGAAAGTGGGTGTAGAGGCAGATGCCATAGTTGTTAAACTCGACATGCCTAACGTGCCAGTATTAAACCTGAAGGACGGAGTGGACACAGAGGTTGTCTGTGCCGAAGTCGGTGTAGCAGTAGGAGGAAGATTTACAGTATTTGTGTTCATACCTATGGTGGGAGTCTGTGGAACTCCCAGTTCGCCTCCAGGGTTAGTCATAAAATGCTCAGGTGTGAAATGATATGCACTATAATCTGGTTGCTGGAAACCAATGGGTATCAGCAGCAGAATTCTAAGATTAGTCAGAGGAGGATTAAAAGGAGTATTGAACTCACCAGAAGTGAGATCCTCAATCTCAACTGTACTAAAAGTTTGTTGTTTTGGAGTCCCTGGTTGTGGTTCCTCGGGAACCTCTATTTCAGGTATTTTTGTTGTAGGTTGTAGTTCTTCAGGAATTTCTATTTCAGGACATTCTATTGTAAGTTGTAGTTCCTCAAGAAGTTCTATTTCACCAATGGTTTCCAAAGGAACATTGGAGTCTATCCTCTATCGTCTAGCTAGCGGTAGTGGTTCCGCTCTAAGTGGGGGAAGGTTTTGTAACCTTCTTGACCTACGAAGTTCTTGGTCTTCCACAATTATATATATATAAATAAAACTAGAAAAACCTAGTGGCCACTAAGACTAGGGGGAAAATAGCACTCCAACTAAAAATTCCTAAGTATGCAAACCAAGCAAACAAGATGCCTTCCGGAGAAGAGTTTGGGATGATGAGGGCCCAGAACAAATCAATAAAGGATGAAGAACAATTACCCAGGGTCCACAATACAATGACTAAGGGTGCAAGCACTGGAATCACCCAACCACCCTCCCAAAGACCTGCAAGGGATTTCCTCCCACGTCTGTCCTAGGTACAGCAGATATACCCCCCGCTGTCACCTGTGTATGAACCTATGGTCAGATGCTAAGGATACCACCACACTCAAAATTCCTGGGGGAACAATCTCAGGTCGAATCAGAAGGCGTGGGTAGGGTAACTGAGCTCGAAACTCAAAAGAGTCTCCAAACGCGATCCAATCCTGGTATATGCTCGAAACAGAAATTAGGAGTATTCCCAACAATCTGATCTCACAAGACCGACTGCATAGATCCCAAGAAAGCTTTGAATGAAGTGGGTTTACCTGTGATAGTCGAACTACGATTTTTGCGTAATGTGTGATCTTGGGTGGCTTAAGGTGATTTAAACCCAAGATCCTAACCAAGACTAGTTGGTGTTGTGTATCCCTAAAAAAGAAAATTGTTGCTATTTAATTATATTAAAAAAAAATTAGGGTTACCTTTTACTCAAAAGGTAGTGCATTTGTGTGGCGTGGTTGCAACAGGAAAGCAAAGTGCATAAATTATAACTTTCAACAACAAAACTTTTATTTTTCCATTTAATGTTCTTTCCAATTGAAAACTGAAGCAAATCTAAGCAAATTTTCCTTTTTGTTTTCTTTTAAGATTATGAACAAAATAAACTATGCTATTTTGCAAAATATATAAGCCTCACTATTCTTAAGCTACCAAATTTTTTTTCTTTTTCGGTTATTATGAACGAAAAAGAACTTTAAAGTAGGAAGCAAATAAGACTTATAAAAGATGTGTAAGTATGGTAAAATGGCTCCTAAGCTCAATATGTCAAAACAATGATTTGACAAAGACTTGTCCTACAAGTTTTTTTCAAAAGAAAAAGCCCTCACACTTGGAAACAAAGCGGAAAGAAAACAAAGAGGAAAGATGCTCAAAACTGGAAATCAAACTCAAGAGGAATAACCCAAAGCACCAAACCCTAACAAGACCACTAAGCCAAGCAATCGGTAGGCAAGCGAACTAACGACCACCCTACTGACACAAAGACTGAAAGATGAAGCAAACTAAAGTACTCCAAACTCACTTGTACTGGAAAAGACAATGAAGTCAAGAAATGTTGGAACTCAAAAAGGTTTTGGAAGACACCCCAAAGGATTCAAAATGTATCAAACCCTAAAACAAAGGATAAGAAATGTAAAGAGCAAACAAGTGTTGCTACAAACAGCAAATGTGAAGCATACAGGTTTGTAGGTCAGCAACACACTATTAGGGTAGGGATCAACAACTATGTTCACTAAGGAACAATGCCTAGTCTCCACGAAGAGTTACAAATGAACCAAACACTTCAAAAGTAAACAAGTGACCTAAAGATGGAAAAAAGACTCAAAGAAGGGTACTGAGACTCAAAGAAGAGTTACAGACCTCAAAGACCAGTCAAGGAGACCTAAAACAAAGTCAGAAGACCACCCAAAAAGGCAGAAAACTCAACCAAACAACCAACAGAAAGCTATAGGAATGTGCCCTACTATACAGTAGGGAAACTAGCACCTCTGGAGGGGTGGGCGCTACTGTGCAAAGACAAACTAGCGCCTAGGCGCTACTGTATGCATAGTAGAGTAGCGCACAAGTCTTAAAGAGTTAAAAACTGACTTTGAAAAGATGCCAAAAGACTGAGTCAAGCAGAGAGAAGCAAGCAGGGGATACCTACAGGGCTTCTCAGAAGATTAAAGGGGTTAAGAGTTTCCGGAAAGACAAACAAGAAAATTTTTCTAGAGCAGAAAAACAACCTTTCCCCAGCGGTGTTGCCAGTCTGTTGGCGGGAAATACTACCCTATAGTGAGGAAATGGACACTATAAACTTAAGGGGGGTGACAGGTAAGCATATTAATTGTATTACATAGATTTTTATGAATGGAAATAGATTAGAGACTTAGAGAACATACCTTATGAATGAAGTTTGATCCTAGCTCTTGTCCAACCTTGTGCTCAATCCTCAAGTCAATCTCCCGTTCGATAAACCTGCAACACAAGTACCTTTCTCAACGTGCTTGGCCAATATAATAATGATGAAATTGAACAATGATTCAAACATCAAGCATTAATCGACATGATCCAAATAAACACATAATCCAATAAGTACTTGATTTGGGATGAGAAAGATGTTTCAACCTTTTATTGTCAAAAGCAAATGAATGATACAAAATATACCTGACTTTGCAGCATGCTCATGCAACCTGATCCTGGGCTCCTGCTCTTCTCTGGCCTGGAAATCTTCCAGCATAACCTCCTCCAATACAAGCTTCTCTTATGAAAGAGTCTTTTTATATCTCTCATGTATAACCCCTCTCTTTAATTCTCCTTGTATTTATAGGACAAGGGAAGCAGTTCAGGTCGAGAGGTGGTTGTAGGGGAAGTTGGAGAAGTTGGGAAACCAACTGAAACTAATCCCCATTCGTCAAATTAATTTTTTTATATCATATTTTAAGTTGTGCGCTACTATTTCACAGTGGAGTAGTGCCCAGGGCGCAACTATAGTGTTTTATAACAAGCATTCACTACTTTTTAGATGCTATGCACTAGTCTACTGCATAGGAGTAGCACCCATTAGGAGGTGTGCGCTACTATTGTACACTGGATTAGAGCACATGCGCTAGTTTATTAAGATAGACTCAAAATGATGTTTTTTAGGGTTTTTCCATCTTGCAAGGAGGTGGGGTAGGTCAAGGTGTCATCTAAGGTCATCATGCTCCTCCATCCAAGTTGTCCTTTTGTGTGATCGACAGCTCAAGGTGATCACGGAGGGAGAGGTGCATATTTGACCTGTAACAGCATACCATCGCCTGCTACACATAGCTTGCGCTTTCTTAAGAATGTATTCAACTGACTCATTAAGATCAAGCCAAGTGTTCAGTGTAGCTCTGATCTTCTTGAACTGGAAACTGTTAAGAATGGGGATGTCTTCAGGTATGTCCTTGATATACCTTTGCCACTCACCAATGTTTCGACTTTCCTGAGAAGCTTGCAGCCTTTTGGCTTTCTGCCCTTCAAGGACACCAAACATCTTACCAGAAGTCATATGAGTTTCCCTAATCTCATCCAGGGTGCAAAATAGATTCTCCAGTAATTTATGATTCTCTTCATTGACCTGAAGGGCCAAATCATTAAATTCCTAAGGTGAAAGCTTGAAGAAATGAGAAGAGTCTGCACTTGAAGTTGCATCCTCACATTTCTTTTGCAACAAGGCTATCTTCTATGTATTGGAAAAACTCTCAACTTGTACTTTACAAATTTCAGCTTGAAGAGAGGTATTGCTTCGCTCCAAATCCTCTAACCTATATCCCCATATCCTCCTGATATCAACAACATAAATCTCATGTTCTTCCTTGGTCTTTACTAACTCTTCTTCAAGCCTTTCCAATTCCTCCTTCTTCTGATCAATCTCCCTATTCAGTATCTTGATTGAATCAAGGTTTGCACCAGAAAATGCCCCTAAGGCTGCATCTGTCTCAATCGCTCCTGTATGGGGATCATTTGTTTGTTGAGCCCATATTCTTTGATTTGGAATGGATACTTCTACTCCACCTTGATCTCTGATTCTCTTCTTACCCCTTTTGATCACTGCTTTTCTTTAATGTAGACATAATGTCCAAGAGGGACTACAACATCATCTCCATATTTAGTTATCAATTCTGAAGTAATTGAAATGACATTGTCTGTTGAAATTAATGAAGGTGTCTGAGTGACAATGGGACTAGGTATAGACATGGTAACTTGAGGAGTGGTCAAAGGGGTAGAGACAATCTGAGGAACTGATGGAACATGGGTTGGAGAAGGGATTGAGGTGAAGGCTTCAGAAAGTGGAACATGATCATCCTTAGCAAGTGATGATGAAGAAAGAACTGTGGCTGGCTCATCAATGGTGGATGACGATAAAGTACATATGGGTAATTGCTGAGGGACAATCGACAACTGGATCTCTGCAATAATAGATGGGGGAATGGAAAAAGAACTGAGTTGTTTGAAAATGGAGTGGCTCTAGAATTCAAAGCATGGAAAGGTTGTGATATGGAAAATGGAGGCATCACCCCCGGAGACAAAGAAGAAAGATCTTCAATAGATGACAACAAAAGTGAAGAAGTTGTAATGTCAGGAGTAGTAGTAACCTCCAATACATGTTGATCTAAAAAAGGGTGATCCATCTCAATAGTGTCCAACAAATTTGTAACTGCTTGTGAATCTTCAGTCACTTCTTGAGTCACTAATACTGGAGGATGTGGCCCATCATCAACATCATTGTCAATGATCTCAAAAGTGGTAACCTGTGATGTAGGGATTAAGGTTTTTTGTCTCTTAGCTGGGTTGGCCTCAGCTATTATTAGATCATCACATCCCTGTGCAATTGCAGCAGTCACTTGAACATCCTCAGTAAGCTTAGGAGGTTCAACTGTTTGGGTATTCAATACCGAAGTTAGCTATGCTAACTCTTGCTTCAAATGATGAGAGGTTTGCAACAAGGCTTTGACCTGTTCATCTGTTTTTACCTGAGGAGGATCCTCCATGGGGGATTACCTTTGTTCCCATCTGGATAAGTAAGCATAAGAGGGGCATTAGCCTGCTGGTTCTCCTTTTCTACTCTATCCTTTCTCACTTTCTCAAGCAAGTTTAATTCCATTGTTCCGTAGCTCAAGACTTTAGCTTTAATTTCTCTCTGATACTACATAATATGATGCTACTCATCTATGCTCTTGGAACTAGCCAGGACCTTAGAAATGTGTTCACTCCTCAGTAAATTGAATCATCTGGGATTTCTTCATGGACATAGTCCTTGTTCATATGATATTGTTTAAAATGTGCATCAAGGAATTTCTTAGGATCATGCTTCCTTTTGGGAACAAAACCCAACTTCAAAGGAGCCACCTGGTCACCAAGCACTGCAACCCAATTTGAGGTTGGGATGACTAATGGCCCAAGGTTCAAAGAGAATTTAGGCCAACCTTTCTTCTTGGGACCAGTGAGTTTTCTGTAAACACCATCAGTAACAGTTTGATAAGAGACTTCTTGAATGACCAATCTGTCAGGCACTATTCTGGGCATAAGATGAACAGTGTCACTTCCCTAGACTCTTGATATATGAATAGGACTCATAGACATACCAATCACCAATTGTATTGATGAAATACCTGGCATCAGCTGAGAAGGCAGGTGCCTCTTGCTTGAGTATCTTGAAATAAATTGTGCCCATGAAATGGTCACAAATGTCATAAAGTAATGGCACAAAATTGGTTTCCCGTCGTGCTGAATGATAGATGTGAACTGGTGGATCTGAAGGGGTCCAATGCCATCCCAAGTTAGGATATTGGAACTCAGAGAAAAATACATCAACTATAAAGGCTGACAAGAAGAAGTGTGGCTTTCTCAGTGCAGGTTCCTTTTGATAGTCTTGGATAGTTGTTTTAAGTTCCGATGACAGGATGGAGGCCCAAGGGAAGGATTCACCAGTTGTTAAAACATGATGAGCTATTGGAGTCCATTTCGCTTTGAAGACGAAACAATTTGGAAGGCCAAAGAGCATTCAGAGCATGGATTCCAGTAAAGAGTAAGGCTCCCTAAACCATGAAATCGGGTAAAGGTTATCAGCCTTGGGCACAAAGCTGCTAGGTTTAATCATCCATGATTTTGTTGGCAGGAAGTTTGGACAAGTCAGCAGTGCAGCTTCGCGAATGCTGCACAAGGCCGAAGATACGACGGAAGGTGGAAAGTTGAACACAAGTGATAATATTTTATGTAATTTTGGGTCAATTGAACCACAGTATGCAGGTTTTTGGGTCATTTGGACCACAATAGATAGATTTTGGGTCATTTGCTTTGAAGTGTCGGTTAGGAAGTAGTTAGTAAGTGGACAAACAATGTAAAGGTGCAAGCCTATAAATAGACGCAGGTTTGTAAGTGTTGAACCACCCTTTTGCGGAATATCATCTTGGTGAAGAAGTTGATTGTGAAATCTTGATCCGAAGCAAAAGACTATTGTATCTAGGTTTTGTTTGCGAAGTTAATATGATGTGATAGAGCTGTTGAGCAGAATCCCCGTGTCTTCCTGTTTATCTGTGGTAATGCATTTTGTGATATCAATATATGAATGATGCGATGTTTCCTTGCTGCGATTAATGCGTTACTGTTATATCTATTGCAATCATGAATTGTCTTACTGAATGATGCCATGAATATGCTTAATGTCTGAGTTGAATGCTTAGCACTATTTCTAAAATGTTGCAACAAGTTGAGTAATTGATCCACAACATCCTCGTTCATTCGGCGGAAACATGGTTCCATCAACTCTCCCTTGAACATCTCGGGTGAGACCTCATCTTCTCTGCAAGTGTTGCTGGACAGGGTAAAACTTGTCTAGGCCGTTGCTCAGGGAGATTGCGATGGTTTGGGTGTCGACAGTGTTGGGAACCCCTGTCGACTGGTTTTATGTCAAAAAATGGTTCTGTTGCCGGGACCATAGCGCGAAGTGAAAGGAGGATATGTTGTGGCATCTGACGAAACCGGAAATACAAAATTGGTTCGATCAGAAGTTGCACGAGTTCACTAAAAAAGAAAACCAGAACCCTCAATTGATGGTAGATTAGTGGGTGGAAAGGTACATTCACGACAGTCTGCACGAATATTTTTTCTGTGAGTTTCCAGTCATCTTGTTTGAGTGGTTGGCGAAGTTGACATTTCAGAAGAGGAACTTCCAAGGTGGTGAACCGACGACCTGGACCCCAAAGCTGATCCAGGAGCTGCAGGAAGTCGACAACAAAGCGTCACGAGCTGTCGAAGTTTGGCTTGACAGTATATTGGAAGGCTATATCACTGAATTTGTGGTCGATACAAACAAATCCTATAGTGAAGATGAAAGATATTTCTTCCATGGACCACAGGGGAGGTTTCTATTGTCACTACAACTGTCTATTAAGATGCTCATTTGCGAGAAGGGCATATTGAAGATGCATCTGGATCAGTAAAAAACTTGGTGGGTGGAGGCCGTGGGTACTGCGACAGCAAGGGGGCGGTACATGGAATGATAAGGGGTAGATAGGTGTAGGTCATGATGAGACTGTGAGGGAAGTCGAGGAAGAGAGTGGTCTTACAAGGGGAGGATCACAGTTTCGACATGAAAAGAGACAAAGGACAGGAGAAGGTCCTGCTGCGATCTAAACGCAAGGCCGCAAAGGAAGACCACACGGGACGAAGTGACCTCACAGTCCTAACAAGGATAACCAAGCTATGCCCAGGATAGAGGCAGGACCAAACCCCAACACCAACATACCTACACCTCTGCTCACTATCACTCAACCAGTAAGAAATACAACTTCGACACCACTGTGTTCATTAAGTCAATAGAAGTTAATCGCTAGTAGCTCAGCGACTGGAGGAAGGCAGCCCAGGATGGCGGTTGAGGATACAAAGTTACCGTTGTTCCACAAAAATGGAATAGATAATCTTGAGCAGTACTGGTTTTTATGTGAAACAGTATGGACTATAAAGAAAATTACTGATGATAATGCCAAGAAAGGACAATTGACAAAAACTCTTTGGGGTCGAGCATTAGGCTGGTTCATGAAGTTTGTGCAGGTTCCTGTAGGTGCTCCAGAGAAGACGTTGGATGAAGTTCGAGCTGGATTAATCGTGGAGTTCAAAAAACCCAAATCTGAAGTGCAGTATATTACAGAGCTAAAAGAGATTAGGCAGTATCCCAATGAAACTGTTTGGGATTTTGACCAGCGATTCAAAACGTTGATGGCGAGGGTCAACTTCGACATGAGCATTGTCCAACAAAAAGAATGGTTCATCGTGGCATTTCTCCCACACATTCGATTAACAATGATGAAACAGAACATTACAACACCAAGTGAAGCTCTGTATATTGCACTGCGGTTGGAAGCTTCGCTGATTGGTGAGAACGTAGCGGGTATGTAGTATATTCAGACACAGCGGGCATACTAAGGATAATTTTCCAGACTTCCGCAATTATCTGCTTTCAGGAGCACCGAATCGATTGAGTGGCAGCGACCTACCGTGTTGTCGCATCTGTCAGTTACATGGGCACCGCCATGAGGAATGTTAATACATGTAGAAGATGGTCACAAAACTGATGAATCTGTATTGTACATTCTGCAAATCTATGGGACATGAAGACAAAGATTGTCGCACATATGGTTTGCTTCAGGAGAGAACGTACGATGCATTCTATGTGAAGGACGACCATCATGCCATACAACTACCACAATTGCAGCCACAGGTAGCCCAGCCGCTACCTCAACTGTAGGTACAGTTTGTACCATAGCAGCAACCACAACATTTTATGCTGCAATATGCTCTGATGCAAATGGCTCCACAACAGCCACAGTACGTTCAACAACCATAGTATGTCCAGTAAGGGAAAGGCATGCAACCGAATCCTATGCAGCAACAGTTCAATCAACCACAGTAATAGCAGTAGGGAGGATTTTGGGGAGGACGTGGTGGAGGATTTGTTCATAGAGGAGAACTTGTTCAGTGCTACCATTGCATAGTTTGGGGGCACTACCAGTGCAATTTCCCACAATTGCAGACACAATGTACATTCTATTTTGTTACCAATCACACGGTTGAAAATTTCCCGCAATTGATTACGCGATGGCAGGCCGGGAATGTTCTGCAATTGCAGAATCAGAATCAGGTGCAGCAGCCAGTACAGAATCAAGTGCAGCAACCAACATAGAACCAGAACCAGCGTATGAATCAGAATCCTAACCAGAACGTGAACCAACCCAGGAATCCACCACTAAACCAGACTCAGGGTGTGACTATTGTGACAATTTCTAGGGAGCCGAGGACGCAAGATGCTGCTGTTAAAGTTATTACTCGTGGAGGTGAAACTACAAGAGAATATATGCCACACCCACTCATCTGGTTGGTCGGGTAGAAGAACGTGTCGTTTGACATTGACACCAAGCGTGAAGTATTCTTTCAGGCACGTTGTGCAATGGAAAAAGATCGCGGCAAGGCTATTGTTTGTGACATGCCTTCTGCTTTTGATGCCACTTCAGAAGCAGACCTTTCACGATAGTCTAGCATGTTACAGACATTTGTTGAAATTTGTTTATCCTTGGCAAGGGATCCTGATGCTCTTGCTGATATTGAAGGGTTGTTGCAGCGACTTGCCCGGGATCGACAAGAGTCCGCAGTCATATCCTTACAAAGGCGGAAGACAGGTAAGGAGATGTGCATGAAAATTCAAATTGGAGACTACAAAGTTGATTCGGTTATTCTAGATCTTGGTTCGGATGTCAACATATTAACCAAGTAGGCCTGGTAGAAAATGGGGAGCCCCCCATTGAGCTAGTCTCTTGTACAGCTCCGACTGGCTAACCAGGCCAAGGTGACACCAATTGGGAGAGTTCCATGCCTGGTGGTGGACATTAAGGGAATGAAGACCTATGCCAACTTCAATGTCATTAAAGTAGTTGAAGGGGGAAGCTCTTATCCCACGTTGTTGGGCATTGGATGGGATAATGACAATGCAGCAGTAATAAACTTTAAGAAGCAGATGATGACTTTTGAAAACTGCGATCTCGAAGTCATAGCCCTGTTGGATCCGGCTGAAGGCCGCAGGTATATTGAACCCTTAAAAGATGAAGATCCTAGTGGATGCGACCATGCATTCAATATTTCAGAAGATTGTATTCATTCGACTACTGACGGTGAGATTGGGTGGTGCAACTTCAGCTCTGCATCTTCCGACTATGATGATGCTTTGGAAAATTGGCAGAATTGCTTGCCTGAGGTGTCACTCCGCAAGTGTGGGTTAGTCACGTAATCATTATGCCACGTTGCGACTGAAACTATTACACTACCAGTATATGAAGGGCTTCTCGGCTTGTCGAACTTTCTTGCGGTGTTCGTGGAAAAGGTTTCAGAACCACAATGATTGCTAGCATTGGAGGAAGCAGTGAAGGTTGCTCCAGCATGTTGGTGGGCGACACATAAGAAGTCGATCGCAAGGTGGTTGTAGTTCCAGATATAGATGACGGTTCTATTTGGCGACACCAAAGTTTACCACATAGGGAAATATGATGGCCAGAATGACCCTGGAAGTCATTTGATGGAATGGCAGATGTTGTGGGCATCACGACCAAGAGATGAGTGGGTCCATGCCTTTATCCATACTTTGGACGAGATGTTGCGATCATGGTATACTGTCGCTGAATTGCGAGGGGAAATTTCCACTTGGTTGGAATTGACAATGTGTTTTACTCATACTTTAAGCTTTGCAGATTTCAACCCAGATGTCCATAAAGCTTTCCAGCTCATCCGTGATGTGATTCTGAAGGTTGTTCCAGTGGCATATCCTGCAGATCTGCATACGCACTATAAGAGGCAGTCCATGATGGAATGCTATAATATAACTGGTGGGCCAGAAGATGGTGATGATCCACGGAATGTCAACATTCCTGAATCTGAAGGAAGTCGCGATGTAGTAGCACCTGATGCGCCAAGTGATCTGATCAGTCAACCGTTGAAGATCCATAAGGTTAACACTGGGACAAAGGATAGTCCAAAGTTCGCGAATGTTGGGGACTATTGGGATGATGAGATGATGGGGAAGGTCACAGACTTGTTGCATGAATTCTAAGACTTGTTCCCCACAAATTTTTCTGAGATGAAGGAAATCTTGGGCGATTTAGGGGAGATGAAGATCCCGTTGAAGCCCAATGCCAAACCAATTAGGCAGTGGCCATATCAACTAAATCCGTGGCATAAGGAGAAAGTCAAAGTAGAAATTGATCGCATGTTGGTTGATGGCATTATTGAATCGGTTGAGGAGTCATACTGCATCAGTACTATGGTGGTGCAGGACAAGAAGACCGACGAAGTGCACATTTGTGTCAATTTGCGCAAGTTGAATGACGCCTACTTGCATGATCCCTTTCCGAATCCATTTACTAATGAGGTGTTTGAAGGTGTGGGTGGCCAGGAGATGTATTCTTTCACGGATGGATTCTCTGGCTATCATCATATCCGAATTACAAAGGAAGACCACCACAAGACGACTTTTGTGACAAAATGGGGCTGTTTTCAGTACACGGTGATGCCATTTGGATTAAAGAATGCACCTGCAATATTCTCTCGCGTAGTTGTTGTTGCTTTTTGGGATTTCATTCAGAAGTTCTTGCAGGTGTACATGGATGACTGGAAAGTCTATGTCTTGATCCGCGATCATCTGGCCAATCTGCAGCTGATGTTGGAACGATGTTGACAGCATCAGATATCACTGAACTTGAAGAAGTGCATCTTCTGTGCACCATTGGGAATACTACTGGGTCACATTGTGTGCAAGCAGGGACTGTTGGTCGACCCAACAAAGATTGCGCTCATTTTGAGCTTAACACCGTTGACTACTGTCAAGTAGTTGAGAGCGACGTTGGGATACACTGGGTATTATCGCAAGTTCATCAGGGATTATGCAGTGATCACGACCCCTATGGAGAAGTTACTAAAAAAAGATGTGGTATTTCAATGGAGCCATGAATGTCAAGTCAGTTTTGAGACGTTGAAGGCTAAGATGGCTTCAGCACCGATACTGGTATTTCTGAACTGGAGCAAGGATAATGTCAACATTGATGCATCATCGATCGCGTCGGGAGTAGTGCTTGCACAGCCTGGGGAGGGGGATTTGGATCGTCTCATTGCTTTCGTGAGTCCGAAGTTGTCATCAACAGAAAGGAACTATACCACTACAGAGAGGGAAGGCCTGGTGATGGTCTATGCGCTGCAGAAGTTTCAACACTACTTATTGGGAGGACACTTTAAGATGTTCATCGACCATTCTGCATTAAATTACTTGGTTAATAAGCTTGTGTTGGGGGGGAAGATATGTTGTTGGCTACTTTTGTTTCAAGATTTCAATTTTGAAGTGATTGTAAAGCCCGGATGTTTGAACGCAGGGCCAGATCATCTATCGTGGATTGAGACAGGAGAGGAGCCAACTAACATTGAAGACGTTTTGCCTGATGTGCAACTATTTAAAGTTGAAGTAGCTGATGATTACTATGAAGATATCCTTCAGTTTCTGGCTATAGGAACTGCACCAAGAGGGTTTACCACCAGGTAGAAGAAGCATCTAGTGGTCAAGGCTTTAGATTTCCAGCTAATTGCAGGGCAATTGTACAAACTTGGATCAGATGAGATCTTGAGGTGTTGTTTCCTACCTCATGAGCAAGGGCAGATCCCGTCGGAGGGACACGTAGGGGTAGCTAGTGGGCACTATGGCGGGTGTACGACTGCCAGGAAGGTGCTTCGCGTAGGTCTTTGGTGGCCCACGCTTCATAATGATGTGACAGATTATGCGCAGACCTGCGATGTCTGTCAGAGAACAGGGAATCCCTCTAGGAGGGATGAGATGCTGCTGATACCTCAACTGACACTGTATCCATTTGATAAATGGGCAGTGGATTTTGTGGGACTAATCAAACCACCTGGGAAGCGCATTAGTGCATGATACATCATCACAACAACAAATTATTTGACAAGATGGGCGGAGGCTGCACCAGTCATCAATTGTACTGTTGCGACGGCAGTACAATTTCTGTTCGACACTATCGTCAATTGGTTTGGCTGCCCGAAGGTGTTGATGAGTGATCAGGGTAGTCATTTCATCAATCGCACCATCAGTGCATTAACAGTAGAATTGCAGATACAGCGTAAGGAGAGCACGCCATATCATCCGCAAGCAAATGGGATAGTAGAAGCGTTCAACAAGGTCTTGGAGCATGTGATGACCAAGGTGTGCAATGCAAACCGTGATGATTGGGATTTGAAGATTCCAGCAGTTTTGTGGGCATATCGCACCACGTGTAAAAGGTTGACGGGGCAGATACCATTCAAGCTGGTATATGGGAAAGAAGCGATTATGCCTATGGAATACATCATTCCGCGTCTGCGCATAGCGGTAGCAACAGGTATGGACGATGCAGCGGCATTAGGAGAACGTCTGGCGCAGGTAGTGCAGCTTGAGGAAGATCACTTTATTGCAGGGTTTCATCGGAGCATGCAGAAGGATTGACAGAAGGCTTGGCATGATCGCCATATCAAGAACAAACAGTTTCAGCAGGGTGACTTGGTGTTGTTGTATGATAGCAAGTTTATGAAACATCCAGGAAAATTGCAAATGCATTGTCTTGGTCCATATCGCATCAGCAACATAACTTCGAGAGGAGTAGTACAGTTGCAGTAGTTAGATGGAGCAATGCTCCCAAATTTGATCAATGGCAGCAGGTTGAATCCCTATAGGTCGGGCTTGGAGTAGCACGATGCCTGAGTCGCATAGGGGAAAAAAAAAGAGAGAGAGCAGGATGATCAGTGGCAGGATGGCACACCAGCAGGGACAGAATGCGCAAGCAGAAGTGTTTTCATCAGAGTTTGGGTGTCGGTCTACGACAGCGGCAGGGTCGCGACCGCATCAAATCAGCAATAAATGAAAAAGCTCAACGCAGTTAATTAACGACGCTTGTTTGAATGATGAGCATTAATGGCTGATCCAGCCACTCGGATGACAGGATCACCGGTGGATTTGGGTCATTAAGGCAGGATTAGGTCCAAATTAATGCATGATTTATTCATGATTATGAGGGATCGAGTTGGGCACTATAAGAATAGGCCGAGGCTGGTCGAAAGGCACCTATTCGAAACAAGTGAGTTCAGTTGCTAAATTATTGAATTGTGCAAGTTTGGGTTGTGTTGCAGAGTGCAGTTGTGGTGTGTTGAGCTAGTTCCTGGGTTGAGTAAGCTTGATCCATCTGTTGGCATTGTGGGAATTGAGTGCGGCATGCCGGGTGCGAAATCTTCCAACAGTACAAGGACTTCAGGGTGAAGACAAATGAGTACACCATGTCCTGCTGACGTGGCTCGAGGGCAAGCCACAAAATTGTGTTGGGGGCCTGTTAGCAGGCGGTTTGGACAAGTCAGCAGCACAGCATCGCTGATGCTGCGCAAGGCCGAAGATACCATGGAAGGCAGAAAGTTGAGCACAAGTGATAATATTTTGTGTAATTTTGGGTCAGTTGAACCACAGTATGCGGGTTTTTGGGTCATTTGGACCACAATAGATAGATTTTGGGTCATTTGCTTTTGAAGTGTCGGTTAGGAAGTAGTTAGTAAGTGGACAAACAATGTAAAGGCGCAAGCCTATAAATAGATGTAGGTTTGTAAGTGTTGAACCACCCTTTTGCGGAATAACATCTTGGTGAAGAACTTGATTGTGAAATCTTGATCCGAAGCGGAAGATTGTTGTATTTGGGTTTTGTTTGCAAAGTTAATATGATGTGATAGAGTTGTTGAGTAGAATCCTTGTGTCTTCCTGTTTATTTGTGGTAATGCATTTTGCGATATGAATATATGAATGATGCGATATTTCCTCCTTGTGATTAATGCGTTACTGTTATATTTGTTGCAATAATGAATTGTCTTACTGAATGATGCCATGAATATGCTTAATGTCCAAGTTGAATGCTTAGCTCTATTTATGAAATGTTGCAACAAGTTAAGTAATTGATCCACAACATCCTCCTTCATTCAGTGGAAACATGGTTTCGTCAACTCTCCCTTGAACATCTCGGGTGAGACCTCATCTGCTCTGTAGGTGTTGTTGGATAGGGTAAAACCTATATGGGCCGGTGGTCAGGGAGATTTGTGAAGAACCTACAATAATTAATTAATGTAAACACACAAAATAGCAGAAATAACAGAACTCGGAATCAGTTTTATATTGATCACAGGCCACTTCAAGGGGGCAACCTCCTTTGAGCAAGCTCAATACAAATAACTTCATGGTACCTTCATTGGTCTCAACACAAACTTATATACTAAGTCTAGGCGCCAATACCATGGGTCAATACCATGTGTCAATACAAACCATGGGACAATACAAAATATGGATTAACAATTACTACGGGACGACTTACAAAGCATTGTGTCCAACAACAATAATACAAACTATGGATCAACAAATACTACGGGATGACTTACAAAGCATATGCGTCCAACAACAATATACTAACAAAGTAAATAGAAGGGTTGACATGGGTTCCTAACATCCCCTCTCCCTTAGAAAAAGCTTTTTCCTCAAAGATTTAGATGTGTAAATTGATGCAGGATCTGAAGGAGTGGTTCCCCTGTAACAACCTCGGGTTGCATTTTGGCCCACTGACGCCTTTTGAGTTTCAGGGAGGATTGCTTGGAAGGCTATAAATGAAGAAGGCCCATATCAGCTGCATGAAAAGTGTGCTTAGAACGGTGTTGATCGGCTTGTTGTTTCAGTCGAATTCTTTCCATGTGAAGATTGCCCTGTAGAATGAGAAGAATTTGATCGTGGTGTCGAAGAACTGAGTCAACTTCCTGAACCGGGGAGCTGCTGAGCGTGTAGGGAAGAAGAATTGGCAGTGCCTATCCATAAACTGCTTCATATGGTGTCCTTTTATATGGGGTATTGTACCATTGGAGCGCTTCTAGGAAATCCATAGAAATAGATGTCCACATCTGTGTAGGGATGGGAAAGGGTTCGAGCAGTCCCGAAAGGAGTGTCGTTTCACCCTTGTTGACCTGGCAAGTATCACACTCAACCACCATCTGGTGAATTTTAATTTTCAATCCCTGCGAAAAGAAGTTACATTGTTCCCAATCATAGGTTTTGAGGAACCCAGAGTGCCTTGTCGATGAAGAAGCATGGAGTTCATAGAAGAGATAACCCTGTTGAACAGATTGCAACCAATTTGGAACAAGCAGAGAAATAATTGTAAGAGAAACGAGGTCATCAAATTGGCGAGAAGGAGCATCTGCCACCATATTATCCTTACCCTTCTTGTAAGTGATCACATAGTCATGACCCAAGAGTTGGATAACCCATTTCCGGTGTGCTGGTGAGGAGACCTGTTGCTCCACAAAATGTTCCAAACTCTAGAGATCGGTCTTGATGCAGAAATAATTTCCTAGTGGGGATGGTTGCCACTTCTGTACTGCATGCAAAATAGCCATCATGTCCTGCTGAGATGTCGATGCAGCTGAATTCTTACCGAAAAGGTCTCTTGAAGGCAACAAGCCCACTAGTTCAGTAAAGACACCTGCATATCTATCCAAGTAGGGGAGACCGTTGATGGGTGCATCTGAATGGAATGGAGTTGAGTGATGACACCATGTAAATTCTTCTTAAGGATTTTTTCCAGGCGATGTGAACTAATGATGCAGAGAGACCCTTGTTGTAAGCCCTTAAATTTGTGTTGTTTCCCATTGACTGAAAACTGCATCCAATGTTCAACAAAATCCCATAAGATGGGGCCAAGTGTGTGTAACCATTGAATGACCAAAACCACATCACATCCTCCTAGGGACAAGGAAAACATGTCAGAGCTTAGGTTATAATATTCCAGAGAGATACGCACATTGTGACACTTCCCCTTGCAAGGTAAGGTGCCCCCATTGGCAACCATGACTTCAAAGTTGGAGCAAAGATGGAAAAAATAATCAGCCTGTTTAGCGATCCGAGGATCAATGAAGTTATGAGTGCTACTAGAATCAATGAGTATTGTAAGAGGAAGCTTCTTGAAGTAACCCCTGACCTGCATTGTTTAGGGGGTGGTGACGCCAGATAAAGCATGGAGATATATATCTGGTTGTTCATCCTGAGATGGGGGGTTAATAGGCGACTCCTGAATGTCGACCTGATCATCCATTGTATCTAGAGCTTCTTCACCAATTTTAGAGGCAGGCGGAGAATCCATATCCAAGAGATAGAGCTTTTGTTGATCACATCTATGTACCTGAGTGAATTTCTCATCACAATTATAACAAAGCCCTTTTTCTCTGCGTGCCTGCATCTCTGTTTCAGACAAATGCTGGATAGAAGTTGGTTGAGGAGCTGGCGGGATGGGAGGTCGTTGAGAACCCATATTGCGGAAGGGAACAAAAGTGGGTTTGGAGCGTTGTTGGGATACAATCTTGTCTTCTTCCAACTTAGCCAACCCTAGGACTTCCATCATTGTGTTGGGACAGAACATTTTAACCTTTGATCAGATTTCATCCTTAAGACCACTGATAAAACAACTCCTGTAGAATTCATTAGACAATCCTTCTGTGTGATTAGCTAGTTTCTCAAATTCTGTTTGATACTCTCTCACAGTGCCAATTTGACAAATTTTAGTGAGTGCTCCGGTGAAGTCATCAAAAGCACTAGGACCAAATCGTTGCAAAAGGAGTTGGCAAAAATCTATCCATTTTGGCTCATCATGAGCCTTGATGTACCAGCGGTACCATTGAAGGGATTCCTGTTCCAAATGAAAGGATGCAAGTGGAAATTTTTGGATATCAAAAGTATTATGCAAACTGAAATACTATTCTGCACGATAGATCCATCCAGTCAGATCAGTACCTTTGAAGCGAGGAAATTCAAGCTTTGGACCACGGAAATTGCGGGAAGAAGATAACCCATTAGCTGCAAATTCTGATTCTTGCCGTTGGTTATTGTTCATGGTTGAATGTTGAAGATGGAGGCTGAGAAATTTTTCATCCAGATCTTGGAGTTTGGTTTGGATGGATGCAAGTGCGCCCTCCATGGTTTTTGCTCCTGCACGGGTGACAAACATAACCAGGAGTTTTTTTTTTAGGGGGGGGGAATGGATAGAAAAAAATACACAAAAGCCTATTTAGTAAAGAGAAATTTGGATTTGGGAAAAACTCGAATGGGTAATTAGGGTTTGACTAGGTTCTGGACACTTTCTAATGGACAGGGAAGCAAAAAATGGGGATTTTAGAAGCGGGGTGAAAGAATGAGAAAATTTGTGAAAGAGGGAGAAAGAAGCAGAAATTGGGAATGAACATGGTGGCAAAATTTGGAGGTGAGTGGGTAAAAATTGAAGAAGTTATGGCAAACCCTAAAAATAGACAAATGTGAGATTTCTGGCTTTGGGAAGTAGAATTTGGGATAGGGTCCTCAGGAATGAAATATGCAGAATGGGATTGCAGGGGTGTCCGGAAAGTTTCAAGGGAAATGGAGTTAAAACAAGGGAGATATGGCGAAAAAACTTTTTTTTTTCATAAAATGGATCTACAACGGCACAGAAGGGATTAGAACAATTGGATCTGAAATGGCGCATAAGGGATCGAAAATGGATGGATCTGAACCAGCTTTCCGAAGAGATCTGAAATGGATAGATCTGAAACGGATGGATCTGGAACGACTTGGAATGGATCTGAAACGGCGCGGAAGTGATCAGGAATAGTTCAGCTGAAAATAGAGATGGACCCCAGGTATGTTCGGCTTCCTAACAGTTCAAGGGTTTCACTCGACCACTAATGCTGTCTGACGGCTTGCTTATTGGGGCAGTACCCCTCACTCCATGGCTCAGGTAAAAATGATAACCGCTTTGCCACAAATGACAACTCTTGGTTTACCTCACGGGTGGGAACTAGTCAATCAAGTAGGGGTTGTTGCCCTTTTCGCTAGCAGGTCCTCTCAATGGGCCAAATACTTTGGGGTTCCTATGGTACTCCTCACAATGATCTTTAGGGATTATGCCCAAGTACTTCCCACAATTAAGCGGATAGAGATTATTCCCAGATCTGAACTTGCAACAGATACCAAAAAAAAATTTGGCAGAAATTCCACCCAACAAGCCCAAGAAAGTGCTCTGATACTAGATGTGAAGAACCTGCAATAATTAATTAATGAAAACACACGAAATAGCAGAAATAAAAGAACTTAGAATCACTTTTATATTGATCGCAGGCCACTTCGAGGGCGAAGCCTCCTTTGAGCAAGCTCAATACAAATAACTTCACGGTACCTTGATTGGTCTCAACAAAAACTTATATACTAAGTCTAGGCGCCAACGCCATGGGTCAATACCATGTGTCAATACAAACCATGGGCCAATACAAAATATGGATCAACAATTACTATGGGACGACTTACAAATCATATGCGTCCAACAACAATAATACAAACTATGGATCAACAAATACTACGGGATGACTTACAAAGCATATGCGTTCAACAACAATATACTAACAAAGTAAATAGAAGGTTTGACATGGGTTCCTAACAAGATTGTGGTGGTTTGGGTGTTGACAGTGTTGGGAACCCTTGTCGATTGGGTTTGTGTCAACAGATTTCATCATTTTGTCAAAATTGTACCTGGTTTTAGAGGATTGTATAAATTCATGGCTAAGAGTCTGCACAACCGGCTTAAGAGAAAAAGCCCTGATAAAAACTTCAGGGCGGAAGGTAGTCAATTGTCACCCCATACTGTCATTAAATGACCGGTCCTTAGGGTTAGCATTGTCTACTATCCATTTTACCGCGTCTGTGTAAGGTAGGATAGCGGGTTGGGCAACAATGGCATGCAATTGAGAAGCCCTAATTTTCTCGTATGTAGGTCGGTCTTCCTTAATGTCTGAAAGGTCGTCATTATCAAAGATTGAATAAATCTTGGACCAGTCCATTTGATAAGTCTTAGCAACCCTCTCATTGGTATCTGAGAAGATACCAAAATTGGGGTCTTTGGTCAGCAAATCCCTATGAACTATCTTAGACCGAGTGTTCCGTGACATTTGTCAAAGTTTGGAATTTCTGGAAAATAAATAAACCATATACAGCAAAACCATAAATAAGAAATGCAAAAATGACAAAAACCAACCTGAAATAACTGAAAATTCATGAGAACGACCCCTGGTAAGAAATTGACAGTAAAATCCACGTAGCAGAGTAAATTTCTGACAATGAAAATGATAAAGAAAAATAGGAAAAACTTATATTTATTGATTTTTGGTCGGATCAAATATGGACCGTAGGATTAGAAAAAACGAACAACTGAGATTAATCCCTGCGGGATGTGGGATCGGGTCACGAGTTTTATATTCAAATTTTATTCCAAATTCCCGCAATCCGCAATTTGCGAGTTGCGTGTTTGAAAATTGCAAAACAACGGACAAAAGTGTTTCCGAAATCCGCAACCCGAAATTGCGGGTTGCAGGTTTCGCAGATGAAAACAATGTTTAAAATTAAAATAACGCTTTATGCATCCCGCAATCCGCAATTGCGGGTTGCGGGAACACAAAACATGATTTATTGTAATAACAAATTTCCGCAATCCGAAATCCAATTGCGGGTTTCGGGTTGCGGGCTGTGGAATCGCAATTTCCCAAAATATTAACACAATCTTCCCACAATCCGCAATTTCGGGTTACGGGTTGCAGGTTGACAAGAATTCGAAAAGAGAGAACAACCACGAACAACCGATTCCTGCAATCTGCAATTGTGGGTTTGCAGGTTTCGGGTTTTTGGAAAGAAAATAATATTTTTGAAAAAAAATTGAAGGCATTCCGCAAATCAAGAAAACAACCAAAAACTTAGAAATTTTTGAAAAGGAAAATGATAATTACACTAACCAAAAGCAAAGGTATGAGATCATACAAACAAGGTTTAAGAATCTCGTTTAGATAAGAAAAGCTTACCCAAATACCTTAGTATTTACAAAAATTGGGGCTCCCATGATCAAATGAAGCATGGGATCTGTTGTACCTACAACACTCAATTAATTCAACAATTCAACATTGATCAACATGTTTGGCTAAATTGAATAAAAAAACTTGGTCATTAATAAACATCTCACCATAAGAGCAGGCCCAGTCAGAATCATGGATTGAGCAGAGGGGCCAGGCACTTTTGTTGCTAATGGATACAATCACCAAATGGGGAAATAGTTAGATATGCATGAATAAACAATATAGTAACATGGTGAAATACTATGCATTGTGCTTGTTGAAATAGTTGCCTCTGTATGACTTGTGCCTATTGCAGATGCGGCACTAACTGCAGCATCAATGACCCTTGTTAGGTGAGGGGTAGATGGATCTCTCGTGTGTCTGCTATAGAGGACATCCACACCCTTTCTAGGAGTGGAGCCTCTCTTATACACTTGTGCCTTTAGCATATTTGGAATACGAGGAGATCCAACTGCTGACAGTCTATGAAGTATAGAGGCTGGTGGCTACAATCACCAATACTGATGTAGTTAGAAATGCATTGGTCAATGAAATAGCATGTATTAACAAACTGACAATGATGAAATACATACCGATGTACTATATAATTCAACCAATTCTAAGAAAATGTCTGCCACCTATTGTGCCTCCATGGGCACGCAATCGCTTGTATTCCCACCAGGGCAGAGCTCACTAGATGAAATCATTTCCCTCTGAGGGGGATCTACAACCTACAATTTAGAAAATTATAAATATTAGATCGTGTAGCATTAATTAAGTAACATGTGATTACAAACTAACATGTATTAAAATAATCTCATGTTGAAATAGTTACCTTAGCGTGACATGTTGTCATTGAAGGTATGAAAACATCTTGTAACTTAGAAGGTTCTGCTGCATGAGCCTTTTTCCCCTCATGCCCTTCTGGTAGAAACTACAAGTTTTCAAATCATTAAAAATATTAGCAATCTATATATGTGTATAGTAAGGAAAAATAATTTACAAATGACACGAAAATGTTAATTGGATTTACTCATGCATTAAAATAACGTCATGTTGAAATAGTTACCTTGGGGTGAGATGTTGTCGCTGAAAGTATGACAACATCATCTACATCAGGCGGTGCTACTACATGAGCTTCTTTCTCTTCATTCCCTTCTAGTAGCAACTACAAGTTTTAAAATCATTAAAAATATTAGCAATCTATATATGTGTATAGTAAGGAAAAATAATTTACAAATGACACTAAATTGTTAACTAGATTTACTCATGTATTAAAATAATGTCATGTTGAAATAGTTACCTCGATGTGAGATGTTGTCGCTGAAAGTATGAAAACATCATCTACATTGGGCAGTGCTGCTGCATGAGCCTCTTTCCCCTCATGCCCTTCTGGTAGCAACTACAAGTTTTAAAATCATTAAAAATATTAGCAATCTATATATGTGAATAGTAAGGAAAAATAATATACAAATGACACTAAATTGTTAACTGGATCTACTCATGTATTAAAATAATGTCATGTTGAAATAGTTACCTCATTGTAAGTTGTTGTCAGTGAAAGTATGACAACATCATCGAGCGGTGCTGGTGCATGATCCTATGGACTATGCTCTGCATCATCGGTGCAAAGGTGTTCAACCTCGTGCCCTTCTTGTAGCAGCTACAAGTTTTAAAATCATTAAAAATATTAGCAATCTATATATATGTCTATAGTAAGGAAAAATAATTTACAAATGACACTAAATTGTTAACCACTTACTTACCTGTGTAAAGTACCTAGTGAAGGTATCATCTGTTTGGACAGGACCAAAGCAAGGATGGTCGCATACTATGAATGGGTGGGGTTGTCAGTTGTGCTCATGAGGTGCAGGTCTAGTGCCACTACTAGATGCTCCTGGACCACTATAAGGTGGTGACTCTACCCCACCGGGGGGTGATGGATCTACCCCACCGAAAGGTGGTGGCTCTACTCCACCCATAGATGGTGGCTCTAGTGGCCCTGCCTGGTACGTACCTGGCGAACAGGCGCATGTGCCAACAGTAGGAAGGACTCTTGTGTCTCTAGGACCAACTGATGTGCAAGCAGCACATCTAGCCTAGGTAACTTCCTGCGAGGTGGAGCTACAGGGCGATTGGGATCTATATGCCTCGCATTGGGACGTTGTTGAGGCATCCCCATCCCAACGCCCTGGTACTCCAAGATATCAAAATAGTTAACATGATTCCCCATCACAAATTCTGCGTACATCTTTCTCAGAAAATATCGAGGCATTTCCCTATTGTTGTGTGGTGGTGCACCAAACACCATGCACCATCAGTCTATCTAGTTATCTATGAATGGTTGATATATACACCACTTGATAGAAATGTGCATTTTGTTTGCATTTGGGATTTCACCCATTCGTGGATCTCTAAAGAGGGAAAATATATGTTGTTTTGAGATTTTCAACTTCTTAACTTCTTTGTAGACAAGTCCATCCTCGTATTGTTGCCTCTTTCTTTCTCTGAATGTGGCAATATCTTGCAGTGCACCATTAGACCTACTAAATGTCTCTATCATTGCATCCAAATTGGATGCAAGCATAAGATGCATATCATCAACAATAGTAATTGAGGCTTGAATTTCTCCGAGCCTCTGGATTTATCTTTGGATGTCTGAGTGTGCATTCATGGTCGTCACTGCAGTCAAAAAATAAAAAAACAAATCATTAGAAACGTATACATGTGCTATAATGACATCTCTCAAAAATGAAAAATGTACACCCTTTGTGCAAGAACGAATACATTACAAACATAAATATCATCTCAGGTACCTTTGGAACTTCATTTTCTTGAATTTCATCAAGTACTGTGTACTCTGTGGTTTCCTTTTCTTGTTTCTTTCCCTGCAACTGATCTTTATACATGACCTTTTCATTGAATATCACATCTCTACTCCTGATGATTTTGTTATTTTCATAATCCCATAAGCGATAACCAAATTCATCAACCCCATATCCAATAAAGGTACATTTCCTGGATTTAGCTTCAAGCTTTGTTCTATTTTCTTTATCAATATGGACAAATGCTTGACAACCAAACGTTCTCAGAAATGAGTAGTTTACCTTTTTATCTGTCCATGCCTCCTCTGGAATACCACCATCCAAAGCATTTGAAGGTCCTCTATTTATTAAATAAACAACAGTATTTACAACATCTGCCCAAAACTGTAAGGGAAACCCTACATGCAGTCTCATACACCTTGCACGCTTCATGATCGTTCTGTTCATCCTTTCTGACACACCATTTTCTTGTGGTGTTCCTGGGACTGTCTTCTCTCTACGAATCCCATGGTATGAACAGTAACTATCAAACTCCTTGCCGCAATACTCACCTCCATTATTAGATCTGAGACACTTCAACCTTTTCCCTGTCTCGTTCTCAACCAAAGCTTTCCACTTCTTAAAAGTAGCAAACACATCAGATTTCTGTCTAATGCAATAAACCCAAGTTTTCCTAGTTGCATCATCAATAAATGTAACATAATAATGAGAGCCACTAAGAGATTGTACCTGAGTCGGTCCCCATACATCTGTATGCACTATCTCTAACTTTTCATTCTTCTTCTGTTTCCCAACCCTAAGAAATCTGACTCTCTTATGTTTTCCATAAACATAGTTTTCACAGAATTCCAAACTTACCTGCTTCAAATCTGGCAGCAACTTCCTTGAGTGGATTATCTGCATCCCCTTCTCACTCATGTGGCCAAGCCTATGATGCCACAATGCTGTATCTATTCCTGTGGAAGCTAAAGAGACAGAATGGTCAGTATTATGAGGACATAAATACAACGTACCTATCCTGTCTCCTTTTGCTATCACCATTGATCCTTTAGTGATCTTCCACCACTCTTCTCCAAATGTAGATAGACATCCGCTATCTCCCAACTACCTTGTTGAGATCAAATTTCTTTTCATAGCAGGAATATGCCTAAAATATTTCAACAACCAGTCAGTTCCATTCTTAACTTTTATCCATACCTTACCCATTCCAACAATTTTACATGGCTCGTCATCACCCAATAAAACATGTCCAAAATCCCAAGAACATACTCATGAAATTATTTCCTATGGGGTGTAGCATGACATGGAGCTCCTGAATCTACTACCCAATAATCACTAGTATTATCTAATGCAAGAATCAAAGCATCTTGTAACACATCACATGCTACAATTGCTTCCTGGGTAGTTTCCTTCTATGCATCTCCTTTCTTCTTTAGAGATCTGCAGTCTTTCTTCATATGTCCTTTCTTTCCACAGTTCCAACACTCTATTTTTTCCAGTCTGGACTTGGATCTAACTGTTTTAGACTTGCCACGATTACCTTGGCTCTTTTCTCTCTCATTTTGTCTTCCCCTACTCTCCATGGTCAACACATTACATGATGTCTCATCTATGCTTTTTCTTCGCATTTCCTTGCTAAGAATAACACCAATAACATCATCAAATTTCAAGGTGTTTGAACAGAGACAGAGTTACTTATAGCCATGACCAAGCTATTCCAGCTTTTTGGCAATGAACACAAGATTAGAAGAGCCCTAACCTCATCATCAAAGTTCACACTTACAGAACTTAGCTGATTTGTAACCGTATTAAACTCATTTAAATGATCAGTAACAAATCCACCTTCACACATCTTCATATTAAATAAACGCCTCATTAGAAATACCTTGTTGGAGGTCGAGGGTTTTTCATACAGCTTACCCAGTGCGCTCATCAAACCCTCTGTTGTCATTTCTTTTGAGATATTGAAAGCCACCGACGAATCCAGGCTCAGCCGTATTGTTCCCAGAGCCTTTCTGTCAAGAACCTCCCATTCTTCGTCCTTCACGGGCGCCGACTGCTTTGCTCTTCCTCCCAACAGTAGGAATAGATCCTTCTGTTATAGATAGTCCTCCATTTGCATCTTCCATAATAGGAAGTTTTGGCCGTTAAACTTCTCGACCTTAAACTTTCCTTCTTCCACCATTGCTCCCACTCAAACCAGAAACCCTAGCTTCCTGCGGGTTTATCTGCCAAATAGACCTTTGGCTCTAATACCAATTGTTAGAAAAATAGGATCACAGAGAAATAGCAATAAACATAAATGCAAATATAATCACACACACATTACAAAAGAGACACAGATATATCGTGGTTCACCCCAACTTGGGCTACGTCCACACTGAATTTTCCAGTCCTTATTATTATTACTGTCCAGCAAGGTGAAGGGATACAACCTGCAGCACAGCCGCTGCACTTCCTCTTCACTGTCTCACAGTCTCTCTGCTGATATTAGATATCTTTACAATGCATAAAACCTAATACATCAACCCTATCCATATTACAATGTCTTTCTTTTATACATACAATGGGAAAAATACCACGGGATACCCAAAACCATGGGCCCGCAAAACAGCCAGCGAAAACAGCCCCAAAAATTTTTCTCGGGGGCATTGCCCCTGAACCCCTAAAAATACAGAATGGGTGTACAATCCTCTGGGGTGCACGGCTAAGACAATATCATCTATGAGATTAGAAGATTTGGCTCCACAACCAACATATGGCATCTGCGGGAATCCAAAAATGAAGTTGATGGATATGCGGGCATGTTTGTGGAAGCTGCAAGCATCCTGGAGGCACACCAAAGACCCCCATGTGGGCAATTGAAGAAGGTCTAGTTGCAGGAATGTTCAAAGGCATAAATATGGCCCTTGCAGGCATGAGTTACAAGATAGAATAGGCATGTTGGAAGCAAAAGAAAATGGTGATGATGTGGGTATGAAGACCACGTTTAGGTGGGAAAAAGAAAGTCTAAATATATATAGATATATATAATTTATGAGGTGTTTATGGAAATCAAATTAAAATTTTATTTAAAATATAGGCTCACTGATTCACCCCCCCCTCTCAATGAGCCATTGTGTCTAACAGGGTGGATCTAAAATTCATTAAGGGATTGATAGTACAGAGGAATTAACATATGTTAAATAACAAATTTTATATTTTTTAGTTTTGGTATTTCATTTACAAAGATTTTTAGTTTAGGGCAACATAAAAATTTATATTTTTAATGATGAAATGAGGCAAGGATTTGGATGCTTACCTTTCCAATCCTCCTTGCAAGGTGAACTCGGCCTTGTTGAGCTTCCAAATCTCTCTTGTTGAGCTTCTCCAATGCGTTTTGGCAAGTCGAAATCGCTCGAGCATTCACGTTTGAAGAAAACGATGGGTAAAACAGTGTCGCGGTCCGTAGACTGTTTTTTCTTTTGTTATATTAACCAAAATGTGCATGCGTTATAGTGATACATAATGCGTGCGTGTTATGAATCACTATAGCGCGCATTTTGGAATCCTATCCTAGATGTCAATTGACATGGTAGGGTCGGAGTCCGCCCATGCCTAGTTCTAAGTAACGCGTGCGCGTTTCTAATTTACACAATTCTCGCGTGTTTTGCGAATGCACGATTGCACCTAAAGGGTCCCTCAACTTCGTGCAAGGGCCCTCCCTTGATGTATTTTATGCGAATTTAGGTTGTAAATGCTTTAGGTATCTACATTAACTGGTCGTTACTTGTTAATTTGGATGTTGTTTGTCATTTTTGGATATATTTCATTAGTATAACTTGTGCCTTTCTTATTTATTCTCTAAGATGAATTTTATAACTTTTCTAATGGTGCCATTTAATGGACAACATGCAACAATCATCAAGGATCCCGGTGTAGATCAGTCAATTCTATTGTGTGGAGGCCATATGGTTATTTGTTTGGTATGCAATTGTACTAGGAAGATTATATTTTCCATGATACTGAATTTGTTTATATATTCTCTTAGTGATAAGATTATTGAAACCAGAATTAAAATACAGAGTATGATTTTGTGTTTTTTAATAAACAGGAGAAGCTTATTCAAAGAACATAGTGCACATATATTTATGCCAAAGGTGTTCTTTCATTGAGAAATTGTCCTTGGCCATGTCTATTCCATGATTCCTTGTCTCTCGAACAAATCAAATTTCATTGGACATAAGAAAAGAGAATCCAAAGCACTATGGCTAATTCAGCAGGGTACTGATGATTCAATATTTCCAAAAATAAAAAATGCTTCTACCACAAAGGAAGCCTGGGATATTTTGGAGAAATCCTATCAAGGCATAGACAAAGTGAAAAATATGAAATTGCAGAATCTCAGAACAGAATTTGAAACTCTGAAGATGAAAGAGTCAGAGACAATAGATCAATTTATGACCAAGTTAATGGCACTGGTCAATCAACTAAGGATTCATGGGGAAGACATAAAAGATGATAAGGTTGTGCAAAAGGTTCTAAGCAACCTTACTAAGAAATTTGGCATGGTAGTAGTTGCAATTGAAGAGTCTAAGGACTTTTCAACATACTCAGTAGATGAGATGACATGATCATTATTGTCCTATGAATCAAGAATTAATAGGGAAGAAGAATCACTTGAACATTCCTTCAAGACATAAGCATCTATCAGTAGAGGCAGGGGCAGATGTAACAACTACAATTTACAAAGAGAAAATAATCCCAGTATGGAACACAAAGACAAGTCACAACAACCTGTGAGATCAAGGGGGAGAGGCAAAGGATATGAGAAAAACATAAGGTATGACAAATCTAAAACTCAATGCTATTATTGTAAAATATTTGGTCATTCAGACAATGAATGTAGGAAAAATCAGGCATACCTAAACAAAAATAGGGCTAATGTTTCTAATACACCTTAAACTACCTCAAAGGTCATGTTCTTAAGCTGTCATGAAGCTCAACAATGTAATACAGATCTTTGGTTGTTAAAAAGTGGATGTAGCAACCATATGACAAGAGATACAAGTCTTTTTGTGAATGTAGACAATTTAGTCAAGTCATATGTCATATTAGGAGATGATAAAGCTATCAATGTAGTTGGTAAAGGGAGAATAGACAATAAGTTTTCTTACCAAGCATAATGAGAAAAATAATATGTCTTATGTCTATCTAGTCACTAGTCTAAAGCATAATTTGATGAGTGTTGGTCAACTCACTGAGCATGGTTATAAAGTCATTTTTACTAATAATTCTTGTATAATCTTGGACAAATTTCCAAGTAGAAAACTCAGTTCCAAAATTAAAATGACCAAGAATAGAATGTTTCCTTTAACTTTAAGGAATGCCAATTAGTTAGCTTCATGTGTTCACAATGTCACCACTCTATATGAGTCTTGGTTATGGCACTTGATATTTGGTCATCTACACTTTGGTGGACTGAATTTATTATAGAAGAAAGAAATGGTTAAAGGCTTTCCATCAATACATGTACCAACAAATTCTTGTGAGAGTTGCAAATTGGGAAAACAACACAGGGATATCTTTCTAGTTAGTGCATCCTACAGAGCAAGAGCACCATTGGAGCTAGTACATACTGACTTATGTGGTCCTATGCAGACAAAGTCCTTAGGAGGACACTTTTATTTTCTGACTTTTATTGATGATTTCAGTCGGAAGACTTGGGTATATTCCTTAAAGCATAAATCTAAAACTTTTGACAAGTTCAAGGAGTACAAGGATTTAGTTGAAAAACAAAGTGGTTTGTAAATTAAAGTTTTAAGGTCTAACAAAGGAGGTGAGTATGATTCCAAAGACTTTGCAAACTATTGCAAATAACATGGAATTAAAAGACAATTTACAACCATGTATACTCCTCAGCAAAATGGGATAGCAGAAAGGAAAAATAGAACCATAATGAATATGGCTATAAGTATGCTCAAAGAAAAACAACTTCAAAATGAATTTGGGGGTGAAGTAGTTTCATGTTTAATATATATTTTGAACAGATCACCTACAAATAGTGTCAAAAGCAATGTTCCTCAGGAAGCATGGAGCGGCAAAAAGTCAAGTGTTTCACATTTCAAAGTATTTGGTTGTGTTTCTTATGCACGTGTTCCTAAACAACTGAGAAGAAAGTTGGATAATAGAAGTGAAAAATGCATTTTTACAAGGTACAATGAGCATTCAAAATCCTATAGGTTGTACAATACAGTTATAAAGAAATTTATAGTAAGCAGAGATGTGGAATTCAAAGAAGCAGGAGCTTGGAACAATTAAGGTGAACAATCAACTACACCTAGAAACTCAACACCCTTATTACCAACAGAAAATCAAGTGGAATCAATAAGACACAAGGATATCCATCTAGATTACTAAGATTGCAAATTCAAGGTGAAACTTCAAGACATAAAGAACATCAAGGTAATAGTCCTCACTCTATTAATGATTTGAATCCCACATTAGCTTCTTCTAGAAATAAAAAGACAAGAATTTTAAGAGAAATTTACAATCAAGATGATGAAGTAGATATGCACTTGTACAATCTTCATTATTTTCTTGTGAGCCTATGCATTTTGAAGAGGCCATCAAAGAAGAAAAATTGATCCATACAATGAATGAAGAAATTGAGGCAATTCAAAAGAATGACACTTGGGATCTTGTAGATCTTCCAGAAGGTAAGGATAGCATAGGAGTCAAACGGATCTATAAAATCAAATTCAATCAAAAAGAAGGAGAAGCATAAGGAAAGGCTAGTTGCAAAATGATTTGCACAATAGCCTGGTATAGATTATGGAGAAACGTTTTCTCCGGTAACAAGGTTGGACACCATTAGAACAATGCTGACATTAGCAGCTAAAAAATGGCAAGTATATCAGTTAGATGTCAAATCAACATTCCTAAATGGAATTTTGGAAGAAGAAGTGTACATTAATCAACCACTTGGGTATGAAGTCAAGAATCAACAACATAAAGTATACAAGATGAAAAAGACACTATAAGGTTTGAAACAAGCACCAAGAGCATGGTATGGAAGAATTGACTCATATCTAATGAACAATGGATTCTGCAGAAGCAAATATGAACCCACTTTGTACACCAAAATAGATCAGTAAAACAAAATTCTGATTGTATACATATTTATGTGGATGATATGAACTACATAGGAAATTTAATGCTAGAAAATTTCAAATCTGTCATGAAAACAGAGTTTGAAATGAAAAATATTGGATTAATGAATATTTTCTTGGAATTGAAGTTGAACAATCACATAATGACATATTTATTTTTCAACAAAAGTATGCTAAAAATGTTTTGAACATATTTAGAATTTTGAGGTATATTGCAGGTACAATCAAGTTTGGAATCATGTACTCAACCATAAATTCCATTTCTCTAGTTGGATACACTAACAATGATTTTGTAGGAAGTATTTATGATAGAAAGGGCACTTTAGTTTATGCATTTCATCTTGGATCAGGTCTAATTTCTTGGGCATCCAAAAGCATCCCATTGTGACAATATCTTTAGCAGAAGCAAAGTATGTGACAACAACTCAGCCATAGTTCAAATGAAATATGACCATGACCAATATGACAAGCCAAACATAATGACACTAACTTCACGATAGGACATGTGCGAGGAGAACTGTGACCAATGGATGAATATGGAGAATTAATGGAGGTTGTGGAATTGAAATTTTTTAGCTAACATGACACCAAATACATGAACTAGCCGAAACTTTAATAGATTGTCGAGAGGGTCAAACAACAATGGTTTTGTTCAAACAAAATATGCATTTCATCTTGGATCAGGTCTAATTTCTTGGGCATCCAAAAGCATCCCATTGTGACAATATCTTTAGCAGAAGCAAAGTATGTGACAACAACTCAGCCATAGTTCAAATGAAATATGACCATGACCAATATGACAAGCCAAACATAATGACACTAACTTCACGATAGGACATGTGCGAGGAGAACTGTGACCAATGGATGAATATGGAGAATTAATGGAGGTTGTGGAATTGAAATTTTTTAGCTAACATGACACCAAATACATGAACTAGCCGAAACTTTAATAGATTGTCGAGAGGGTCAAACAACAACGGTTTTGTTCAAACAAAATATGAACGTGACCAATACGAAAAGTTGAACATAATGAAACCAACTTCACGACATGACATTAAATTGCAATTTTCCATACTTTGGGGTCTAGAATTTACTAAATTCTAACACTGCATATAAATTCTGAGACCCCTTACCATCTGCAGTGTTAAAATTTAGTAAATTCTACAAATTCATTGTCAAAATTGCAATTTTGCATTGTTAGAGTGACACAACTAACAATGACCAAATAAATGACCAATTCATATTCTTAATGTTATTGTTATGTGGTTATTTTTAGTTTAGTTACTTGTTAACTGGTCATATAATTTATCCCGTGACCCAATTAGTCATTCCTCTGGTCAGGTTTTAGTTGGCTCACTCAATTTTGATCATTTATACCTTGAAAAAACTGTGGTGACCAAATTTTTTGGTCGCTTGGTCATTTACCTCTCATTTTCTACTAGTATCAAAACTGCTCCAATTGCTGCTCCACTCGCATCACAATCAACTTGAAACACTTTGCTAAATTCTGGTAATGCTAACACTGGCTATGTTGTTACTATCTTCTTTAAATCCTCAAATGACTTTGATGGTGCATCAATACACTGGAACACACCCTTCTTCATATATTCTATAAGAGGCACACATATTTGACTAAAATTTTGAATTAATTTATGGTTGAATCCTTCCAATCCATGGAAACTCCTCACATCAAATGTGCATCTAGGTGTCAGACATTCGAGAATAGCATTCACCTTTTCGAGATCCATCTTCAGTCCTTCTTTTGAAATTAAAAACCCTAGATACACCAAATATCGCTGCATAAATGGACATTTCTTGAGGTTTATAAGTAACTTCTCCTCTTTCAAATGCTGCAACACTGCTCTTACATGCTCAGCATGCTCTACCTTACTTATATTAAATATCAGTATATCATCTAAATATACAACCATGAATTTAGCCAAAAAAGGCTTCAAGACTTCGTTCATCAATCTCATAAATGTGTTGGGCACATTAGTTAGTCCGAACGACATCACCAACCATTCAAACAGTCCATCCTTTCTCTTAAATGCAGCCTTCCATTCGTCACCTTCTCTGATCCAAATTTGATGATAGCCACTTTTCAAATCGATCATGGTAAAATACTCCACACCACTCAAGCAATCCATAAGGTCATCCATTCTTGGTAATGTAAATATGTATTTGATGATGATCTTGTTTATGAAACGTGAATAAGTTCACATTTTCCACTCCCCTACTTTCTTAGGCATCAATACTGCTAGTATTGCGCAAGGGATTAAGTGTGAAAATCCTCACAGCATATCTAAGAGGTGATATATACCTCACAACAAATATTAAGCAAGAAAATAGAAGAAGAGTGGACAATGCAGTGTAAAAGAGCAGCAAAATTATGATACGATAGAACTCAGATAGAAGCAGAATAACATCACACTAATTCATTAATCATAATATGAACAATAATTAATACAATGGAGAGGATTAAAATGCCAAGGTGGCAATTTGAATTAGCCTGCATGAGCATGGAATATCTTCACTAGGAGTCCTAATCATCGTATCAGTAGTGGTGTCATCAGATCACAAGTGGTTGTCCATGTGTCAAACTGAGCTAACTAAATGTAACTAACTCTAGCTAGATGTAACTAAGTGTAACTAGTCTCTCCGGAGGTCTCACTGAGGGTATCAGTTAGTAAACAAGTCAATATGTCCTCAAATCAAGGACCAGATCTACAAATCTAGTAACTAACTGAGTGTGTCACTGGTGGTAGGTGAGATAGGGCACATCACAAACTAGGAGGGATGGAATTGAGTGTAAATAGGCTCTCAAGGCTAGTAAACTGTAATGTCCCTGCTTAAGCATTTTATTAAAACGCCCAATTTTTCAATTTTTCCCCAATCTCGACCATTGACTAGTTTTGATGTATAGGTCTCCAAATTGACCCAAATGATCCCAAATATTTTGACGAGGTATATGACTGATATTAAGACTTGAATATTATGTTCAGGGATGAATTATGGCCCTCCAAATACTTCTGCAAACTTGTTTAATATTATGGACCAAGTATGGACTTTACTAGCAATTTGAGGTTTAAATCGCCCTAGGGTAAGTTCTGAAAATGGCTCTCTAAATGCCTCCAAACCCACTCAAAATTCTGAACAGAGGTAGGTTATGTCTAAAGCACATTATTTAGGTCTCATGTGCACCATTAATCAATTATTAAGTATGTTCTAACCTTCTCCCAAACAACAACAAAAATCACTAGTTCGACCTTAGGGGAAATGGCATCAAATCTTCTCCAAATGTACTGAAACTTCAAAAAATGAATTCAAATGCTTATATACTGAACATGAAACTTGTATAATACATCAATAAAATTCCATCCATCAATAAACCATTAGTATTTCACTTATCCATTCGAATACATCAAAATTACATTGGTTCCCAACAAGGTAGTGGGGAAATGGCACTGTTTGTCCATTAATGAGCACTTTAACATAGTTTTTATTGGAATATCAACTTGTGGATATTATGAGATGGTTATTATATATATATATATATATATATATATATATATATATCATATTACATGTACATGAATTCGAAATGGCATTCCTTCACTACGGTATGCAACCACAAGAGCGTTATGCAAGAGCTTAAGGGAAAATGACACCATTTCTTCATTAAAAATCACATCTAGACATTTCTACTTGGAATTTTGACCTGAATCTTTCTGGATATGAATCACAGAGTATTTAATTCATATTATAAAATAAATGGGGCATTATAAGCTCCCTCAAAGAGTACAATAGCTCACCAAAAACGCCCTCCCTCAAGGATCAAGAATATGCCATAAAAACTGGAAATGGTTGAGAAAATGTGCTGCACTAGAAGAAACCATGAGCCACCCTGTAGCTTACACCTGCAAATAAAGTCTCCATTAAATCTCCAAATGAAAGGTCTGAATGGACTTTCCAATTACCAACTTGGATGGGAATCTTTCACCCTCGAAATTGGCTAAGGCAAGAAACTAGTCATCCACTAGCTCTCCCTCTTCACAAATGCAATTGCAAATTATACAAATGATCAAAATCTGGTTTCATTCTTATTTATTGAAATTTATAAAGTTTACAAGATCTCTATGGGTCTAATTCCTTCCAAGAGATGCATTACAATTGAATTTGGGAAGAGATTCCAAACAATGCCACTTGTACAACAATTCCTAGTCTCCCAATTCCACCAAATCACATGTGGAAGCATCTTAGCTACCCTAACTCCCTCCAGCGCCCTGTTGGAGGCCATTTTTAGCCCTTCCATGTCATATATGTCACATGTCATCCTTCAGGTCTTATTTGTGTCATAGGTGTCATAGCATCTTCATCATTGTTGTCATAGAGCTATGGAATCTAGCCCAAGTGTCTCACTAGCTCCAAAATGTCTCTTCCTCCTCCATGGGAGTTACTCCTCTTTACCAATTCAAATTCCTTAGCTCATTAGCTTCCATATGAAACCTTACCAACCTCCAAATACATTTCCTTACCCATATATTCGAATTGGATGATGTGCATGCCAAGTGTGTGGAGGGAATCTAGCCACCTAAGGACTCCATAAGACTCCAATTGTCTTCATGACCAAATGCCACATTGATTTTCACTTGTATATTTTTATTTATCTCCTTTATTAAATATTTATTCCATTCTAATGTTCAAACATCATTCATTATCCCCCTTATTCCAAATCCGAAAGCTTCCACCCCCAACCTAGGAAACTAGTAATTTTCTTCCTTAGCAATTATTGGACCCTTAGCATCAATTTGATAAAATATTATGAATATGGCCAATGGGATTAGGCCATTGTGACCCAATGCAAAATTTAGGACATGACAAATCCTCCCTTCCTATTCGTGTCCATTTTGTCACTATTTTTTATCATCAAATCTTCTCTGAATGGTGTTAATTTCATTATTTCTGATATAATAAGTTATTCTTTCCGCCATTCATCCCATCAAACAGACCAGGTATGCATGTATTCATTTATCATATGAATTTTGGTCAAATATCGTTATATCATAATTTATTAATGATTAAATTAACAATTCCAGTCATGCATAGCATTTAGTTTTGATCTACAGGCTACGATTTCTCAAACGACCTTCCATTCAGACTACATGTTTATATTGCCAATGTTCAACCTTGCATTTAGCTTGTGAAATCCACGGTTGGCATATTTATGGCTATTAAAGTAAAAAATGAATACGTGGGTTCTGTTAGCCACGTGATGGTTACGATTGGTGAGCTCTCATTCTGGAATATTCGCCTTCCTACCTTCCAAGCTTGACAACACATCCTACCTCCACGTCAACACTCCACACGCCAATTTCCTTGCTCATTCAGCCTGGAATCATGCACGCCCATTCACGCCGGTGTTCTGGAAGAGTTCGTCTGCCCATGCTTAGTCTGCCAACACACTACCCGTTCCACGACAAAGGAAGATCGACGTTGTAGCAACCTTGTGAAGGAATCGACCCCGTGAAGCCTGGTGGATGCTCCCTGCACTGTCACGCATCACTTAAAGCAGCCGGTTACAACCATAAACGCCTCTATTATTAGAGAGGTCGACTCTGTCGACCTTCTCATCCATTGTAATTTATAAATAGACGCTTTACATAGAAGAATAGAGCTAGTCTATAGACAGAGACAAAGTTAGAGTTAGATATTATCAAGAGCAGATAGCAGACGTTTTGTAATTTTCTCAAGTTAATGGAAGTTCCAATTTGTTGATGTTGTGAGTAACTAAACCAATTTAGTTTTCCATCTCTGATTGCTGGGAAGGGCCCCTCATGAACCGGAGGTTTCGTTCTTGTTTTCTGCATTTTCTTTTCTGCAAATAGTTAGTTTATTTTCCTGTATATGTAATTAACTTCGTTTTTCTGTATATGATATTTATTTTCTTCTCTGTAATTTATATTGTGCTACTAACATAATCTGTGTTTCCAGAGTTAGTAAATGGTCAACCAAAAGTATAGCTTTGATAGTTTAGTTTTAGTCTTTAGTAATTAGATAGTTTGTTTTCTAATCTTCTGCAAATTAGATAGAGTTAGTTAGTTGTTGTTTCCAGCTTAGTTTATAGTTAGAATTAGTTTAATTAGCCTCTTCGCTATAGCTGTAGGTTAATTATATCTCTCATCTCAATCTTACTTTAGTATAGAATAGGAATAGTTTATCTCTCCAACAATAATTAGAATAGGTTGCTTTCTATTATTGTAGCTTCTCAACAAGTCTTCTCACTGATTCTTTGCATTGTAGGTTCATCTGCATTCGCCAACTGACGTCAAGATCATCAAAACTACCTCTTTCCTTAGTTTAATTTGTTTTTCCTCCATTCAGACTATCGTTCGGATTGGCATTCGAATTGTTGTTTGGACTTTTACTCTTTCTGCACTGTTTTTATGCTCATTTGAATCCAATTTCTTAGTTTTCTTTACTGTAATATTTCCTGCTCTTAATTAGTATTTTTAACCATAATTAGGCCCCTATTTTACATTACATAAAGTTTTAATTAAATTTTTGTTATCATTCTTAGTTTGCTTTAACTATCTTTCAAATTATGTCTTTCATATTTAATTTGCTAACATGTTGTTGTTTCAGAACTTATCAAGCTTATTCCTAGTCTAGTTTATTGCATGCTCTTAAGATTTAGTTTAGATCAGAATTAATAATTTTATTTTTTTCAAGTATTCTAGTTTTGATAATTTCCTTCATTAAGATTAAGATTAGTTTCTGATTTTTAGATAGATAATGAAGATGCTTATGGAATAGAATTTGGATTCAGAAAATAATATCTTTATCAAGTTTTCTACTTGCTTCTATATAAATATCTTTATCAAGTTTTCTACTTGCTTCCAAATCAAGTTTAGAAGTAAATATCTTTATCAAGTTTTCTACTTGCTCCAAATCAAGTTTAGAAGTAAATATCTTTATCAAGTTTTCTACTTGCTTCTAGTTTTCATTAGTTTCGTATTATTCTACTCATAGATAGTAGATAGATCAGAATGTTTAAAGTTAACTATAATTGGACCCTTTGTAGTTTACATCTCTTCATTGAAGTTAGATTAGATTTACTTCCATTTTGTTTTGATGTTACATTTGAAAGCCATTATGATACATTCACTCCAGTTCATGTTACATGGGAATAGATGTTTTTCTTGAATTAATTGTTGAAATTATTAAATAGTTTGTAATTCGCTTTGATTAGCATAGTTTTTCGTTTATGTAATTTATCATCATCCTATAGATAGGTCTTTAATTTATTTACAGTTGTTTTTCTAATTCTTAGATTAGAATCTGAAATTAGGTAGTTTCCATTTTTCATAATGAGTAGTTTTCTTTTCAATCAATTTCCATTATTCAATTATAAGTAGAGTAGTATGATTTGATACTATTCTAGTCTGTTTGTTTAACTAAGTTTGATTTAGTTCTTTTTATTGTTTTTTTGAAGTTTGACTCGGTTTTTCATTTTGAAATATCTTTCGATCTTTTCTTTATTAAATATTTTTAAGGTCTGACAAGCCGAAAATCTTAGGTGCCATTCTACCTTATCATATACTTTGCCTCAACTCTAATATTACTAACCCCGGTCAATAATTAAATATTAGGTGTTTTCTTTGAGATAGTTCACACACCCAACATTTTAGCGCCGTTGCCGGGGAGTTGTAGAAGATAGGTAGAATTCAGTCATAGATAAGTTGAACTCTCTTTTGAAATTTAGTTATATTCTTTCCTTTGAAAATAGGCTAGTGGCAGGTGAGCATTAAGACGAGAGGTAAGAACATGCGCATCTGTTATAACAAGCATCTCCCAAACCCAACAATAGCAGTTATGCAGTTAGAATTTATTTCAGTTATAATTTGTTTTCATGAATAGGTCTATAGATTCACAAGGTAGATTTATTAAAACTAGTTCTCTTATTAAAATACCTACTAAAATTACTACTAACCTATACGGGGGGTGGGCCAACCCAACTACTAACTCAACAGAAAGGTATTGGAAAACACCTAAAGGGGATAGTCCTACTTGTAAAGCAAAGGAAATCCTTTCTGGAATCAATTAGGGGAAAACATAGGGACATTAGAACAATCTGTTCATAAAGAAATTCCACTAGAATAACCTCAAGCTCATATTGAGACTGAACTTAGACAAGAGGAAACTCAAAAGGATAAAACTCCAGGACCTCTCAAATCTCCATTAGTCCAAAAACCCAAAGACACTACTTTTTCAATAGTAGGTGGTCCAAACTTGGTATATTTTGTCGATCCTGCACAAGTAGACGCTCTTTTTGAGAGTTCTATGAACATAGTTATCTCACAGATTGATACAACAATAGTAGGACCTCCGAATTTGGATTCCCACATAGCTAGTAATTCTCCTCCTAACAAGAAGAATACCCTTCCTGAAAAAGAATGTTGGGACATCCCATATTCACCAAGAAAGGAGCCACCTAGATTTTCTCTCTTTAGCAATAGAATCTTCATGGGGGATGAAAATGAAGATCGTGTCCGACAAGATGAAGAAGATGGAGAAGTTAGAACTGCAAGGTACCTTTGGGTTGGGCCTATCTTAGACACTGCACAATATGTTACCATGAAAAATATCCCTCCCTCCTCGCTACCAACCTTTTATGGGAAGAGTAGTGAGGATCCAGACACATTTTTATTCGAGTTTGACATTTTGTGTAGGAGTTATAATTACCTACAAGATGGCCAAAAATTAAAACTCTTTCCTGCCACATTAAAATATTCTTCTCTTCGATGGTTCATGGGATTAGGTGAATCTAGTTTTAAAACTTGGGAAGATATGAAGAATGCATTTCTTCGAAAATATTAGGATTACTGTAGACCTAAGGACTCTCGCAATGATATTTTTAAGATTCAACAACTTGAAGACGAGATCTTATGAGACTATCTCGAGAGATTTTACTATGTGTTACACAAATCCAAGTATAGTGATCTTCGAGAAGATGTAGTAAGAACACTCTTCCTCAAGGGAATCTCAGAAGAATTCTTAGATAACCTTAATCTCATGGCAGCAGGAAACATTTCTCATAAGTCTTTTACAGAGATTTGTGACCTATGTAGGAATTACTCTAGGAGTAGAGGGAAAGGTGGAAGACATTTTCAAGAATCTTATGCTAGGAATCCCAAAGGAAACACATCCGGTCCTGGTGGAGTTACAAGGGTAGAATTGGGAAACCTATTGGAAAATTTCAAAACAAATATTTTAGGAGCCATGGGTTCTCAATTAGATGCACTACAAACTTAAAAAAGACAAAATGAAGAGCGTGCAGCAATGAGTGTTTTCTGTCCTAGGTGTAGAACTAAACATCCTCAATGAGAATGTCCATTAAGTAATGTTTCAGTCTGCCACCTATGTACAAAAGAACATCCAACCAATGATTGTCCATCGTTGCCTAGATTACAAGCTGTATACAAGAGTGAAAATTTTGGTGAAATACCTAGGAGGCCTTGGCATCCTAGATATCAACCATTGTATCAAGACTCATCACAAATTCCACCCTATTACTATCCTTATCAACCTCCTCAACAATGGAATACTTCAGGTTGGCAGAATTGGCCACCACAGTACCCTCCTCAGAATGCTCAACAGTAGAAATGGCCACATGGATAGAGAGGGAAAGCTTATGCTCAAACACCTCCTCCTATTCCTAACTATCCTTACCCACCTAATATTCAGCAACTTCCACCTAGATTTGTACCTCCTTCACTACCCCCTATCCCGAATCAACCTTGCCATTTCCAAAATATGAATCCTCCACAACCCACAATATTACCTGCACAACCGATACTAAATCCTAACAAAAAACCAACCCAAGCTCTTAATAACATTGGGTTATTACCTCTTCCATCATATGCCATTTCGACCGCACCAATACATGAGATTCAACTGCGATCTGGAAGAGTTTTGCAAGATAAGCCCAAGTCATCATTTGTTATCCAAGAAGAGCATGAACAAGACATACCTAGTGAAGTTTTGAATGATACCATTCTTGAAGATGTGGTTATTTCTAAACCTTCAGCACACGACCATCCACATAAAGAAGTAATTTCAGGAGAAAAGTCACCCCCATATCCAGAGCGTCTAGTACTAGAAAAACCTGTAACTTATCCATAGTATGATATCATTAACGAATTGAAAAATATTTGCATTAAGATCCCTCTGTTACAGGCCATTAAGGATATCCCAATCTATAGTAAAGTAATAAAGGAACTCTATATTAAGAGACCAAGAAGATAACAAAAAGACCCTTCGACGATTCATGTAATAGGAGAAATATTAGATTGCATAGCAAACCAACCTAGAATACCAAAATATTCAAACCCAGGAAACCCTGTGGTGACTGTTATCATTAATAACACCGCCATAGGAAACACACTTATTGATCTAGGAGCTGCCATCAATTTGGTGACTACCACAGTTTTAGAAACCCTCAATTTAGGACCATTCCTCCGCCCTAACCCAACAATGCTAGAGTTAGCAAATCGTACTATGGTTCAACCTACCGGGATCTTAGATGACATCACTGTATCAGTAGCCTCATGGGAATATCCCGTGGACTTCATGGTCATTGAATCAAAAGAACCTTCTAAAGGTCACCGCATTATTTTGGGAAGACCTTGGTTGGCTATTGCCAATGCATTTATAAGATGTAGGGATGGAGAGATGATTATCTCTGATGGGTTATCTACAAGAAAACTAGCTTTATACCCACCAGCTCAGCCAATAGCTGAAAACCTATTTTGGTTAGATTGTCCTTTCGGGGACGAGAACTTGGAAGAACTTTCTCTTGTCAGTGATTTCTCTTGGGCACTTCAAGAACAGAATACCGAGAATGTGTTGAATCAATTTATCTCTTCCACAACATGTATAGATTTTCCTCAATCTTTTTCCCAATTTGACCATATCTTTGGAGATGAATTCCAAGAAAATATGAGCCTCTCAACATTCACGAGTACACCCTGTGTCTTCACAATCGAAGAACATCTAGGATCCTATACCATACCATGTGAGGTTAGTATCGAAAAATTTCTACATATAAATGCAGGTTTAGATGAGAGTCAGCAAAAACAATTACTAAAAGTTCTCAAGAGTCAAACTAGAGCATTTGCATGGGAATATACCGATATGAAAGGTATACACCCAGATACCTGTATCCATCACATTTACATAGACTCGAACATACCTCCTGTTAGGCAGCCCTAGAGAAGAATGCTCCCAACACTAAAAGACATAGTAAAAGAGGAACTACAAAAACTCCTTAATGATGGATTCATTTACCCAATTTCTAATAGTAAATGGGTTTCTCCTCTGGTGGTAGTTCCAAAGAAAGTCACAGGAAAATGGCGTATCTGTGTTGAATTTCGAGAACTGAACAAGGCCACTCTTAAGGACTACTTTCCCTTTCCTTTCATCGATTAGGTGTTAGACACCTTATTGGGGAAACAATATTTTTCATTTCTTGATGGGTATAGTGGTTACAATCAAATATCGATAGCACCTGAGGATCGGGATAAGACAACCTTCACTTGTTCTTGGGGCACTTATGCCTATCGAGTGTTACCTTTTGGCCTTTGCAATGCACCTGCTACTTTCCAGCGTGTAGTATTAGGAATCTTTGTTGATATCATACATGATTCTGTAGAAGTTTATATGGATGATTTTACAGTTTATGGTAATACATTCCAAGAATCCCTTGATAACCTTGAAACAGTTCTTATTCGGTGCCAGTAAATGAACTTAGGTCTTAGTCATGAAAAATGTAAGATGTTATTGACCGAGGGCATATTTTTGGGACATCATGTCTCTCTTCAAGGTATCAAGGTAGATCCAGCCAAGATAGAAATAATTGTCAACCTTCCTCCTCCAAAAACTCCGAAGGAAGTAAGACGTTTTCTTGGCCATGCCAGCTATTATAGACGTTTCATTGAAAATTTCACTAAGATAGCCGCACCTATGTTCAAACTACTCATGAAAGACACGAAATTTCAATGGACTGAATCGTGTCAACAAACCTTTGAAACTCCGAAGGCCAAGCTATCAGTGGCACCAATACTTAGGGGCCCAAATTGGTCCCTTCCTTTCCATATATCCATTGATGCTTCCGACATAGCCATAGGGGCAGTTTTAGGTCAAAAAGAGGGACAAATATCACATGCCATCTACTTTGCTAGTAAAAATTTGACTACTGCATAATCGAAATACACTATTACTAAAAAAGAGTTTCTAGCAATAGTTTACGTCATCAACAAGTTTCGTCATTATATCACAGGATATGAAATTTTTATACACACTGACCACTCAACCATCAGGTTTTTAATAAATTAAACCTATCACCAATGGCAGAGTGACTCGGTGGCTTCTTTTGTTACAAGAATTCAATATCACCATTGTTGATTGTCCGGTAGAGAGAATGTAGTAGTTGATTTTCTCTCTCGAATTCAAATTGATGATAATGCCAACCCTATCAATGATAGCTTCCCAAATGAACATTTGTTTGCGGTATCTGTTCGAACCCCATGGTTTGCAGACATAGTCAATTATTTAGCAACTGGAAAGCTACCTAACCATCTCTCCCCACCTAAGAAACGCAGGATCATAGTTAAAAGTTCCAATTATTCTTGGGTGGCTAATGATCTCTTTCATACTGGTCCTGACCTTATTATTAGACGATGCGTACGGGAGGATGAGATGGCAGAGATCCTACATGCATGTCATGGTGGACCTTGCGGTGGGCATTTTTCTGATAAGAGAACAACATACAAAGTATTGCACTCTGGATATTATTGGCCAAGCATCTTCAAAGATGCTTCCAAATATGTCAAGGGATGTGACAGTTGCCAAAGAATGGGTAGACCTACACCATCCGATGAGATGCCTTTGCAACCCCAAGTTATGATTGAGCCATTTGAAAAATGGGCTCTAGATTTCGTTGGACCAATTTCCCCTATGTCTCATAAGAAGAAGTACATCCTAGTCTGTACAGATTATGTCACCAAATGGGTAGAAGCTAAAGATTTATTCTGAGCCACAGAGAAATATGTGGTGGAATTCATTTATAAAGAAATATTTACCTGATTCGGAGTACCCAGGGAAATTGTAACTGATCAAGGATATCCGTTTACCTCCAAATTAATGAAAGAGCTTACTGGAAAATATGGTATTAGACATTGTAAATCTTCACCATATCACCCGCAAGCCAATGGTTAGGTGGAATCCACCAACAAAGTATTAGAAGCCATCGTGATTAAGACTATCCGGTTACACCACAGAGACTGGGAAAATAGGCTTCCTGAAGCTCTGTGGGCTTATATAATAACGTGGAGAAACACTATTGGTCACACACCTTATGAACTTGTTTATGGTAAACAAGTTCTTCTACCCATTGAATTTCAAGTCAAAACCTTTCGTATGGATGCGCAATTAGGGATGAACTTAGAAGAAGCACAGAGACAACGAATCCTGCAGATAAATGAATTAGACGAGATTAGGCAAGATTCTATTCAATGTACAATCTTAATACAAAACCAATGCAAAAAGTGGCATGATAGATACATTAAACAAAACCAATTCAAAATTGGAGACTGGGCACTACTTTTTTATTCAAGCTACAAAAATTTTAAAGGTAAGTTAAGTACTCGTTGGATGGGTCCATATGAAATTGTTATAGATTTTGATAATGGATCTGTCAAAATTAAGACAATTGATTATTCGCAAATTTCTTTTGTTGTAAATGGACATAGAATTAGACTTTATCATCAACCAATATCTAAACAGGATTTTGTGCAGAATTCCTTGCAATAGGAAGAAATGAAGTTGGTAGAAGAGGAAGCCATTCCTCCTCCTCCTAGTCCTTGACTTATTTTGGGTTATCTTCTTTTGTATATATGTAAATATGTTTTTTATTTTCAATAAGAATGAGTCATTTCTAACAACTGATTACATTCTTTTTTATACGAAATCTATTATGATCAGTTTGTAAAATATTATCAATAAAATAGGAAGACTCTTTTCCCTTTCGTTAATTTGAAAATTTTACATAACTTGTTTTGTGCATATGTTTTTGTTTTAAATAAAATTCAAATCATCTGGCAAGTGGTTTTGCAGCTTAGTCACAAGAACCCTATGTTTTTAATCAGCTCATGCGATATTATGCGAAAAGGGAAGTGCTCTAAAAAGAAATACTTATAGTTCTCCTTCTCTTTCGGTTATTGTTACAATTGAAAATTTATAGTAAAAGGATAAAGCATTCTTGATATCATTTATAACCACTTTCTTTTATGATTCTGTATATGGTATTTGATTCAGACATGCACACTTCTGATTTATCATTAGAACAGTTGTTTAAAAGACCTACTTTAATTATTACAATCTCCACAAAACTCTATCTTACACCTATGGAATGCTAGTTCATCCTGGACTCATTATCAAAACTTGTCTCTAAAGCACCTTTAAAAGGTAGCCTAAAAATGGGTGATATTCTCTATTTTGTGGGGAACATTACTGAACTTTTATGAAGAAGATAGATTGTGAAGTCAAAGAACGGCTTTAGGTTATTATCTTTTGGCATGATCTATAATCTAGGCCATTATAAATAAAGTTACTCATAAGGTTTGTGTTAAATTTTGAATTATGTGTTTAACAGGCTTAGCACACTCTAGTGCCAACTGGCTTCCTTACAATATATATATATATATATATATCATTATATGAAGCAAACCCGCCGGGGCACTGAACAGGCTTGCTGGTAGAGGGTCCATGCTAAGTAAAATCTTAAACAAGGAAGCTCGGTAAATGCAAGTAAACCTGTCGGGGTACTGAACAGGCTCGCTGGCAGCGGGGCTATGCTTGCATGGTACCAAGATAAACATGTCGGGGTACTGAATGGGCCTGCTAGCAGTGGGTCAATATCGGATAAAAGAGGTTTGGTTAACGCATTGCCATTCACATAACTCATAAAAAACCTGAGTATACAAACACATGTTTAGGCCGATTATGTATACTGTCATTAGATAATAGCTGTAAGTTAGACTTGGACCCTGTCATCTAATTCAAACAATACCTAGGATATGACTATCCTAGAAATGGGACCCATAATTATAGTAGATCTCACAAATTTTATGGTGAACCTTATCTATATTCTTTGGATGACAAGATATCTTTACAATGAGTCATGGACGACTAGTTTTCCTATGGCATTTTTTGCATCTCTTACACGATTATTCTTCATATGGTCTTTTAAGCACTATTGTATTCTTTTTTATGAATGTACATATCTAAATCATCTACATTTATTAGTTAATATTTCATTTCTTTATTAAAATGATCACATATTTTAAAAAAAAAGAGCTATTTGTAATACTTTCAATTAAAATGTTTTAATTTTAATAATTTTCTCTTTGATGGATTGAAGACACGCCATATTTTCGGTTTGGGGGGAAGATTAGAACTGTTCTTACTCTCTAAATATTTATGAATCTCTGATACAATGATAGGTGTTTCAGGTTAATGCAAAAGAAGAAGAAAAATTATCTAATCAAGAACAAAAGAGGAACGCAACTAAAAGATCCAGAAAAGCAAAGTTTACAGCATTTTTTGTGCACTAACAGCTTCAGAAATTCTCTACAAAATCAGCTTTGGTTAGCATCAACAATAAGATCTTGTATTGACAAAAAATATGTATGAAGGATTGAATGACGGGTCAAATGCCGATCCGAATGAGGAAAATAAACAACGTTTTGAATGGAGTGTTGAATGAAACCATAGCCTATAACAGCTTTATTTAATATGCCAAGATGTTCAAATTTACTTTTTATTGATAAGTTAATTGGCTAATTATGACAGGGATCAATCAAATGTCAATTTCACAAATGGCTTCATTCTCTTACCCATCTCGCCTCCATTAAACGAATGGATTATGCATCATTGTGAATCATTATATGACCACCATTCGGTCTTACTTATCTTGCTGTACGGCCTACCACCATATTAATCAAATTATGATCTCTCACGTGTAATCTATTTTCATTACGTGAATTACATTCAACCTGTCCAAATATCGGATTTGGACATGGTTGAATATATTATAAACCACACATATTCACTGGATTCACGCACCTCTATGCTGGTACTTAACTCAAGATCTTCGAATGGCAGGTGCAATCTTTTAAAGCATGCCAAGCCCTTGTCTACTGTCATTCAAACAATCAAACGGGCCTTAGTTTAAACTGGTGATCACGTGAATTCCGCCTCAGTCTGTTCGCTCTCCATCTGAGCCGCGTCCTTTGCAAATTCTTTCACCTCTCGTATCCATTTTGCATCCCCCGTCCTCTGTCAACAATGCCTATTTGCTATGAGCCTGGTAGCTACCAGGACCTCCTCCGCATTTCTGAATTTAAAGCCTGCCGTGAAGTGTTTTTGCAAGTAGTATGGGAACCATTTCTCCACCTTCTCCAAGGCCACGACCACGAAATTTCATTATTGTTCGCTAAAGGTTTTGATGGAAAGATGGCCAAGGTTGGCCATCTTGTTTTCTCAGTGACAGAAGAGTTAATAGCATTAGCTACCAAGCTCCTGAGGGAAGGTTCCCGATGGCACAAGCATCTCTTTCTTCCACGGAAGGATCATAAATTTGCCCTGAAGATCAATTTTCAACACGTTGCTGGTATCAAAGGTTTTCATAGAGAATGGATCAAGCCAGAGTACTTAGATTCTTTGACCGTTATCATCCACTTAATCACTTGCAAGGGTAAGTTCACTGTCTTTAAAGCTTGCCATTTCAAATTGTTAGCGCATTTCGTCAACAATCAGACCCTCAATTTCCCATTTTATTTTCTAAAGAGTTTGGAGAAGATGTCTAGCCAAGTTAGAAAAAATATAGTTAACCCTTCTGGCAACTTGTATCACCATTGTCTTATTAATATTTTGATCATTCACCAGTTAGAAAAGAGAGGACAAACTTGGGATCATTTTTTTTTTAGATATTGAACCCTCATTTATCTACTGTCAAACCTTCCTCTTCTCAAGAACATCATCATACCCAAGCAGAAACAAACGATAAACGTGTACGGTTTGATGAAAGTTCCTTAGATGATATGCATTTTTTCCACTCATTGCCTTCTCTTGAGAATGCTCTGGGTGATCCCACTTCGGAAACCCCACTTTTCTCATCAACACCTACTGAACCTAGAAAGACAAATTGTGACCAGTCCGTCGATCAGTCTATCATTCATACTATCGTTCAGCCATCATGTTCAAATGTCCAGTTAGACGACCATATCCTTGAATCACCCCTCCTCACATTGGCCAACATATCTACTCGAATTAGTGAAGTCTCTGCTATTGAAAGTCCTCCTGCACACAACAAAGACAAAATTCTTGAAGGTCATACTGTTGAGTGTGAAACATTTTCAAAAGAGTTGAGTCCCCCAAAGAGCTCTGAACGTCATGAAGAACACCCCATTCTGACTCAGCAGGAGATGGATAAGTTGATTCAAGTGATAGCACGATTGACAGACCAAAATCAAAGCTATGTGGAGACAATTTCTGAGCTTCATGAAGAAAACAAGGCACTATGTACACAAGTAAAAGACATTGAATGCTTGGTTAATGCCAAAACAACATCCTTTACTACCCTGAGGATGAGATATAATTACTTAAAGGACCAATTCAAGAAGCTCGAGTCCAAATATATATCTTCATCATCCCAGTCGAAGGCCGTTGATACCGCAGCTCAACCTTCTTCCTAATTTCTCTCTATTTTGCTCAGTGGGACCTAGCATATCTCCAGTTTGGGGGAATGTTGGTGTCCATTTTGTCACTATTTTTTATCATCAAATCTACTCTGAATGGCGTTAATTTCATTATTTTTTATATAATAAGTTATTCTCTCCGCCATTCAGCCCATCAAACAGACCAGGTATGCATGTATTCGTTTATCATATGAATTTTGGCCAAATCTCGTTATATCATGATTTATTAATGATTAAATTAACAATTCCAGTCATGCATGGCATTTAGTTTTGATCTACATGCTGCGATTTCTTAAACAACCTTCCATTCAGACTGCGTGTTTATATTGCCAATGTTCAGCCTTGCATTCAGCTCGCAAAATCCACAGTTGGCATATTCTGGCTATTAAAGTAAAAAATGAATATGTGGGTTCCGTTAGCCACATGATGGTTATGGTTGGTGAGTTCTTGTTCTGGAAGATTCGCCTTCTTGTCTTCCAAGCTCGACAGCACATCCTACCTCCAGGTCAACAGTCCACATGCTGATTTCCTTGCTCGTTCAGCCTAGAATTACGCATGCCCATTCACGTCAATGTTCTGGAAGAGTTCATCCACCCACACTTAGTCTGCCAACACACTTCCCATTCCACATCAAAGGAAGATCGACGTTGCAGCAGCCTTGTGAAGGAACCGACCTCGTGAATCCTGGTGGATGCTCTATGCGCTATTACGCATCACTTAAAGCAGCCGGTTATAGCCATAAACACCTCTATTATTACAGAGGTCGACTTTGTTGACCTTCTCATCCATTGTAATTTATAAATATATGATTTACATAGAAGAACAGAGTTAGTCTGTAGACAGAGACAGAGTTAGAGTTAGATATTATCAAGAGCAAATAGCAGACATTTTGTAATTTTCTCAAGTTAATGGAAGTTCCAATTTGTTGATGTTCCGAGTAACTAAACCAATTTAGTTTTCCATCTTTGATTGCTTGGAAGGGCCCCTCATCAACTGGAGGCTTCATTCTTGTTTTATGCATTTTCTTTTTTTGCAAATAGTTAGTTTATTTTCCTGTATATGTAATTAACTTCATTTTTCTGTATATGATATTTTTTTTCTTCTCTGTAATTTATATTGTGCTGCTAACATAATCTGTGTTTCCAGAGTTAGTAAATGGTCGACCAAAAGTATAGCTTTGATATTTTAGTTTCAGTCTTTAGTAATTAGATAGTTTGTTTTCTAATCTTCTGCAAATTAGATAGAGTTAGTTAGTTGTTGTTTTCAGCTTAGTTTACAATTAGAATTAGTTTAATTAGCCTCTTCTTTGCAGATGTAGGTTAATTTTATGTCTCATCTCAATCTTTATTTAGTATAGAATAGGAATAGTTTATCTCTCCAACAATGATTAGAATAGGTTGCTTTCTATTATTGTAGCTTCTCAACAAGTCTTCTCATTGATTCTTTGCATTGTAGGTTCATCTGCATTCGCCAACTGATTTCAAGATCATCAAAACTACCTCTTTCCTTAGTTTAATTCATTTTTCCTCCATTCGGACTAGCATTCGGATCGTCATTTGGACTTTTACTCTTTCTGCACTATTTTATGCTCATTTGAATCCAGTTTCTTAGTTTTCTTTACTGTAATCTTTCCTGCTCTTAATTTGTATTTTTAACCATAATTAGGCCCATGTTTTACATTCCATAAAGTTTTAATTAAAGTCTTGTTATCATTCTTAGTTTGCTTTAACTATCTTTCAAATTATGTCTTTCATATTTAATTTGCTAACATGTTGTTGTTTTAGAACTTATCAGTCTTATTCCTAGTCTAGTTTATTGCATGCTCTTAAGATTTAGTTTAGATCATAATTAATAATTTTATTTTTTTCAAGTATTCTAGTTTTGATCATTTTCTTCATTAAGATTAAGATTAGTTTCTGATTTTTAGATAGATAATGAATATGCTTATGGAATAGAATTTGGATTCGGAAATTAATATCTTTATCAAGTTTTCTACTTGCTTCTATATAAATATCTTTATCAAGTTTTCTACTTGCTTCTAGTTTTCATTAGTTTCGTATTATTCTGCTCATGGATAGTAAATAGATCAGAATGTTTAAAGTTAACTGTAATTGGACCCTTTGTAGTTTACATCTCTTCATTGAAGTTGGATTAGATTTACTTCCATTTTGTTTTGCTATTACATTTGAAAGCCATTATGATACATTCACTCCAATTCCTGTTACATGGGAATATATGTTTTTTCTTGAATTAGTTGTTAAAATTATTAAATAGTTTATAATTCGCTTTGATTAGCATAGTTTTCTGTTTATGTAATTTATCATCATCCCATAGATAGGTCTTTAATTTATTTACAGTTGTTTTTCTAATTCTTAGATTAGAATCTGAAATTACGTAGTTTCCATTTTTCATAATCAGTAGTTTACTTTTCAATCAGTTTCCATTATTCAATTATAAGTAGAGTAGTATGATTTGATACTATTCTAGTACGTTTGTTTAACTAAGTTTGATTTAGTTCTTTTTCTTGTTTTTTTTAAGTTTGACTCGATTTTTCATTTTGAAATATCTTTCGATCTTTTCTTTATTAAATATTTTTAAGGTCTAACAAGCCGAAAATCTTAGGTGCCATTCTACCTTAGCATATACTTTGCCTCAACTCTAAGATTACCAACCCCGATCGATAATTAAATATTAGGTGTTTTCTTTGAGATAGTTCACACACCCAACACTTCTCAATATTGCTTGTTCTCAAGCAATTTCAAACACGGGTGTTGAAGAACCTGCTTTCAGTATATATCTTTGAAGTTGCCATTGAATTGCCCAACCTTGAGTCTTTGAGATTCCATGAACATTTTAGAGAGGAACCACCATACTTACTGTTGCACTACTCTGATTAAAATCACTTTATTAAGTGGGAAATCCATCTCCCCTATTGTTTTTTTCCCAAAAAAAATTGAAACCAAGGAGACAAAAATTATTCCAGGGTCCCATTGCTTGTATTGCACTTCAACAGTTTGGAGTGCTCTCCAACTCATACCATCAGGTAAGAGAGTTCCTGGATCCCATTTTCTTGTATGCATTCTTTAAAACATCATGAGTACAAAATATATATCATCAAAGTACATAACAACATAATGAAAATGTACATCAAGAAGATGCTTCATCAAAGAATCATGAAAGTGCTTATACCTCCAAGTAAGTAGACCACCATTTTCCAGGTGCATACAAGCATCAAGTGAACAATCAAATCTGCTCCAATGACATAGGTGAGTGTCCCATGTCCTATAATGTTTGCCCAAAAATATGTAAAATGCATCAAAACAATAAGCCTTGTGTTCTTTCATCCATGTATTTAATGAAGTTTCTCCAACATCAATTGAACTAAGCAAGGATCAATGAAAGTCATAAGTCTTCAAGTGACTCAAGTGAACATCATAAGTGCATCCATGAAGATATGTATCATCATAAGGTAAAAAAAGATTATACTGAAAACGTAAATAATGAGGTGCTCTATTCATGTCATCATCAAAAGGAGAGGTAGGAGTTTCATACCCCTCATGTGGCACCATTACAAAAAAAAAAACCTTTCACCCAATTTTCATCCCCAATTGATGTGGCTGAAAAAGAAGTAGGGGGTGAGGAATTATGAACCAATGTTAAATATTTACAACTCTTACCCATCGAAATATTTAGTTCATCTTCTCGATAATTGGTTGGTTCAACTATTGTGAGATCATATGCCTCCTCCAAGGCTTTGCAACTTTCTCCATGAGGAAACTCATAATCCCTATGAACAAAGACAAGTGCGTGTCCTTCTTGTTTGAGTGTAGAATCTTCAAGAACATGCATATCAACATGTACCTCATGTTCCACCATTACATGAGGTTCCTCTTTTGTGACACAAATTCTTTCATCCATTACCTTCTTTTCCTCGAAAGGAGAACCATTGCTTCCTCCTATTTTCAATTTGATCCCCAGTTGGTTAGCCATCAATTCGAATCCTTTCATCATATGATTGTTCATATCTATGATTCCCATTGAAATTTCATCAAAAAATGGTTTAATGGCTGCAATAAATTCCTCCTTATGTTCTGAGTTTCCCCTTTCATCCCTATTCATGATTTCTTCAAAAAATTGCTCTTCTTCTCTTACTACTTCCTCTTCAACTATAGGTTCTGAGGGTGGTGGATTATTTGTTTGGATCCTTGTCAATATCATCAGGTTCCAATATCATGCTCTGATTCCACTGTAATGTCCCTTCTTAATCATTTTATTGCAATGCCCAATTTTTCACTTTTTCCGCAATTTCGACCTTTGACTAGTTTTGATGTCTAGGTCTCCAAATTGACCCAAATGATCCCAAATATTCTGAGGAAGTATATGAATGATATTAAGAATTGAATATTATGTTCAAGGATGAATTATGGCCCTCCAAATACTTCTGCAAACTTTTTCAAGATTCTGGACCAAGTATGGACTTTTACTAGCAATTTGAGGTTTAAATCCCCCGAGGGTAAGTTCTGAAAATGGCTCTCCAAATGCCTCCAAACCCACTAGAAATTATGAAAATAGGTAGAGGATGTCTAAATTACATTATTTAGGTCTCATGTGCACCATTAATTAATTATTAATTCTGTTCTAACCTTCTCCCAAACAACAACAAAAATCACTAGTTCGACCTTGGGGGAAATGGCATCAAATCTTCTCCATATGTAATGAAACTTCACAAAATGACTTCAAATGATTATATAATGAGTATAAAACTTGTATAATACATCAATAACAATCAATCCATCAATAAACCATCAGTATTTCACTTATCCATTCGAATCCATCAACATTACATTGGTTCACAACAAGGTAGTGGAGAAATGGCATTGTTTGTCCATTAATGAGCAATTTAACATAGGTTTTTTTGGAATCTCGACTTGTGGATCTTATGAGATGGTTATTACAGAGATATATATCATATGACATGTACATGATTTCGAAATTTCATTCCTTCACTACTGTATGATACCATAAGAGCATTATGCAAGAGCTATGGGGAAAATGGCACCATTTCTTCATTAAAAATCACATCTAGACATTTCCACTTGGAATTTCGACCTGAAACTTTATGGAGATGAATAACATAGTATTTAATTCATATTATAAAATAAATGGGGCATTATAATTTCCCCCAAAGAGTACAATAGCTCACCAAAAATGCCCTCCTTCAAGGATCAAGAATATGCCATCAAATCTGGAAATGGTTGAGAGAATGTGTTGCACTAGAAGAAACCATGAGCCACCTTGTAGCTTACACCTACAAATAAATAATCCATTAAAGCTCCAAATAAAAGGTCTGAATAGCCTTTCCAATTACCAACTTGGATCGGAATCTTTCACCCTCGAAATTGGCTAAGGCAAGAAACTAGTCATCCACTAGCTCTCCCTCTTCACAAATGCAATTGCAAACTATACAAATGATAAAAAGATGGTTTCATTATTAGTTATTGACATTTATAAATTTTCCAAGCTCTCTATGGGTTGAATTCCTTCCAAGAGATGCATTCCAACTCAAGTTGGGAAAAGATTCCAAAGAATGCCACTTGTACAATAATTCCTAGTCTCCCACTTCCACCAAATCACATGTGGAAGCATATTAGCTGCCCTAAATCCCTTGAGAATCCTCTTGGAGGCTATCTTTAGCCCTGAAATGTAATATATGTCATATGTCAACCTTCAGGTCTGATTTGTGTCATAGGTTTCATAGTATCTTCATCATTGTTGTCATAGAGCTAGGGAATCTAGCCCAAGTGTCTCACTAGCTCCAAATTGTCTCTTCCTCCTCCATGGGAGTTACTCCTCTTTACCAATTCAAATTCCTTAGCTCATTAGCTTCCATATGAAACCTTAACAACCTCCAAATACATTTCCTTACCCATAGATTCGAATTGGATGATGTGCATGCCAAGTGTGTGGAGGGAATCTAGCCACCTAAGGACTCCATAAGCCTCCAATTGTCTTCTTGACCAAATGCCACATTGATTTTCACTTGTATATATTTATTTAGATCCTTTATTAAATATTTATGACATTCTAATGTTCAAACATCATTTATTATCCCCCTTATTCCAAATCCAAAAGCTTCCACCCCCAACCTAGGAAACTAGTAATTTTACTCCTTAGCAATTATTGGACCCTTAGTATCAATTTGATAAACTCTTATGAATATGACCAATGGTCTTAGGCCATTGTGACCCAGTGAAAAATTTGGGACATGACATAAACTAAGCACTAGGTGCTGGGAGACACCATACTGATGACTAGAAGGCATGCATTTGCATGGATGCATGCAGAACTGACATAATGCTGGTAGGACTAGGATGGCATATAGGAATATCCTAAAACCCCCCCTTAATCCATCCCGGGCCCTGGTAACTGAGACCAAAGGTCACCCAATACAATAAATAATAAATAACAGTCCATGAAACAAGGAAATAGAGAAAAACCTCATGGGAAAAATACCCCCCTCAAAGGAGACTATAAGGCACACCAAAAAATAAATGCTCCAAACTCAAGAAGGCATGATTCTTGGTCATATGTCTAGAGGTATCTTCTTCTTGGGAAGAAGTGGTTCATGCTCCAAAAACATGTTCTTATGTTCTCCTTCAATGGATGCAGGTGAATATGGAGACATGTGCTTGTACTTGCTCTTCAAACCGAATGTGATGAGAACAAATCCAAAGGTATGAGGATGATCCTGGAACTTGTGATTCGAATTAGCTGAGGTAGGATCAAATACATGAATGTGTAGATAGTCTTTTGTAATCTACTTTGAACCATCATAGGTGAGATCATGCCCAAAAGATCCATCACATGATAGTGGTTGCTTGGACTTCAAATCAGCTCCAAGACTTAATAAATGGTTTCTTGAGATCTCCTTTGAACCAGCAAGGGTGATATCAAAACCAAGTGAACCATGAAACAATGGTAATGGCTTGGATTTTGAATCAGATCCAAGAAATGATGAATGGTTTCTTGATATCTCCTTTGAACCAGCAGGGGTGATATCAAAACCAAATAAACCATGATATGCATGAGAAATGTTCCCAAGCGAATTTTAATGCCCTACATCTTCAATGAACTTCTGAGAGCATGTACACATGATCATATAGTAGTACATAAGAGGTAAGTGATCAAGGAGAGTGAATGCATCACCTCCAATTGTTGATTTAAGAACCTCTTCAGTTTCTAAAGTGTGAGCTGGCTCAGAATTCGAAATAGAAGACATTAAGAACATTAGTGTTCAATATGCAAGTTCTTCTTCTTTTTGGAAAACTTCATTATAAGATATGTTTGATACTAAATCATGATCAGAGAGACCATCAAGGAGGTCGAATGAATCACTAGGATTGCTCTCCAAATAGTTTGCACCAATCCCTTCATTTTGTTTTCCAAATATTTCATCCAGTTGGGCCCATAGCTCTTTTGGAGATTCAACAGAATCATGGAAGTGGGGTAACATACAATGAGACATAGTAGTCAACATTGCTCCATAAGATATGCCACCTTCATTTAACCAATTATTCTCCTCTTTAGAGGATTTGAACTCTCTTTGTTGGCTTGGTTTTGCAACCAAGCTTAGTGCTATGGGCACCTGCTAACTAGTAGCAGCAGTTTCAATAGAAATAAATAACAATAAACTAAACTAAACTAGCATGTGCATTTTGAATTAAAGAACAAGAACAAGAAAGATAAAAAATATTTTTTTGTATTAACAATGGGGCAAGCAAATGCTTGCAAGAACAATACCTCCAAGTGATGAAGGTTGTTGAATGGATCCAATGGTGAGCAGCTCCAATCTCCAATGGGTCCTTTCTCCACGGCTTGCTACAATGGCCAAATACTCAAGGGAGATTTTGGCAGCATGAGGATAGGAATATGGATGGATGTGAAATGAGGAGCCCCTACCACCTTTTTATAGGTTTTGGTGGTGGGGAATACCATTTGTGGTTTTGTGGAAACCAAATGGTATTGACCAACATGGTTTAGGTACTTTTCCCTCCTTTTTCCTTTTTTGAATAAAATTAATATTTTTATTCCCTTTTTAATATTTTTGGGAATTTGGACCCTTTTTTAGGGTTTTTTATGCTTTTTAGGAAAAATAATCTTTTTGAGTGGGAAAAAGGGGTGTACTAAGGTCTTTTGGTGACCTTTTGTTGGTTTCAGAGGCTCAGATGGTGGAAAAGTGGACAAATGGATCATGTGAATAAGGGAATGAGCTAGTGAGCACTTTTTGGGTGTTAACAAATTGCCCCCTGATGTGTGAGGGCAGGAGCTCATCGTATGGCCGATAGAAATCATAGTTCTTTTGTCTTTTTTGGGGGGGTTTGGGGAGGAGAAAAGACCGATTAGAGACTGGATCTGCGTCCCATGGAAGCTGCAAAAAATAAACAAATATTACATGGCCTCAATATGAATAAGGAATAATCTCTGATAATGGACGAGGCGGGCATACCCATGCTCGTATCAAGACATAGACATAACAATTAGTCCCAAGAATGGGGATCTAATACATAAAAAAAATTCTGGTACATCATAATGGTCCAGGGGGTACATTATTTTGGGATGTACTCATGATCATGACATGACTGATCTCAATAACTGATACACTGGAATGACTGATGAACTATTGAAACTGATGGTGTCCCACATCTGTAGGGACGTAATGACTGTGATCCATCTCTGGGAAGTATATGTGACTGTATACTCGAGGGAGTATAAAACTGGTGTACATCTGCATACTGTCGCCATGCGCAACTCGGATATCTATAGAAAAAGTGTAACTGGTTGTATCCATAGGTAGACTCTCAAATGTGGAGGAGTCGGGAGGTATCCGGGGTCTTCGACAAATAACTGAGCGGACCAATGCCCTGTGCGAGTCTCAACGATGCGATCAAGGTGTTGACGTCGAGCATGTGAGAAACAACCATTTGGAGAAGTTCTGAGGACTCTTCTCGAAATGATTCGTAGGCACTCATCATATATGGTGATGAGTCCAAGACACAGGGACCTCTAGGTCTATCCTCTGGAATAAATGTGGTTGTCGTCGACAGAGGGAGACCAGCAAGTAACAAGGCAATGATGTTTCCTTGATAGGAGCGCGAGGTGTAGAACTGAAGTGTGGTAGTACTGATGGTAGGACTGACATACTTGTGGGGATGGGAAGTAACTGGGGTCATATATTGGGTAGACTCAAACTTCCTTTGTTCAGAGCATGATGACATGGTTGACCTGGCAGCGTAGGGAACTGACTTGTAGGTGTGGGAATCATTGCTTTTAAGGATTGAAGGGTATGTATTGACTCTAGGGGGGAATCAAGGCAATGAGAGGGCATTTTTGAAAAAATGGCCGAAAAGTATGGGCGTGAGAGCGAGAAATGATCTCAAGCATCATCACAAGCGCGGGAAACTGAATTCGGCGATATAAAGATGGTCAACCACGGAGAATGGCGGATGTGGCACACAAACTGAGGCGATGAGGGGCATGGAAAAAATGCCCAAAAAATCAATAGGTGAGAGCAAGAAATGATCTCAAGCATCATCACGAGCGCGGAAAACTGAATCCGACGATATAAAACTTGTCAAAAATGGACGTCGGCCGATGTGGCACGCAAACCGAGGCAACGAGGGGGGCATGGAAAAAATGTCCGAAAAATCTAGGCATGAGAGCGAGAAATGATCTCAAGCATCATCACGAGCACGGAAAACTGAATCCGACGATATAAGGCATGCCAAAAACGGAGGACGGCCGATGTGGCACGCAAACCAAGGCAACGAGGGGGGCATGGAAAAAATGCCCAAAAAATCTATGCGTGAGAGCGAGAAATGATCTCAAGCATCATCATGAGCGCGGAAAACTGAATCCGGCGATATAAGGCATGCCAAAAATGGATGAGGGCCGATATGGCACGCAAATCGAGGCGACGAGGGCACCCAAAAAATTGTCAAAAAATGGAGCTGGTGAAAACTGGAAAAGGAAAGAACTTTCATGAAGTTCTCGCTGCGCTGATTCCAATGGTAGCAACGGTTTGAGAAACGGACGTCATATGAGACCGGAATGGCGGTTGGAAAAATGGTGGAATTTCTATAAATAGGGCGTGGGGCCCATATGACGTGTCATTGTTACGTGCGAGTTTGGCAGAGTAGTCAGAGCTCTTTCTCGATTTCTGGGAGATTTGACCGTTGGTTTTTTATTCCGCGAGTTTCAGGTAACCCTATTCGCCTCAGCCTTTTCAATTATGTCATTTTTTGTTAGCGGCGGGCCCCCGAAGGCCGTGAAATTCCACGTTGACCTTCCAACGTCGAATATCGCAGGTTTCAGGTCTCTTCCCGCGATGAACCGCGCGGGTTTTAGGCTGACAGTCGCGATGTTCATCGCGACTGTGAGGTTGGAACCCGCGATGTTCATCGCGAGTTCATGGGAGATAGTCGCGATGTTCATCGCGACTGTTTGGCAAATACCCGCGATGTCCATTGCGGATTCTTGGATGGAGGTCGCGATGCTCATCGCGGCTTTTGAGGAAAAGGCCGCGATGAACATCGCGGATTTTGATGAAAAAGCCGCGATGGTATTTTTTCAAAAAAATTTTGTTGGGGCTAAAAATTTCTTCTGTTTTTTGGCAGGATGTTGAGGAGACCATTGGCCTCGTGGCGAGAGCGGGAGATAGATGATGATCTAATGTTGCGGATTCAGACTGATCCGGGGGTGCAACAGACTCTGGCGGTGAGCGGACTCTTGAAGTTCGCTCAGATCCCACCTATTCGTTCAGTGAGACGGCTCCTGAACAAGTTTGTGAGTTGGTGGGTGCCGGCGGAGGGTGCTTTTATTATTGGGGGTGAGAGGTTAGAGATCACCCTCACGGATGTTTATTTTCTGACTGGGTTGCCTCGGTTAGGGGAGGTGGGAGATCTACTGCCGAGGATCCCGCCAGGTGTAGATATGGAGGATTTACTACAGACCTTTTGTGTTGATGATGTCGTTTTGCAGAACAGTTCTATTAGTCTGCGATCACTACGTGGGTGGGATATGCGGGCCGTTGGGGCATGTGTTCTGCGGATATTGGGTGTTGTTGCACCACATCGTTTGTCTGGGGGACAAACAATGTTGGTGGACTCTGTTCTTCGGGGGACTTATTATGCCTGGGGGCAGATGTTTCTGGCTGGTGTCCGGAGAGATCTGGACAAGGCCAGTCAAGAGGGAGGAGAGTTCTGTTATGCCTCCTTTCTATGTTGTTTTTTCTTCGAGCGGGTGCCGACGTTGCGACCACGGGTGCCCGTTCGTGATGGTCTGGTGAGTGAGCCGCGCATGGTGCGGTGGGGGCAGATGATGCCTCAAGGCGGTGGTGGTGTGCGTGGGTTCTTTACGGAGGAGGTATATGAGCAGTGGGAGCAGATGCCCCTGGTGATTGAGGACTACTCGTATGCTGGCATGGACTACCGAGGCGACCCAGAGATGCCTCGAGCCCAGGGACAGGCCTGGGGTTTGGACGGTATGTTTCGTAGTTTGTTTCATACTATATCATGTGATTTGTTTATGATTATAGTAGATGTGTGTATGATGGTTTATTTGCATTGTGCAGATGTTGGGCCTGTACCACCGGTCGACTACGTGGCTCGTCAGGGGCGGGCGATGGTGGTCGCTCATCCACCTGTAGCGGTACCACCTCCATGTGGTGGAGGATTTGCGGCTCGTGGGCGAGGGACTGGCCCTCGAGATGATGCTATAGAGGGTGTCAGACAGACATTCGACATGATTCTAGCTGGACTCCCCGAGGATGGCTGGAGAGACCTGGACCGGGACGTCGTGGAGCGTTGCTTTGGTGCGCCACCTGAATGGCGGTCGCTCCTGTTGAGGACAGCGGTTTTTGTGGCAGAGCACAGGGGTGGTGCTTGGGATGGCCCGGCAGGGCCAGCTGAGATGAGGATCCGTCTACGGGATGATCCAGCGGGGCCAGCAGAGCGGAGAGTTCAGGCTCGCCATGATCCGGCGGGGCCAGCGGAGGAGGAGCCAGAGGAGCCCAGGGATCCTCATGACTAGATGATATGTATTTTCCCCCAAATGCTGATGAGCATATGGGGAAACTCTTTTTGTACGACTGATGTATTTTTTTTGTATATTGGGTGCTGAGGGCACCTATGACATGTTCTGACTATACGATGATGTATATATATGTATATATCCGATGTTGGTATATAGTCGTGTATGCACGTGGATGCACTTGTTGTCTTTATGTTTTCCCGTGGAGGCATGTTTGAGTTTCTGTATGGTCGTGGAGGCACATGTTATGCACGTGGATGCACATTTGATTTTTTGTATATGCCCGTGGAGGCACATGTTATGCATGTGGATGCACATTTTGTTTTGGTATATGCCCGTGGAGGCACATGTTATGCACGTGGATGCATTATTTGTTTATGGTATGATGCGATTGGTGTGCCAGTCAAGTACATTGTTGGCCATATGGTCTGCTACACTATTAAGGTTTCTTGGGACATGTGTGAACGTAATGGATTCAAACTGTCGACTCATTTGTTTAGTGCGCAAAAATTTTCTGAACAGACAAGGATCGCGTACCTGGTAATCATTGTTGAGTTGGGAAACTAGGAGTTGTGAGTCCAAGAAAACGTTAAGGTGACGTATGCTCATTTGGAGAGCTGTGGCCAAGAGACCGGTCATGGCATCATATTCAGCCTGGTTGTTGGTAGCGGTACCTAAACACATTCCGTCGATGTGGATCAACTCATGTGAAGGGGAATATATTACCCAAGCTGCAGAGGCCAGATTGGGGGACCAACGGCTTGCACCATCGGCGAAACCGACGTAGCAGAGTGGAACATGGGTGTGAACGGGATCAGTGGAAGGGGCCGACCGGACCGAGGGGTATCCAGTGGAGATCGTATAAATGGCGGGGTCAAGGCCAGGCATTTCGGTATCTGACCAAGTAAAGACATCAGTGAATTCTTGGAATAGTCGTTGGTATTCTCCGATCTCGTGCTCACTGTGGGAGGCTCCTAATGTAATGGTATGAAGGGCACCAAGTGGGTCAGAGATGTCAATGTGGATGACGGGAGAAATATCGGCCATGGGATCCATTAGCCAGTCGACTTTAGTAGGAAGGAAATATTTGGACTCAACCACAGATTGGGTAGCGGTGGTGGATGAAGTCTCTTCCGGGAGGAAGTATGGACGATGGTGCATGTCTTCCCAAGGATGATTAAGGGCAGTAGGAGCCTCTAGAATTTCTTCATCATTGCGGGAGCTTTGAGTTGTCAAATCAAGTGATGAGGTAGTGGTAGTCGAAGACATCATGTAGATGGTGTTAATCTCTCCGGATGAGGATGATGTGGGAGGGTAGATCTCCTCGATAGTAGGGGGTGCCGTCTCAAGGTCCAAATTGTTCATCTCGTAGAGAGATGCTCTGTAATCTGGGATGTCAGGACAGTTATGTGAGTAGTGGCCGTAAATACCGCATATCACACATGGGTGGTTGGTACGCAGTGATTTATCACGAGGCATGGGGTTTGGATCGAGTTTGACAACCGGGATGTTAGGGTCATCGTCCAACATTTGCATATGTTCCTATAATGCAGGTAGCTGTGGACACTGATGAGTTGGATGGCCTAACTCATCACACAACGAGCATTTTGGAGGAGCACGAAACACGGGGGGAGGTTTAACTACCTTGGGTGGGGGTACCGCAGTGTATGGTTGCGGGCCTCTGCCCCTAGTGGGTCTGATGAGTGGAGGGGGATTCGTCGATGACGAAGGAGTGGTGATACCGGGAGGTGGTTGGGTAGAAGTAACAATGGGTTGCACCGGTTGCAGGATGACATTTGGTGTCGACGGTGGAACGAGAGGTGAAATATACCACACGGGTAATCCCAATGTTAACCCGGGGAGACTAAGGGTAGCCAGAACCGGGGCACTTACTACACCCGAAGGAGGAAATAGAAAGGGGATTGTGTGGATGGGTGTAACCCCAATGTGACTAGGGACCAATGGTGGTTTAGGGAACAAAGGTGGTTGATTACTGGGTGTTTGTGAAAGAGTGCAGAGGTTAGCGATGTGGGTCTCTGGTGACGGTGGTGGAATGGCCTGGAATGTAGAGGTCATCGGCACCTCAGAGTAAAGTCTGGGTCCTACTGAGGAAACGAACGAGGTATTTGCACCACAAACAGGTTGTTCAACCATGGGGAGAACGTTTTCAGGTGTGGCGGGGGCCTTGGGATCGTAATAGGTGAGCTGGTTGACCTTGACCACGCGTCCCTCATGGGGGAACTGCATGGTGCGAAATACGGATGAGGCAACAGCCCGCATGGCATACATGTAGCTACGACCAAGTAAAAGGTTATAGTCTAGTTGGGCATTGATGACCTCAATGTCAATGAGCACAGTTTTACCCGCCAGCTGGACAGGGACATTGGCTAAAAGACCTTGGGTTTGAGTCGAACGGTCGTCGTAGGCTCGTAATGCAGTGGTGGACTGCTGGAGAGTAGGGGATCCCAACTTCTACCAAACGAATGTGGACATGACGCATGTAGAGGCCCCTTCATCGATAATGCACCGATGGATAACAAGATTCCGAATAGAAACGGAAACTTGGAATGCTAAAGAGGGAGGTAGGCGTGGTTCAGACTGGTCTGAATCGAATGCGATCAGCTGTGAATCATTGGGGTCAATGGCGCCAATGGCAGAGAGCAAAGTCTTGCGCTGTGAAGGACAGTTTTTCAAGACCTCTAAAGCAGACATGGCTGCAGGAGACTGGGCTAAGTCGTCTACGATGTTGTAATTCGACGCAACCCGAGCATTGGGATTATTGTTGATACGACGAAGTGGGAAGCGAGGTGCTTTGGAAGCGCCATCAAGTGGAGCCAGAGGTATACGTAACGTTTGATCTGTGGGATTAACGTTAGTGTTCTTGTCGACGGGAGGGGCTTCAGACGTGGAGCCATATTGGTTCTGACGAGTTTGGAGGTTGGCATCGGCAGTTGACATCATCAACAAATGGTGAGTACCTGAATCGAACATGGGTTGATCAGGGGCTGCATAAGTGATCTGCTGTGGTGGCACGTTGCCCTGAGGGGGGGCCAACGGCTGAGTGTTCGCTACACCCTGGTTTGGAAAGGGGTTTTGCAGCACCAAGGGTTGATGTTGAGGTGGTGGAGGGTTGGGTGGCGGCTGAGGAGCCGCTTGCCCTTGACGATGGGCATCATCGGTCCAGAGTTGTCCAGCTCACTCCAAATGTGGGAAAGAATGCGTGTAATGACCATAGACCCCGCAGATAGAACAAGGGTGGTTTGTTCTGAGGTTATTATTTCTAGGCTACTTAGGATTCCGATCCGGATTGCAGTTGGGAGGAGCAGCATTGTTATTCTGCGGAGGATTGGGAGGTGGAGGACCTTGCTGATGTTGTTGGTTATTACTGTGGTTACGACCTCTACCAAGGTTCCATTGTGCACCTTGGTTGCGCTGGTTGTTTTGGTTCTGGGGCTGGTTGTGCTGTGTGTACACTTGCCCTTGAGCAGTGGGAGGATTTTGGTTCACCGCAGGTGCGGTAGCAGGTTGTGGTGGATAATAATCCTGTGGGGCTGGAGGTGGTCCAGTGACCTGCTGGGGTTGTTGGTAACCCTGAGCTATTGGAGGTGTTGGGGTAGCTGCCACAGGTTGCTATGGATAGTAAACTGGTTGAGGTGCAACTGGGGTGGCGTGTGCAGATGGTACATGACCAAAACACTGAGGTGGACATGAAGGTCCATGGGTATGGTGGTGATGTGCCATGGGAGCGTATGAACTGGTTGCTCCAGACTGAGATGTAGCCCGCGAAAGGTCGGGACCATGGCTAGGATGTGCAATGGAAAAGGGTTGGAGATGTGCGTCCATACGACCAATGATGCCATCAGCGGCATGGGATGCCCCCGGCGCATCATGTTGGGATGACTCGCCCCGAGGGGCGTCTGGAATAATGGTATATAGATAACCCGATTGGGCGTAAATGAGATCAAACTGTTGGGCTTTGAGGATGGCCTCTTCTTCAGACTGGGGTCTTTCGGATGCCACATCCTTCGCAATGAGAGGGAGAAGGGATTTTAGAAACCAATCTAGGAAGATACGGTCGTCTAACTTGATTTTGCAGAGGCTTCGGCGTCGACGCCACTCATGAATGTGGTCAGTGATGTGGGTGGCCGTGTTCTGTCTGCAAGACAGTAGGATGTCGATGCCCGCATCATAGCGGACAGGTAACTGAAAGAACTGCAGGAAGGTCGAGGCAAGGGAGTTAAAGGTGGCATGCGTCCCATGGGGCTGCTCGATATACCACTTGGCTGCAGAGCCAGTGAAGGTGCGTTGTAATAGACGGAGGCGGACAGAGTCATCCACTATGGAGTTGGAGGAACACCATAGATGGAAGGACATGATATGGTTCTGGGGGTCCTCACCTGCCTTGCCCTCAAACTTAGGGATGTCGGAGGGGAGTTTGGTGGGCATGTGAGGCCACGCAGGATCATGTCTGATAGAGTCATTGGTGAGTCTGGCTAAGTCTGGTAAGTTCAGAATCACCATGTACGGTAATCTAGCAGATGTAGTGACGGGGACTGGGACATGCCTAGTCATGGTGGTATGATGTAGGGGTCCCGTAGCGCCTAAAGGTATGCTAGGTATTGCAGGTATGTGTCTTGCAATAGGTGTGGTCTGGTATGGGCCAGCGCCTCCAAGTGTAACATGGGTTACACTTGGGTTAGGAATAGTAGTGGCGATTCCTGAAATCTGGGTTGTGGGAATCAGAGGGGGTGTGACCCCTATGTTGGGCATACCCATAACAGGTGGTGGACCTGTGTTGGGGATTCCCATAACAGGAGGTGGCCCTGTGTTGGGCATTCCTAAATGTGGAGTGTCCTCCATATTGGGCATACCTAGGGGGGTAGGTGTTGCCATGGATGGCACCGCAGTAGAAGGGTCAGTAGACGTCTCTCCTATGGTGCTGGTAAAAAGTGGGTCAATGGAGTTACAGCCATAAGGTTGGTTGGGAATAACACAGTGGGGTTTTCGGATTTTGCCTCAGAATCAGAAGTGAAGTGAGGCGTGTCAGAATCGGATGACTGTCTGGATGACCGACGATGTGTCGATTCAAGGGATAAGGCTCGGCGTCGGTGACGTGGCGAGCCAAGTAGAATGAACTCTGGGAGTTCGCCCTGTAGACGACGAGAGCGTCTAAAATTCTCAATGGTGAGAAAATAAGTTTTTGTGTAAAAATCTGAATGTGTAAAATGGTAATGTATAAAAAACTCAAAACCCTAATGCAACCAAGGGTGCAAGAAGGGGAGTGAAAATGAAGGCTCTCAAGCCAAAAAATCAACCTCAAAAAAGGCACTTATTCTAGCAGTTGTGCTACAATAAGTGGAGGGATGCAAAAAATGGTCAGAGTACCAACATGCAAACAACTTCTAGAAAAAATAGGTGTAACTAGACCAAAGGTGGGTTGAATCATGCAAACACCTAACTAAAAGTATTGTGAATATACAAACTATATTCTCTGCAAGGTGATGAAATCCAAGTCAGACAATATTGAGTGTTGAGTCCACGGCTAGATATCCCCCCTACCGGGAGGGACACCAGGTAATCAATCCTAAAGAATGGCTACTAGGATACTCCGTTCATGACACGTCGAGAAAAGGTAAATCTGTCGTTTGGTCCCTGATCGCAATATCCCAATACAGGGATATCCCGAGAACTGTGAATGGATTTTGGTATTCCACTCAGGCTTCCGGAACCATCCTCGTGACTTCAACCCTCCTAGGGGAGAGGCCTTCCCATAAACAGGTTGTGACCATGCCAATAAATACTAAGATATTTTAGCTCCCTAAAGGACAATAACTATGTCTCAGATGTAATAACTGAGGGGTGTTATTGGAACACCTATCCCCTCAATACTACCTAGCTACAAAGTTCTTTTAGTGTTCCCCAAGTGGGGTTAAAAGTGGGTTGAAATTAGGGTAAGTTTTAAGGCTCATTTTAAAATTAGTGTGTGATTGGGTGCACGTGTGGTATTTTAAACTGAAATTGAAAAAAGTAAATGCTAAGTATTCAAAAAACAAAGGATCTTTTGAAAACAAAAGCAAATTTTATGACTTTTTCAATAAATGGAAATTAAATGCTTTTCAAGGACTATTCGGAAAACAAAGGATCTTTCAAACAGGAAAGCAAATAATATAACTTCTTTTCGAAATAAATGGATTTCGTTTTCAATAATTGCTATGGGCAAAATATTAAAGAAGCAAACAGCAAAAAATTTTAATCTAGATAAAATGCAATCAAGTCCTTCTTTCAATTTCTGAAAATATTTAAAAAGACTTTTTCACATGGGCATTCTAAATAGTAAAATTTTTCTATGGCTGTAAAATATGCAGAATTTCTAATACTGGAAAATGTGCTATGTGGGCAGAAAATACAGTAAGAAATGAATTTTTTAAACGATTCGGTCGAATGAAAAAATTAGCATCGCGGATTCTGACTGAAAAACCGCGATGGACCGCGCAGGTTTCTGTCGCACAGTCGTGATGGGCAGCGCGGGTTTTGACCGCGAAGCCGTGATGTGCAGCGCGGGTTTTGACTCCGAAGCCGCGATGTGCAGCGCGGGATTTCGTCGCACAGTCGCGATGTGCAGCGCGGAAAAGGTCCGCGAAGCCGCGATGTGTAACGCGCTAAATGGCCGCGAAGCCACAGTGAACCGCGTGGAAAAAAGCCGCGCAATCGCGATGAGCTGCACGACTGTTGGGCGAAAAGCCGCGAGGCGAAAGCCGTACGCGGATGCCGAAAAAACGACGCCAAAAATTGAGAATTTCGGGATGTTAATGGCTAAAAAATGGGCCAAGACCTAGAACAGCAATGGATCTGCTGTCTAGGGTGGCAGATCTATGAATTAAACTACCAAATACTATCAAAAAGTAAGATTTAAAGCAAAAGTGAGATCTAAAGATTCAAAAAACAGCGGAGTCGCCAAAAAACTTTTGGCTTGGTTTTGCAACCAAGCTTAGTGCTATGGGCACCTGCTAACTAGTAGCAGCAGTTTCAATAGAAATAAATAACAATAAACTAAATCTAAACTAAACTAAACTAGCATGTGCATTTTGAATTAAAGAACAATAACAAGAAAGATAAAAAATAATTTTTTGTATTAACAATGGGGCAAGCAAATGCTTGCAAGAACAATACCTCCAAGTGATGAAGGTTGTTGAATGGCTCCAATGGTGAGCAGCTCCAATCTCCAATGGGTCCTTTCTCCAAGGCTTGCTACAATGGCCAAATACTCAAGGGAGATTTTGGCAGCATGAGGATAGGAATATGGATGGATGTGAAATGAGGAGCCCCTACTACCTTTTTATAGGTTTTGGTGGTGGGGAATACCATTTGTGGTTTTGTGGAAACCAAATGGTATTGACCAACATGGTTTAGGTACTTTTCCCTCCTTTTTCCTTTTTTGAATAAAATTAATATTTTTATTCCCTTTTCAATATTTTTGGGAATTTGGACCATTTTTTAGGGTTTTTTATGCTTTTTAGGAAAAATAATCTTTTTGAGTGGGAAAAAGGGGTGTACTAAGGTCTTTTGGTGACCTTTTGTTGGTTTCAGAGGCTCAGATGGTGGAAAAGTGGACAAATGGGTCATGTGAATAAGGGAATGAGCCAGTGAGCACTTTTTGGGTGTTAACACTCTTTCAAGACAATAATAAAAAAGACCATGTTTCTTCAAATATGCTAGATCATCTTTGGTTTCCACTCATCATAGTTGAATGGAGAGAGAGGAGGAATTCCATCCAGATTTATGGAAGCTATTGTAGAAGACCTGCAAAAACAATGGAGAATATCTACAACTTCTACTACTGCAAAACTGCAAAAAACTGCTGCAACTACAAAAAACTGCTGCAACTACAAAAAACTGTTGCAACTGCAGAAAAATGCTGCAACTGCTGCTGCACTCGAAATCTTGGTAATAACCTGCAAAAAAAACTCTCAGGAATGGAGATAGACTATACTCTCAACATGCTCTGATACCATGCAAAAATACTCATAGCAGATCTAAGAGCTGACGTATACCTCACAAGAAAGATTAAGCAAGAAAATAGAAGAAGAGTGGACAATGCAGTGTAAAAGAGCAACATAATTATGATACAGTAGAACTCAGATAGAAGCAAAATAACATCACACTAGTTCATTAATCATAATATGAACAATAAATAATACAATGGAGAGGATTCAAATTCCAAGGTGGTAATTCAAATTAGCCTGCATGAGCATGGCTTATCTGCACTAGGATTCCTAATCATTGGATCAATAGTGGTGTCATCAGATCACAAGTGGTTATCCATGTGTCAAACTGAGCTAACTGAATGTGACTGAGTCTAACTAGATGTAACTAAGTGTAACTGATATATGAGACACTGTCTGTAATCAGAACAGATCAACTAGTCTCTCTAGAGGTCTCACTAAGTGTATCAGTCAGCAAACAAGTCAATCTGTCCTCAAATCAAGGATCAAATCCACAAATCTAGTAACTATCTGAGTGTGTCACTGGTGGTACATGAACGAGGGCGCACTTCTTCCTGTGGTAGGTGAGAGAGGGCGCATCATAGACTAGGAGGGCTGGAACTGAGTGGAAACATGCTCCCAGGGCTAGTAAACTAAGCACTAGGTGCTAGGAGACACCATACTGATGACTGGAAGGCATGCATTTGCATGGATGCATGAAATTGCATGATTGCATGCATAACTATCATAATGCTAGTAGGACTAGGATGGAGTATAGGAATATCTTAACATTAAGCTCTCACGAATTAACCCTTGGTTAGGAAATTCCTGCACTTGTCGATTCACTTCTTCACTTTCTGTTGGAGTCATTCGGTGAGGCACCTTGTTTGGTAAGTTCAATTTTGGGATCAAATCAATTTGGTGTGATATGCTACGCAATAAAGGTAACCCGGTTGGTTATTCCTCTGCAACAATTTCCTTGAATTCTTCCAACACGTGTTGGATCTCTGCTAGTATAGAACCTTGTGTTTCAACCTTCTGAACCTTTCGTGGCATTAATACCAAACGACATCCACTCTATTTCTGCTACTTTAGGAAATCTTTGGCAGAACACAACATAATGTGACTGTTACAACTATGCACATCCTTGTTGCAGCTATTGTTGTTAATCCCATCATCCTCACACATTGGGATCAACTTATAACGTTGTCCATTCTGTACAAATTCATAATAATTTTCTTTGCCATCATGGAAAATTTTCCGATCAAACATCCAAGGTATTCCAAGCAAAATGTGGCACGCATCCATCTCTACCACATCGCATAACACTTTCTCTTTGAAATTCCCAACAAGAAAACTTAATAAACACTACTCAGTCATTGTCACCTGCTGGCCTCTCTGCAACCATGAAACTCTATAAGGAATAGGATGTGGTTCACATTTCAAATTTAACTTCCTCTTGACTTCGGTGGAAACCAAGTTTTCAGTGTTGCCTCCATTAATGACCAAGTTACATCATTTTCCTTGGAGTTTACATTTTTTCTTTGACACTCTTTTCCTTTGTTCAGGCTCCTCTATTAAATTTCGATCTGGTCTTAACAATACTCCCCAGAACATAATATTTTCACCTTGGTCTTGCTGAAGTACAATGACATTGTCTCCCATTACTGATGCTTCATCATCCACTGTCATCTACGTTTTAGCATCACCTCTTTTACTAGAACTTGGTTTCTCTAGGAATTCTGGTTCTTTGTTGCCTTCCACTCAACATCTATAATAGGTAATTACATACTTTCCCCTTCCTCTTCCCCTTTCTCTACCTCGACCAAATCCATTTCCTCTAGTACTTGGACCGCTTGTAGTTTCATCTTCCTTCTCATTTTCCTTAACAGTACTTGATCTTCCTCTGCCCCATGGACCTTTCCCCCTAAACTTCTATTGGGTTTTCCTTTCAACCTTCTCTTCCACCTTCAGGGAAACTTGGTAAACCTCATCCACAGTACTAAAATAGTGTGTACTCATCTCATTTTGAATTGCATACTTCTATCCATTCATGTATGTAGCCACGCATTGATACTCAGGAACTTTAATGCCTGATCTGAGTGACAGCCTAAAGAATCCTTTGGTATATTCATGCACAGAAACCTCCTTTTTCCCCATATTTTGAACTTGTCTACACAAATTTTGCTAATAGTCTACAAGAAAAAACTTCTCTTTAATTTTGCTCACCAAGTCTCAATCTTTTCCCCCCGGCAATCAACTCAATAATTCTGCAACATATCCCACCAAAGGGTTGCGTGTCCTTTCAACTTTGTGATGGAAAACGAACTCTATTTGGGTCACAAGCTCCCTCATATTCAAAGTATCTCTTGAGCTCTCCTATATAGTCAATAAGAGTTCCATCTTTTAGAATTCCATCATAGCACGAAACCTCAACTTTCTCATTACCTCTGTTACTCAAATAAGATATCATACGTATAGCTGGGTTTGTATCTTCATTATGCTATTCAACCTCAATCTCATCTTTAGATTCAGAATATGTTTCAGCATCCCCATCTCTTTTGTATTATAACTCCTCTATTCTTCTATGTAACTCTTCAAATTCTTCAATTCTTGCACCTCCATGTGCTGCCCCTCTCCTTCTTAGCAGAATTCTCACAAGTCTCCTGCTAGTTCGAATTCTAACTACCATCCACAGCCTCAATATAGACGTTGCTACACCACTTGTCTAATTCAACACTCTGAATGCTAATACACCACCAGCTCAAGGTATTCATTAGAGGAAATTTGAGGTCTAAAATGGGACTACTAAGGAAAATAATAAAATAATCGTTGAAATAATGAAATAATAGTTTAAATAATAAAATAATATTTATTAATTTTGGAGGAAGAAAGAAGAAAACTACTTTTTATTCATATTTTCAACATATCTCCCTGTGGTTTTACTCAAATTTCGAGAGGGAGCACTTGTTGGATGCGGAATTAAATTCTGTATCCAACGAGTACCACACTGCATACTTTTGATGGACCCCGCTGCCCCAAACACAAGAAATACATTCAAAAACATGATCATGATGATGATGACTGAGTTGGGTTGCAGCATGAGGGAGAGTGGACATGCAATCATAAGATAGGCCATTCCAACCTTGTGGATAAGGTAGCTAAGAGTTAAATTGAGGTTGCAACAACTGCCATGGTGGAGGAGTATTCAATGATTGAGTATGAGAGTAAGGAAATGGAGGGATAGAGTTTTGAACCATACATGTAGGCCACGGTTTCCAGGTTGTTGTAATAATTTTATTGCAACTCTTAGATATCTTTGATATGTTGCTTTCATCCTGGGTAAGGAGGGGAAACATTTCGTGGAATGCTTCAAGTCACATATGTCACAAATTGTGAGACTATCCAAAGGACAATCCATTGCAAGATGTTTCTTCTAGCATCGAGGGAAAACTGTTTCTTCAAATCGCTCATGCTTTTCCTTAACCTGCAAAACACCCAATTGTGAATTTAGTGAACCATTGATATCAACATTAAAATTTTCATATAAATTACTGATTTCAGCTCCTAAAAATCCTATTTTTGCAGCAGATTTCAAAAATAGAGAGAAAATTTCTTTAGAATTCTTACCGGTCTTGAAGTCTCCTCTTGAATACCTTCTACATAACTCACAAATATCATCATATGCCAACTGAAATACATCACCTGTTCCCATCATATTTAAGAATTCTAAATATTCATCTTGTATTCCTTTGAGTAGGAGTTTTTTCAAGGTTTCTTTCCACAGTTTCCTTTGTTTGGATCTTTGAAGGTTGTATTGAAAGCGTTCCATGTAATCCTCCAAACTCTCTTCTTCCCCTTGTGTCATTTCGAAGATATCTTCATTGACCTTGCAATAATCTTGGCACCTTTTCAAGAATACATGTTTCATGTCTTCCCAAGTTTGTATGCAATCCCATCGAGGCTCATGAACCATCAGAGGGTTGTTCCTTTTAGAGTAAGGGGAAACACATTCAAATTTTGATCATTAGTACAATAATATCCTCTACAAAGTACTTCAAATTCAAATAAAAATACGTCAGGGTCTTCATTTTCCAAACCATCAAAATTTGGTAGAACATGTGGGGGGATGCTTTGCGTTGGTGCCACTCCTCTTGAATCTTTGGTGGGGAATTCAAAGGTAACAATTTCTTCATTTTTCTCACCTGCCATCTCTTCCCAACATATAAAAAGTTCTTCATGGGATATCTTGAGGCTCCTCCTTCGAATGTTCCTGTCAACTTGTTAGTAGAATGGGTGGTTCTTACAGCACCACTAAGGGGAATGATAAGATTTACAAACCAAAAATTAAAAATGAAATAAAACTAAATGCAAAGAATTAATATCCACACTCAAAGAAAATTCAATCAACTGAAAAATAATCATGCAACCTACATGCCCTGACCCTTGTGACGCTGAGCCTGTTACAGTCTGTCAAAGGATGAGTAGCTCTTCACTACGTCTTACCGCCCTCACACCTCAGGATCAGGAACACATCTACCATGCTCTACTTTAACAATGCATCTACAAAACAATGCCAGTTGTACTTTTGCACCATTGATAACTTCCCTAGCAACGACGCCAAAATGTTGGGCAATTTAATTGTCTAATTAAATAAACAGCTGAAACTACCAGAACATAAATTGTCAACCCAAGGAAGTCTTTTATTTCAAAGCTATCGTGCAATATCTATGTAAGCACAATTTCTACCTGACACTGTTGATCTATTGGTATGAAATCGAAACTCATTGTAAACTAGATCACACCTTCTTGAAAAGAAATCAAACCCCAAACCTATTCATAAAACCACAATGTAAATTTAATCACACTTCAAACGTTGCAGTAAAAATCAATTGTTACAAAGTAATATCTAATTACATAAATCTGAAAGAAGTGCTATGTTAGCCAACGATCTATCAAAATGAATTAATAGGAATAAAAACAATGATAAATCTAACAATGAATGAAAGCAAGAATTAAATAATAAACAAATTCACACAATAACACACTTACAATCAACACTACCAGCATCTACTCAGGGAAGAGGGCCCTTCCTCCAATGAGCATAGTCAGATTTCCACATTGAAAAGTCTACAACTCTGCTTTAAGAAACCACCAACATCTATTAACCAAGCTTGAATTGTTACAAAGTTGGATATGAAGAGAATAATGAATTTAAATACTAATTTTTCAACCCCCATACATGAGACTGATTACATATTTATACATAAAAATATCTCATGAAAATGAGGAACCAAATTCCCAACTTAGAATCTCTTTTAACAAATTGCTAATTTGAAACACCGGCTGCAATAGTAAATCTAGAAAAATCCCCTTTAAAGAACCACTTGTATCTCTCAAAACATGTATTTTTTGGGCGGTTTTCTCTCGTGTCAAGTAATTGAGGCCATTCTGCACAAAACCCATGTCCCATATTTTCGATATGCTTCTTAATATTCCCGAAAATTGCAACTCAAATCAATGTTTTCTTATCTAACACGCGTTTTTGGTTGGGACCATTTGATCATGAGTTGGAGGCTACCATGTTGGACCTAGTGCTACACCTAAATATTCCCATCATAATACTCAGTGTAAACATCCCTAAAGTTCCTTTGACTAAGTTATCAACTTGGAAGAGATACTGACCTATTTCTATTGGTTTTAGTGAGGTCGTTGCAGGTCACCTTTGTGCAACTTGCGACGTCGCAAGTCACCCTCATGCAGCCTGCGATGATGTCAGTTAAATGGATAAAGGGCATCTTCGAGCCCATTGTCGAAGGTGCGTGATGTGGATCTTTATTCCTAACCTATAGGGGAGTTGACATTCGGTTCCCTAGCCCTTGGGGAGGATCCCTTAACCCTATGCCACTATATCTCAACCCACCCTATCCTCTTAGTCCTATATCTATGAGGCTCATTCCCATTCCAAAGGGAGGAAGTCTATAGTACTTGCATGCTGGTGAAATTAGATTAGGAGATCTCTACTCATCTCTTGGGAGACCTATACTTCCTTTGGAGGCTTGGGAATTGGCTTGTTGGAGGAGGAATGTGATGTTAAGCTTTGGTTGTAATTGTCTTACTCTTTGTACTTCCCTTCTTTAATACAATAATATAAACACTTTCCACCAAATGTTGTTGTATTAATGATGTTTGTGTAGTTTACTTGCTTAACTGTTTACTTATATCTGTTACCGTTTGGATGCATTTTACTGCTTGTATTGTTTTGTCTGACTTGACAGGTTTTGCAGCTAAGATCTGAAGACCGTGGAGCTTGGAACAACATCAAGGAGAAAGATCTACAAGCTATAGGTAAGACATCCAATTACACGATCTTTAACTAGATCTAGGAAAGTTGTTTCATATTCTATCTCACTTGTTCTAGACTTACGTTGAGCTAGGGAGATCACGCCTTAAGTCCGCTTTCGGTAGATTTTCTGGTAACACGTTTGGCGACCATACTGGGGATATAAGGTAATGCATTGTTTTCAGTTTTAAGTTTGAAAGTCTTTTTCTCTGATTTCTTTTTGAGCCATTTATTTTCCCTCCTTAACCATTTCACCATCAGATCTTCTCATTGAAGAGTCTGTTGACTTCCTTTGAGTTTGTATGATTGATTTTCAAGCCTTTTGGTTGATCATATTTGGAGATCTTTTCATCCTTGCATAGGGATCTCGCCTGTCGCACCTCGGTAATATGTCCAGAGCGACGTTCCCCTGTCAGGCGTAGTCTGCTACTCTACAACCTACGATGTTGTCGCACACCATAGTTTGAGATCATGCGATGTTGTCGCAATTCACCTATTCCCCTCGTGCAACAGTCGCTCTGAGTATGAACAGAGACTGCAACGAATAGTCTAGTTTTTGTGCTTGGTTCTTCTCCTCATCAACCTTTGATTTTGGTTTTCCTTACAGACCTCCTCTGCACTGCATTTTCTAGTTAGAGACCTTTTTGATATTGCATTGCTCGTGTTTGGTTTGCTTGGTTTAATCTGGATTGGTTTTGGGTTCCATTTTGGACAAGTTTGAGTTTCGGTAGCGGTGGACACTTTGGTTTCCCCCACATTCATCCACTTGACCTTGTAGTCCCTCCTTTCCTTACCTGATCTAGTCCTTCCATTGGATCAGATCCCAAACCTCTTCTGCATGTTTTATTTAGCTTTTTGCACATGTCATTTAACTTTGATTGCATTCGGTTGTTTGTTGAGTGTCTTGAGAGTTTTTGGTTCATATGAGTGCTTGTCATTTTCTTGAGAATTTCTGAGTGTTTGGAGTGCTGCAAATAATCTCTCTTTTCAGCCATTCTCGCTTAAAAATCACTATTGTTACTAGGTTGTAATCTTGGCACATCATTGAAAAATTCAAAGTGCATCATTTTTACCGTTTTCAAGCGTATTTGAAAATTGTTGTGGAAATTGGTTTATGCATTGGAATTTATCATTCATTAGTCTTTTGGAAAGTTTGAAAAGAAAAGTTAATCATTTGTGCTTTTTGGGAATTATGAGCCATTCATTTTCTTGAAAAATTCGAGTGAGATAAAGTCTTTGCAAAAAGTGATTCCATGCTTGAAAAATTATATGCATCTTTGGTTTTTTTTATGTTTTTAAGCTATCATAGTGAAATTGGAAAAGTTAGTGTGCTCTAGATAGAAATTCTCTCTTTTCATCACTTAGTTTCATTTTTTATTCAAAAGACAAAAATAAAATGTTTAGATTTGGTTCTTGATGCTTGTGGATTTTTGTGTTTTGCTTGGAAAAATGGGAAAAAATGAAAATAGTACTTTTGTTGTCAAATTTGGTAGATTTGGGATTGTGTTGCATTTGGTTGTTTTGGTAAAACCACTTGGAAAAATATTTCTCCTTCCCGTAAATAGATTTCATCGAAAGAAAAGTACATTTTTTCATGTAGTTAGGGCTTGCATTATGCTTACGTTTATGTACTCATCTCATGCATTCACCTAACCTTCCAGATAAAATTAATGGTAGAACTAGGGTAAAATTTTTAGTAACTTGTGTGTTAAGTTAGAGACATGTTTCGGCGTCGTAAAACGTGGCAACTGTCGTTACTTTCCAGCACTGTATTCCGGGGGTATCGTAGTCTTCCACGTACCAACTGGTATATCGAAGCTCTTTCACGTACCAACCAAGTATATTGAAGGCTCTTTCACGTACCTTAGGGTATATCGAAAGGCGCTTCACATACTTGGCATATATAGAAAGGTGTTTCACGTACTCGGTAGTATATAGGAAGGTATCGTGCCGTACGGTTGTGCATTAGACAACGCCACTATGGATTTGAGCTCCCACATACCTTGAGTATATCAGGAGACACCATTAGAATTCCTCAGAGCAATTGAGCTATCCATTTGGCCATATTGGCAGAGAAATACACCGAGAACGGCACTCGGGGAGCTACTATGCACGTATTATCCGGTAGTTGGGTTATATGGTTAGAGGTACGGTCCTAATCCTCCTTGGTTAGTGATCTGGAAAATTGGGCTGAGTATAACTGTTGGACCCTGGAGTATATCGTGAGTTGCGAAGCCTTGACAATCCTGTGAGGTTCCAGACTTTTGAATCCAAACCTATCACATAAGTTTGCTTGTGGCCTTAGTTTGTGTAGTCTTTTCTGGAATTTTTTTCTTTTGTTTAGATTACCCTAGGAGAATCTCTGTTTCAGTCACTCTGGGTGACTTTCCTTGGAGAAGGTCTTGTATCATTTTAAACTTACGACCCGAATATCCCCTTAACCAGGAGGTAATTTCGAAGGTAAGAATGGACCCACACGTCACGGTCGTATCACCTGAAGTAGAAAAACCTACTTTGAATGTTGGGGCACACATGTTCCCTCCAGATTCACCCACCTCTAACACCCCACGAGGTGAAGAGGCGGAAACTTCCTCTTCACCAGACTTACCTCCTGTTTTATCGAGAGAGCCTGGATCATTGGAATGGTTAAATCCGCCCCAAGATGACCCTATATCAACTGTTGGTCCAACTACAGCTTTTTGGACATCATCTCTAGGCCACCCAGTGGCTCATTTTTCCATTGCATCCCCATCCAGTTGGGCTACTCCTGACGACCCTCTAGCACCTTATCGTGATCAGTTGACTCAACTATGTGCTATGGGTGAGGAGTTTCGAAGACAAATTATTTTATGAAGGGTTGAAGACCCGACGTTACCTCCTTATCGGTCACTCCCGAGTCGTTATTTATCTTTTGACTCACCGGAATCACCCACCCAACATGTGGCCACATTTGAATTTGGTCAACCCTCACTTCCTGCACATACACCCCTTAGACAAGAGACCAGTTCTATACCCCCAACGACTCAACCTGTTGAAGGACAACAGTCCAGCACACATGTTACTACCACAGTTACATTACCCACTCCTCCCCCACCCCAAAACGCGCGGGGAGGATACTCTTTACCCACTACCTTCCTTATGGGTAATGTTAATCCTGTAGTAGATAATAAACAGCCCGTGATGGGTCAACCTTTGATTAGTGGTCATCAAGTTGCTGCTGGGGGGAAACCCCCATCTCCTCACCATAATACTGGAGGGTTAATTCCCATCGGTCCTTCCGTTGGAAATTCCCTACTTGCAAGACCTTCCACCATGGGATTATCCCATGTTGGGGGACCATCCAATGTAATTCAACCACCATGGAATCCAGCATATCCAAGTTATCTTAACCCTGTGTCGGGACAATTCAATCCTAGAAACGCACTCTACGGGATACCTTATCTCGGAAATCCATACACTCTATGGGGGCAGCAAAATGTTTTACAACATGGACCCCCACCTACAGCCCCTCAAGTCCCACCACCCCTGTTTGGTCCACCCCCACCTCCCGTCGAAGGCTTCGGGCCCACACACAATTCTGGAGGAGGTGGATGTCTACCTTTTGGCGGAGGACCACCTCATTCTGGAAACCATGGCCCAACCCCCCTGGCGGCGAAGGTGGAGGCCCTCCCCCTTCAGGCGGAGGCAGAGGGACACCCCCCCCCCGGTGGTGGAGGACCCCCACCTTATTGTGGAGGACCATCCAATCCTGGTGGTGGTGGTTCAGGATCATCCCATCCTGGCAGCGATGGTTCAGGATCATCCCATCCTGGTAGTGGTGGTTCAGGATCATCCCATCCTGGCAGCGGTGGTGGAGGACCATCCCATCCTGGTGGTGGTGGTGGAGAATGATCCCATCCTGGTGGTGGTGGTGGCGGACCATCCTATCCTGGTGGAGGTGGCAAAGGAGGCCCTTACCCTTCAGGCGGCAGCGGTGGATCACCACCTCCCCCCAACGAAGACGGTGGTGGTACACATTATGCTGGTGGAGGAGGTGGAGGTCCATCCTATCCCAGTGGCGACGGTGGACCCCCACCATTTGGAGGCAGCCCACCCCCTCCTGGTGGTGGAGGCGGAACCCCACCTTATGGCAACGAACCACCTTATTATGGTAACAGACCACCTTATTATGGCGGAGGACCTACATATGGTCCAGGAAACATAACTACTTACGGTCAATTTCCTTCGGGGAAACCCTACAACCAGTCAATGCAAGGTCCCACTGGTCCATACATGCCATACCAGTACTATCAGTACTCACAGTCGAACCAACAGCTTCCCTTTTTGGCTACGTTGGACTTACCCGACCTGTCTTGTCTGACTAATGACCCCATCTTCCATGGACATAATTGGCCACCTATTCCTATGAAACTACCATCATATATTCAAAAATTTGATGGCAATCCCGGTGAGGATCCAAAGAACCATGTGATGACATACCATTTATGGTGTTCACCCAACTCCTTGATGGATGACTCGATTCGTCTTCGGTTATTTCAACGGACTCTCACCGGCCCAGCTACCAAGTGGTATATTGAACTACCACCCAATTCTTTTCTAGATTTCTAATCTCTTTCTATGTCATTTTTGACCCATTTCTAGTTGCCCATTCGCTATGAGACTGGTACAGACTTATTGACCTCCCTTCTCCAGAACAATGCCACTCATATTTTAGATCATATTCATGAATGGCGGCGAAGAGGACGTCTTATTAAGGCTCATATTCCGGACCAACTCTTAGCTGACTGGTTTATAAAGTATCTCTTACCTGGCGTAGCTCGAGACGTGGCCATTGGAGGGGCCGTCACTGAGGAACAGGCTATTTCCCATGCCCATTACTTAGACTTGGTCTATGCTCAATCCGACACATTGTATGAAATTGTTCTTGACGCACCCCACCATACGTATGACCCTGCGAAACCACCGAAGGGACCTCAGGCCAATGGCATCATTGGTTCCCTTACCACCCATCCTCCTACTCAAATTGTTGGATCGTCGAACCCCCAGGATCACCAAGTCACCCACTCCTGCCTCAATTGAAGAGGTGAATTTTGTTCAATCAGCTTCATCTCAGAAATCCAGTGGTAAGAAGAAAAAGAAAGGGAAACCTAAGAAACCTTCTAACTAGCAGGATCCCAAGCCCACCTCCGAAGACACCAAATAGAAGAGGAAGTTGAATTATCCTTCTTTACTGTGTAGTGGATACCATTTCTCAAAGGAATGTCCCCACCGAGACGAGGTGCAGAAGTTTCTCAAGGGAAACTCTACTACCACAGTTCTCAACGATCCCTTCCCCACTCAGAACCAACAACTAATCACACACACCTCTCCTTCCCAAGGAGAGGTTTCTTCCACCGTGCATGTTCTCATGATGCGTAGTGAGACCGTCAACTTGAACACACGTTCCCGTTCATATGACACAGTCCCTCAGAAGGAACCCGTTGGAAGTAATACTGAAAAAGCTTCCACTTCTATTCCCGATGTCACCGTACCGCACGCTTCTCTCACCATTGAGAAGCCTTCTTTAGAGTTAGTGTTGCGTCTGCCCAAGAGCACGATTCAAAAAGTTGTTTTCAAACCCAATGCTCGAGCCGCTCAGAACTACAATATTGTAGAGGACATGGCGCATGATCCTTGTGTTATGTCGATGTTAGAGGTATTGCAGAACTGTCCTAACTAGTGCAAGACTCTCCTCGCTTCCATCAGCGTGGTTGATCCAGATTCTTCTAATACCATCATGTTCCGTCTTGAGTACTTTAAGCTGAGGCTTTCCCATCAGTTGGCATTTCAATTTGCCACAAACATTGTTGGGAAGACAATCCATCTTACTGTCTTGGATGAAGGTGTCTCTACCTCAGTCATGTCAATTTTGTGTTGGAGGGCCATCGGCTCTCCCGAGTTGAACCATTCTCCCACCACCTTGAAAGCATTCGACGGACGTGGCTTTCAACCTCATGGGCTGTTACAAGCCTTGGCCGTAGAGTTGGGAGGTAAGACCGCAACCATTAACATGGAAATGATCGCCGCCCCGTTAGATTATAATATTCTACTTGGTCGTAATTGGTTTTATGCCATGACTGCGGTCGCATCATCTGTCTTCCGCATAGTACAATTTCCCCACCAAGGCTGAAATGTTACTGTCGACCAACTGGAGTTTTGTACACCTGACACCGCTACTCATCCGGGTGATAATGTTTCATTACTTAGAAAATCTTCGCAGCTATTTGAGAGCGTGGGGGTCGACCTCATAAAAGATTCATCTCTTATGGGCATCTTTCCAACCTCGGATCCCCCTAATCATGTTGCCACGGTGAACATGATCTCCTCTAGGATTTCATCTGTCCCCAACTCTACCAATCAATGGCTTGTACGTGATGAGGCCACTATGCACCTGATTGGAGACATCATGCCTCTTTCACCCGTTGAACTCACTTATGAGGCTATCCAGTCAGCACCAGAGGACCACCTAGATGTGGCCTCTACCTCATGTTCTCTACAGCGAATGTCATCCTTACCCGACCCTCTGCTCCATACTTTTTCATCTGACGATTCCATCATGGAAATCATGAGTGCGGATGACCCTCCGTGGGAAGACCTTCACCATCGATCATCTTTCCTTCCTCCATTGGACTCTGTGGAGAACCACATTACCACCATCTTTACATCGGATATCTACCCTTGCCCTTAGTCCCCAATAATTACGTGTCAAACAGACACTGAAGGCAACTTAGAAAACATTCAACCTACCATTTCGATAGACATATCGGTTACTCCTGGTGTAGTGGAACACATTCATTTAGGCTAGAAGTGTTCCCTTGAAGAGATTAAAACGTTCACACCCTTGTTCAAGCAATTTCGAGACGCATATGCTTGGACCTATGAGGAGATTCCCGGGATAGACCCCGCTATTGTTTCACACGAGATTCAAACCTATCCTGATGCTAAACCAGTATGGCAAAAGCTACGACTGGTACACCCTTGGAAAACTGCGACGTTTAAGGCAGAAATTGAAAAGCTCTTGAAAGCCAGCTTTATCTACCTTGTTCCATTAACAGAATGGGTCTCAAATGTCATCCCTGTAGCTAAGAAGCAGGGAACCATTCGTGTCTATGTTAATTATCGGGATCTGAACAAAGCTTGTCCCAAGGACAACTACCCCACTTCCTTTATCGACCAAATCATAGACAATTGTGCTAGAAGTGTCATCTTCTCGTCCATGGATGGATTTTCTAGTTACAACCAAATTGAGAGCCACCCGACTGATCAACATAAGATAGCTTTCATCTGTCCTTGGGGCACATTTTCTTATTGCAAGCTCCCTTTTGGCCTTAAAAATGCTGGTGCCACATTCCAGGGGGCCATGTCGCATGCTTTTCATGACGTAAAGGACTTTGCGGAACCTTATCTCGATGATCTCCCTGCTCATTCGTGGCAACATGAGTATCACATTGATCATCTAACGGTCATTTTCCTCAGATGCAGGCGGTATAACATCTGCTTGAACCCTCACAAGTGTATCTTTTGCGTTGATTCTGGACGAATCCTCGGTTTTATCGTTTTGAAAGATGGGATCTGCATTAATCCCTTAAAGGTGGAAGCCATTGTCGCTCTCCCACCTCCCACGGACATTACGAAACTCCAAAGTTTGCAAGGGAAGGCAACTTACTTACGACGTTTTGTTTGTAATTTCGCGCAAAAGACGCAGGGTTATATGAGACTACTCAAGAAGGGAATCCCATTCATTTGGGATGACCAAGCACATCAATCCTTCAATAGTCTCAAACATGCCATTACACACGACCCTGTGCTCCAACCAGCCAATTACTACAAGGATTATATCCTTTATCTCAATGCTTCTTCCACCACGATCGTCATGGTCTTGGTACAAGAGGACAATAACGCCCAGGATCATGTGATCTACTACCTAAGTAAGGGTCTTATGGACTCTAAAACTCATTATTCACATGTCGAGAATCTCGCTCTCACGGCAATCATTGCCGTCCAAAAGTTCCGTCACTACATACGGCTCCGCACCACCACCATCATCGCCGACTCAAACCCCATGTACCACGTTTTAACACGCCAAGTGCTTGGGGGCAAGTATTCACGCTGGATCGTGATACTTTAGGAGTTCGATCTCCTCTTCGATAATGCCAAGTCAAAGAAGTTGTTGGTGTTTGCGGAGCTCATCTGCGATCTTCCCTGTGTTGATGGAGAATCTGAGACCAATGATTCTCTTTTGGACGAATCATTGTTCCTTATCATCACGTCTGACCCATGGTATGGGGATATTACCTTATATATCTAGACCCAACATTTCAACCCCCAATTTTCTCGTGACGATTTTCATTGAATACGCTACCACGCAAAGTATTACCAGATCATCAGTGATACCTTGTACTGTCGCGACATTGATTTTGTTCTTCGACGCTGTCTGACACATGAGGAGGTTGAACACGTCCTGAATGACTGTCACGCTGGGGCTTGTGGCGGTCATCTCTCTGGGATGGCTACATCCCAAAAGATACTATGCGCAGGATATTATTCACCATCTACCTTCAAAGATTGTATTGAGGCCATTAAAAAATGTCCCGCATGCCAGCATTTTCAAACAAAAAAGCGTACCTATCCAGCCCCGTTACACCCGGTTATTTCCATTGGCACCTTTGCAAAATGGGGCAATTACTTCATGCACTGTAAGCCTACCTCGATCGAGGGGCATGGTTACATCATAATAGCCTTGGATTACTTTACAAAGTGGGCCAAGGCTATGCCTACATACACGGACGATGGCAAAACCGCCGCACTCTTCATATTCAATCATGTTATCTCACAGGTTCGGAGTCCTGCAAGCCATAGTCACTGACCATGGATCTCACTTTTAGAACCATATGGTCGATGGGCTCAGCGCCAGATTGGGTTTTTGTCATGAAAACTCAACACCTTACTACCTGCAGTCCAATGGACAAGTAGAGGCCATTAACAAGGTCTTGAAAACCATGATTTAATGCATGGTGGGTATGGATAAGTCCAACTGGCACAACATGCTCTTTTCCGCACTATGGGCATACCGGACCTCCGTTAAGACTGCCATCGAATTTACACCATTCCAGTTAGTTTACGGAATGGAGGCAGTCCTACCATTAGAATGCGAAATTCCATCACTCAAACTTGTAGTCGAACTTCTTCCGAAGACCACTATCGAGGAAGAACGTTTCCTTTACCTTGCAAAGCTTGACGAGACCCACCACGATGTTGCTCTTGCCAACGAGGCACATAAGAAGCGCATCAAGGCACAGTACGATAGGTCAGTCCAACCCCGCATCTTTAATGAAGGTGATTTGGTCCTCACATATGACCAAAGGAACGATAAGATGGGGGCAGGTAAGTTCGAGTCCATGTGGCACGGAACGTACATAGTGAAATGTGTTTTGGAAAAAGGAGCCTACGAACTAGACGACTACGATGGGATATCTTTGGATTATCCCCGCAACGAGCTCTACCTGAAGAAGTACTATGCCTAAGTCTTTCACGCATAGACATCTTGTATACACTGTACATGGCGTGTGTGTTTTGTGTGGTGTGACGCTTTTATTTTAGTGTGTCTAGGTCTTGTTTTGTTTCTTATACCATGTTATGTCTGCATGTGCAGATGGCAACTTGCTACGGATTTGTGGACGGCACAAGCTGGCATACTCGTAACCTTGCTTCTACACCCAAGGTATTCTATTCTCCCACTAGCGAGCTTATCAGCTCAAGAGGAATGTGTCTAGGTTTTGCAACCAACAATGCTACGAAATAAAAGGCAGTCATTGGAACCCTAACCGACACTCTTTCCTTGGGTATGGACCACGTTGTTATATTTTTGGATTCACATTTGGTGGTCTCTCATCTTAACCAGATCTATGCTATCCGCGACCCTACCCTACTCCGTCTCTTTAGAGGAGTCCATGTTCTGGGAATGTCCTTTGAATCTATTCAATACCTGCACATTCCACGAGACAGGAACACAGTTGCCAACTCTATGGCCAATTTCATTCTAGATTGGTACATTGCACACACACATAACATTTTCATAAAATATAAAAGCATTCATAACATGTAAATCATCCATTGTATAAGAAAACACATAAACAAGATTACATAAATCATCCATAGAACACATAATGTATAAATCCACCGAAAATGTCTGTATATATATAAATCAAAATGATGGTGCTGATACAAAATCTAAAGCATGCTAGCTTTTAGTAGGTCTCTACAAAATCTGAAGCTCATAAGCTTTCAGTACATACATAAGTAGGACATGAGCCTAAGGCTCAGGTCGCCCAGCCCTAGATCCTGAAGCTCTTGGCTACTTCCCATGAAAGTAGATCACGGGCCTTGCCACTTTGGCCATCAGCGCGCCAAAACGGTCAGACACCTCGACAGCATACTTCTAGTAGCTCCGAGGTAGATCACGAACAACCGGCTCTGGGATATCTACGTTCAACCTCTGGAGGTTCTCATAAACCCCCTCTACCTCCTTGATAGCATTTCATGCTGCGGCACCCAAGACCAACACCTCTCCTCTCCTCGCAATGAGAGAGACCCCAACTGGTCACGACGAACCCACATCTGCACACAAGACCGAGTTATCAACACTACTAAAAAAAATCATAAAACATATAAAATGAAAAACACATAAAGTTGTTGTTCTTACCTATGTCACCCCATTGTGGTCCCTTGGGGAGCACTAGGTTGAGATCACCTCTAAATTCTGTCCCGCTGTAAGGGTAATCCTCAATCATGAGGAGTTGTCCCTCCAGCCAAGTAAAGAACCCAATGCCATAACCTATGATGGGACCCACACCACCGTGGTGGACCATCACCTTTTCCCATCGAGTCATATGTGAATCATTGACATCCTAGTCATCTAAGTCCACCTGTGGACGCAGATGAGGTACCCGCTCCAGTAAAAAGGATATCACCACAGACCCATATCCAAACTGTTTCAGCGCCTCACGCCGACATTTGGTAAGCTGACCCTGGAGGTTGGTAAGGAGTCCCTCACACCAATTGAATACTTGAGGAGCCATACACTCCTCTGCATACAACAACTGGGTCTTGGTCGCGATGTGAGCAGATTGACTTCCTGCCACCCTCACCAAGGTGAAGAGAATGACACGTAATGGACGATCTCGAATCCCCTTAATGGGAATCTTCCCGTTACTAGCCACAGTATCTCCAATGCATTACTGAGTAATTAGGTCATCTACGGTCCGGTCACCTCCTCGTGACCCAGTAAGAGATGCAGGTTCTCCCCTCCAGGATAATCCTATCAGAAAATAGATGTCCTCGACATCTATACTCAATGTATGCACTCCGATCTCAAAGTGCTCCTGCACCGGATCCTAACATCAGATCATATGTGTAAGTAGTTGAACTTGGGACCTCGTGACCGACACTCGAAAGTATTTGAGAAGTCCACAATTCCTCAATGCGACAACGCATTGAGGGTTATTTTCAAACTGTGCATCATCCAACTCATGTTCTCACTCTTGCCACTCTAAGACCATGATTATCACCGTGAACCTGTTAAGAAGCACAAATGAACAACATTAGAACTCACCCCATGCATCAAGGATTTTTATTTTGGGTTGGGTATTGAGTTGAACTTGGACATTTCCGCCATCGTAGAATATCCTTGCAGATAGTGCGACATCGTCGTAAACAACCCTTACGGGATTTGCAACGAACCTGGGTCATCGTAGTTCCCGTAAAGACTACTTACATCGACCCGAGGGCGCATTTCCTCCAAGTAAAACAACTCAAAACCTTAAAAAATAAGCAAAAAACATGAAACCAATCGACTGAAAAGTTGCAAAGATGAGTTTAGGCCTACCTGCTTCTGACGGTTCGCGGAATGGTGGACTGTAGCTCCCGGAATTAGCAGTTGAAATCTACCTCCAAAAGGCTCTTTCAACTCGCCAAACTTGGTTAAAAACAATTGTAATTTCTCTTCACTATTTCACCCATTTTATAACAAAAAATGGAATATTCCTTTTATAAATTGATGCTTTAGTGGGGTTTTTACTATAGTTTGGATTATTTACTGCATTTAAATACGTGGTTAATCGTTTTTTACCTAGTCTTTAAGTTGTAGGAGAACGTAAGTTCCTAATTAATGCCATTTTTCGTTGTGATGATCATCTCATAAGTATTATCAGGTATGAACAACTTCTTCGAGCGTCTTTTAGTCATTATTTCGCTCAATAAATTCAATTATTAATGACAACCGAGCTAACTCTTTGTTCTTTCTCGTGCTCGTAAAATGATGAGAATAAGTCATCGAGTTATGGTTTATCCCTTTTTCGGGCTCATTAAACTCCTTCGAAAAAGGAACCCCCCTGTGTCTCTCTTTAAGCTCTTTTCAGGCTCTCTAAATACGAAAATATCGCCAAGCGAACTTGATGCATTCACGCTTGTAAAAGTATTTGAATGATCATCTCCCTGGTGATAGTTTACACCTTTTTCGAACCAGGGGGCACTACTTACGAAATGGGTATACTCCGGAAAATCATGACTAGAAGAGTCCTCTCTCGCATTGTTTTACCCTTTTATGGGCAAAGAGGCTAAACTTTGTTTGACGGACAATCCACTCGAGCGGATGCGAGCCGGATCTCCTTAGCTCAATGTGAGTCTAGAACAAATAGAATAGAACATAAACCACCTTCCTAGATCTAGTTAAGGATCAAGTAATCAGATGTCTTACCTTAAGTTTGTAGCCCTTTCTTCTGGATGTTGTTCCATGTCTCACGGTCGTCATATCTCAGCTGCAAGACCTGTCAAGACACATAGAACAAGACAAACAAGTAAAAAGCATCTAAACAATAACAGATCTAAGTAAACAGTTAAGCAGGTAAACTACATAATATCATCAACACAACAATATTGGTGGAAAGCATTTATATTACTGTAAAAATAGGGAAAGTACATAGAAGAGAATGACTACAACCAGAGCTTAACGAATTAATCCTTCTCCATCCAAGCCAATGCCATATCCTCCCAAGGAAGTGTGAGTCTCTCAACGGATGAGTAGAGATCTCCCTAAAGTGATTTCACCAGCATGTAGACACTATAGACTTCCTCCCTTTTGGAGTGGGATAGAGCTTCATTTATATAGGACTAAGTGGATAGGGTAGGTTGAGATATGGTATGAGAGAGATAGGGGATCCCACCCAAAGGCTAGGCAACCGAATGCCAACTCCCCTAAAGGATAGGGATAGGGCTCCACATCACTCATCTTCGAGAATGGGCTCGAAGATGCTCTTTTATCCAAATAACTGACATCGTCGTAGGTTGCATTAGGACAACCTGCGACATCGCATGTTGCACAAGGGTGAACTGCGACAACCTTGAAAAGTAGGTCAGTTAATCCCTCTAGTCATAGGGATCTTCAGGGATGTTTACACTAAGTCTCAGGGTAGCAAGATTTAGGTGTAATAGAATGCCCCCCAAAGCATGAAGCTGTTGAAATTGGACAGGTGAAATGCTTTGACATAAGGAAATGGCAATGGCTCGTTGAACGAAGGATGCCGATGTAGTACAACTGACTTTGAGCACACAGTCTCATATGACGTACAACATGGCTGCCGACCAATACAATGCAGATCCATGGTAGTAATGATCGACTGAACACAATCATGGCTACTAGACACAAGCGTATATCCATGATGAGATGATAACACAACCACGACCAATACAAATGTGGATCCGTGTGACATGACTCAATACAATATCCATCGCAACTTGGGTAAAACATGACTCCCCAGGGTCTTCAAGCCGAACCCACAATGATATGAATCTATACGAGTGATTATAAATGTCTTGACGTCGAACATGGTAGAAACCACTTGATTACCTGTCATTGATGTATACCGTTAACAAGTGCGAGGGAAATCACCATTAATGTCAATGATTCCCAAGGTATCATAGTACATATTACCAAGCATGAATAAATGAGTTGAACTCGAACGCAAGATGAAATCTTTCGATCAAGAGTTAATGATGTAAACTCATGTCGAAAGCGAGGTAACCTGCCATTGAGGCATGCATGGCCAAGGTACTTGGTTGGTTTCTAGATTCAATCCTCGGATGATGTGTTGAAGTCGACGAGGATGAATTCGTCGAAGGAGGGCCATGATGAATCCCCCATCATCGACACAAAACATGAAAAATGATGTGTAGAGCAGATTGGATGGTACAGTAAAATGCAAGACTGACTCAGAGTAGACCGACATGGTGGAATGTGTACTAACTGTAGATAATGAGTGGTGAAAGTATTCTTGAACATGGGCATGGCATGACTTGGCAGTATTGACATGACGAGTATGACACCGACTCCTAATGCAACTGATGGTGGAAGTATTCTTTGGATGACCCAAATGAGTAACAGGAGTCAGGAAGTAGGAAAAACTCAAGGACAAACGGATGATCCAAGTGCAGTATGCAAATGCAAATGAGTGCCATGCTCAAGAATGATTAGGTATTGCCACTGATAAAGGTGTAATACAAAAGCTTTCATTTTTCCCCATCATGATTGATGAGTGCCTCATGTGTTTTCTACTAGCTTGATGAGGATAACTAGATGCTCGGTATAGCTCATCTCATAGATGAGTGCAATTCCACATGTTTTATGAACCTAGAAAAGGAGGGGTTCGTCCCATAACGGGCCCTTCAGTGTTGAGTTTTAACGAGTCCATAGAAGGAAAACTCAGTCGTCATTTCATGTTTAGAGAGTCTGAAAAGAACTAAAGAAGACTCCAAGAGGTTCTTTTTCGTAAAGTTAGTCCCTTTGCTCGAAAAAGGATAAAACAACGCAAGAGAGAACTCTTCCAATTATGATCGATTGAATTATTCATTTTTCGTAAGTAGTGCCCCCTGGTCCGAAAAAGAGGTAAACTATCACCAGGGAGACGATCATTCAAATCCTTTTACAAGAATGAATGAATCAATTTCGCTTGGCCATCTTTTCCTATTTTAGGAGTTTGAAAAGATCTTAAAAAGGACTCCATGAATAACTTTGTCATGGTTGATAACCAAGTACGACAAAGGAAAAAGTAAACTCGGCACAGTTCCTTTTCCGCAAATAGTCTAGCGAGGCCAAATAAAGTGATAAATCTATACTCGTTAGACACACCTTTTTACCCAAAGTTTTAACGAGCATGATAATGGTATCAAAAGCACTCGGAATCTTTTTCATATTTGAACCAGACACTACAACAAATTACCCTTTTAGGGGCGGTTTTAGCTTGAGGTGGTTTTGATACCCCCCCCCAAAAAAAGTATTTTCAGGTCTTTGGGGGCGGTCCTAACAAACCCCTCCCCAAAGTCCTGAAAACTAGACTTTTGAATGGACTTTTGGGGGGGGGTTTGGAAGAACCCCACCAAAAGGTGTTTTTGAAGGCGGTTGTTTAAAATCCCCCCCCAAAAGTCCAATTCTCAAGACAATACTTTTGGGGGAGGTTCTAAAAAGACTCCCCTTAAAGGTTTTTTTTAAGGCGGTTATTTAACCCCCCCCCCCTAAAAGTCATGAGAATTCTCATGAGTTTTGGGGGGGGTTTATATAACCGCCTTCAAAAACACCTTTAGGGGGTTCATTTTAGAACCTCCCCCAAAAGTTATGAGAATTATCACGACTTTTAGGGGGTTTTTAAATAACCGCCTTCAAAAACACCTTTAGGGGGGGTTTAAATAACTGCCTTCAAAAAAAACTTTAGGGGGGGTCTTTTTAGAACCTCCCCTAAAAGTACTCATTGTTAATTTCTTGGTTGATATTTCATGTAGTGAACAAATTACTTAGTTGATAGATTATACAGTGAACAAATTACTTGGTAATTACTAACACATGTTAATGATTTTTTCATTGTATACAAAGAATGCATTGAGTACTTTGACCTTGATGGATAAATAACTCAAGTGGTTGAGTGCTTTGAGCTTCATTCATGAGGGAGGGATGAGAACTTATAAGGGGATCAATAAGCCCCATGGTTGGTGGGAAAAATCATGGGGAATCATGCCCTATTCTACAATAGTTAGCCATGAGGGTCCTCTCTCAAGTTACTTCTTCCTCTTGTTGTGAGAAGAACTAGAGAACATATGGGAATTTGCACAGCTTGATAAGGAGAAGGCTTCAACAATTTAGGGTTGAGGCAAAGGTTAGATGTTAAGGTTAGGTACGAGGTGAGGGGTTAGAGGTTGGTGCTTCCAATATGCATGAATTCATTGCAAGGGTCAAGTGTGACAAGTGCATGAGTCATTTACATGCATTGGTTGTGTTAGATCAGTGTATTAGTGGAATTATTTATGGTGTCCATTTCAATATTTGTAACATTGAGGATGGTTCTTGTGGTCTAGACCATGTCCTCTGAACTAAACTTAGGGTCTAATGCCATGTTAATTTTCCATGGGGTTGATGGTCCATGCATGTTAACCTAGATTACCACATAAGAATCTCTAGCCTACATGTGAGATCATCATGATCATCATTGTCATCATTGTCGATGTCATTGTTGTTGTTGGTTTGTCCATGGTTATGTAAACCAATAAACCAACCATAGTTTAATATTTATAGGTTATGTAAACCAATAATGGTTCTCATAACCTAAATAATACTCTATGGTTAATAAATTTACTATATGACTCATGGTCCATGTGTAGGGCCCTAGACATAATTACTTTACCTTACAAGCGAGATATGTTGGCCATTTCAATATTTGTAACATTGATGATGGTTCTCATGGCCTAGACCATGGACTATGGACTAATTTTAGGGCCTAATACCATATTAATTTGCTATGGGGTTGATGGTCCATGCATGTTAACCTAGACTGCCACATATGACCTATGTATGGAATATCTAGCCTATATGTAATTACAATTACCTTTGTTGCTTACGAGTGATGCTTAAGGCCTTGAAACATCACATAATATCTATAGATGGAATATTTCAACTATAAGTGGGATATGTTGGTAATTTTGAGATATGTAACACCAAAAATTAAAATTTTCCTTCCAATTTCAACATGCTAGTTATTTTCATTCCATCACCCTCTCTTCTCATTGAGTTTCCCCTTTATGTAAAGGGTGACTCAAGTGGCTTCCAATGGACAACAATGGCAACAATAAATCATAACATAACACAATGCCAATATCTAAGGCCTAGAATATATTGCAAACTAATGAGTTGGGTGAATTCAAGATGCAATTGCAAGAATTATTAGACAGAGGGTTCATATGACCAAGTGCATCACCTTGGGTAGCACACATATTGCTAGTCAATAAGAAGGATGGAACCTTTTGGATGTGCATTGGTTATATAATGTTGAATAAAGTGACAATTAAGAACAAGTACCTCCTACCCAAATTAATGATCCTCTTTATTAACTCAAATGGGAAAAAGATTTTTCAAAGTTCGACTCAAGTTTTGGGTATCATCATATGAGAGTGGAATAAATTAGCGTACCAAAGACTTCTTTTAGAACTATATATGGGCATTATGAGTTCCTAGTTTTCCCATTTGCATTGACAAATTCTCCATACTTTTCATTTAATTAACAAATGATGTGTTCCAAAAGTATTTAGACAAGTGTGTTTTGGTATTCATTGATGACATCCTAATATATTCTCAAAATGAGGAGGAACGTAACACTTATCATATTCTCAAAATGAGGAGGAACGTAACACTTATCGCATTTCTTCCTATTGTTGTAGAAGTTACGTGAATACCATCTATATGCTAAGTAAAGAAAATGAAAATTATTTAAGAAGGAGATTAAATATATCAGGCTTGTCATATCTAAAGAAGGATTAAAGATACACCCTAGTAAGGTCGAAGCTATGTCTAGTTGTCCAACCCCAAAGAATGAGACCAAAGTAAGAAGCTTCTTGGAATTAGTTGGATATTATCAGAGTTGTCAAAGGATTCTAAAAAATTATAATATCTTTGCTGAAGTTACAAGATAAAGGTGTCAAATTTATGTGGAAAACCATACATGACGAAAGATACCGAGAACTTAAAGAGAGTTCTCATGACAACACCTATAATGATACTTCCTTGCTTTGATAAGAATTTCCTAGTATGCATAAATGCGAGTGGTGAGAGCATTTAGGGAGTGCTCATGAAGGAAGGAAAAGTGGTGGAATATGATTATAGGCAGTTAAACATTCACAAGCAAAAGTAAGCATATCATGAAAACTTGGATCTCTTAGTAACAATAGAGTCCCATGTCCTAAATGCATGGAAATATTATTTGATTGATAGAAAGTTTGAATTATGAACATATCATGAGATCTTGAGATACTTGTAGACTCACCAACCATTGATTGCTAGGTAGTGGCAATGGGTGAAGTTTTTGTCCAACTATGATTACAAGTTATTTCACATAAAAGGGGAAGAGAATCAAGTGGCATATGCCTTGAGTTGAAGATGCCATATATATGCAATCTCCCAAGCTTAATAAAATTTAAGGACAATGATAGGACGTGATGGGAAATCTAACTGCCTATATCACTAAATTCTGACAACCATATTGAAGTTTTCTATAGGATTAGATGGCTCCCTTCCACATGATAAGCTAATGTTGTAGCATAAAGACCCTTCTATTGATCACAAATTTGATAAGAATTTGACACAAAATTAGGTACGAAGAGAGTTCCAACAAGATCCAAGACCCACTATAGTACTATAGTATGTGTCAAACTTATAGTACCATTAGATGAATTGAATAACTTTAGAAAGTGATTTACTCCTCATTTGGTGTTGTATTTGGCATGTTTGATCTCTCATGTAGCTTCATACTTGGAACTATACTAAATAACCTCTCCAAGAAGCTGAACAAGATGCAAATGTGTCAAATGTGGACCTTGAAAAATTATCTAAAGATGATGCCAATAATGATACTCTAGAGGATGCCCTTCTTGCAGAAGGCAATGGCGAAAAGGCTGATAAAGATAAAGAAGAGTGTAATGATGATGAATTGTTAGCACGCCCTCCAAATGGCACAAAAGTATTCGTAGGTAATATACCCCGAAATATCACCAAAGAAGATTTAACAAGTCTTTGCAAGCAACATGGAGAGGTTTTTGAGGTAAATGTTTTATATTCTATTTTTTAATAATTTGACCCTTATTCCTGGCTAGTTTCTTCATACTGATTTCCATTGTATTAAAATGTTGTGATTTTTAATAGGCTAATATAAAATGGGAGGCAAGAAAGTTAGAATATGCATTTGTTACATTCACAACCAAGGAGAGTGCGAAGAAGGCCATTGGGACATTGAATGGTTTTGAGTTTAAGGTTGTTGACAATTTCCATTTCAAATCATCTGTGAACCTTTTATCATTAACATGTTTCATTGTTGAAGTTTACCTATCTATTTAAATAACATCCTTTTTGAAATCCAGGATAAGAAATTAAGAGTATCAGAATCCCAACCAAAAAATCGACTTTTTCTTGGTAATATACCATCAAATTTGAAAGAAGAGGACCTCACAAAAGTTGTCTCTGAGCAAGGTCCCGGATTTAAACATTTGGAGTTGATAAAGGTATGACATCTGAAGTTTAGACTTACCAAATTGCATCCATATTTGAGCTTTTAGGAAGAAGTCAAGATTGTTGTACCTGATGTTATTGCTATAATGGGGTTTACTTGAACTACAGGATCCAAAAGATTCAACAAGGAATCATCGTTTTTCCTTTATTGAGTACTATAAAAAAGGTTGTGCCGAAAAGGCAATGAAAAATATGACACGTTCAAAATTCAAGTTGGATGACAAGGTCATAACAGTTAAATGGGAAACTGGTCAGCGTAGTTCATCCGAGGAGGTAAGTGTAATATACTGCATAAATTGTTTGGTATTATAAAGTAAACTTTATAGTTAATTATGTTTTTTGGGATGATGGCTTGGCTTGCTTTGACTTATTCATTTTGTGTTATTTTTAAGAGAATCATGTTGTCTTCAGTGTTATACCTATTGGGTGCATTTAATGCCTACTATAGTGGTTTAAGCCAACAATAAAAACTACGAAACTTTGAAGTTGTCTTGTATGTTTTGCTATCCTGTTATGCCTTAAAAGAGTTTTGGCCAACCTTCATATGTTAAACTTGGGCTGGAAGTGAAGTCCACTTTTGTTAATGATAATACATGTATTTATTGCTTATATCCGATGACCATTTTGGAGGTAAACTGAAGTGTCCTTTTTGTCTCGTCGGGTCAAGTCTGTCTATTCTCTAAAAAGCCAAATTGTTCTCTATATATAAATGTTGATAGCATTGGCTTCATCGTAATTGTAAGCACTTTTGAAATAATATTGTAAACCAAATTGCACAAAGAGATAGGGTGAAATTCATTAAATGATCGAGGGTTAGAACATTTAGTAACTAGGGCAATAAAAGTGGCATTCATAGCCCCGACAACTTTACCTTCAAGTATGGATTCCTCTATTGCTGCTAACAAATCTAGACCCACAAGTTCAAAAAATTCTAGAATAAATTCTACAGTCCACCCATTCGAGCCAGGAATTTTTTCTTCTTGAGATACCATTAATATAGATTTGATATCCTCTAAAGAGACATGAGCAACAACCAACTTACCTCCTTCCTTCGAGAAGAACCTAGGATAATGTTTTATTACATTTAATTGATCAATTATGGACAGATTGCCAAAATCCTTAAAAACCTTTTGGAAATGTCTCATTGCTACCTCTTCCAGCTGCTTTTGTTAGTCACTATATTCCCTTCTTCATTTTTAATTTCCCAAATTGTCTTAGAAATCCTTCTTTGTTATGCCCATTGATGAAAAAAAATTGTATTCTGATCACCTTGAACTAACCAAATAGATTGATTCTTAAGATGCCAAATTTCCTCCTCAATTTCAAGAATTTCCATTCCATTATGTTCCAAGGAAGTCAAAAAATCCATGTCTACATTGGACAATACACCATACCTGTTGTTATAATAGATTCCCTCAATTTCACTTTCAATGTTTAATAATTCCCCCTTCAATCTTCTCTTTTTTTCCTTCTCCCACTGAATTACTACTGATTTTACTTCTTTTAATTTATGGACCAGTGAAAGCATAGCTGAAGGATTGTCATTGAGACTACAAGAAGCCCATTTTGCTTTTACAAGCTCCTTAAAATCCCGATATTCAATCCATGCATGATTGAATTTAAAGAGGTATCTTATCCTTTCCGCTTCATACTTTAATTGAAGGATGATATGCATATGATCCAAAATTCTAGTGTTGACAACCCAAGATCTATAATTTTCCAAGGAACCTACTAAATCACTAGATATCAGAAAATGATCCCTTTTTGACACACCTTCATCATGCGACCGACCATTCCTCCAAGTTGGGAATATAGAAACAAGCACAACATCAATTAATTCTACACGCCGGAAAATATGGGTGAAATAATTTGACAAAGGATCAAGTCTTGGTAGCACACCCCATATCTCCCTAGTCGACATGGTAAAATTAAGATCACCTCCTAATATTATATTTTTTTCCATTAAGAAGCCATGCTCCATTAAGTATGAATAGAAAGCTTTCTTGTTAGAATATGTGCCATAACAATTTACCAATTTCAAGGGTTGTTCCAAATCCCTTGAATAACCTTCCAAAAGAATCCCTGCAGAATCCCACCCTTGATATTCATGGAAAAAATAATCATTTCATAGCCCTAGCTAGGACTTTTTGTTCTCTAAGCGCCCTCATACCTCTAGTTTTGGAACCACCAACAATGGTGTCTCCACCTAAAACCTTTTTAGAACTCCTAATTCGGATAGGAAAAAAATTACATGCCAAACCACCTTTAACTGCTCACTTATTACCAGCCATAGCAATCATTCGAATAGACCTCCCTCGTCCTTAATACCGACCGAATTTTGTAACCTTTTTTAATACCTCTTTATATGAAAAGATAAAATTGTGGATAAAATTAGAGACCAGATGATCGACAAGATTTTATTCATAAATTGTATTATGCAAAAGCTTTATAGCTATTTTCAAAGAGAGAAATTCACATTCCATCGATAAGACATCTTCATTCCCTAATTCCAAATTCCTCAATCCTCTTACAATTACCAAAAGCACAATGTTGTATTGTAACGCTATTAAAATATGAAAAATTTAAAATCCACCATATTAAATAAGAATAAAAATAAAAATAAATAAAGTCGATCATCTTAAAATACATTTTATTAGTCCCTGCTCCGTAGGGAGTCTAGCGATCGTTTGGTCGCCATGTTTCGTTGACCTACAATTGTTTTAATTTTTTAACTTAATGTTGAGTAAAGTTTTCCAATTTTTTTGGTATTAAAATGTTTTTTTCTTTAAATTAAAACTATTTTTACAATTTTAGAAATTAAATTATCTATTTTGTAATTGGTGTAATACAAAGATGTGACTAATTTGCCATGCTGTGCAAAATAATTATAAAATTGAAAAAAACACAAACATGCCACGTATTTACTAGAATTAATTCATTTGGCATGATATGACAAAGTCATTAATTCATGCAATAAATTCATTTCTCATGTATGTTTTTGGTTTCTGGTCGAAATCGTCAATTCTATGTTTATATTGGAATGATATTTAACGCGACAGCCGTGTTTGATTAGAAAATATAACTAAGACTCAATAATAAATTCTTCAATTGGCGGCCTCATTAATTCCTCATTAGTCACATTATAATACTAGTTGATCTATTTGTTGACGCCAAACAAATTTTAATCATATCTCTTTCTGTACTGAATACTTCTGATGAAGATATCATGGCGCAAATAAAGCAGGGATGAGCTCTTTATTCCATGTTCGTCAATTGCCCGGAAGATTACGATTGCTCGTGCAACCAGTATTCCTTCTGGGGAGAGACCACTCGAAATCTTCCCTTCTAATTCAAGATTTATGTTTTTTATTGTAAGCTTGGATTATAAGAGCAACCGGCTCCTCATTTTTCAAAGAATGATAAGTGTAACGTCAATCATAAAAAACAATATTAAAGTTTAATATGTTTCTATATAAAATATTAATATATCAGATTGGAAAATCGGAACTTTGGTGACCCGTCAGAAAACACCATTTATTTTGTGTGAACGGTTTAAACTAAAAGGGAAAAAAAGTAAACATGGTATTTCCATAACAAAATACATAAAACAAAACCACGATCTTATTTAAAACCGAAAAGAAATTAACAAACAACAAAATTATTTAATTCAATAATAAATATATAAAACAAAACTCAGATATTCATAATTAAAAAAAAAATATATTAAAGAAATAAATAGTTTTTCAAGTTATATTCTAAATATTATTTAAAAATAAATATTAAATGTTTATATATATTTACTGTTATTATTTAGAGATCTAAAGTGACAGATTCAGATCTAATCAAATCGCTTAAAGTTACATAGAGTCAGCCAGTTATTGGTGGTCAGTCCTAACATTACAGCTATTCACTGTGATAAGCACAGCAAATATTTTCATATAAATGCTCAAGAAGTGGGATTACAAACAGAATACTACTTGCAAATGAAAACATAGAATTATATACCCAAAGCTTAATGTTAGGAACAAAATACTACTCCGGGATCAAAATCCGGTAATTCATATGCAGAAGCTAAACTAATATTCTAGACATAATACTACTTGTCAAAATTTATTGACGACTAATTTTGGAGCTGGAGAATATTAAAGATTTTCAAATACTGCCAAATTTTAAGACTGTAGGCGATGCTCTTTAATCTATATAAAATCTTTAGAGTAGAAACAAAATAAAACCTTCATATAGCTGCCATTTAGTACCAAAATAAACAAACAAAAAAAGTGAATTCTACAAAATAACTTTGATACCACAACCAGCCACAAGAATTAATAACTTACTTTTTTTGAATGGAAACATAAATATAATGGTAGAGGACTGAATTGAAAAAATAACTTTACTATGATGCGCTTATTTCTTTGATGAAAGCTCGAGTGACATCCATGGCTGCTCTCTTGATCAGACTATGGGGCTATACTGGAACTTGTGCGTTGCAATTGATGGAGAAATAGTACAGAAAATAAATCAACGAATCGATGATGTTGGTAGCTGGGATGGAGATGCATCGAGATCATACATCAGCATAGCAGCAAATGTGGGCAGGACGCCGCACATCCATCTACAAGCAATTCTCGGACAATTTGGTGCCAAAGATTGAGATTTGGTGCCAGAGATTCTCCAATTGAATTTTCTATCAAGAAAGAGTTACAGTATGGGTATAGGTGTCACAATTGTTCCATGCACTCGATGGATAGCTTCGTATATGCTATGTTCCACAGGTGATTGTGCACCCAAGACAAATTAATTAATTTAAAGCAGGAATTCTTATACGTGGTGGACATTATTTTGCATGCCACCAGCTAGATCACTAACGTGTCGTATGTGAATAACAAAAACTTAAATACACGACACCATCATGCCAAAATAACGATCACAAATTGCATGCATGCACCTCGACAGTTGTCACAATTGTTCCATGCACTTGAAGTGACTCGATGGATAGCCTCGTACCTACTCCACAGGTAATTGTGCACCCAAAACATCTTAATTAATTTAAATGATTAATTCTTATATGTGGACATTACGTTGCTATCCATCTCCCTCTTGTCTCACTTCCTAACGTCTCTGCTCCAACCCAACTATCATTCTCCTCTCCCCTCTGCATCACAGTTGTGTTCCATGTAATTCCAATCTCCAGGCTATTTGTTAATCATGTCTGAGCTGTGCACAGAAAATGCAGCCGAGGGTTGGACAATCTGTCCGACTGCACTGACTTCTGGGAGAGGAAATGGTTCGAACTAAAATGGGACAAATATTTCAGTCCAGTTGTTGCCATTCATTTTTTAGTGTTCACGGATTTGCACAGAAGTTTTATAATAATTATTAATCTCAGAAAAGTTAGAGATCCTAGGATTATCTTGCCCCTGCTTTGTTGGTTTATAGGAGAATGCACTTCCTAGCACTTAAAAAGATACTACATTGTCTTTAAAAAAAATTGGCCCAGTTCAGTATTAACTAATCTGATGAGAAGTTGTATATTTCTTGGGTGGAGCATGGCAAGCGATTATACAAGGGACAAAAGAGCAATGTCAATATCAGAAGCCTGTCGCGTTATGCAATGAATAAGAAACATGCCACTAATTGGCCTTGAGTATTTTTCTACAATTGAATCCTGAAGGTGCATTTCCGTAAGCAACTGAAATGGAATTGAATATATGCCTCAGATTCTTTAATTTTCATAATCCAAACTCCCAACTACCATCTTATTCTTTTCTTGTTTTTTTATATATATAGACTTATAGTTACATGTAGTGGACAACTGGTTAACAAATTTTAAAATGTGCGATAGCTATCTCTTCTGCAAGTGACATATCTGCTATAAATTGATTGCTGATTCTAGCAGTGGAAAACAATACAGATCTCCTTCTTAAATGTTTTCCTTTGCTTTAATGATCTTCGGAACCCAGCTGGTAATAGGGTATGTTACTGAGATAAACAATGGATGGAATCTGCAAACTGGGCTTTGGGGTGGACATCAACAGCTTATCAAATGCCAACTCTTGAACAGAGGAAACTTTTGCGAGGGCTTTTGATGTTGCAACATGTATAACCTCCATTACATTATTCTAAAGCAGGGACTAGCTGCTTTGCAGCTATTTCTCTTGTTTTATGTTTTTTCTAAATGGTCAAGGTGCCTTTAAGTGGGTTGCTGTGATATTTATCTTTGGTTTTCCAAGTCTGTCACCATGGCTCCATGACCAAGTCTGTTAACGACGGTCGTTACTCGTTTTCACAAATTCGAGAGAAACACAAATTGGAGCTAGGGAGAGAAGGCTTTGGTGGTTGGTTGTGGGCATGGGCATCTCAGGGCTGGCTGCCCATTCGTAGGATGAACAAGGCTAAGAATTTCAGGCGTCGAGCTGAAGAGCACTGCGTCGAGCTGAAGAGCACTACGACGAGGACACCAATGGAAATGGCAGTGAAAATTTGGTCATCAAGCCATTGTCTAGCAAAACGCAGAAGCCGGGCAAGGAAAAGCCTTCCAGTAGGACCGCCCCGGGTTCGCATCTCCTCAGCTTCGCCGACGATGGCAGAATCACCAAGAAGGACAAATCCAAACAGAAACAGCCATCCTCCAGGCCACCTCCTCCTCGGATCCTCCTGATCTTCGACGCCTGAGCTTCGACGCCGACGAAGATGGTGGAGCAGAACAGGGTTTCCAGAGAATGAAGAAGAAAATGGGGTTGGGTGTCGGCCATGGTTCTACGCACAAGATTTCCCCGTTGAAGGACCAGGGAGCGGCACCCATGACGCCTGCAATTACCTCCAACGTCCAGCCCCAGGCGGACGAATACACCAAAGAAAAGCTTCTGGAGTTACAGAAAAATATTAAAATCCTTGGGGGTTCGAAACCTCAACCTCTGGCTGAGATTAATAAGGCCTCGGAGACCGTGGTCGTATTGAAGGGTTTGGTTAAGCCGTCTGGCGAGGGCAATGGGTTGGGATAGGATGAGGAAAAATTGAAGGGCAAAAAATTTAGAGAGGAAAAGGATGATGTAGAGGACAGTTTAGTTTTGAAAGGCATCGACACGGCTGGCGTGGGAATTCTTGACCAAGCGACCATAAATGCTATTAGGGCCAAACGCGAGCGCCTGCGGAACGCCCGCGCCACCCCGGATTATATTCCTTTAGATGGCGCCTAGATCTCTGCCCATGGAAGTGAATTGTTGATGGACGGAGTTGACTCCAGCGACGACGAAGTTGAGATTCATGGCAGGCTTGCAATGCTGGGGGACAAGCCCAACGACCTTAAGAAGGGGGTTTTCGAGTCATTGGAACGGGGGGCAGGTAATTTAAGCTTAAGAGGAGATAGAGAACACGGTGATGAGGATTGGGACGACAAAGATAAGAGATGGGAAGAGGAGCAGTTCAGGAAGGGTTTTGGAAAGAGAGTAGATGATGCTTCAAACATGGCGACCGCTTCGCAGGTGCCCGCAGCCGGAGTCTCAACCCCAGCCTCCACTTCTGCGCCTGGTTCATTTCAAGTTGGTCAAACAGTTTGGCTATGCAGCTGCCCCGCCGCAAAATTGGCGTATTGCTGGAAGCTGGAGCGCTGAAGTGATGTCTCTTTCCCAGCACGCTGATGTTACAACTCGAGCTTTGCAGGAAAGTATTCAGAGGCTCAGGGTAAGTTACCGTTATTGAATTCCTCCATTTTTATCGATATACTTTCAGTCAAATGATGCTTCATCAATGCGTAGGAAGAATAGAATTACCAACAATCGTGCAATCAGACGCCATGAAGGGGTAAACGTTCCACCAAAATTGCTTAGGACTTGCACTTGGTCCCGGGAATGGGGCACCTTCCCTAGATTGTATCCCCGGTCCTCGTCATTTCCTGCCTAGTAGATAATGGATAAAATAGAAAATTCAGGATCATTTAACACTATAGATACAATAAAATGTCAATTTATTGTTTGTATAATTTTATGCAGAATTTTGTTAAACTTTCATCAAACTCCAATAAACTGGGTGTATTTCAGTGATCTGTAAAGTAGGGCAGTAGGTGCTAAGTGATTTCTGGTTTGTGTCTTTAGTAGTCGTACTCTATGTTACCAGAACCGGGAGAGGGAAAAAACAACACTAACCTTTGCATATCTATTTAGATAGATTTAAACAAGTTTAACTATTATTTATCAAAACTTGACAATTTGGCAATCGCACATCAAAACTAATAGACAATTTGGCAATCCCTTATAAATTTTCAACTTAATAGAGATCCAATAGCTGCCTCGGTTCACTGTTTTCTATTCTCTCGAGAACTTACTAATTGTACGAAGAATACTGAGGCATTATAACTTCATTATAGCTTCAAGTGCATAAAACCCCCTGGTACAAAGAGATTAATAATTTGGCAATCCCTCATAGATTTTAAAACTTAATAGAGATCCAATATCTGCTCGAGAAACTAGTAATTGTATTAAGAATAATGAGCCAGAGTCTAGACATCCCTTTGTTACAGCGCCAAGCACATAATGATAAAATCCATGTACAACGAAACTGAATCAGTGATGTTATCAACAATAAAAATGAGAATCATGGCTGAAGTAAACAATTGTCATTCTCGTACAGAATGCCAATGGGTGGATCGAGGCTTCCCTTAACACCCCTGAGAGAAAAAACGGAGAAGAAACGATGATCATTTAGCTTCGTTTCCTAAAATACAGTTTTGGATGCTCAAAAACAAAATGACAGTAAAAACGGCGATTTCTGTTCCGTCTCGTTTTTTAGACCTTTTTTCAGGAAACAAAGGTCTTTGTCTCGTTTCTGGTAACAGAGGTCATACTCATGTCAACAAAATCATCAGCCACTGGTTTGATAAGCTTGCATTTAAGAAGTAATCACCTATTACACACTTGCACTTTTTGCTTGATTTTTTATCAATGTTATCAGATAATTTATCCTAATTAAGTTACTAGCCTGTACAAATCTGCCCTTTGTCAACCAATTTCTCTCAGATAAAGAGGCGACTAATGAAAGCATTGAAATTCTCTAAATTCACATGGTTAATATCTGCATGACTACATTCATGTTTTCAATCATATTAGGATATTAATGAAGGGGATATGTAAGTAAACAGTAATTTGCATCAAGCAAATGGAAAAAATGAATTTCCTTGTAGAAACTTGCAGGAAGTGATTAGGGTTTCTTTCGCGTGTTATCTGATCTCTCTGTCATATTGTGAGGGGGTAGCCATTGGAGTCATGTGAATTTCTGTTGCTTTTCACTCTCATAGTTTGTTTTGTGCTTAGGCCCAGGCAGCTCGCCATTCCTTTTATGCATTGATGTCTCTGTGAGGAGAACCTTTTGATTTAGAAATTTTGCTCTAATAACAAATATAGCAACCCACTACATGTCAATTCAAATTTGTCCAAAAACACAACATTTGCAGTTTTGTAATAGTAAACACAACTAATTAAATGTGCATGGCTATTAGTGCAAGAGTTTAACATTGTAACTATGTTTAGTTTAAGATGAATTTGTACTGCTTTTCACTCTCATAGTTTGTTTTGTGCTTAGGCCCAGGCAGCTCGCCATTCCTTTTATGCATTGATGTCTCTGCGAGGAGAACCTTTTGATTTAGAAATTTTGCTCTAATAACAAATATAGCAACCCACTACATGTCAATTCAAATTTGTCCAAAAACACAACATTTGCATTTTTTTAATAGTACACAACTAATTAAATGTGCATGGCTATTAGTACAAGAGTTTAACATTGTAACTATGTTTAGTTTAAGATAAATGTAATCACACTGTCAACACTTCAGAATTGCTCAACCTTGTTCATGTCATGCACTGGGTTCAGGGGTACGCATAGTAAAGAGGTGATGATTCTACTTAGCCATGTTGAGATTTCTTCAAAGTTGCCTTGGTCTGTACTCATGTACTGCTCTGTCCCCGTTTTTTGTGTATTAAAATTTCCAGAGCCTGGATGACTGCTGTCCTTATGTTCTCAATCAACAAATAAAATACAGAAATTAATTTCTGAATAGAGCCTTAATCACACAATCGGTGGAAAAGTAAACAGTGGAAGCATACATACACAGATGATTTCTCCTTCAAATTACCTTCTCATTCCTGAGATCAAAGCTTACAGCAGCTGTACAGTCAACAAAACCACCTCAAACAGAAGTGTGTGGCCTGTGTAAGAGAAGAAAATTATGTAGTACAGTTTGTTGTTTCTTGCTTTTTCTAGAAAGCAGATCGCCCTTCTTCTGCCTCAACAACTGAAACACACTCAAGCAGCCACAGCAGATAAGGTGTACAGCATGCTCTGTAAGGTGTACAGGATGCACATTAAAGGAAACCAGCAGCAGCAGTGGTATGACCTGCTGTACTTGCTGGTTGGTCCTCTTCCTGATGCACTCTGCTTTCTCTCTTCAACTGATCAAATTTATCTCTCTATCTTGTCTGTCTTTATGCTTTGCAGAAATCCTAATCTTCTCAACACTAGCCTCCAACTACTTTACTCTTGAGATGCATGGGTGAGATTAAATCATGGTTGATGTCATTAATGTATAAAATACACTTTATTATACTCCTATCTAAACATTAGACTTTCAGTTTTCTTAAGTGAAATTATGAAATAGAAATGTTACCCACCTTTCCTAATTGGTCACTTCTACAAATAATGTCAGAAAATAAACTGATAGGAAATCTAGCCCAAGACACAACTTGACTTTGTTCATGAGGTCCTTCTCCTGAACTGTTCCTCCAAGTGCCATGTAGATTTTCCCACCCTCCGTTGTGGGTTCCATTATGCCATCTCATCCTTTGCGTCATCCTCGAAATGTCTTGAAACAGTCTTTGCATGTTCACACTGAAAACTGTGCAAGAAGATCCCGTCTGAGCTACATTTCTCAACATTGTGGAGAATCGATTCAGATTATAGTGCTCTTAGTGGCCCTGACTGCAGAGGCTTTCCTGCTTCAATTCCTATCCTTCTCACTCTATAGAAGTTTGACCTAGCTCCAGTGCCATCTATATACAAATGGCTCCAGTGCCCATCTATATAAAAAATGGTTTCTCATTTCCTGCAATTTTCTTGGTTATTTCCCTTCCAGAATCCTGTGTTGCAGTGTCCTTGCAGAGGTTGTCATTTATTTGTAGCAGCAGACACCTAAATGTTGCAAAGTAGTAATCTCCGACATTTTTTCAAAAGAAAATCAGAGGTTGTCTTCTAACATGCATTCAAAAATGTCTGAAAGATCTAGTCGCTAAGGACCAATTAAGAATCAATGAACTATAATGTTCCAACTTCCATGATAATATTTTAATTCTTCTATAACATTGCTCCAGACTACCTTTTATCTTTTCAGTGATGTTGTATTAGATGAGTTCATGGAGGATTATTCAGCAAAGATATGACTGGATGGTTAGTTTTTGGTTGACATATATCTCTTTTGTTTTTTTAATACTTCCAGGTTAGTAGTTGTCAAGTCAATGTTTTAAGCATGTTTTCACCATCACCAAAACACAACACTCAAGGCATTATAAGAAATAATGTGGATAGCTATATATTTTTATTTCCTTCTAAAAGTAATGGTTGAAAGTTACTTGGTTTGATATCAGTTATTCATTTTTAAAGCACTTCTTTCCTCTGATGTAGATTCTAAAGTTATATATCTATTCTTTGTAGCTTTTTGTAAATCTTTATACTTTTTGTTCTGATATGTAGGAAACTCATGGAAGGACTAAGGCTGATTTGCATAGAACTGATGAGAATCTGTCTGCATCCTTAATGAACATTACTGTTCTGGAGAAGTCTCTAGCATCTGCCGGGGAGAAATATGTTTTCATGCAGAAGTTCCGTGATTTTATTGCTGTTCTCTGTGAATTTCTAAAGTTAAAACTGGTAACATTTATGGTATTTTGATAGATCATTCAGAGAACTAGGATTTTATGCTGTTGCTAACTGTTTGGAAATCAGACTCATGCTTGTGATTTTTATGTTTGATGACTAGTCCTACTGCTTAGATATTTGTAAACTCTCATGTAAACATTTTCCTTCTTTCCAATGCTTTTTGGTGTCTTGTATAACACAAAAATACCTTCTATCTAGCAACTATTTTTGTAACCTAAACAGAAAACTAAGAGTAACAAAAACAAAGAGTTGAAAACAGAGAAAATTGTGGGGGCACTTGCACACCCAAGGGCTGCAAATTCGAGTAATGGAGGGAGACTTCTCCAATAAATTGGTTGATGCTATGAAGTTGCAACATGCAGACAACTACATTTCATCAATTACATACATACTCAGGAAATATAGTTGGGAAGGTTGACCGACTGCTTTATGTTAAGCTTTCATAAATATTTATACAATATGATAATCGGGCAGTTATCTCTGCTTCCACCTAACCATTCAATAAGCTCTCATGATACACATTATATAATACTTTATTATACATTCTACTATGTCTTATACAAGTATGATGACAAATCATAGGCCTAAGAGGCTCCCCAACATCTCCCCCAACCTCAAACTCTTGCTTCGCAATTGTGCAACAAGATCTGGGTCCTTGTTTCTGTTAAAGTATTCTCATTGAGCATTGACCATGCATACTGGTTTCCAGAGGTAAATCAGTCACAACAATGAGCATCTCTATAGGAAGATACACATATACAAGGTTTACTGTGACCTGTTACTCTTTTGCCTCTATATTCTATCTTCACGGTGCCTTTGGTGCAGCCAGCGAGTCTCCAGCATGGGAGCTCCAGTGCTTTGCTCCCACACAACAATGGTATCCACAATCCAATTGCTACACCATTCTCTTAAGTGCCTCAGTGTGGAGATTGGCTTGTCTTGAGCTCAACTGCTCCTATAAAACAGTTTCACTCTTTACTCTATCACGCCTACTATATCACGCAAATAACAATGTCTAATTGTTGTACAAGTTCTCACAACTTTTTTTTTCACATGTGGTTCACAAACCCCCCAACGGGGCTGCTACGTCCACTGTAAGAAATCACAGGGGGCCCACCCGAAGGGGCCGCACCCCGTTCGCTCTGATTAAAGAGCTAACCCGATGGGGACATCAAGTGAAGCCCTTATATATCAATGTATATCCACCCGGGGATTTGACCCTGAGACCTTCTGCTCACAACTTGCAGCACTCGACCACTTGAGCTAGCCCACCGGGCGCAAGTTCACACAACCTAGGGGACCATGCTTTGCACTTTATAGTATATACATGGAGGGATTCAATCATTTCAAAGTTGTGTCATCATCTTATCATTGTTCCCTATGTATTTCTTGATTGCATTGTTCTTATGTAGATGTATTACGAATCTTAGAATCTACAAGTTTGAATGCTCAAATCAAGTATTGCAAAACTAAATGCTTAGTCGGATGCTTAATTTCTATGTGCATAATATGCCTCAGTGGAAATTTAGATGCTTTGTTGAAAAATTTATGTTGCTTTGTTGAAACAGTTTTATGTGAATTCTCTCTCAGAATAATCTGAAGGTATCTATTAACACTATAAAGTATGCAATTTACATTGTATGGAGGACTTTGAGTGACTTTAATTGATTTGACCAATTAACTAGTGCTTATATTGACTTGAAACCAACTTACATTACAAGCCACGGAGGGGATTGCTTTCCTTTATATGAAAGAGTCGATTTACATCACATACATATAAAAAACCTTGTTTACATACCAAAATCTCACTTAAGTATGTAATTAGTCAATGAAGTTCCACATCATAAGTTGACTAGAATGTTAGTGTGACAAGCATTGAGACGGGCTGATCGATGGCATTGTTTAAGCAACAAATGTCAATTAGCATTGGTGTGCATTCTCATAATTTATGGTCGATTCCAATAGTTGATGGGTTTACGATGCAACCATCAATTGGACAATTCGTGACCCTAGGTTAGTATGATGAGATTTTTCTTTTCACCAATTTTGAAGTGTGAGAAACCCAATGGATAGAGGACAACAAGGTGACTTAATCTAAACCAATTTCACCTCTTGACGCCTCTTTCTCTCTCCTCGACGGGCATTTTACTGGAGTAGTGAAAATCAAGCTGAGAGGCACTTTTGGCAGATTAATATCTTCCTCCTCAGAGACTCTTTGGACAATTTGAGACCATTGTTGGATGCACCAAACAACATTCTAGAGATCCATACTCTCAAAATGATTTAAGACATCAAACACAAGACATGGAGGGCATTTTACTGAGGTCACTTCAGGCATTACCAGTGATTTTACACTTGGACAATTTTTGCACTTTCCTAGAATTGGTCCAATCTGCCTGAAACACTGTTTTGGCAGATCCATAACTTCTTCCTCGGGAACTTTCAAGTCAATATGAGAATATGGTTAGGTAGACAAAACAACAACCTACAAGATGACCATATGGTGTGGGCATTTTGTTAAAATTCAATATGCTAAGACAGAAAATAGCAGTATTACATTCCATTTCACAATAATAGCATATACAGGATCACTGAAGAAACAACAAGCACAGCATAAACACAAGAGACAGAGATTTATCCTGGGAAACCCTCATGGGGTAGAAAACCCAGCAAAGCTTCCTCAATATAGATGACCAGCAATATACAAAGATAAAACCCTGAGACATGATCTCCTCCTCCACAATTGCAGACCTCTCCTCCACAAGTGCGCCTCCCTTGAATGAGTGAGTGTATCAAATGAGGAACATACCTCCTCTATTTATACACTACACTGATATGTATTTTACACAAGTACACGTAGGCTCGTATTTAACCAATGGGTTAAATACCCCACTACAACTAACTGGGCCGACCCCTCTAGGGTGGTCTAATAACCCTTTGACCCACATAACACATACAGGGCCGACCCCCAATAGGGAAGTCTAATAACCCGAGTTACCACATTCCGACGGAGGAATAAACATCTCCGGATATACAATAAGATCTTCACGGAGGAATGAAACATCTCCGGAATAATAAAGTACAAATATAATATTCTTTGAAGTTACAATATCTCAACACTCCCCCTTAACGAGAAGGATATTATAACAGCATCTGCAAGGAGTCATCATACATGATACATCTATAAATCACTGGAAGCTTTCTCAACATCATCAGTAACTCAAGCAGTTACTGGAGCATCTTTAATACTGGAACATCAACATCGTCACACGATCATCAGCATCGTCATCACACGATCATCAACATCGTCATCACACGATCATCAGCATCGTCATCGCACGATCATCAGCATCGTCATCGCACGATCAGCATCATCGTCATCACACGATCAGCAGCATCGTCATCACACGATCAACATCGTCATCACACGATCATCAGCATCGTCATCGCACGATCATCAGCATCGTCATCACACGATCAGCATCATCGTCATCACACGATCAGCAGCATCGTCATCGCACGATCAACATCGTCATCACACGATCACCAGTATCGTCATCACATGATCAGCAGCATCGTCATCGCACGATCAACATCGTCATCACACGATCAGCAGTATCGTCATCACATGATCAGCAGCGTCGTCATCAATATACATGATCCTTCCTTTCGGAATTACTGGATCAATCTCATCACAATCATATTTAAGACTATCCTTCCTTTCGGAATTACTGGATTTACTGTCTAAGGATGATTAGTCCAACCACAATCATATTTAAGACTATCCTTCCTGGATTTACTGTTTAAGGATGATTAATCCAATCACAATCACATTTAAGACTATCCTTCCTGGATTTACTGTCTAAGGATGATTAATCCAACCACAATCACATTTAAGACTATCCTTCCTGGATTTACTGTCTAAGGATGATTAATCCAACCACAATCGCATTTAAGACTATCTTTCCTGGATTTACTGTCTAAGGATGATTAATCCAACCACAATCGCATTTAAGACTATCCTTCCTGGATTTACTGTCTAAGGATGATTAATCCAACCACAATCGCATTTAAGACTATCCTTCCTGGATTTACTGTCTAAGGATGATTGATCCAATCACAATCGCATTTAAGACTATCCTTCCTGGATTTACTGTCTAAGGATGATTAATCCAATCACAATCGCATTTAAGACTATCCTTCCTGGATTTACTGTCTAAGGATGATTAATCCAACCACAATCGCATTTAAGACTATCCTTCCTGGATTTACTGTCTAAGGATGATTAATCCAACCATGTGCATTTTGAACCAAGGTCCAGGGACGATGTAGTCCTATCCTCTATTCTCGGAGACACCTGTCTACGGCTCACTTTAGAACTTGAGTTCAAGGATGATCCAATCCTCTCAAGTCCACCAAGGACTTCATTCTCGGAGACCTCACGTCTACGGCTCTCTTTAGGACTGAAAGTCCAGGGATGATCCAATCCCCTCAAGTCCACCAAGGACTTTATTCTCGGAGACCTCACGTCTACGGCTCTCTTTAGGACTGAAAGTCCAGGGATGATCCAATCCCCTCAAGTCCACCAAGGACTTTATTCTCGGAGACCTCACGTCTACGACTCTCTTTAGGGCTGAAAGTCCAGGGATGATCCAATCCCCTCAAGTCCACCAAGGACTTCATTCTCGGAGACCTCACGTCTACGACTCTCTTTAGGACTGAAAGTCCAGGGATGATCCAATCCCCTCAAGTCCACCAAGGACTTCATTCTCGGAGACCTCACGTCTACGGCTCTCTTTAGGACTGAATGTCCAGGGATGATCCAATCCCCTCAAGTCCACCAAGGACTTCATTCTCGGAGACCTCACGTCTACGGCTCTCTTTAGGACTGAAAGTCCAGGGATGATCCAATCCCCTCAACTGTATTCTCATCCATACAGGTACAAGCATGTATCACATCAAAACATGTGTACATCAAAACATGTATACATCACTAATCAAAACATGTATCACATCAAAACATGTGTACATCAAAACATGTATACATCACTAATCAAATCATGTATACATCACATCAAAACATGTGTACATCAAAACATGTATACATCACTAATCAAAACATGTATCACATCAAAACATGTGTACATTAAAACATGTATACATCACTAATCAAAACATGTATCACATCAAAACATGTGTATATCAAAACATGTATACATCACTAATCAAAACATGTATACATCACATCAAAACATGTGTACATCAAAAATAAAAGATATGTAAGAGTTCTAAATCTAAACAATTGTAAGTAGCTAACAAAACAAGAATTAAGCGACAGAAATGTTATCAAATACTAGACTACTCCCCCTTTCGAGGAGGGTCCTTCTGGACTATACCAAGCTTGTCTCAGAAGTACTCAAACTTTACTCGAGATAGAGGTTTAGTCAGGATATCAGCAATCTGATCCTCAGTGCTTATATACTCGAGCTTAATGGCTCCTCTCTGCACCATGTCTCGTATATAGAAGTAACGGATCTCAATGTGTTTTGACTTATCATGGAACACAGGATTTTCAGTCATCTTAATGCAGCTTTGATTATCACACATAATCACAGTGGGATCCATTTCTAAGTCAAAAATTCCAGATAAGAGTTTCCGAAGCCACACCGCTTCACAGCTGGCAGAGCAAGCGGCTATATATATTCTGCTTCAGCGGTACTGAGGGCCACACTAGATTGTTCCTTGCTGAACCATGAGATCATGGCAGATTCAAGACTATAACATCCACCTGATGTACTCTTTCTGTCTGAGGCACTTCCTGCCCAATCAGAATCTGAGTAACCATGTAAACGGAGTTCATGACCTCCAAGATAATATAGACCAAAATCTATTGTACCTTTTAGGTTCCTTACTACATGCTTTGTAGTTATTAAGTGAACCTTTCTAGAATCTACTAGATACTGACTTAGGGTATTTGCAGCAAGGCATATATCTAACCTAGTATTCGTTAGACACATCAATGACTCAATAAATTGTCTATAAAGGGTTAGGTCCACTAAATACTATGAGTCATTAACTAATAACTTCAAGTTGGAGTCCATGGGAGTGGCCATGGCTTTATACTCCAACATATCAAATCTTTTTAGAAACTTCACAGCATACTTACCTTGATTTAAAAGATTCCTTTTGGATCTTTCCATACTTCTAGACCTAAGAAGTAGTGCATTAATCCGAGATCTTTCATTTTCATTTCTGCAGCCATTTTCATGACCTGTTTCTCATTCCTTGTCAGAAAGAGATCATCGTCATGCAATAATGGTATGTTAGGTTCATCATCCACAACCTTAAGGTAAAGGTTAGGGACAACTTTACTTCTGGTAAATCCCAAGCTTTGTCATGAAGCTGTCAATTGTCCATTATTCACACTCAGCATTGAGTGATCTTCTGCATATCTATCTGTGCCATCTCTCGTCAAATGGGTCTACTACTATGAGCCTCAAAAATCATTTGAACTCTGTGGTGAGTTCCTTCTTGCATTCCACATCACCCATGATGATCATTAAGCTCATCAATTGACTACCGATCCTGGGAACCCATGTAGAACCTGATTACATTATTAAGAGAAAGGTCTTATCTAGTTCCTTGGAGCAAAACATCTTGTTAAGATTCTCTTTCCTCTTTCTAAAAGAATCTTCTAGCCATGAGCCTTCTATATTTTGTTTGATTTGTAAATCTTCTTGTTGAACATCCATCACTTGTTCGGTGTTCATCATTCTTCATGATCTTTCCTACAAAACAAGTTAAGTACATGATTAGTAATACCTATTATGCATACAGATATCATTTACATAGTTATGCAACTATTTTGACCAATACTTTGGTACAACACTTTCCCATATCTTGTATGCATACAGTGGCTATCTAGATGCCTTCCATCTCTACCAGAACATGCTATTGAGAGTGTGCACAGCTCTCAGCATGTCAGCAAAGAAGTTTCATTCTAGACAAGCAACAATGGAATGTTTGTCCAACTTACCAATCATATGCATATTAGTAGTACACTGTTCAATGCTCTATGAATGTTTACACTCAGCATGATATATTCTAGGAATACAAATATGAATACAAGGAATATCATTTACTATTTCAAATAACAACTCAAGTACTTATCTTTTATGTTTGTGTGGTTGCCTCCCGCTTGATCTTCTATATGGATTTTGAACTTCTATTTATTCTGTACCACTGTGCATGCTCAAGTGTGCACTAGTGTCATCCTCATGATCTCATACACAAACATATACTCATTAGCATATTCTAAATGCTATCAAAACATTATAGTACTAAATAATCTTGAAAATGTATAGTCATGATTATAGTTAATAAACATTAGTATTCAAGATTTCAGGGAAGTCTTCTTTTTCTCATGCATATCATCAATCAAGATAAAAGATATAATATGCATAATCCTTTGATTACTAACTTTATGAATAAGCATAACCAATCATTCCAAGTATACTTATATAGGGGATCCTAACACAAGGTAAGATTCATGGGAAACATACCTGGATTAGTATACCTACTTGGTTATGTACAACATACCTAAACAATCTCTTCAATGATTTAGAGATCCTGAGCTAGAACCTGCATGTCTCATAGGTTAAGCATAATATAACAAAGTCATACATACCTCGTAAGTAGAACAAAGATTGTGGATGAGTCTTTGTCTTCATGTTTTCATGGTCATGGAACCTGATTTGTCTTTTGTGATGTACCTGTATCTTGTTAGCGGACAACATCAACCTCACACAACATCATAATGCATTAGTACAATCATAAGTGTCAACACCCTAACCAATGAATATCTTCTATCATGCATTCATAATTTTGTTAAGGTGATACAACAAATCTAAAATCAAGATTGTACTAACCGTAATAACATGAAGACAAACATATCATAAACTTAATCATGAACAAATATCAAGACATACCTCGATGAGTCATACCTGTCGAGATCGCTTGTAATCTCCTTATGTAAAGTCTTAGCCTCATCTCCCTCTGAAATAGGAACTCCTTCACTTATGCAGGTGACCAATCCATCTTCTTCTAGGATTAACCCTATCCACTTGATTTGCAAGAACTGGACCTGGAGCTGGATATGGGTTTGTCAGAGAAATCCCAAAAATTCAAACTTTGAATTTCAAACTTCCGAAAGGATAGAAATATGCGCCTTGATGAGCTGATCAAACTGATATATTTAGAATTTGAAAACTGCAAAGTTTTACTCCTCAATTTTGCCTTTGAAACTTTCGGATTCACTGGACGTGACCCTGAACTGGGGTTTGATGAAGCCCACTCTTTTGCCCCATCAAAAAGTTTGATCCAAATCTCTAAGCTTCTATTTTTCTGAGGAGCTTCCAGCCGTGGTCACAGATTTCAAAAATTTCCATTTTTTACAGAAGCCCTAATTTTCCGCTTTTCTGATCAAAGTCCCGAACTAGGGTCTAATCAAGCCCGGCCTTCTGCCCAACCAAAAATTCTGATCTTGGTCTCTAAATTTCTATTTTGATGAGTAGCATCCAGCCGTGGTCTCCGATTACAAAAATTCCAACTTTATTCAAAGCCCTAAATTCCGGAAGCCATGAATGAAGGTACCAAAAAAATAATTCTGTTTTGACAGAAATATGTACCTGATTGTTTCTGGTGTAACTCCGAAATTTTTGATCCACAGGGTCTGAAAAAGTTTTCTGAGATAGCCTGACCTGTTATCTTTCCATCCTGATAGGTCTGACCTCAATTGGATGTTCTGAGAGAGAGTTATGCCAAATGTCGCAACGTGACCTGTTTTGGGAAAATACAGGAGAGCGAACTTGTACGACGTGCCACGTGTCACTGTTTGACCTTCGGCCTCTGAAAAAGTTTTTTGAGATAGCTCGGCCTGTTATCTTTCCATCCTGACAGGTCTGACCTCAATTGGATTCTCTGAGAGAGAGTTATGCCAAGTGTCGCAACGTGACCTGTTTATGAGATAATACAGGAGAGCGAACTTGTACGGCGTGCCACGTGTCACTGGTTCAACTTCGGCCTCTGAAAAAGTTTTCTGAGATAGTACAGTCTGTGTACTACCTGTCACTTTTCACGAAATTTCATTTGGAGCTTCATAGCCCAAGTTATGACCTTTTTCCCAAGGTCACCTGATTTTGACTCAGATCTGGAAGAGGCAGAAACCCTATATTGTACAGATCATAAATCACAAATTACAACGAATTAGAGGTTGTCCTTTGGACACAAGGTACCTGGAGTTTTTAGCTTCGTCCTGTAACAATTTCAGATCCGAAAACTTCGCCAAAACGGATTTATAGCGAAAGTGCTACGATGACTGGTTTTTGCTATGTAAAACCCTAACCTTCAAATTGTCGTAAGTAAAGCAAGTGTCTTTAGTGCCATACCTTGTCTTCCTTCAGGTTAGCTCTGATACCATGTTAAAATTCAATATGCTAAGACAGAAAATAGCAGTATTACATTCCATTTCACAATAATAGCATATACAGGATCACTGAAGAAACAACAAGCACAGCATAAACACAAGAGACAGAGATTTATCCTGGGAAACCCTCATGGGGTAGAAAACCCAGCAAAGCTTCCTCAATATAGATGACCAGCAATATACAAAGATAAAACCCTGAGACATGATCTCCTCCTCCACAATTGCAGACCTCTCCTCCACAAGTGCGCCTCCCTTGAATGAGTGAGTGTATCAAATGAGGAACATACCTCCTCTATTTATACACTACACTGATATGTATTTTACACAAGTACACGTAGGCTCGTATTTAACCAATGGGTTAAATACCCCACTACAACTAACTGGGCCGACCCCTCTAGGGTGGTCTAATAACCCTTTGACCCACATAACACATACAGGGCCGACCCCCAATAGGGAAGTCTAATAACCCGAGTTACCACATTCCGACGGAGGAATAAACATCTCCGGATATACAATAAGATCTTCACGGAGGAATGAAACATCTCCGGAATAATAAAGTACAAATATAATATTCTTTGAAGTTACAATATCTCAACACATTTCCCTGAGGCCACTTAGGCAGCTTTGCTACTTTGGTGTAAAAGTAACCTGAAATGCTGTTTTGGCAGGTTGTTAACTTTGTCATCAAACACCTTTTTGTGAAAACTAAGACCATGGAAAGATAGGCTCTGTTATCACACAACTTGTAGTTGTCCCTAATGGTATCCCATCCGGGATTGTAGAGGAGACAAACAACTAAAGAGGTGACCTAAGAGATTCCACGGTTCCCAATGCAAGCTGAGAGTCATGACAATCGAGGCACTCTTCACTTTAGATCTAGACAGGATAAGGTCAAGGGGGAGACCCTATAACCAATCGAGAAAATATTAGCCAAAGCAAAGGTTCCTAGGGGGATGTGAAAGTTGGGTTACGGAAACCAATGCAAGCTTAGGTGGACCCAGGAGTTTGTGATATGGTTGAAGAGGCTTAAGATGTGACAAGTGTTTCAACCAATGAATGAGTTAGGCCACCTAGGGGAATCAAAGAGATAGATCTAGTACCATGAAATACACAAGTGGGACCCACTTCCTTAAAGTATGGAAATGACCCAAATGGGACCCACAAGGTGAAGTTAGGGGTAGAATGGCACTAAGGGGTGTTCAATGATGTGGATATATAGATCCAAGGTAGATTTTAGACACACCCACATATGGGATCCAGCAAAGACACAATCCCCAAGGAGTGGGAATTGACCCAAGGAGACTAGTGCCTTTAGATAAAGGGGCAAATGGAGTCCAAAGTATGCCAAATTGTAGATCGGGATGGTCAAGGTAAATATCAAGGTGGGTTTTAAATGGCATGCCCAAAGAATGGCTAGGTCTCCATAGATCTAAGGTTGAAAGTGCATCACCCAATGACCCAAGTGGGGCATAACCCTCAAAATGAGGAATGGTGCCCACAAGGAAAAAATCAAAGAAGCAAGGGGTGTGAATTGCCTTCAAGAGGGCTAGGTGCCTTGGAAAGTGTGTCAAATGGAACCCAATCACCACCAAACTATAGATCCAAATTGTCGTGGATACTATATAGGTGGGTTTTCAATATCTTTCCAAAAGCCAAGCTAGATCCAAGTAGATCTAAGAAAAACAAAAATGAGGGTTTTGATTTTAATGGAATTTTTGACCAATAAGATGGAGAGCAAGCAAAATCAATACGTACCTTGTAGATCTTACCTCAAAGCTTACCTCAAAGCTTGCGGCCTCTTAGCATATGGAGAATTTTTTCCCTAGTTACAATTGCAAGCTTGATCCAAGTGTCTTCAACCAAAATTGTCCAAGCCCTAGAAGGAGAGATGTCCCATGAAAACCTATAAATCAAACTACATCAAGTTAGATTTGATCCACAAATCCATAAGATCTAAGCATGTCATATCAAGAAAGCAATCAATGGACAAAGCACAATTGAAAAAATCCCTCAAGATGAAGACGTCTTGCCCATGGGGGATGTGAACAACCCCTACAATCTTCCCACAAGAAAAATCGTTGAGCTAGCTTCAAGCAATTCGGCCTCCCTTCAATTGATGTCGATTTCACCTGAAAAGCAAACAATGTCTAGAAGCAAAAGATCCAAGAACACATGCAAGAGTAACCCGATCAAAGCCAAGAAGTAGATCTCCAAAATATTATTTTCATTCCAAGTTTTCTAGAGCCCAAAGGTGAGCTATACAATAGGGGGTCTCTTCCTTATATAGGATAATAAAGACCAAAACTCTATATCTCAAAACCACTTTACAATACAAGAAGATGAGTGGTTGAGATTAAAAGATCTCAAAATGTAATCAATGGCTAAGATGAGCCAATACGATCTAACACATGGATCACTCAATATAAAGGTGATGTCATAGCTAGGAAAGACAAAGTGAGGGTGACGTCATCCTCTAGAGGGGGCAAAAGTACATGGGCCCACCTCATATGACATGGACATGACAAAAAAAGATCATGGTGGGGCTAGGAGGTATCAATCCTTACTAGCTCATACCCATGGCACAATAATATTAAATAATATGTCCAAAATAATACAAATGATCAAATCTTGTCTCCAAAATTGAGAGAGACATGTAGTAAATGGCCTCTTGTGGCCACTGTGGACTTCATTGACCGATGATAACTGGCTGGAAGATGGGGGGTTCACCCTGGAAGACCTATGTGAAGACCAAGTGCCAAAACCTTGCCTCAATTGTCCAAATCGAATTCCTTAGTGACCCTTTTATTCCATTTTTTATCTGCCTCGGTAACTATGAAGCTACTTGAACTGCCACCTAGGGCAACTGCGTTGTCAAACTGATCCCACCAGGATCTCCAGAAGGGGGGGTAAAATGGTAATATCAAGTGGCTAGACAACCCCCTCCTCATATAGCGCCCTAGGTGAACTGGCCTTTCATGGCCCTTGCTGGATAGGCTAGGAAATCAACCCCAAATTTGGTGAACAGGTGGAAAATTGCATCTATCATTGTCAGAAGTGCTCGGAACTGAATGGTAAGTGTCTCATTGGATCCAGAAGACCCAAATCTACTAAGAATGTGTACTCATACACCATGGGTTTCCCTGAAGGGCCAACTGTAGGGTCCACCATATATGGACAGTGCATAATCTGATGATCTGAAGTAATAATAATACCCGTTGAACTACATCAATCATCATCTAAATCATATGTCCATCATATAGTATCATCAACAAGAGTATGTGGAACCATCAATCATCATCAATAAGCATACATGGCCCACACCATCATGGATCCCAAGAATGACCATAGTCAAACTAGGTTTGACTAGGTCCACATACAACCAAGGATAAATCATATCAATAGACTAAGACATGTTCCTATAATCATACTCATGGCTTAACTTAAAGTATAAACATCATCCAGTGGCATTTATCATGTTTTCATATTCCATTGTTATTTATATTTACTTGCACAACAGCTTAAATGACAAACTCACTCATTGGACATGGTCTAACTACTAGCTAAGGATGAAGGCTAAAAATCAAGGCTAGGCAAAGGGGATGACTTGCCTAAACTTAACTAAAAGACCCTTTGGACTAGGAGAGGGGGAAGCTACACTCCGTGCCAGATAAATAACACAGGGAAGGGTTGTGCATCATAAATGGATAAGTTGTTTAGAGAGTGCTTATTCAACTTAGGCATTATGTCTACATCAAGTTGATCCAAGTTCATTAGGATCATTCATTTCAATTTCATGGTCTTTTTTGCCTACATAAGCCTTCGGATCTCAGGTGCGCTAAGAAACACAACTAATCGCAGCTTGCATCTAGGGCATGTTCATATATACATAAGGTCAACAATCGTTTAGATATAGAGTTTAAGAACCATTGCTTTTTGGACCTTCCTTATACTCTTCGAGGAATATTTTTAGCATTTCATTGCTCTTCCCCTTTAAGAAACACATTCTAGAGTTTACAGTTTCCACGGGCGAATTTACATAAGTTTCCATAAGTAGTACATGAGCTCTCAGTTTTAGCCAACAATATCTCTCTTTGAGGCTCGCACGTGTGAGATTTTGGCCTGCCAAATTAGAGATCAATTCATGTATAACCAGAATGGTCAAGACTGAAAAAATACAAAGCACAAGAGGGGTCGGCCAACCCTTTGTTTAGTAGATAATTGTGAACACCAATATCCAGAAATTCACTTGTATACAGAATGGTGAACACAAGAAGGATCGGACGACCCTTCTTGCAGTCTAGAACTAGTATGAAAATAATATTGGGTAGAAGAAGGGTTGGCCGTCCCTTCATTTATGAGGGAATTGTGCAAATATTCAACCTACGAAGTATAGGCTGTCAATCCATGTATATCCTGAATGGCGAATACTGGAAAAATACTAAGCACAAGAAGGGTCGCCCGACACTTCATTTAAAAGAGAAATGAAAAAATATTTAATCTATGAAGTTTGGGACGACAATTCTCCACTACCGACTTCCGCAGTATATGGTAGGGATCGAGACATTGCCTAAGTTATAACATGTAAACAATATTTATCCCGACTTTCGACTATCGACAAGAAGGATCGAGCCACCCTTCTTGCAGTCTAGAACTATTATGAAAATAATAGTGGGAAGAAGAAGGGTCAGCTGCCTCTTCATTCATTTATCTCGAGCCTCATTCAAAAATGGGGTGTTGGTTAATAACATTCAACTTCAAATGACCATCATATTATACAGACAACAATTCATTTAATGATTTGTATATTTTTTACAACTTAAAATGACTGTCATAATTATAATCGGAACATCGCAAAAACCAATTTCAAAAGTGGCAATATCAAAAGAAAAAAGTATGGTTTTGGAACCTGGATTTGGCACTTTTGGAAACAGATTTGGCAGTTTTGGGACTGGTTTGATCACTTTTGGAACCGGATTTGGCACTTTTGGAACCGGTTTTGGCTCTTTAGGAACCGATTTTGTCACGTTTGGAACCTTGATTTAGCACTTTCGGAATCGGTTTTTGGCACTTTTGGAACCGGTTTTGGCACTTTCGGAACCAGATTTGGCACTTTTGGAACCAGTTTTGGCACTTTTGGAACCTGGATTTGGCACTTCTGGAACCGGATTTTGCTTGATTTTGGAGTTTAGAAATGCTATTTTTGACCCGTCTTCAAAGTGACTTGGACTAGAATATGTCCAAGTTTAATGAAATTGGCGTTATTAGCTTGTTAATCTAATTGGTAGTGATGTCAACAATTTCTTTATCCTTCTTTGTACCAATCTTAGTTGCAAGAAGTGCATTCCCCAACTCAGACTGATAGGGTTCCCATTAAGAAAAGAACCCCTTCCATGGATGGTTGTAAACAAATCACCAACTATTGGATTGTAAACAATGGCCACAATTGGAACCTTTCCAATCGTGAGACCAATTTAAATGAAGACAAAAGGAAACCTGTGAACAGAATTTGTCGTTCCATCCAGTGGGTGCATAAGTTAATTTGTAGTTCCATTAATTGTTTAAGTTTCTTCTCCTTTGAACTTATGTTCTAGGTATTTTTCTTTAGGAACTCGAACACAAGCTCCTCACATGCCTTATCAGTCTCTATTACTAAATCTACCTTTCCTTTTTGTTCCAGGGATTTCTCTTTGTGAAAGTTTGATCATCTCCCCAACTATTTTTCTGACCTCCACGACATAAGAAAGAAATCCACTTAGCTCGTCACAGTCACCCATTTTCAATCGTTAAATAGACAAAAGTAAAATGAATGGAGGGTTCTATCGAAGGCTCAGAGCATGAGCATATCTGCTCTTTAGACCCTCTAAGCTTTCTTAATGGTAGTTTCATTAATTCCTAGGGCTCAAGTGCTTGAAAAACATCTCAAATTCCTTTTGTATGATCAAAGATGGGATCTTCTGGAACAAGAGCCTTTTACTATGGAAAGACATCCAATCTCAGCAATGTAATGGCTTTCTTCAAGGGGCATCAAATATCTCAGAGATCTAAGTATTTGGGATGCTGACTAGGGAAATAAGTGGATGGAATGCAAAACAATACACTAGAGATCGCATCGAAGATGAAATTAGAATCAAGGATATCAGGAAGTTCAAGCAAGCAACTAATTCATTTTATGATTTTATCAGAATATTTACTCAGAAAATTACATAAGATTGGGTCAAACTCCAAAACCAAACAGCAAATGTTGAATTTCATTCCAAAAATCCTTTAGGAAGATGATAATTCATTATTGTGTAGGCCATTGTGATTGGAAGGAGAGCTCATAATTCATGAGTTTCATGTAGACAATGCAATTGGCCTGTAAATAATTCAAATAAACCTTTACAGATACTTTTGGAATATCAATAAGGAAGAGTTGCTGCCAGTCATAAAATACGTATGGAATGTCAACTCAAATATTGTTCTGGGTGCTCTGTGATTGCTTTGGTACTGGCAACTCTGTTCTTCTTTCTATCTTGGCAACCTACACTCGGGGTGCTGCCTTCCTGCTGATACCTGCTTGCATACAACTATCGAATATGAGATAAGGTGCTGCATCAGATCTCGAAGATCATTGGACAGATGGTTCGAAATCAAATATCATTGAGGGATGGGTCTCCTCTCTACCTATTTGATGGGTAAAAGTATAATATCAACTATGGCTTCTCTTCCTAGACTCAAGAAGATCTCTCTATCTTGTATATGAGGGTTAGTGATGTAGGTTCTAGGTCCACCCAAACCCCTGTCTGTTCCCTATGGTGTAATTAAGAGTTGGAACTGCCAAAGGTTTTACGTCTCATCCACGACCTGTAGACCATCTGCATATTTTTAATCCTCCATTCATTTATCCCTCCAAGGATACCCACCCCTGATTGTTTCTTCCATTTTCTGCAATTCCTTCCACACATGCAGGATCAAATTTCCTTGTTGCATTTTTGGCACTCGTCTCCTTGTTTGTAACATATCCAAATTATTTTACTCTGAAGAAAAGACAAAAACAAAAGCATCCACAAAACATGACAAAAACCAAAATGAGGAAAGTATTAATACTCAGTTTGTTTCATCATCAACATCATCTCTATTTCATGGAAAAAGTGCTTGTAACCCTTGTCTGGAACATATGCACTTAGTCACCCATGTCTACACATAATCTATTTGTTTTATTGCATATCCCCTATCCTAGTTGACTCCATTGTTGTGATTGCTGAGATTTATTTGGAGATATTTCAATTCTTGTGCTGAGTGAATATGTGGCAAGAAACATTGTGAATCAGTCATCCATGTGCACCTTTCTACTACCAAACAGGCCTACCTCTAAAACTGGGCCGAATTGGAGGTTTAAAAGTAGTGTTACACCGGTACAGGTCCCCTAGGGTAGGAAATGCGTTTCCACGTCCCCACACGTCCCGGAAACTTGGAAACTCCATTGGAAACATTTCCCCCACGTCCCCACTTGAAGGAAACTCATGGAAACACATAAGGGAAACGTTTCCCTCCTAAAAATGGCGTCCTCACGTTTCCTTTGACAAGTTTTTACCAAAAAATAAAAAAATTAAATGATAAAGGGCCACACTGTCCACTATTTTCCTTCTCAATAGACTCGATTTCATTTTGCTGTCTGATTTCATTTTGTTGTCCAGTATGGTTGTGTTTCCGAATTTGTTTTATCAGTTATAGCTTATGTATAGTTTGTATTTCATTTTATTTCACTTGATCTATGTTGTAAATTTGTATTAATATTTAGATTATAAAATTAAAGACTTCAATGACTTATGCTTCAACTTTCAATTTTGATGTATTCTAATATAAATTTGGTAGTTCTCCTGGTGGGGTCCCCTATGTTGAAGATCTCGACGCATCCTTCGACGTTTCCTAAAATTTGGGGGGGTACTTATGCATATGTTGTTTCTGCGTTTTCTCACTCCCACGTCCTGGAAACTTGGGGGAACATTGGTTAAAAGACAATTCTGGGCATGAACAACCCGATGAAAAGTGATTAACAGCCACCAACAACAGGTTTGGAGGAATGCTGGGTTGAATTTGAGGGTTGAAATGGCATTAAGAAACAATTTTGGGCATGGATATGGACACAAAGAGCAGACCTGGGCACGCCAACAGCCTCAATCCGTCATTCTGGGCACAAATAAGGGTTGTTTTAATCTCCGAATCAGTAGCTTACTGCAGTATTATGAATTCTGGGTGCTTTCTCTCCACAAAAATGGTGTAAATAGAACTAAAAAAATAGAATCTGAGTTAATTTCAGACCCTAAAAATCAAGTTTGGGTGCGATTTAAGTCATTCTAGGCAACTTTATGAGCTCTTTTCATGATGAAATCTCATCTCGTCCAAGTTGAAGTAATTATGGGCACATATTTAAACCCAAACAATGGTCCTTTTTGAAGTTCTGGGCATAAATAACAACATCCCTTAAACCATGAATTATGGATAAGTAGCAACAATTCTGGGCATGAAGACAGCCTTAACATTCACTCTTGCGCCACACAGAGTTCATTTCAGACCCAACTTTGAAGAAAACCTTAACATCCCCTTGTATTTAATCAAGTTTTCCACAAAATTACTACCAACACAATAGTATCAGGTTTGATCTACGGAAAAATGTTTCTTTACATCGTAATGCAAGTTTTTCCCTCGGAAACAACTAATTTTCTTTATTTCTGCAATTTGGTGTGATGGCATGAATATGGCTATGATTGCATACAGATTGAGCATGGTAAGAAAAAGCAAGAACTTTCTATCCAAGTGAATATAAAGTAAACAAATGCTCATCAACAATGTATACATTTAGATTTCATTGTAATTTTAAAATAAGTTCTTAAACATATTTAGGAGAAAATACATACCTCAAAGTCAACAAAAGCAACAGGGATTCCACCTTTAGTTTGCAGCTTCAGCCTTTTGAAACCCCGAAACCTATTCAAGTGGAACCCCAAATAGAATCAAACAAATTTATTTGAAAAAAATCACAAAACACAAGGTAATGCACACAATCATTATGGGCCATAATCTTAATCCATACTGCAATTATGCTCCCATTCTTGAGTATGGAGATTAGGATGCACTTTCAAAGTTCTTACAATTACCTTGAAAGCTCTTCAGGATATGAAACATACACTACAGTTTGTCTGTTCGTTATGCATTTTAGGCTATGAAACATTGTTTGTAAGTGATTGGTCTCCCAGACTTGAACCCATAATATCTTGTAAATCAAACCTTTTGGACCTACAATTATCTCTGAGATTCTATGCACGCTAGACAATGTGACATTTTGTAAGGGATCAATATCCTCAAGAATTGTCCTCATGATCACCAGTAAATCTAACCATTTGGAACTACAAGCAATTTTGTATTGTACCACCTTTGAAATGGATTTTAAAATCCCTTGTTCCACTTACATTATATATTAGCAGTACAACCAGGGATTCTCTTGTGTAACTGACCTCTAAAATGTTATGAAGTTCTATCATATTCCTTTCCTTGAGCATTTAATAATATTAGAAGGTCCTTTGAAGTATTTTACTACATCCTTAAAAGGATAGTGCAATATCCATCTTTGTTACATGCTTTTTATGAGCCATTAGTTAAAGTAGGGAATTTTGAGTATTATGGACTCTGATGCCTTTGATCATATAATTGGTTTACAATGTTAAATATCTTACCTGCTTTGCAAAGCATTTTGAAGAATTCTCCAGGTTTATATCTTCAAGTCACTAACTCTTCCAAGGGACATCTTTTGAACAATTCTTAGTTTCTTTATGTTTGTCTTAGTGTGATATTGTATGCATTTTGTTGCACTTTTTTCACAGCTTCAATTTCTATGAGCATGAAAGTCTTTTCATGGATGATATCTAGCACAAAGTTTTAACTTAAAAACAATTTATAGGTGCAGAAAGTCAAAGCTAGATATTAATGTTCTAACATGAAATGTTTTTTGTTCATGAGCAGGTTTGTTAGTCACTGAATTTGCAAACTCTTGGAAACCTTTTGTGGCACATGTTTGATGTTGTACTTTGCTCTGCAGTGTTGGTCGTTCAGCTAGGCTTTTCAAAATGGCAAGTCATCATGTCTTTACTCCCTTTCTTTAAAGATATAGATAGTTAAGCTTTAAAATATAGATAGTGTTGAATGCTAAAGATGTGGCATAAATATTTAAAAGTATATTTTTGATAGAGTTTGAACATGCTTACAAATGTTCATAATTGATACTTTGTAGGTCAGAGAGATCAATGTGGTTTAAGAAGAATTAATGTAGGTTTTTTAAATCATCACTTAGAAAATTTTATGTTTCTTCCAAAAATGATCAAAAGTATGGGATCATGTGAAGTGCTTTGCATTTACAAATTTATAATTTATAAAATTAGTTGTTACACCAACTTTTCTGCTTTGCTGCTCCTTAAATGCATTTAGATTAGTTTTCTTTTTGTACAACCAGATTACTGTGTGATAGGTGACAACTATTGTGTTTTTTGTGGCATCTATTGTTAATGCTACTAGAGCTGGATTAGTATCTTCTACAAAGGTCTCCAGTTTTAGAGAAATGTTGTAGAACTAGAAACACATTGTGGGCCCTTGCTCAAATTATCTTAGTGCCAAATGGGAAAGAGAGATCACTTATGTCATGAAATTATGAATTAGAGCTTCCATGAGAAAGCAAAACAAGAGGTGAATTCGAAACGGGTTACTTTCCCATGAGGTAGTCACATCTAACTTAAAGGAAAATGCCACTCCCTAGGCATTAAAGTGTTGATGCATGAGATATTTCCATGTACGGCTTGTGTATAGGGTATCAATCTAATCTGGGAGAAGGACATAGCAATCTGTTTCTATGGGGTGAGAATGTAATAGGGTATCGATCACAAAGAGGTTTCTCTTCAAAGCAAGTTGTAACAAGGTTTGAGATACAGGTTTCAAGTCAAGGTTGCAAACCTGAAAGGTATTTGGTGTCTTATGATATATCAACTGAAGCACAAAAGCAAGAGGGACCCATTTCCAGTTTAGAAATTTTCTACCATATCCTCATGGATTTTGTAGCAACTTACATGGAGTCCACCTTCCCAGGGGACTCAAATGTAACAATTTTTAAACCACTAAATTTTTTTGATTGTAGGATCAAGCTACAAATGAACTTTTTATTGCAGCGATTATATTTCTTCTACCCTTCTTCATACATCTACAAGCAACAGGTTCATTCCATCATGTTGATGTTGACTTGGTTTCATTGGAAATTGTCCTATACTTAATCAATTTCTACTAGTTGGTTAATCTATGATGTATGGAAGGGAAATAAACTCACATCGAGCATTCATTTTCATTAGTTCAATAATTCATTGATTAGTGATCAATATCACTTAATATTTAGTAATTACAAGATTAACTAGAGATTTTAGATTACCAATTAATCTCTTGTGGGATTTCAGATTCTATTCTTGTGATATTTCAGTGTTTCAGATTTATCATTTCCCATAGGGTTGTATATGTATGAGTCCCAGTTAAATATTAAAATCTCAAGTTCTAGTGAGAACCTAGAATTGAGAATTGTTGTAACTTTTGGATAGCCTCTGTTTGACCCATAATTGTTTTGGACCTCCTTTGTCTTGATCAACAGCCTTGAGAAACCCATAATATCCTTGGTTATCGAAAGAACCTTCAACTCAAAGTGTATGTGTGCATTTTAAACAAAATCATCACTCATTCTTGGTGAAGTAAACACAAATAGCATGGCTTCATAGGATAAGCATGAACTTTACTTCACTCACACTTGGTGAACTCAGAACTGTAATAGGATTAGTGTGAATTAAAGCCTAAAGGATGTTTCAAAGCATGAATTGAAGGTTGTTCCAAGCATTAATTAAAAACCGACAACTAAACAATGAATGCATTTTCAATTTTGAACTCAATACTTTTATAGGATTAGCATGAGAACTCAGAACTCAGAATATTCAAGAACAAAACTAAGAATATTGAGCAGTGAGGCATATTACAAAGTGTCCCAACTTCCTTGGCATATTGAGCTTATAATTTTATTATTTCTATAGACTAATAGGTAGATTCAAAATTAGTACATACTAGATTCTAAATGCTAATAGAAAAGAATATAGAAAATAATTATTAAAGTATGTGGAATTCAATCACCATATCATGGCAACACTGAACAGTGAGCACAAAACTGAAATTTTATCCTGGTTATTCAAAAAAGAATTCAGTTCTAACTTTTTCAACAAGAATTTTAGGATTTGATTATTAAATCGTTTTAATTTACTAATTGCTATATTTAATTTTACTATGGTGACTTGCAAACTTGCATTATTCATAGTAGTCACGTGTCATTATTCCAATTCCAAGTTGGCAACTTCCTTGGAATGGGTGAGTTTTGTGAATCGCTTTACCTACCTCTCTTACTGGTGCAACCTTACTAGCGCGAATGAAACCATGTGTATGGAAAATATCCTAAGCTTACTGTTTGGTAGTATGTTGATGGTAAGAAGACGGGTTTCCTTTGTCGTTTTCTTGCATTCCATGCATGAATTATATTACATGTAAGGTGAACTTTTTGTGTAAGGATGTGGAATATGCTGTGGACCCTTCCTGCCCTTTTCTAGAAATTTAGGTGCCTAGAATTATATGTATTTTGAAGCTCAATTATTTGTATTTTTTCAACTGATGACACTACTTTTTTGTAGGGCAATTATTGTTATGTTTCTGCCAATCCATGACAAACTACTCATCTTGACTAAATATATATGCATCTGCAGAAGGTGTTGCTAATGCTGATCTAGTACTTCTAGTAATGACAAGGCCAATGACTGGGAATACTCTGGCTTGGTCTGTGGCATGTGAGCATGATCAATGGGGTCGTGCAATTGCAGGTAAGTTGCATGCTTATGTATCATCTCAAACATGTTCGATTGAAAGTTGTTATTTGGCATAGTTTTATTCTTCAAAAACTTATTTTTTGGCAAAAGTATTTCATTTAACAGGTAAAAGTAAATTATTTGTTCAGGTCATGTAAATGTAGCACCTCGACATCTAACAACCGAGGCCGAAACATTAGTTTTTGCAACACTAATACATGAGGTAAGTCATCTGTATTTTTATTGACTAGTTTATGAGCTATTGTTCTTGCTGAGCCAACCGATGAGTAGGGATCACGACATACACCCAAAAATAGATCGCTTATTCACTATCTTGTTCAAATTAAATATTAGTGAACCCAGAAAAAAAAAAAAAAGAATATATTCATTCACACAAACATTAGCATGTCTATATTAACAATGAATCAACTCCAGATTCCCATTAAGTTTATGAAAATGTATGACAATGTATGGACAACTTGAAGTTGAGAAAAATATTCAAGCAATCGACTATTCAAGTATTCACAATCTCATGATATGGCATTTATCATCTAGTTAAGGGATACAAACGTTTCATCTTCTAGTTTATTCATATTGTCTATATTGAACAAAGTACATAAATTCTCATAGTGGAAGAGACAAACAAAGAAGATGATTCGTCTTGAATATTGGCCTTCCATGAACAAACTATTGAGCTCTTCAACTGCATTAATATGTCATGTCTATAATAAGAATCACTGCACTATGTTATGAAATGCATATCACATGATTGAAATTTGTGTCTGCAAATTGTATGTAAATATTTTCAGCATTTTTGTTGTTTTAGTAAGTAATCGAAAATTTTGGAATTATAGTTCTTATGCGTTGTGAGGATTGCAAAGAGCAAGTTTCTCTTGCATGATAATATGTAGATATTTGGGTACATGTGGATATCCTGTTACAATAATTTCTTGAAAATTCTTATTGTCTTTTCTTAAACTTAAAAATAATGCAATATGGGTGTTAATATTGCTCATCTCCTTAATTATTAAAGGGTCCTAGCTCAATGGTAGAGCACCTGCCTTACAAGCAGGAGGTTGGTGGTTCGATTCCTCTGTACCCTATTGATATTGCAATATTGGTATTTTTAATAAAATATATTTTATTATGATTTATTATGGCTCTAAAGGGGGTTTCAAACCGTCTTTGTATGTTTCTATAAGGGGGGTTCGAAGCCACTTTCATGTCACTACAAGGGGGGTTCTAAGCCACCTTCATATGTCACTACGAGGGGATTTCACAATTTCCCTTATATGTTACAATGACGGGGATTTAGAGCCACCTTTGTAGGTACATACGATGGGGGTTTCAAAATGCCTATGTAGGCCTCTACGAAGGGGGTTCTAAACCGTCCCTATAGGCATCTATGAGGGGGGTTACAAATCGCCCCTATAGAAATCTACGAGGGGGGTTCCAAACCGCCCCTATAGGCCTCTACGAGGGGGGTTTTGAATTGCCTCTATAGGCCTTTACGAGGGGGGTTCAAAACCACCCCTATAAGCCTCTACGAGGGGGGTTCTAAACTGCCTCTATATGCCTCTATAAGGGGGTTCCAAACTGCCCCTATACGAATATACGAGGGGGGTTCACAACCGTCCCTATAGGCCTCTACAGGGGGGGTTTAAAACCGCCCCTATAGTCCTCTACGAGGGGGGTTCCAAACTACCCTTATAGGTTTGTATGTGGGGGCTTATGAGGGGGGTTCACAACCGTCTTCGTAGGTCTCTATGTAGGGGGTTCAAAACCGCCCTCGTAGGTCTATAGGAAGGGGTCTATGAGGGGGGTTTAAAACCGCCTCTTTAGACCTCTATGAGGGGGGTCACAAACTGCCCCCAAAAGTCACTTTTGGGGGCGGCTCCAATATCGTAAAAAACCGCCCTTAAAGGGAAAAACTTTTAACATCACTTCCTTTAGGGGTAGTTTTGCCAAAACCTCCCCTCAAGACAACCCCCCCCCCCCCTAAGGTCACTTTTGAGGGCGGAAGACAACCCCCCAAAAAATGTAGTCGTGAGAGAACGAAAAAGTAAAAACTAAGCTCAAAACACTTTTCATGTTTTAACCAGAGCATGGAAAAAGTGAAAAGTAAGCTCAAACCACTTTTTATGTTTTAACCAGAGTACGAAAAAGTGAAAAGTAAGCTCAACACCATCTTACTCTTTTTAAACCACTTTTCATGTTTTAACCAGAGCACGAAAAAAATGAAAAGTAAGCTCAACACCATCTTACTGTTTTTAACGAGTTCGAAGATAGGTTGGAAGAATGCTCATGATGTTTGCTTCATTTTTTTAACGAGCTTGTAACAAAAAATGAACTATGCTCAGGATAATGCCCATTGGTAGGTTTCTTCCCAACATGATGGCTAGAGGTTGGAAAGTTTTCCCCAGCACAAGAAACTGACGGCTTACTTCTAGCATGATTTCTAGAGGTACTGTTTCATTTTTTAATGAGCTTGAAAACCAAAAAAGAAAGTATGCTTGAAAATGTTCTCATTGGTGGACTGTTCATCAACATGATATCCAAAGGTTGGTACATACCCTCCATCATGATTGCTAGGAGTAAGTGACTTAGCTCCAACATGATGTGGAGAGGCGATCGAGTTGATTTTAACGTAACTTCCAGAGGTTGAAGAAATGCCCCCCAAGCTTCATTGCATTCACCTGAGGCATAAGTGGATGAAAATAAGTTTCAGGTACTAAGTCTACGAGAAGACTCGACTCAAAGGGAAATGAGTTGTTTCATTTTTTAACGAGCTTGACACAGGAAAAGAAATCTGCTCATAAGACCTGTTTCATTTTTTAATGAGCTTGACATAGAAAGGGAACTATGCTCGTGGGAACCTATTTCATTTTTTAACGAGCTTGAATCCAAAGGTAAACCCTGCTTAAAGATTGGTCCCACCCAACATGATGTCCAGAGGTTTCTAGGGTGCTCCCCAACATAAGAAGCTAGGGGAACAACTCCAGCATAATGCCCAGAGGCTGGAGACCTACCCCCCCATCACGAGGGGGAAGAAACCACTAGAACATGTGGAACATTTAGGGAAGTCTGATGACTAAGAGTCATGCGATGAGTGGGTGTCACAAAGGAAAGCTGATCAATGGTCACAATATTCCCATGATGACGAAAATACATCACTCAAAAGAGTGTGGACACTACAGCTTTCATAGCATAGACATAATCACATCCAAGGAGCAGATTGAAATTTAAAGGACCTTGGATAACCATGACATCAACATAAACAGTTTTACCTCCCAAGGTGATCGGTAACTGTGGAAGAATTCCTAAAGGTCTGGTAGGCCTTCTATTAAAAGCCAAAATCTGGCCAGTAACTGGGACAAGCTGAGGAGATCCTATAGATTTCCAAGTAGTTGAGGATAAAGTACTAACAGAAGCTCCCTCGTTAACTATAGTGCGAAATATTTCCTTATCGGCAACACTTACATATATCTGGAAAGGAACATCTGAGGGGAGACGAGGTTTTGCTAGACTATTCCAATCAAATGAAATAACCTCAGTACTTGGAGGGGGTCCCGTGGAAACAGACTCTTGCCCCTCATGATCGGAATTGACTATAAAAACATCAGTGGTTATAAATCCACTCTCATCGGGGAGAGTAGGATGAGATGAATACTGTGTCAACGTGACAGTTGCAATCTGAATGCTCTCTGATAGAAGAGTGGGATCAAGTGGAGCTGACAGCGACTCGATCACTTCACTCTCAGAAGGAACAGTGGGATCAATTACAGATGAAATTGAATTGATCACTTGGTCAACCAGTGGGGGGTCAAGGGACAACTTACTATCACTTGTTGGAAGCACCTGTTGAGTACTAGTAAGATATTCCAACCACTGTGAAGCTTCATCCATGCTTGGATAAAGGAAAGTATGGTGCATACCCTTGCATATCAAACAGGGATACAAGACTTTACCCTTTCGACCCTTCACCAATGAGTCACTGGTCGAGGGAGTGTCATCAACATGATGGTCAAAGGTTGATGATACAAGCGGTTTGGGGTGTTTAGACCACACTTTTGACACATAAGAAAGACCGGGGCAATCCTTGAGAAGGTGATCACCCTTGCAAAGTTTGCAAGGGAACTTGGGCTTACGAGGTGTTCTCATAGAATGAGTGCCATCAGAGGCAGATGGTTGATGCTCGGTTTCTTTCATATCATTCTTCTTCTTTATCTTCCTTTTCTTCTTCTTCTTCTTCTCCGCCTTCTTACTAACATCAGAGTTTTCAATAGGAGAAGAGGAAGAGATGGAAGTCGATTCAACATTCGATGAAGAAGGAGAAGGGTCACTATGATATTGATGCTCATGTGGTGAAGGACCTAGGTTTGATGCAATCGGTGCACTTGGTGTAAATGGATTGGAGAATAACCATACTGGTAATCCTATCATCATTCCAGGAAGACTCAACGTAGCCGTAAAGGGAGGACCAACAGTTCCACATGGGGGAATAAAAAATGGAAGTCCCTGGAAAGGGGCGCCTTGGTTGGTGGTCCTGGAAGAATCTTCCATATCTAAACTTCCTAAGAGTCTCTAAAGTACCACAAAAATCAAACACTACTCAAGTCTAAAAGAAACAAGCAAACTGTGTGAATAGGAGTGAATGAAAAGTCAGGATCCTCACAGGATTGTCAAGGTGCCACAACTCGCTATATACCGCAGGGTCCAACAGTAAAACGCGTCAAAGAGAATTGGGACCGTACCCTTTCCTGAATACCCGACTACCTGAACGACACGTGTGTAGTAATCTCCCTGAGTGCTGTTCTCGGTGTATTGCGATGCCAAGACGATCAAATGGTTAATTCAGTTGGTCACAGGAATCCTAGGAGTGTCTCCCGATATACGCTAGGTACGTGGGAGCTCAAATCCGTAGTGATGCTGTCTAATGCACAACCGTACGGCACGAGACCTTCCTATATACTATCGAGTACGTGAAACAATTTTCTATATACGCCAAGTACGTGAAACACCTTTCAATATATGCAAAGTATGAGAAGTACTTGGTGGGTATGTGAAAAAGCTTCGATTTACCTGGTTGGTATGTGAAAGAGCTTTGATATATCGATAAGTATGTGGAAGACTACAATACCCCCGGAATATAGTGCTGGAAAATAACGACAGCTGTCACGCTTAAAGACGTCGGAACACGTTTCTAACTTACACACAGTTACTAAATGATTTTAACCTAAGCTAGTGTTAATTTTATCTTGTACGGTTAGGTGGATGCATGAGGTGAGTACATAAATGTAAACATAATTCAATCCTTGACTACATGATAATGCACATTTGTCCTTTCCTTTTCAATGAAAACTACTTAAGGCGAGGAGAGATTTTTCTTTCTTTCAAATCAAAAGCACTTAAGTAGTAGCGAAAATAAAAATTCATTCCTAGAGTGCAATAACTTTAACTTTCTGCAATAATCAGCTAAAAAGTGCAAAGAAAATGAAAGATGCAACTAATCTTAACAATATATAGGACAAAATTGATGAAGCACTTTCAATTTTCAAATGCATGTACCAAAAATGGAATTTGATAGCTAAACACTTTTCATATCTATATACAGAAAGTGAGAGAATATCTACAACATTCTAATCATTTAGAAATTCCCAAAGAAAAACGACAAGCACCCAAACAACTCAAAGGCACTCAAGAAAAACTCAAAATATACCAAATGCAATAATTCTAATCCATTTCCTATCTTTTTACACTTGAAAAAGACACATCTAATCTACGGAAAGAAAAATTCCATAAATGTTTCTAATCAAACCCAAGACAAAGAAAAGCGCTTAACAATCTTATCTAACTCAAATCCACACAAATCTGAAACACGCCTTTCTTCTTCTTATGAATGTGAGACCAAGAATTTCAAATGATCAAATTAAAGCAAGAAGAATACTGATGTTTTCCAATTTCATGAATATAGCAGAAGAGTGACAAAATCAAGCTTCTCTTTGAACTAAAGTGGAGACAAAGAATCAATCTTTCCAAACAATCATTAGATAGGATGTAAAAGAAATAAGATGCACAACCCAAGAAAGAGAGGCTCAAAAAGACATGGATATCCCACACTTTTCAAGTCTTTGAAACAAACCAATCACCCTGAACCAAAAATGATCTCAACACCTTAATATGGATAAAAAATAGAACCCATTTCGCTTAAAGATGCAAGCAAAACACTAGTTTTTAATCAAGGGGCCAAACATGGATTCGAATCTCAAAAAGACCCAAAAACCAACACAAGCAATCCAAACGAAAGCAATGCTAAATAAAAAGGGTCTCTGCCTGGAAGCTACAGTGCAGAGGGATTTTGCACACAAAACCAAAACTCAAATAAAAAATGGAGAAGGGATGCCTGTATGCCAGTTTTGACAGATCGGCACAGTCTGTGTTTGTACACAGAGCGACTGTCGCAGTTTACCAATGCGGGAAGTGCGACGATGTCGCAATATACCAATGAGTGGGTTGCGACGAGAAGCCAAAATACAGAGAACAGGGACCAAGAAATGACACAGTGTTGCTCTGGCTCCACTGCCCAGGTGAGACAGGCGAGATCCAAATTCAAAAATGAATAAATCTCCAAATAGTGAGCAATGAAATGGTTTGAAAATGATGAGTACAAACTCATAGGAGGGATACAGACTCTTCAAAGTGAAGATCTGATGGTGAAACGAGGCTTAGAAGGAAAATAAGATCATGGATGGATTGCAAAAGCAATAAATTGCAAATGGTATTCAAATTGACAACTACAAATAACGTATTCCCCAGTATGGTCGCCATATTTGTTTGACGGACAATCCACTCAAGAGCACGCGAGCCAAATCTCCCTAGCTCAATGTGAGTCTAGAACAAATAGAACAGAACATAAACCACCTTCCTAGATCTAGTTAAGGATCAAGTAATCATATGTCTTACCTTAAGTTTGTATCCCTTTCTTCTGGATGTTGTTCCACGTATCGCGGTCGTCAGATCTCAACTGCAAGACCTGTCAAGACACATAGAACAAGACAAACAAGTAAAAATCATCTAAACAATAACAGATCTAAGTAAACAGTTAAGCAGGTAAACTACACAATATCATCAACACAACAATATTGGTGGAAAGCGTTTATATTACTGTAAAAATAGGGAAAGTACATAGAAGAGAATGACTACAACCAGAGCTTAATGAAGTAATTCTTCTCCATCCAAGCCAATTCCATATCCTCCCAAGGAAGTGTGAGTCTCTCAACGGATGAGTAGAGATCTCCCTAAAGTGATTTCACTAGCATGTAGACACTATAGACTTCCTCCCTTTTGGAGTGGGATAGAGCTTCATTTATATAGGATTAAGTGGATAGGGTAGGTTGAGATATGGTAGGAGAGAGATAGGGGATCTCACCCAAAGGCTAGGGAATTGAATGCCAGCTCCTCTAAAGGCTAGGGATAGGTCTCCACATCACTCATCTTCGAGAATGGGCTCAAAGATGCTCTTTTGTCCAAATAATTGACAACATCGCAGGTTTCATTAGGACAACTTGCGACGTCGCATGTTGCACAATGGTGAACTGCGACGACCTTGAAAAGTAGGTCAGTTAAGCCGTCCAATCATAGAGAACTTCAGGGATGTTTACACTAAGTCTCAGGGTAACAAGATTTAGGTGTAACAACCTTATGAAACCTTACGGAAAAGGACCTTTGGAGTCTTTTTTAGTTCTTTTCAGACTCTCTAAACATGAAATGACACCGAATTTACCTTTTATGGACTCGTTAAAATTTAACATTGAAGGGCCCGCCATGGGACGAGCCCATCCTTTCCCAGGTTCGGAAAATATTTGGGATTGGACTCATCTATGAGATGAGCTATACCGAGCATTTGGTTACCCTCATCAAGCTCATAAAAAAAAATGAGGCACTCATCAGTCATGATGGGGAAAAAGGAAAGTTTTTGTATTACGCCTTTATCAGTGGTAATACTTAGTCGTTCTTGAACATGGCACTCATTTTCATTTGCATACAGTACTTGGGTTATCTATTTGTCCTCGAGTTTTTCCTACTTCTTGAGTCTTGTTACTCCAAAGAATACTTTCACCATCAGTTGCATTAGGGGTTGGCGTCAAACTCGTCATGTCAATACTGCCAAGTCATGCCATTCCCATGTTCAATAATACACTCACCGCTCATCATTTGCAGTCAGTACAAATACCACCATGTTGGTCTATTCTAAGTCAGTTTTGCATGTTACTGTACCATCCAATCTACTCCAAACATCTACTGTCAAGTTTCATGTCATTGATGGGGGATTCATCATGGCCCTGCTTCAATGGGTCAATCCTCATCGACTTCAAATCATCATTTGAGGATTGAACTTAGAAACCAATCAAGTACCTTGGGCTTTCATGCCTCAATGGCAGGTTACCTCGCTTTCGACATGAGTTTAGATCATTGACTCTTGATTGAAATATTTCATCCGGCGTTCGACTTCAACTCATTTATTCGCGCTTGATGATATGTACTGTGATACCTTGGGGATCATTGACATTAATGGTGATTTCCCTCGTGCTTGTTAACACTATACATCAATGACCGGTAATCAAGTGGTTTCTACCATGTTCGACGTCAGGACTGTTGTAATCACATGGATAGATTCGTATCATTGTGGGTTCAGCTTGAAGACCCTGGGGAGTCATGTTTTACCCAGGTTGCGATGGAGATTGTTTTGAGTCATATTATACGGATCCACTTTTGTATTGGTCGTGGCTGTGTTATCATCTCATCATGGATCTACGCTTGTGTCTAGTATCCATGATTGTGTTCAGTCATTCATTACTACCATGGATCTACAATGTATTGTTCGGAAACCATGTTGTGAGTCATACGAGACTGTTTTCTCAGAGTCAGTTGTGCGGCAACGACATCTTCCATCCGACAATTCCTTCTATCGAAGAATTTCACCTGTCAAGTTCCAACAGCTTCATGCTTTGGGGGGAATTCTGTTAAACTTGAATATTTCCGTCATAATACTTAGTGTGAACACCCCTGAAGTTCCTTTGACTAAGTTATCAACTTGGTAGAGATACTGACCTATTTCTATTGGGTTTAGTGAGGTCGTCGCAGGTCACCTTTGTGCAACTTGCGACGTCGTAGGTTACCCTCATGCAGTCTGCGATGATGTCAGTTAAATGGATAAAGGGCATCTTCGAGCCCATTCTTGAAGGTGTGTGATGTGGATCTCTATCCCTAACCTAAAGGGGAGCTGGCATTTGGTTCCCTAGCCCTTGGGGAGGATACCTTAACCCTCTCCCTGTGAAAATCCTCATAGCAGATCTAAGAGATGATGTATACCTCACAAGAGAATGATTATGATTAAGCAAGAAAATAGAAGAAGAGTAGTCAATACAGTATAATGAGCAACAGAATAATATTATACAGTATAACTCGGATAGAAGCAATAATACTTCACACACACTAATTAATTAATCACAATATGGACAAATAAATAGTACAATGGTAGAGAGGAATCGAATGCGTAAGGTGGCAATTCGAATTAGCCTCTCAGAGTGATCATAAGATCAACAGAGTGTCATCGGAGCACAACTAGGTGTCCTCATGATCATCAGAGCACAACTGGAAGTCTTCATCATCGTCAGTGGAGTCATCAATGCTCAAGTAACTCTCAACCATCAGTCAAACTGAGTCTGGTAGGTGTAACTAAGTGTAACTGAGTATAAACTGAAGACAACTGGACTGGTAGGTGAAGAAGGGCGAGTTGCTTCCTAAAATCAAGGAATAAGGGTGCATTAAGCAATTGGAGGGCTAAAACTGAATAGTGAGAAGCTCCTGGGGGATGGCTAACTGAGGGCTAGGTGTTGGACTGATGACTGGGATGCATGCAAACCCTATAATGCATGCAAACCCTAAAAGTGCATGCATGAATGAAAATGTAAATGATCAAAATACTGGTGGGACTAGGATGGAGTATAGCAATATCCTAACACCCCCCTTTAATCCATCCTGGGCCCTGGTAATTAAGACCAAAGGTCACCCAATACAATGAATAATAACAGTCAATAAACCAAGGAAGTGGGAAAATTTCATGGGAAACATAGTCCCTCCTCAAAAACAGACTGTAAGGCACACACAAAAAATAAATGCTCCAAACTCAAGCAGGTGTGATGCTTGGTCATATGTCTGGAGGTATCTTCTTCTTGGGAAGAAGTGGATCATGCTAAAAAAACATGTGCTTGTACTTGCTCTTCAGATCGAATGTGATGAGAACAAATCCAAAAGTATGAGGATGATCCTTGAACTTTTGATTCGAATCAGTTGAGGTAGGATCAAAATCATGAATATGCAGATAGTCTTTTGTCTTCTCCTTCGAACCATCATGGGTGAGATTATGCCAAAAAGAACCATCAAATAATAATTGCTTGAAATCCAAATCAGATGTAAGACTTGAAGAATAGTTTCTTGAGATCTCCTTTGAACCAGCAGGGGTGAGATCAAAACTATCATATGCATGAGAAATTATCCCAAGCGAATGGCAATGGTTTCTTGAGATCTCCTTTGAACCATAAGAGGAGAGATCAAAACCAATGGATGCATGAGAAATTATCTCAAGCGAGTGGCAATGGCCATATTCTTCAATAACCTTCTGAAAGCATGTGCTAATGATCATATAGTAGTAAATAAGAGACGATTGCTTGAGAGGAGCGAATGCATTACCTCCAATAGCTGATTTTATCTCTGAAATAATCATGTAATCATGATGCAAACCAACAGACTGTGGTGTAAGAGAGGATTTATGACCTTCTGCAATATATAGAGTGTGACCTGGTACAGAAAGAGAAGAAAGTTGGAGCATGAGTGGAGAATCTGCAAGTTCTTTGTCAACAACTTCAATATGATATGATACTGGTTCATGATCTGAGAGAATATCAAGGGGAGCGAATGCATCACTTTGCTTGCTTTCGAATGGGTTTGGACCAATCCCTTCATTCTTTTTGCCAAAATTTTCATCCAGGCGAGCCCATAACTCTTTTGGAGTCCATAACTCCATTGGAGTTTCAACACCATCACGGTATTGAAAATAGAATCTTAGGTATTCAGGCAAAGAAAGCATCGTTGCTCCAAAGGCTCCATCACCTTTATTTAACCAATCAATCTTCTCTTCAGGGGATTCGAACTCTCTTTCAAAATGACAATAAAAAAGATCATGGATCTTCAAGTATGCTATCATTCTTGGTTTCCGTTCATCATAGTTGAATGGAGAAGGAGGAGTAATTCTTGATGAATACATAGAAGCTATAGAGGACTTGCAAAAACAATATATAATAATTGCAACTGCTACTGCTGCAAAAATGCAAAGACTGCTGCAACTGCTACACTCGAAATCTTGGTAATAACCTGCAACAAACTCTCAAGAATGGAGATAAACAATACTCTCAACATGCTCTGATACCATGTGAAAATCCTCACAGTAGATCTAAGAGATGATGTATACCTCACAAGAGAATGATTATGATTAAGTAAGAAAATAGAAGAAGAGTGGTCAATACAGTATAATGAGCAACAGAATAATATGGTACAGTAGAACTCAGATAGAATCAATAATACTTCACACACACTAATTAATTAATCACAATATGGACAAATAAATAGTACAATGGTAGAGAGGATTCAAATGCCTAAGGTGGCAATTTGAATTAGCCTCTCAGGGTGATCATAAGATCAATAGAGTGTCATCGGAGCACAACTAGGTGTCCTCATGATCATCGGAGCACAACTGGAAGTCTTCATCATCATTAGTGGAGTCATCAATGCTCAAGTAAATGTCAACCATCAGTCAAACTGAGTCTAGTAGGTGTAACTGAGTGTAACTCAATGTAACTCAGTGTAACTGACTGTAACTAAGTGTAACTGAGTATAAACTGAAGACAATTGGACTAGTAGGTGAAGAAGGGTGCATTAACCAACTGGAGGGCTAAAAATGAATAGTGAGAAGCTCCTAGGGGTTGTCTAACTGAGGGCTAGGTGCTAGACTGATGACTGGGATGCATGCAAACCCTAGAATGCATGCAAACCCTAAAAGTGTATGCATGACTGAAAATGTAAATGATCAAAATACTGGTGGGATTAGGATGGAGTATAGGAATATCCTAACACTCTCACTATATCTCAACCTACCCTATCCTCTTAGTCCTATATAAATGAGACTCATTCCCATTCCAAAGGGAGAAAGTCTATAGTACTTGCATGTTGGTGAAATTAGCTTAGGACATCTCTACTCATCTCTTGGGAGACCTATACTTCCTTTGGAGGCTTTGGCGTTGGCTTGTTGGAGGAGGATTTCGACGTTAAGATTTGGTTGTAATCGTCTCACTCTTTGTACTTCCCTTCTTTAATACAGTAATATAAACGCTTTCCACCAAATGATGTTGTATTAATGATGTTTGTGTAGTTGACTTAGATCTGTTACTGTTTAGATGCATTTTACTACTTGTATTGTTCTGTATGACTTGACAGGTTTTGCAGCTGATATCTGAAGACCGTGGAGCTTGGAAAAACATCAAGGAGAAAGATCTACAAGCTAGAGGTAAGACATCTAATTACTCGATCTTTAACTAGATCTAGGAAAGTTGTTTCATATTCTATTTCACTTGTTCTAGACTTACGTTGAGCTAGGGAGATCACGCCTTAAGTTCACTTTCGGTAGATTGTCCGATAACACCTAGGTAGGAATTTAAGATCACAAATACATGTCATCAAACCTAAGAACACAACCATGTTTTATATTTCCATGTGGACGTGTGCTAACATAACAACTTTGGAGGCTTGAACCATGAGTGATGTTGCTGCTAATATGAAAAATCACTTCACAAACCATCATCAGTAAAATTATGCATAATAGTCTTCAATTCATCAAAAATAAAGGAAAATAATCATTATTAACCACTAAAGCATCAATGGGAGTAATATGGTATTTTACGAGTAGTTACAACAAATGGATGGAAAAATGAATGATAAATGGGAAATAATAGGAAGAAGAGGGATGAAATCTAGGTGTTGATAGGTGATGGAAATAGGGACAAATCTGTGACCCAAAAGAACTGTTTACTCCTCTAGTACATGATCCCCTACAACTCCCATAATTGCTAGTTATATAAGATCCTTTTCATTATGTTTCTGTTGGCGATCCACAACTTTGTCTTCCTTTCTACCCTTGCTTTGAATTACTATTGATGAAGGGGAAAGACTACCAGTCTGGAAGCTTATTTGGATTTGAGGGACACCCTGTGTAGATCAAGAAACAACAATCAGTGTGAAAGCATCTGTATCAGAGAGTGAGAAATCGTTGCCATCGGATGGCTAGCATATCAGGTCCATAAATGAAGAGATGCAAATGAAAAATAGAAACTCTTTTAGTTACAAGTAATTCCAAATGAAACATGTTGATGTTAGTTCATAGTGGAGAAAGTAAGAACACCTATCGATGTCCATACTACATAGATGGCCAAAAATAGTGAATGAAACTAGAAGTTGCATCATGTTTACATAGCAAGGGAGTCGAGATAGAATCTCAAATACAAATTGAAAAAAAATCATAAATGAAGAAAAAAATATGGAAAATATTACATTGATTCTTCCAGGACCCCCATTTCTAGATCCATATAAATTAGAAAGTTCGAAGGGAAAAATATAGACACCTTCACCAAAGATGCTTTTTTAACTAAAATTTATTCATTCCATTAGAAAAGAACCTTCAATTTCCTTACCATTTGTATTTTTATTGCATAACTAGCTATGTTATAGTGGGAGAGGATTTCCTACAATTCCACTAATATTAAGTTGCTCATGTCATGTAATAAATCCTACCAAAGTGATTTAGCATAGAATTTAGTGATGAATATCATTACAAGCCTTAAGTAAGAGAGACTCTCTTTTTCCATACATTTAGGTCCTGAAATTAACTTAAGATGTATTGACATAATTTCTATACAAGTCTTGGAGAGTAAGATCTAATTGGAGAGTAAGATTAAATGAACTATCATTGGATCTGTTATATGACCAATGAAACAAAATATTTTATACTTCGACAGACTAGCCTTAGCAAAAAAAACTTTAACTAACTAGCCTTAGAAAATATCATTAGAGCTTATTCATACAAAGAAGATGTTACCCCACTAATGTCAGATGTTGTTGGATCTACTGGATATGCACCTTTTATTCTTGAATTTACCATCTCTGATAGGTTCAATAGGTTTTGTTGGATATACCATCTTTATGTACTAAATTGACCAATTCTCAATATGTGTTTTTGGTCTTTCCTTGGTCCTGGGAAAAATCCTTAGGAGGCAACCCTACTAGTCTGTACAGTAAGAGCCCAATGAAATGTACTGGGAAGTCTATCCCTATGGACTGCAACCTACCCTATGTATTGAATTGTAGACCGCATGCATAGAGAAACTGTACCACTTCTGTATCCACCTCATCCATACCACCAACATCAATGAAATATGCTATTATTCTTATAGATTTATACCATGCATTCCTTGAGTCTTTACTAACACAAGGGGTTGTAGACATGGTGAGTCTAGATCTAGATGATGCATCGGATTTTTTTTTTTTCGAAATTAGCAGAGCCAACAACCATATGTCAGAGGGGTGCATCCAGAGAAGCATGGCCAACATCCAATCGTTGGAGGGATGTATACAGGAAAAAACAACAGCCAATCGGTGGACTCGTTCATTATCACCGAGCCTAAATCACCATATCATGGACCTATATCTGCACCCCTCCATCCCCCTCCTCTATTTCTTACCTCACCTTTCGCATGTTCCTCTTGGGCTTCCCTTTACACAAATCATAAGATTTAGGAACATTACTGGGCATCGCCTGTCACTCTCTTCGACCCATTAAAGCTATTAATCCCATCAGATGTTTCTCCTGTATAATATAGCTCTATTTCCAGTGGGAGATATTTCCAAACCTTCTCCTCAGTATTCAATCAATCATTTAAAAACACATCTATCCGCAAGCACTAACTCATCTCTATTGGAAGACATAACATACTCCATGTGAGTTAGGGGGGATAATAAAATAACTAGTATTCAAGTGTGAGGGCATAATCACTATGGTTCCCAGGAGCTTACATTTCTTTGACAATATCATTATAAATGAAAAATATTTTGAAACCCTAGTTCATCACCATTGCAAAAACTTGGCTAACTCGACCTGAATTTCACCGGAGATACAAAATTCATGAACTTAATGTAAAATCAGAGAACAAATACACTTATGTGTGATAGATTAAAAGGAAACAATCTAAAATTCCTCTACCACTACTGCAGAGTCTGCAAGATTTTTCCTTGTTCGGTAGCTCCTATACACTTTGTGTTGTTTGATTGCAGTAGCTTCTTTCTTCTTCATATTAGTCTTTCCATTATTTTATTTCAAACCATTTGAACAATATTAGGGTGTTCCCATTTCATCATCTTCCAAACCCACTTTCAGCTAATACTTCTTGTACTGCTAGACCATTGTTACTCATGTTCTCTGATTGTTGTTGAGTTTCACGGATCTATTGCATGATAGAGTATAGGATGCAAATCAGGTTCTCCCTATCATCCCACATGGCAAGCAAAGAATCAATTGTCACTATAAGCAACTCATATCAATGATTTGATCAGGTTGGTGACGTTAATGAGGAGGGTGATGATTGAATTGAAGAGAAATGATGTTTAAATCATATGACCTAGGTGGGTGCATACACCAGCGTGTCCTTGATTCCAGGTATTGCATTAATGTGACCTGCCAAAAACAAAACTTACCAACAAAACAATTGCAGGTACTATGCACTAAACCCAAAGCCTTAAACCCCAGGGCACCATGCCCCTTGCACACCACACCACGGCCAAAGGCCCGCTCAATTTTCTTCATGTGGTCTAATATTATCTAACATTATATATTGTATGTTTGCATCGATGTATGGAAGTGGAAAATAAGTTTGAGATCTTGTAAACACATACTTGAGGGATCCACAAGAAGAAAATAAAATGTTAAAATGGGTTTTTGGCTGAAGGTCCTATTCATTTCCTGTAGGCACATCAAACTCATTCCAATGTAGACTAGGGTTTTTTACGAAGGTACTGTTCATTGCCTGTAAGTACATCAAACTCATTTCACTATAAACAAGGGTTTTTGGATGAAGGTCATATTCATTATTTGTAAGTACATCATACAACCTATAAGACAATGAAACTGGTTAGAAATTATTAAGGAGAGCACAAAAAATAAAAAGCTATGTAAGAATTTACATCATACTCACCTTTTAGGGATTCCCTATTCGCCAATTCCCGATTTACTTCGGCATGTCGAGCATCCATAATAGATGGGGCTCAGTGCAATTTCAAACCATGTCGTGGGTTTCATCTGTATAGCTGAAATTGGTGGTTCAAAGATCTAGTAAAAATCTCCATGATAGTTAGTGAAGGACTGAACCCCACTCTGAAGAGAAAAAGACCAAATTGAAACCCCAATTTCTTTCCCCTATTTTTTCTTGCCAATTTTTTCTTCTTCCTCGAGTATTTTCTTTCACCCCAATTTTTTTTCCTCGAATATTTTTTCTTCCATATGAATTTGATTTTTTAAATTTTTTAATATTATTATATTATATAGAATATAATGTTTCAGTATAATATATTTATAGATTAAAATTTTTGAATGATTCATGTCTGACTCTCTGATAAAAGATTCAGATCCTCGCTTCTTTTCCCCAACAAGATACACAATCCTTTTTTTAATAATAATGTGCTTTCAAAATCTTTCCCTCTTTTTCCAAGTTAAAAAAATTATATATGTTTTTTTAATTGATTTTTATTTGAATTAATATAATATATAAATACAAAACTATAATTTTTTTTCCCCGAAAAAAAAGTGTAATTTTATTTCATCTCGCGAGTACAAAATTACATTGAATTTACAACACTCTTGAAGAGTGTAAAAGTTGCAGAGCAGCACCAAAAAACAGAAAAACTGCTACGAGCTTTCCAGCTTCATTACAAAAAAAACCGCAGGTACTACGATACCCCAGCAAAGAAATTACAGCAGAAAACCTCAAAACCCATCAACCATGAAAGGCACAGAACAAAAAAATGCCATAGAAGAAAGGAAAAAAAAACCAAAGAAAAAAAAAACCGTCCCAGAAACCTTGAAATGACAGCATTGCCACTAGCAGTTGAGAATATACACCCTCGGACGCCGAAAACAAAGAAGCATTGACAGCCCAAGGCAAGCGGCACCCCATGGCGGCCGCCACCGAAAAGAGACTGCCGAGCAAGACCGCCTATCATTGACGAACCAGGGGTTTGGATACCCCGTCGCACAATGTCCACAACAAGTTTACCAGCAGTAAAGAGGGGACTGGAACTCAAGCTCTACAGCCCTCGCAGCCGCCAACATCTCCGCCGAAAACGCCTCGCCCCGGACCAGCATCCATCTAAACATACGCTACCGCCGCTGCCACTGGGAAGCCGAAGAAGCCAACCCCCAATGGGTCGCCTCGCCAAGTCGAAAGCAGTCGCTCCAAGGTGGAAAAAACCATCCGTCGGCCTGTGACAGGAAGCCAACGCAGGGGAGGAGAGGAACGGCCATGGAAGGATCCATGGCCGCCAGAAAACATCAACGAGAGTCGACTTTCAAAACCCTAGTTGCAGAGCTAGGTCTGTTGAAAGTATGAGTTGTTCAAATACAAAACTATATTATATAAGTATTTATTATAATATATATATATATATATATATATATATATAAAACTATATATATATATATATATATATATATATATATATAAAACTATATATATATATATATATATATATATATATATATATTAATATAAAACTATATATATTATAACTATTCTATATAATTGTATTTGAGCTTGTTCATAAAATGGTATATTTGAACACTTAAAATGAGACTATTTTTATTGAAAGCTTGTTGTTTATAAAATAATTTATAATAGATTAAGGCTTGAAGAGTATAGTATATTAAATATATAATATATAAATATATTAACATTATATAATATATTAATATATTAAGTATATTTAGCAAATGGTTGTGTATATGAAGGTCCTTTGTCTCACAAACAATGGGGTTTCATACACAAACTTGGTGTCTCGTTTGGCAGTGACCTTAAAAATAGATGATAATGATAATGATATCAATATATTAAGATTATAGTATATTAATATATATTAACTATAATTGAAATTGACAATATTTAGGTAACATGACGCAAAATACATGAACTTACCGAAACTTTAATAGACTATCAAGAGGGTCAAACGACAATGGTTTTATTCAAATGAAATATGAACATGACCGATATGACAAGCCAAACATAATGACACTAATTTCACGATAAGACATGTGCGAGGAGAACCATGATGAATGGATGCATATGGAGAATTAATGGAGGTTGTGGAATTGACAATTTTTAGCTAACATGACACAAAATACATGAACTTGCTGAAACTTTAATAGACTGTCAAGAGGGTCAAACAACCACGATTTTGTTCAAACAAAATATGAACGTGACTAATACGATGAGATGAACATAATGAAACCAACTTCACGACATGAAATTAAATTGCAATTTTCCATATTTGTCGGAGTGACACAACTAATTACATTAATGAGGGAATAACCCACTAAATCCATGAGGGGGTCTAGAATTTACTAAAATATAACATTGCAGATGGATTCAAAGACCCCTTACCATTTCCAGTGTTAGGATTTAGTAAATTCTACAAATTTATTGTCAAAATTGCAATTTTCTATTGTCGGAGTGACACAACTAACAATGACCAAATAAATGACCAATTCATATTCTTAATGTTATAATTGTTATGTGGTCATTTTTAGTTCAATTACTTGTTATCTAGTCATATATTTTATCACGTGACTCAATTGGCCATTCCTATGATCATTTTTAGTTGGCTCATTCAAGTTTGTTCATTATACCTTGAAAAAAATGTGGTGACCAAATTTTTTGGTCACTTGGTCGTTTATCTCTCATTTTCTATTAGCGTCAAAACTACTCCAATTGTTGCTCCACTCACATCACAATCAACCTGAAACACTTTTCTAATGTCTGGTAATGCTAACACTGGCTATGGTGTTACTCTCTTCTTTAACTCCTCAAATGACTTTGATGATGCATCAATCCATTGGAACACACCCTTCTTCATACATTCCATAAGAGGCACACATATTTGACTGAAATTACGAATTAATTTCTGGTAGAAGCCTGCCAATCCATGGAAACTCCTCACATATAATGTGCATCTAGGTGTTGGACATTCGAAAATATCCTTTAACTTTTCGGGATCCATCTTCAGTCCTTATTTTGAAATTACACACTGTGGTGACCAATTTTTTTGGTCGCTTGGTCATTTATCTCTCATTTTCTATTAGTGTCAAAACTACTCCAATTGTTGCTCCACTCACATCACAATCAAACTGAAACACTTTGCTAAATTCTGGTAATGCTAACACTGGCTATGTTGTTACTCTCTTCTTTAACTCCTCAAATGACTTTGATGTTGCATCAGTCCATTGGAACACACCCTTCTTCATACATTCGATAAGAGGCGCACATATTTGACTAAAATTATGAATTAATTTATGATAGAATCCTGCCAATCCATGGAAACTCCTCACATCAAATGTCAAACTAGGTGTTGGACATTCAAGAACAACCTTCACCTTTTCGGGATCCATCTTCAATCCTTCTTTTGAAATTACAAACCCCAGATACACCAAATATCGCTACATAAATGAACATTTCTTGATGTTTATAAGTAACTTCTCTTATTTCAAACACTGCAACACTGCTCTTACATGCTCAATATGCTCTACCTTACTTCTGATAAAGATCAGTATATCATCCAAATATACAACCACAAATTTACCCAAAAATGGATTTAAGACTTCGTTCATCAATCTCATGAACATGATGGGCACATTAGTTAGTCTGAATGGAATCACCAACCATTCAATAGTCCATCCTTCCTCTTAAATGCAATGTTCCATTCATAACCTTCTATGATTTGAATTTGATGATAACCACTTTTCAAATCGATCTTGGTAAAATACTCCGCACCACTCAAGCAATCCATAAGGTCATCCATTATTGGTAATGGAAATATGTATTTGATGATGATCTTGTTTATTGCACACGAATCAGTACACATTTGCCACTCTTTGCTTTCTTAAGCGTCAATACTACTGGTACTGCGCAAGGAATTAAGCTCTCACGAATTAACCCTTGGTCAGGAAATTCCTGCACTTGCCAATTCACTACTTCACTTTCTGCTGGAGTCATTCGGTGAGGCACCTTGTCACAGTAAGTTTGATCTTGGGATCAAATCAATTTGGTGCGATATGATACACAACGGAGGTAACCCGGTTGGTAATTCCTTTGCAACAATTTCCTTGAATTCTTCCAACATGTGTTGGATCTCTGCTGGTATAGAAACTTGTGTTTCAACCTTATGAACCTTTCGTGGCAATAATACCAAACAACATCCACTCTGTTTTTGCTCCTTTAGGAAATATTTGGCAGAACACAACATAATGTGACTGTTACAACTATGCACATCCTTGCTGCAACTATTGTTGTTAGACCCATCATCCTCATGTAGTGGGATCAACTTATAAAGCTGTCCATTCTGCACAAATTCATAAGAATTTTATCTTCCATCGTGGAAAACATTCCGGCCAAACATCCAAGGTCTTCCAAGCAAAATGTGGCACACATCCATCTCTACCACATCGCATAGCACTTGCTCTTTGAAATTCCCAATCTGAAAACTTAATAAACACTACTCGGTCATTGTCACTTGTTGGCCTCTCTTCAACCATGAAACTCTATAAGGGTTAGGATGTGGTTCACATTTCAAATTTAACTTCCTCTTTACTTCGGTGGAAACCAAGTTTTCAGTGCTGCCTCCATCAATGACCAAGTTGCAGCATTTTCCTTGGACTTTACATTTTGTCTTTGACACTCTTTTCCTCTGTTTAGGCTCCTCTATTAACTTCTTCTCCGGTATTAACAATACTCCCTAGAACATCATATTTTCACCTTATTCTTGCTAAAGTACAATGACATTGTCTCCCATTACCGATGCTTCATCAACCACTTTCATCTGCGTTTTAAGCATCACCTCTTTTACTAGAACCTGGTTTCTCTAGGCATTCTAATGCTTTGTGGCCTTTCACTCCACATCTATAACAAGTAATTACATACTTGCTCCTTCCTCTTCCAAAACCTCTACCTCGACCAACTCCATCTCCTCTAGTACTTGGAGCACTTGTAGTTTTGTCTTCCTTCTCATTTGCCTTAACAATACTTGATCTTCCTCTACCCCATGGACTCACCTTTTCCCTAAATTTCTGTTGGGTCTTTCTTTCAACCTTCTCTTCCACCTTCAAGGAAACTTGGTAAGCCTCATCCACAGTACGAAAATAGTGTGTACTCATATCATCCTAAATTGCATACTTCTATCCATTCATGTATCTAGCCATGCACCGATACTCAGGCACTTTAATGCCCGATCTGAGTGACATCCTGAAGAATCCTTCAGTATATTCAGGCACATAAAACTCCTGTTGCCCCATATTTTGAACTTGTCTACACAATTTTTTCTGATAGTCTACAGGAAAAAACTTCTCTTTAATTTTGCTCACCATTTTCTTCCAAGTCCTGATCTTTTCTAGCCTGCGATAAACTCTATCTTTTTGCAACATGTCCCACCAAAGGGCTGCATCCGTTCAATTTTGTGATGGAAAAACGAACTCTATTTAGGTCATGAACATCCTCATATTCAAAGTATCTCTCAAGCTCTCTTATCCAGACAATAAGAGTTTCATCTTTTAGACTTCCATCATAGCACGAAACCTCAACTTTCGCATTACCTCTGTTACTCAAATAAGATATCAGACTTACAGCTGGGTCTATATCTTCATTATGCTATTCAACCTGAATCTTAAATTTTGATTCAAAATCTATTTCAATGTCCCTATCTCTTATGTATTCTAACTCCTCTATTCTTCTCCATAACTCTTCTAATTATTCAATTCCTGCACCTCCATGTGCTTCCCCTCTCCTTCTTGGCGACATTCTCACAAGTCTACGGCTAGTTCGAATTCTAACTACCATCCACAACCTCAATATAGACATTGCTACACCACTTGTCTAAGTCAACACTTTGAATGCTAATACACCGCCAACTCAAGGTATTCTCCAACCCACTTTTAGGAACAATCACACAATCATTCCAAGAGAAACCTCACTCTAATACCACTTGACGTAAATACTAGATGCTGCAACAAACAGTCTGTTACAGAACCTAACTTTGCTCTTAGAATACACAGTAGAAAATCGCCATGCTATTACCAAACACAATGCAAAATAACACAGATATTTGATTGAAGGATACCACTGAAACGCACACAAGATTTTATTATTTCAAGAGAAATCACAGAGTTACCTTACAGCCAATTCTACCAGGAGTAACATTATTTGAGTAACAACATTCAACAAATGGTTTCCTATGCTGTTGTAACAGATTTGAAATCACGAGGCAGGTAGAGTCTCTTAGTTAATGTCCTGATACTCTGTTTCAGCATTTTTGTTCATGATGTTCATTGACCAGACCTACTTCTCCAATGCTCCTTCATGATCTATCCTTTTGTGTTGAACCCCCTTATCATCATTCCATCACTCTTTTAACTCTACGGTCTTCCCTTGAATCGATTTCGCTTCCTCTGCCAAGATCGAGCAGTTGCTACAACCATTCACCTTCCTAAACGGTTCTTCTCCCATTTATTTGTGGTTTGGTGTAACAATTTGTCTTCTAAGCATGGATACTCTTCCCAACACATGGAGGAGACAATTTAACATTCATAGTGACAGTGTGTAAATGTGGAACGCTTTTGTGGCAGCATTGAGGTATGAAGGAGTTACAACACTGAGTAACATCATGCTTATAAGGGAACTATGAGTAACAACATGGAATAAATAAACACAAGGATGCCAAATATATGAAGCAATGGACCAATAAAGAAACACGATCCTTATTTAGTCATTATATATTGTGCGAAATGGAAATATTTTTTTGGGTGATGTAGATTGCCTGAACCCAAGGATGCTCTTGCATCATTGGGTGAGGAAAATGTTTAGATATGGCCATCGAGCAAGATTGGCTTCGATACTTTGGGATCCTAGTGTTTGAACATGGACAAGGGGCTCTTAAGGGATGCCCTACTCAACAACTTGGTCGATATAGGATGGTAGTAAGCAAGCAGACTAAGTATGGGTAGGATCGGAAATGCCACTACACGTATATGCTCAAGTTCATAGGAGAAAATTGTGCAGCTAGACCAACCTACTACAACATGGTCTCAGTCTTTGCTCAATAGAAAATCATGGACTTGGAGAATTGGGTCCCATAGAAGCAAGAAGAAATGGACCCAGGTGACATTCAAGTCAACTTTTGGGAGATGGTTGAGGATGTTGGATCATCTAGAACCCGTGAAACGAAGCTCATGAAGACTCTTACTTTTTACTGGAAATTCAAAACCCTTATGAGCAAAGCTTTGATGAATTAGGTTGAAGTAGAAGGATACTCATCTCCATGACTAGGATACTCAAGCAAGGTTCAAAGGCATTGAAACCACCCTCATATTGGTTTCCAATGTTCAAATTGATCTGGGAGCTAAAATTAATATGCTTGCAAGGGATACCATTGGTATGTACGATCTTTAAAGAACAAGTCTCACCTAGGAAAACCAACACTACGAGGAGTGATAATTTTGGACAATTCTAAAAATTAGCTTTTTGTTTCCTGTCTAGTTACTTGACTATTAATCATATATGTTTTGTCCATAAGTATGATAGTTATTATAGGCTTCTAGTTGTTAAGATTGTGACTCCAGACTCTGTAGATTTTGCTCTGCCTTCTAGGGATATTAATACAATACTTATGATAATCACTCCATATGGAAAAAAGTGATAAAACTCTAGTTTTGTAGTTTGTCTAGTGACAAGCAACTAAACTAGACCATGTATATTTTTTGATATTTAAGTAATACAATGTTTATCTAGCTTACAAAACAAATATCAACAAAATTTTATTCACAATTTTGAAGTTACAAATTAATTAAAAGGTTGAATCATAAAGATCAAAAGAAGGTTAAATGTCACTAACATAATCATTTAAGAAAAAAACATAAAAATAAATTTCAAAATATACGGTACTAGCACAACCACTTAACTTGTGGGTACTAGCACAACCACTTAACTTGTGGCTGGTGAATATTGATATGCCACATGTTAAGTGCCATGAATAAGTACATCATGAAGTGATCATTATCCATATATCAACTAAGAGTTGTCCATGCATCAACTACCAGTTATTTCTTATACTTGTTTATTTTGAGTTTGGAATGATTGCCATATAATCAATTAGGAAATTACACTTGTCCCATCCTTGTGCAGAGGTGCTAGTTCACCCTAAATTCTAAAATAAAAACAACTATGACTGTAATTAATAATAGTTTGTATGAAGAAATTATTAAAAAATAGTTAAACGAAGGGCAAAACCCATCAACCATTTTCAATTTTTGTTTTGCATTAAAAATAATAGAATCATGAATTTACGTAATTATGACTGTTCAACCAATTCCTGTCAAAATTCTGGAGGGTGGATCATTTTCGCTTGGTAAGTGAAGTGTCTAGTTGCTTTCGATGTGTATATTCGCATCTGAGCGGTGAGAAACGAGCAAACCACATGGTTTTGCGTACACGTTTCAACCTCCCCAACGGAAAAGACATCCAATAAGTTAAGTAGTCAGATGAGATCGGCGCAACTGGCGTACATATCTCTCTACCAACAATTCAGACCTTCCCCTCTGAACCAACAACTGGAGTGTTTTACAGGTCTTCAAAAAATTGCTCAAGAATTCACATTCCAACGAACAAGGGGAGTGTTTTGCATGTCTTCCTTTTAAATTTAACCTAACAAATAATGCAGTCCGGATCAGAGTGTTTCCAAATAAGCAAAAAACGAAAACGATATTAATTCAGAGAGTCTTGTGTACATCAAGTGTGATCATTTCCCAATTAAGTTAATTTGCCTGCCATCAATATTCTTTACTTGGAAGGTTGTGGAGACAGAGACACAAGAAATATGAATGGTTTTGCTTTAATATTGTTACATTTGGTTTTGCTTTATGCATAGTTTTTCCTTCAGATATGAAGGTTTATTCTCATAATTCTCTATATATTGATATTAATTACTGAAAGAGCAGACAAGTATTCTATGAGAATGTATTTTGGTTTTGCTTTATGCATAGTTTTTCCTTCAGATATGAAGGTTTATTCTCATAATTCTCTATATATTGATATTAATTACTGAAAGAGCAGACAAGTATTCTATGAGAATGTATTCAACAGAAAAGCATTTCTTCTTCTTTTGCTGCCCAATCTAATCTGGTGATTTTATCAATATCAATATATTTGGTACACACCAGTAGATATATATATATCTTGAGATCAAGATGATCAAGCTCAATCCTAATGCATCTTCAAATATTAACAATATTGCAGTTGCAGCGGCTTCAGCTACCTTGTTTTTCTGGGTAGCATTATCAATATTTGAACGACATGAGATGAAAGAGAAAATAAGTTACATTCACTTCTATTTCCATGACAGGGTGTCGGGACAAAATGTCACGGCCGTGCAGGTGGCCTCGGCTCCCACTACCGGTTCTTCCCTTACTCAATTCGGCATGGTAAGGGTTATGGACGACTGGTTGACGGAAGGGCCGGAGGCAACCTCCAAAATGGTGGGAAGAGCGCAGGGTATCTACGTTTCGTCCTGTCAACAGAATGTCCATCTCCTCATGGCGTTGACGTTTGTGTTTGAGAGTGGAAAGTACAACGGCAGCACCATCGCCATAATGGGGAAGAATGCTGTTTTCGATAAAGTGAGAGAAATGCCGATCGTGGGTGGCAGTGGATCATTTCGGTTGGCTCGTGGCTACGCACTCGCCCGCACTCATTCCTTCAATCTAAAGACCGGCAATGCAATTGTTGAGTATACCCTCACTGTTGTCCATCGCTAAGCATCCATTCCTTGTGCGTTGTCATATATATTTTCTTGTATATGTTAGTTTACTGGACATTTATAGGGGGAGATAGGTTTTCTCTGTAGCCATGGCAGGAGCATATGTCCCTGGTGATTGCGTGGCGTGAAGTTGTATGCGATTCTGTGTGAAGTCCTCTTTTACTGTTAGTTCTCTGCAAATAAATGGTGATTGGGTGTGTTATTAAGGCACATCTTGGGTACGGTATTGTGATAAGGTGTACAGTTAAGGTATTTCTTGAATAAGGTTATTGGTTTGAAATTTTATGAGTTTTCCAAAGAATATAGTCAATATATAGGGATTCAACAAGAGCATCATGTTACTTATAAAAATTGAACTTGGGTGGGAAAAGTAACAATTATTCCTCCCAATCACCCAAACTACATTCAATGAACAAGATAACATTACATTTCTATGAACCAACAAACCAAATCAATTAATCGATTTAACTTTTTTTTAACTTTTTAAAGTTAAGTTTTTCATATGTTTACTCTCCCAGATTCTTTCCCAACAAGCTGGAGTTGCGGCTATCTATATAACTGTGTTTTTATTGGCTATACCTACTCACGCAAATCGCTACGCCTCAAGAGATTATTTTATAGATTCTTATTCATTTGCTTTTAGTGAGCCATAGTCATTCTGTGTTCCATTTCGAATATTGAGAGATTGACTGCACTTGGTTAGTTTCGATGTGGGGGCCATTTCACGATTCTCAATCTGTGCAATTATAAATATAAAAAAAGTGTGCAAATTAATTACAATTTACATTGTTGAAGAAAAAAGAATTCTTCGGCCATCAATGACAACAAGAACTATGAGGTGATAGTGTCCAATATCCAATAATTTGGAATTAGTGAGCTACTGTTTAAACACTACAAGTGTATTACTTCATAAAATGATCTTAAATACATAGAATGAGATTTATTTAGAAGGATTTGGTTAAAAAAATTGTTTGGATGTAATGTCTAGATATTTGATTATGTTAATTTAAGGCTCACAAACAACAACATATCCCAATAATTTCAACTAATTAGAATAGCTTAGCATCTACAACACTTAGATTTTGTTGACATGATATTCAAAAACATTTCTTGCCAATGGCTTTGCTAAAATTATCTGTCAATTAATCTTTAGATTCACAAATTTTCAAATAAATTTCAGCATTGTTTACAAGTTCTCTAATGAAATAGTATCTAGTATTTATATGCTTGATTTTCTGCTGAAAAGCATGGCTCTTCGACAAAGCTATGGCTAAATTGTTGTCACAATATACTAGAGTTGGATTTTCTTGTTCCTACTTAAGATCACACATTCTTCTTTGTATCCATACTGCTTGATAAGTTGTTGTTGTTGTTTCATGTACTCAACTTCAGTTGATGGCATTGTCACAATGGACTACTTGTTGGATGGCCTTGAAATTACACATGAACCAAGATGGAAGTCATAACATGAAGTGATGTTCCTGTTGGGCATAGCCCAAGTAAAGGAAGTTTTGAACGCAAAGTACAGTTAGACGAGGCCTGACATTGACTATTTTTGGGAGATAAGCGACTCCGCAAATCCCGGGCAGAGGGTATGGAGCGAAGTACAGTGGAAAAGAAAGGACATGTTCCCTAAGTTAGTAAAGACGAAGTACTAAGGACAACCAGAAGTGGTTGAAGCAGTTAAAGGCCGAGCTACGACCTGACTACTACAGGAGCATAAAGTAAAGAAGCAGAATGGTGTAAAGGACACGCCATTGCAGAAGGCAGAATTACGCTATCAGAGAAAGCGTCAAAGTCAGAAGAAGCGGCCCTGAAGGGACAACAAAGTTAAATATTAGCATGGTCTACAAGAGAATCACGTGGGTTTTTCGGGTTTTGGGTACTATGGGGGTTGGCCCATAGTTATTGTAATATGTGACCTACGTGCACATTTATACATGGATATTTTTGTATAAGGGAGGGTTCCTCTATGCTGCTATTATGATATATTTGGTTAGTTAGAACCAAGAGAGAACAGACTCTACGGTTGAGTGCATAGAGATCTGATTGTAGAGAAGAGTCTACAGCTGAGTGCGTAGACTGAAACTATTACCCTTCCAAGTAATATAAGAACAATTCATGTGGATGTAGCTCCCACCTGGGGGTGAACCACATAAATATATGTGTTATGTGTATGATTTTATGGCATGTTTTGTATACAAGCTATGCTGTGTTTATGTATTTGCTTTCATATGTATGCGAATGGTAATCATATGTTAATTAAATAGAATAGAAGTGAATGAATGATGCGAAGTAACGCTGAGTATAATGAATGTGTAGTTATAAGAGTAAATAGAACAGTTATTCAGTGTAGTTCTATAGGTTGATGATAACTGCGAAGTGGGAAGTCATTTGTTTAGATTGTCTTGTTAGTATATGATAAGTAAGGAACGTGTTGCGAGGTTGATAACCACATTGGAAAATCACCACGGTTGTAGAAACCTGATTATGTAACCCCCCATATTCGCTTCGGGTGATACTTTGGCCTGGTAACAGGTCGATGCCGAAAGGGCCAGTGAAAGCTTTTTTTTTGTTGCTGCAAAGAACTTCGTCGAACCCGGGTCAGCCCGAGCACTAGGTGTAACCAACGAATGGTTCCATTGTTGAATTTGGATTGTTATATCGGTGATATGCTATGTTGATGTGGAATCCAGAGAAGAATGAAATACAAAACTAGGTGATTCAAACAGAACGTGAGTTTGCGAAGAAAGAAAATAAACATCCTCAACTTACTATAGAACAATGGCTACATAGACATATATTTACTGAGGTGCATGAAGTTTTATTCGCGTCCTTTGCTAACGAGTTATTTGAGGGGATATCCAAGGTAGCTGAAAGAAAAAACGTTTCCAGGGTGAAGAACCTATAGTTTGGAATCCAGAATTGATTCAAAGGATTAAAGTAATTAACAACCAGATTTCAAGAGCAGTAGAATTTTGGCTGGATAGCTTGTTGGAAGGCCATATTACAGGTTTTGTTGTGGACACTTTGAAGTCTTACAGTGCAACCGAAAGATACTTTTTCAAGGGATTTAGAGGTAAGTACTTGAAAAACCCAATTTTATGCATTAAAATGCTATTAGCTGAAAAGGGCCTCTAAAGAATGCAATCATATTCCTAGGGTTTGAGTCTGTAATGTTAAAAAGCATAGATAGTGACATAGATGAAGACATTGGAATTTTGTGTAGTTGAAAAAGATATAAAAAAGCACTAGAAAGAGGTCTCAAGAAGTTGAACCTCACACATTCCTAGAAACTGAGTTAGGAAGTGATAGAAATTCATCTTAAGACGAGTGTGATAGTGAGACCGAACCTAGACATATTGGCTATCAGCCTATTACTTTGTAGAAGCCTATACCTGTTGAAAGAGATAATACTAGTTCACAAAACACTAGTAGCATCAATACTATAGGAACGAGCACAAAGAATCAGCCGAGTGGTGGTATACCTCCACCATTTCACTCCGCAGGAAGTACTATAGTATTTCAGAACCCTACACCTCCTAGAAGAAGAATGGCATACGATATAAAGCTACCAATTTTTTCAAGGAACTGGCCTAGAAGATCCAGATAAACATTGGTTTCTCTGTGATGCAGTCTGGAATGTTAAACAAGTACAAGAAGATTCTATAAAGCAAGCTCAACTAGTCAGCACATTCAGAGACAAAGCTTTAACATGGTTCATGAATATTCTATTGGACATAATATAACACTAACTGATATCAGAACTGCACTAATTAGAGAATTTAAGAAGCCTAAATCAGAATCCCAATGCATTACAGAGTCGAAAGAGATAAAATATAAACCTAATGATACTTTGTGGGAATTTGATGAGAAATTCAAATCCTTGTTGGATCAAGTTAGCTTTGACATAGCACTGCAACAACACCAAGAATGTTTTGTTGTTGTGTTGTTTCCCCACATTAGATTACCATTGATGCAATAGAAGGTTGCTTCTCAAATAGAAGCATTGGAAATTGCGATGAAGCTAGAAGCTTCGCTCATATGAGAAACTAACACACGAATGGTACAGATAAAGACACGGCTAGCAAACCAGACATTACAGTTATAGGATATACAAAAAGGAAAAGAAGTAAGAAAAGAGGTTTGGTGTACTAAATGTAAAGGAGAAGGAAATTCCAAGGAACATTGTCCTGTATTCAGATAAATATTACCTCGCTAGTGGGGCACCGAACCCATTAAATCAACCTCAAGGACCATGGTGCGAGATTTTTTGATGTAGAGGACATCGACCAAAGGAATGTTACCTACTTTAGAAGTATGTACATATACCAAAGAACCTATACTGCACATTTTGTAAGTCAATTGGCCATGATGACACCAACTGTAGAGCATATGACCTTATGATAGAAAGAAAGCATGATGTATACAGAATCTAAGGAGAAACACAGAACAATAATGAGAATGCACAGTATGATCAAGGTACATATAGAGGGCATGGTGGATTTAGATGAAAAGGACGTAATATTGGCCAAGAATAGGGAAGAGGTCAGATCGTCTGTTATAACTGCACGCAATCTGGACATTTGGAAAGAGATTGTCAGAACCCATGCACTGCTTGTAAGTATTGTAAATATTATGACTATATCATTGAAGCATGTCCCATTTTGCTAGGAAAAATGCAAGAAAAAAGACCTGAAGGACCCATAATATTCAGATGATCGCAGCTGAGAAAAGAAATGAAGATCGCAACATCCATGTTGTGACGCGGAGTGGATATTTGAACAGATATGATAGAAAAAAAAGCTTCAACTTCTGATAAACATATAAATGGACCAAATCCTACTGATGGGGATTGGGTGAGAAAAGCAGTTGGAAAGATACCTGTATTCGACCTTGATAGAAGAAAAGAAGTATTCATGGAAGCAAGAAAAGAATTTCAGGACTCAGGAGATTTGACCACAAGGATCCCTTTGCAAAGTGAGAAAACACATCTACTAGGTATGCCATCCTTGTATGATGGGTCGTGAGCTTCGCCAGAGAAAACAAGTCCTGTAACACAGTTTCTACAGAGCTGCATAAAACTGCTAAGGCATTAGAATGCATTAGGAGAATTATAGAATGTGCTGGATATTACAAACAACGTAGTACAGTGAACAATGCACATAGAGAAATCCAACACATTAAGAAACATAAAAGGACAGGAAGAGAAATGAGGTTAAGGATGCAGATTGGATATTTTGAAATGAACCAAGTCATTCTTGATCTAGGCTTAGAGGTTAATGTGCTAACAAAACAAACCTGGGAGCAGATGGGGAAACCAAATTTATCTTGGTCTCCTATACAATTGAGATTAGTTAACCAGCAACATAAGGTTATACCTTTTCGGATATTATCAAGTGTTCCTGTTAACATTGATGGAGTGCGAAGTAAAGCATATTTTTAGGTTATTGAGATCATAGATGACAATAATCCTTATACCGAATTATTAGGGATTGACTAGGCAATTGATAACCTCGCGATTATCAACTTGAATAAAAAACAAATGATATTCGAAGGACATGATATAAGGGTTATTGCACCACTAGATCCTTCACAAGGAACAATGTATGTTGAGCCAATAAGAGAAGAATGTAGAGCTCAAGAACTTGATAACATTTACATGATGATAAGTAATCAAACATATTACATTAATCCTATAGAAGATGGAACATTGAGCCGGAGATGCGACAGCTCTTGTGTTTTAGAGTCAGACGCAGGACTGGAAAACTGGCATAGTAGAATGTATGAAGTATCATTTAGACGATGTGTGAAGATAACAAAGTCACTCCGCTGGATTGGAACAGAAGTAAAGTCACTCCGTTGGATTGGAACAGAGGTAAGTCCAATTCCTACTTATGATGGTTTGAGTAATATCCATGCATTCTTTCATGAATATCTAGCAGCAGTTTCAGATGAACATAAGCTATTAGCTCTAGACATAGCATTGCGAGCTACACCTATTAGGTGGTGGGCTGCGCACAAATACAAATTGAGCACATGGAAAGAATTTTAGCGCTTAATGGAAGTTAGATTTGCTGAACAAACTAGGAATGTACAAACAAAATACAATGGATAGACTGATCCTAGAGATCATATAGAATCTTGCTTGAAATCATGGAGGCATATACCAAAGACAGAATGGGTCCATATGTTTGTGCACACATGGGATCCAGTAGAAAACAAATGGTATATAGACAAAGAAATTTGACATGGTACTACAGACTGGCACATGATGATAAAGAACTTTCAACTAACTTTCCGTTTTGAGGATGAATCTCCAAGCATTAATGAGACTTTGCAAATCATTAAAAATAAAATATTTGATGATGTCTTGTTTCCTGTGTATAATCAACCAGATTGGGCAATACAATTGGAGCATGCCCTTGAGTGATATAATTTTTCACTAGATGAAAATGAAAATGAAGATCCTCGCGAAGTAAATATACCCAAATCTTAAGGAAAACGCGGTGTGCAAGGACCTGATCTAGAAATTCTAGATATGAGTAACTCCATTAAGACTAAAAATATTAATATTGCCACGGATGATGAACCAAAGTTCGCCTCTATTGGAGATTACTGGGATGAAGAAACAGTAGGACATATCACAATCCTATAACACGAATATCAGGACTTGTTCCCTACCAATTTTTTCTGAAATGAAAGGCATTTTAGGTGACTTGGGAGTTATGAAAATACCTCTCAAGCATGATGCAAACCCTATCAAGAAAATAACTTATAGACTGCACCCCAGATATAAAGAAAGAGTGAAAGAAGAAATTGATAAAATGATCGAGGAAGGGATCATTGAACCAATATAAGAGTCAGAATTTATAAGTCCCCTAGTGATTCAAGACAAGAAAGCTAAAGGCGAAATTAGAAGTTGTGTGGATCTCAAAAAATTGAATGATGCATATGTACATGACCTGTTTCCTACGCCATTTACAGATGAAGTACTAGATAATGTAGGTGGACAAGAAGAATACTCTTTTACTGATGGATTTTCAGGCTACCATCAAATCAGAATTGTTGTGGAAGACAAGAACAAGACTACATTTGCTACTAAATAGGGATCATTTAAGTACATTGTTATGCCTTTTGGATTGAAGAACGCACCTCCTATCTTTTCAAGAGTGGTTGTAGCTACATTTAAGGATTATATTCATAAATTCTTAGAAGTTTACTTTGATGGGTAGACAATATTCGGTCTTCTGAAGAACCATCATGTGAACTTAAGAATGATGTTAGCAAAGTGCAGACAGTATCAAATTTCCTTGAACTTGAAGAAGTGCATCTTTTGTGTTCCTTATGGTATTTTATTAGGACACATAGTATGTAAACAAGGATTGATGGTTGATCCAATGAAGATAGAAATCATAGTAAACCTCCCAACGCCTAATTCAGTCAAGAAACTACGCACTACATTGGGACACACAAGATATTATAGAAAATTCATTAAAGGATATGTGCAGATAACTGCGCCCATGGAGAAACTATTGAAAAAAGAAGCGAACAATTGGACTGAATATTGCCAAAAAGGATTGGACACACTGAAAGAAAAGATGGTTATAGCGCCTATTCTAGTATTTCCTGACTGGAACAACCCATTTCACGTACATGTAGATGCTTCATCTATAGCACTTGGCATTGTACTAGCACAACCAGGTGATGGAGGCATCGACCATCAAATTTCATTTTCTAGTAGAAAGCTATCTTCAATAGAAAATAATTACACCACAACAGAGAGGGAAGGCTTAGCTATGGTGTACGCATTGTAGGAATTTAGACACTATTTGCTAGGTTCGCACTAAATTACATGTTCACTGACCATTCATGTTTGAAGTACTTGGTCAATAAGCCAGTGCTAGGGGGAAGAATATGCAGATGGCTATTAATTTTTCAGAAATATGATTTCGAGATCATATTGAATCCAGGAAGATTGAACGCAGGACCTGACCATATTTCGAGAATCGAGTCAGGAGAAGAACCTAATAATTTGGAGGATAATCTACCAGATGTGCAGTTGTTTTCTATTCACAAAGTAGATGACCACTTCAGAGACATTGTAGAATTTCTAACTATAGGGTTAGCACCTGCAGAACTCATTGTGCAGTAGAATAAATAGTTAGTGGTAAGATCAGTTGATTTTACCCTGATTGCAAGACAGTTATACAAATTGGGACCAGATGAAATATTGTGTAGATGCGTACTAGAACATGATAGAACTATCATACTTGTTGAAGCACATTCAGGAGTATCTGGAGGACACTATGCAGGGAAAGCTATTGCACATAATATTTTGAGTGTAGGACTATAGTGGCCTACTATACATAAAGATTCAAAGGAATATTGTCGGAATTGCAATGTATGCCAAAGAATAGGAAAGCCATCTCGTAGAGATGAGATTCCATTGATGCCACAGTTGACTTTGAAATCCTTTTATAAATGGGCTATTGACTTTGTAGGACCTATTAACCCACCAGGGAAGAGAACTAGCTCGAGATACATTATTACAACTGCATATTATATAAGAAGAAAAACTAGTGAAGGATTGCACCATAGTTACAACAGCGTGGTTCATTTTTTAGAAATCTTGACAAGGTTTGGATGTGCAAAGATTCTAATGAGTGATCAGGGAGCCCATTTCCTTAACAAAACTATTGAATCCCTGAGAGAAGAGTTTCAGATATACCACCAGAAGAGTACACCATATCATCCACAAGCTAATGGCATTGTAGAAGCATTTAATAAAGTGTTGGAGAATGCATTAACAAATTTATGCAATACAAATATGGATGATTGGGACCTCAGGATACTAGAAATATTGTCAGCATATAGGACAACTTGTAAAAAGTTGACAGGCCATACACCTTTTAGGTTAGCATATGGATAGGAAACTGTCATGCCCATGGAATATATAGTACCAAGATTGAGAATTGCAGCATTTACAAATATGGTTGATGATGAAACAATGGATGAAAGACTATTACAATTAATTAGATTGGGGGAAGACTGCTTCATTGCAGGATTTCACTAACAAGTGCAAAAAGATAAAGAAAAGGTATGGAATTATAGACACATCAAGCACAAGTTCTTCCAGGTAAGATAACTTGTCCTTCTTTATGATAGAAATTTATGAAATTTCCTGGAAAATTCAAAATGCATTGGTTAGGACCATACATTGTCAAACATGTTACTAATGGGTGCGTAGTATAGTTAGCCACATTACTTGAAAAAAACTTACAAGGACTTGTCAATGGGAGTAGATTAAATCCTTACAAGGATGGCCCTACTCCTACAAGTAGAAGTTAAAACAATGTAATAAATTTTAAGTGTCAAGTGCAGTTGAAATTGGACACTAAAACGAAGAATACAGTCTGCACACAACAGTTTTGTCATGTCCACAAGATTTGAAGATGTGCTGCAAAGCACACATAGCAAGTCAAGTTGCGAAGTGAAATCAAAATAAGGGGGTGGTGTTGCGAAGTTCCATAAAAAAGAAGGAAATGTGAAGTGAGCCTCGCCACTCACCTAACTGTCAGTGAAGCTAGAGAAAACTAGTCGTTACAGTTTTGGTCGGAAACTAGCTGTTATACAACTTTTGGGAAACCGTATTTTTCCTCTTTAAGGCATATTTGTCTATTGAAGACACATTTAATGAAACAAAAGGACCAAGATCTAAGCAATATTTGGACACTGAACTAGCATTTAATGATAATTTATCCTTTTTTGGGCCTGTCTTAGTTGAAGCTATGGCTATAAATAGCAAGGAGTGCATAGTTACCGGTTTTAGCATGACTTTTGATTTTTACCGCGAGTAATTTCTGAGTTTTTACCAGTTAATAACAGAGAATTCCGACAGTTTATGTCTGAGCAAGAAATCCTACAAGAGATATTAAGGAAGTTCCAGCAATCTGGTTTAGAAGCAATTATGAAGACTCCTGTAAAGAAAAAAACTCTAGAGAAAGGTGGGACCTCTAGAGCCTCACCGCGGCATGCACCAGAAAAGAAACAAAAGGATAAGCAAAAAGTCACAGAATAAGAGAAATCGTAGCTTGCAGAAATTTCGAAAGAGTATCTGCCAGAGTGACCTCCCGACAGGCCGATTCTGCTGGTACCCGAGTACGTCCCTCCGTGAAGAGATGATGCCCCAATGGTAATACTGAAGAAGAATCCACAATATGATATCCCGTTACCACCGATGTCAAGCGATGTTAGGGAAAATTACAATTTTCTAGGCAAGGTTCCCGATTGTAAGTTCTCATATCAGGATTTGTTGCTTGCAACTAAGTATCCACAGTTTCAACCGAACCAATACATGTGTTGAAATTATGATGAATCCACTAAGAAAACAACTATTCAGGCGTAGGAGTGGATTGCGCCATTGCAATTCTCAGGATTGTTGAACCTATTGAGAATTCCACATTTTGACCAAAGTCCAGAGCTTACAACAGTTTTGTGCACATTGCTTTCATGCACGCACCAAGGATACTTGTGGTTAGACCACAAGATTTCTATCAATATTGATTTAATCTACAGAATTACCCACTTGAGAAAATGAGGCACTGACCCTGCAACATAATTAATAGGAAAAAATAAAGACAAAGAACTCGCAAGAAGGATGAAGAGCGAATTCGGCTTCGTGAAAGGTAACCGCGGCTATCAAGTGAATCAGATTAAAGATGTAGCCACACGGTTCACAATGCAACTGCTCGCAGGAAAAGTACTAAGGAAATGCAGACCGACAGAAGTGTTAGCCACTGCGATCTCCTTAGCTTCTAAGGATAAGGATGGACTAGAATTCAACTTGGCAAGTTACTTATTGAACGAGTTTTTAGATGATGTAGTGGATGTGCAAGACAATGGCTATTAGTTTCACTAAAACTGGCTGATAGTCTTGATTGCATTTGTGGGATGGAAAGAGCCAAAGTCCCAAGAGAGTGTATCACTGTTCACTCGAGACTGTCGTGGACCCAGATATGCGAACATGTGGAGTAATTCAAGGCTAGAAAGACAAACAGTGAACAATGTGCAGTTGCACACATTTTATGAGAAACTATGAGAAGTGATCAAATGCACTTCGCGTATTCCTAAGAGAATAAAAATAGCATACATCTGAAAGATTAGATTCAAAGCGGGCCTCCAAGAGAACCAACAAACCTGGAATGGTATGAGGTTCAATATCATTTGGATGCATAGAAGATTGACCTCATCATTGAAGATTGGCTGCCCAAATGGAAAAATTGATGCACTAGAGACATTGATCACGACATCTGAGGAAAGTGCAAATGAAAGCGACAACCAATAGAAAGGAGAAGAGCAAGATCAAGAAAAACAACAGACTAGAGACTTTCCAGAAGGATAAAAGAGGAAGAACCCCAACACAAATGTGCCAAAGGGGCCGAAAATAAAGAAGAAAGAAGCGAGTAAGACTCCGCTTGATGCTAAGTTGCATGATGATGACTACGACTGCATTGCAACCAGATTACATGAACAAATTGAAGAGATGCTTGCAATAAAAGACAGTAAGAAAGAGCAACTTCAAGCAAACATGGTAGAGAGCATCGCAGAACTGAAAAGTGTGGTAGCAAGAGTAGAGCAAGTACAAAGAGATCTAATGAGGAAATCAAACTTTGAAGATAGATCAAAGGAGTCAAGTCGAAGAAAAAGAAAATCACCTGCACTTATGATGCAACCTCGGTTCGTGAACATAGAGCCGACGAATGTCATATTCCCATGTTATGAAATCACTGAAGGTGCGAAGAAGCTTGTGCACTTGGATATTAATGTGGGAATGTTACGCATTGAAGGAGTACATGATCTACATCTGCAAGTTGTATAAGAAATTAAGGATAGAGATATGATCTCATACAACCAGCACCTGAAGCTAGAATAAATTTATATAGAGATTTGGAATGAATGTAGAGTGAAGACCAATGAGAATGCAGAGTGAAGACCAATGAGCTAGCAAATGCTCATAAGAAGCAGAAGAAGTTAAATAAGGTCATATCTGAAGTCTGTGCGAAGAACCCAGATTGCGAAGAAGAGCTTGAAGTGGAAGCAACCATTGTTAAGATTGGTGCTACAGTAGAAAATCTCAAAGCAAATATGGAAGATATGGAGATTGGTTACAAAGAAAAGATTGCAGACTTAGATTCTAAGCAAAAACCTAGCACTCCGCCAGAAGCAAAGGAAGCAAGAACTGAAGACTTCAATAGAGAACATCTCTACAAAATTTGCGAGGCATCAAGATTTGCTAGAGGAAGTGACTAACTCATGGGCCATGCTGCAAGAAGACCCAGACTTACAGAATATTCAAGATGAAGTCCAAAAGAAGTAGAAGGACCTTGACACGATGAACACCGCAATGAAGGATTTTTAGCCAAGACAAAGGATACAGAAGTTTGCAGAGACGAAGGATCTTTAGAAAGAATTGAAGGCATTAAGGGAAAAAGAATCAGAAACTTTAGCAAAATTAGAACCTATGCAAGAAGAGGCATTGGAACTCTCTGAAGAGATCAATATGAAGCTACACTAGATTCGCACGATGGAGAGCATGGTGACGGACCAAATGAAAGAACCAATATTTGCGATCCTACTCGAGACAGTGAAAGAATATGAGCAGGAGACTAAGGTGATTGTTGTGAAGCTGAGCGCAACATATCAAGAGTTCGCAGTGAAGATGAGCACCCCAAGTGCTACGAAATGAAAGAATCCCAATGTAAGTGGCTTGGGGACAAGCCACAAGTAAGTGTTAGGATCCTATTGGGCGCAACCCAAGTAAAGGAATTTTTGAATGAAAACTACAGTTAAGCGAGGCTTGACATTGACTATTTTTGGGAGATAAGAGACTCTGTAAATCCAGGGAAGAGGGTATGGATTGAAGTATAGTCGAAAAGAAAAGGACTTGTTCCCTTAGTAAAGAATAAGTACTAAGAAAAACTAGAAGTGGTTGAAGCAGTTTAAGGTCGAGCGATGACCTGAATGTTACATAAGAAGAAGGTAAAGAAGTGGAATGGTGTAAAAGACACACCACTGCTGAAGTCAGAACTGCGCTATCAGAGAAATTATCAGATTCAGAGGAAGTGGCACCGAAGGGACAACAAAGTTAAATCTTAGCATGGTCTACATGAGAACCACACGAGGTTTTTGGGTTTTGGGTACTATGGGGGTTGTGTTGGAATATTCACACCATCATTTTTATATTTTGCATGCTTGCATCCATTTGCATGCCACTGCATGCATGTAGTCATCATCATGGTTGTCTCCCCAACACCTAGAGCTTGCTTCTAGCTCTACAGAGCCTGTCTTTATCCCTCAATTGGCCTCCTACCTACCTAATGCACCCTCCTTGATTTATCTGATTAGCAAGTGCGCCTTTATCGCCTACCATTGTCAGTTAGAGTGCTCTTACTCACTTATCTTTAGTTATCACTCAGTTAGGGCACCTTATCTCACCTACTAGAGTTATCATTCAGTTAGTGCATTGATTGAGTAGTTCTTCCACTGATTTCTCATACTAACTACTTGTAGCTCCTAGTTAGCTAGTTCCGGAGTTCTACTTGACTATTTGACAGCCTCATGCGCCCTCCTTGGAGTCTCCATTCCCTGATTTATGCCTAGATGGTTCTGTTAGACTTAGTTAGACACACTTGACTGACTATTACCATTTATGACTGATACTATTGATTAGATGATGTATCCATTGTTATCCAAGATAGACTTTGAGTTATACAGCCTCATGCACTCCACTTAGATTCTCCATTCCTTGATTTATGGATAGTTAGTTATGTTAGACTCAGTTGGACACACTTGACTGACTCTTACCACTCATGACTGATACTGATGACTAGTTGATGTGTCCGTAGTTATTCATGCTAGACTTTGAGCTCAAAATTCGAATGCCCTACTTGGATAATTCAAATGCTATATGATGCCTCATCATTGATTATTTTAACACATTCTCTACATTCATTATTCATTTTATGATATTGACATTGTCCATGATTCTGTGTTTATGAGTGATTATTGAATGCATGCTTCTTCTTCTTTGCAAATAATCTTGAGAGTTAGATTGTGATTTTGTTATAGTTGCTATATCCCTGCAGATTATCACATGGTATCAGAGCAGTAAGCAGCTATTCGAATTGCAGCAGTTGCAGCAACAACAGTTATAGCATTTCTTTGAGCAACTATCTTTTCATTTTTGCACCAAAAGCCTCTGAGTTTCCACAGCAAATCCTGGTGCTATTACTTGAATTCATTGGAGAAATCCAGTGAGGTATAGCTAGGTGTGAAGGACTTAGTCTATGTGCGAAGTGTCCTTAAGGTAGTGTTCAGTCGAAGTGTAGATTTCTCCATCAGCAAAAATTCTCTTGTTTTGCAGGTTTATTCACCCATTCGGAATATTATTCAACTATTTGACTTTCTCTGTTTCAGATGGATCTAAAGCTTACATCTTCCAACTATGTTGAGTGGAAATCCAAGATGGCTCTCTTCATGAGATCCAAGAGCTTCACCGAATACTCAACGAAACGATGGTAGAACCTCTCAGTGCAGTTGAAAAGTCCAAGTACTTGGACAAACTTGATGAAGCAGTTGGTCTCCTCCTTCTCTCAATTTCTGATGATCTTCACTTCCATGTCATCGATCTTACATCTCCTAAAGAGGTTTGGGACAAGCTCGAATCCCTTTTTGGAAAAAAAGATGATATGCAAGGACACAAATTGGAGAAGGAGCTCATATGTTTGAGTCTAGACAATTTCAAATCTATCAATGCCTTCCTCAACAAGTTCAAAAGCTTGATATCACAGTTGAAAATATATGAGATAGTGAAAGAAGACAAGCAGCTTATACTTTCCATTCTCTCGAAGTTGGGGGAAAACTTCTCAGTTTTTGTCTCTACTTTTCAATCAGCTAGGTTGTCCATTCCAAAATGGAAGTTTCCCTCACTTGATGATTTCATCCAATCTCTTACTCAAGAAGAAGAGAAGTTGATTTCTATCGGAATGATCAAACCCAAATTGGATTCATCTCTTACAGATGTAGAGAGAGAAAATGGTAAAGGAAAGCAAAAGATTTCTGACAAGAGATCAAATGGTACAAAGCATACATATACTCCATATCATTCAGATGGGGCTTCGAACTCTAAGAAGACCAAGCATTCTCAGAAGAAAAGACCCAAGTGCACCTATTGTCTTAAAGGTATCCATCCCGAGTGTGATTGTATGAAGAAAACTATAGATATGATGGCTCAGTTACTTAAGAAGAACAATCTTCCTATGCCTACATGTACAAGGAATAAAGATCATGATACTGAGCTTTCAAGATATGAAGAAAAGGAAAGATGTGATGCCCTCATGGCAAGTGAATCAATAGATTCTACTTTCATCATAGATTCAGGAGCATCAAGACACATGTATTCCTCCAAAGATCTCTTCTCCAGTTTCAAAAGTTTAGTTGGCCCTTCCATCAGATTGAGAAATGATTCCAAAGTCTCCTCTCAAGGGAGTGGAAGAATCGATCTTGACTCAAGTTAATTTTCTAATGTGCTTTATGTTCTTTATCTTGTAGCAAATTTACTTTCAGTGTACCAAATGACCCATGTTGGAGATCCCAAAAGAGTGATCTTTTCTCCAAATGAATTCGAAATACAAGACATGGTTTCAGGGGAAATCATCTCAAAAGGTGTTGCAAATCATGAGACAAAACTCTATGAGTTTTCCTACTTCACACCTCTCTCAAAGGAGTCTTCTCTTCGCTCTCATATTCATGAAGAGAGTAGACTGTCTCATCTCAATCACAAGCTAGCTAAAGATGTGGTTGAAGTTCTTCCCAATAGCAAGATTGCTCATGGAACTTGCAAAGATTGTTCTAAGAAGATTGAGACAAAGAGGAACCTTGAAGAAGTGTGAATGCTAGATCGAGATCCACAAGAACCTGAAGATCTAGCACCTATTAGTTCAACATCCACTATTACATCCAATGGGGATCTTGTTGAAGATCCATAATTCGATTCCAGTTCTTTTGATAAAGATCTTACCTGTGATGGCTCGAAGGAGATATCAGAGATCTACATGCAGCGTTAGAAGCAGGTTCATGATGCTCCCACTTCATCAGATTCAGAGTTTAAAAGTGATGATGAGGTAGGCTCATTTCCTTCCTCACATGAGCTTTCAGATTTGAAGTTTGAGAGTGATGAAGAGTTTCAAGATAAAGAATTCTCATTACATGATAGTTCAAATTTGGAGTATGAGGCATTGGCTTCACATGTTTCTCCTCATGATATTTCAGATTCAGAGTTTGTATGTGATGATGAGCCAATTCTACTTGCTTCTCCTCATGAGAGTTCAGATTTAGATCCTGGATGTGATGAGCTAGTTCTGGATACATCTCCACATGATATTTTAGATTCATAGTTTGGGAGTATTGACAAGATCCAAAAGAGAAAACCATCATCACATGGTAGATCAGATTCAGAGTATGACAATGAATATGATGAAGAGAAAATGCTAGATCCATATCCACAAGAACCTGAAGATCTAACAAATGTTAATGAGGACATGGGATATTCAGTCCCTTATGATCTCTCAACTGATTTTCCTCCTCTTCAGAGATGGGTAGCCACTATTCTCATTGGTGATCTAGTTGATCGATGGAGAATCACATCATATTTTCAGGATGGAAGGTTTCAGCCTTCTCACATTACTGATCCTTTTCAGAGTGATCAACCCTTCTTTTGAAAAAAAAGACACTTGTCTCCTTCAGGGGTGAGTGATGACATGCTATTTTAGCATCCTTCAGTTTATTTTGAGGGAGGGTGTAGCATCCCCTCCTCTCATTCCAATGCAAGGAAGGAAACATGACTGACTTACTAGGCTTAATTGGTAAACTCAGCCCCATACATTACTCATTCATTCATAGCAATTAAAATATTCTTGTGTGCAGACTCATACTTCAAATAAACACAGCGGAAATAAACATACTAGCAAGCACACAAACAGTAATGCATCCTCATATCTAAAATAGGCATAAGATGATTCAACACCCAGGAATTTCAATTCCACTCCCAGGCTATGCACATACTTCATGTCGATTTTATTAAGACAATCATTTCATTTCATTAACATGGGCAATTAACATTTAGAATTAACACACTGCAAAACACATAATGCATACAATGTAAATCACAGAGAACACTTATCTTGAAGATGAAGTTTTCCAAACAACTGGCTATGTGAGAGTAATGTTCCACCCAACCATAGATCTCTGTCCAGCTTGTATTCTTTCAGCTGAGAGATCACCCCCGAGCTGGGTTGTGTATCCACTAAGGAGGAACTAGCTGGGCTCACTCACAGCCATGATTTCACTCAACAACTATGCTAAGCCAACACACAGTTGGGTTTATCAAGCATATGAAAGACAAAGGAGGGAAATGCTAAGCCAGTGAGATCAACCACAGAGCTACAGACATCTCAAATGAATTCAACAGTCAAGGCACCCACATTACCTACCACACCCAACATAAGGAAGGTTCCCTTCTCTATTGCACAGTCCCTCAGGCATCCCTTCCTTCCAATGCTCCTCAGGGTGGGCAAAGAAAGGTCCAGCTACTAATCCTTGATATTCTAGCCTTCATTGGGTTTATTAAGCGAACCCAACCTCTGCTCAGTCATTCACAATTGGATTTCTCACGATTTTGTTCATCAAATAACTCAATCCCGTCATTGGTTTTCTGGGCTATAAAAACTGGGTTTTCCAAAGGATCTTAGGGTATATAATACTCTCAAATTCTCCCCAAGGTTCATATCTATGGATCCCCCATTGGATTTCACTGTCTAATACCAAATCTGGGCGTTTTTGGCACTTCAAAAAGTGGGTTCTTGCAAAGTTGCGATTTTTGGTTTTTCTCACTAATGCTAGTAACTTCCACAATGGAATGGGGATGAGGAAGAAGCAACTCCCATGAGGTAGAGTGACTTGTGGTACAAGAAAAAAGATCCCATACCTGCAAATACGAATTTCTGGGCTACCCATGCTCCATTGAAGCCATGGACTGAAATCTTCAACAACTTTCTTACACAGAATTAAATTTCAGCAAAGGGATTCAAATGGGTTCTCACAATGAAATTTGGCAGTCTATGGTTCATCTCCACAACCCCCTCACCACTTCCTAGTGGATACACATGGCCCCTTCTCATTCGTTGCTTCCATAGCCAGTTTTGGTATTTTATTGAAATATTAACATTTACATCAATTTACAATATTCCATGGCTTAGTAGCACATGGGTATCAAATATCAAATACTTGCTTGTTTTAAATAAAATCCGAACATACACTAGCGGGGATTTGGCCTTGAGCTCCAGGCTAGGGAAACATACAACGCATGTATACAATATTTACATAAAAGCCAATAAATCACAAGGGTCAAAATTGGTGTATTACATTCCCCTCCCCCTTAGAACAACACCATCCTCGGTGTTCTCAAAACTGAACAAAAATGGGAAGGCTTCTCTCATGGCATCCTCCAGCTCCCATGTAGCCTCATCGGGGCTAAGGTGCTCCCATTGGACCTTTACCTTCCCGATGGATCTGTTCCGGAGCAAAGTGACCTTCTTGTCGAGGATGCGCATAGGCTCTACTTGGAACTCTCCCTTGGGTTCCACCTGTATCACATTCCAATCAATCATATGATTATGATCATGTATATACTTTTTAAGCAAAGATACATGGAAAACATTATGAGCTCTTATGTTAGCAGGAAATCCAATTCTATATGCAACTGGCCCTATCCTATCAAGGACTTCAAATGTCCCACAATATCTTGGTGACAACTTGGTATAACTCCCCAACTTGAGAGAACTCTTCCTTGGTTTCACTCTCAAATAAACATGATCCCCAATCTGAAATTCCTTATGCACTCTTTTCAAGTCTGCATAACTCTTCTACCTGTCCTGAGCTGCCTTTAAATTCTGTCTAATCTTAGCAACTTCCTGTTCCATTTCCTTGATCATCTCTGGTCCAAGTACTACCTTGTTCACCGGGCTGTCCCAATTCACAGGAGTCCTGCACCCCTTGCCATACAATGCTTCAAATGGACTCATTCCTAAGGATGCATGATGTCCATTATTGTATGCAAATTCTACCAAGTGTAGGTAATCTTCCCACTTGGATGGTTTATCCATCACATACATTCTCAACATGTCTTCAAGAACCTGATTCACCCTCTCAGTTTGGCCATCTGTTTGAGGATGATATGTTGTACTGAAATTCAATTTAGTTCCCAATTCCTGAAATAATCCCTTCCAAAAATCGGAAGTGAACTTTGTGTCACAATCAGAAATTATTGCCTTAGGCAATCCATGCAACTTGAATATCTCTCTCATGAAGATATTTGCAATGTTAATAGCCTTGTGAGTGGACTTGACTCGAGTAAAGTGAGCTACCTTTGATAGCTTGTCCATCACAACCATGATTGAATCATGCTTCTTCACTTTCATGGGAAGACCTATTATAAAATCCATAGAGATCACTTCCCACTTCCATTCCGGAATGGGTAAAGGCCGCAACAATCCTGCTAGATGTTGGTGCTCTTCCTTGACCTGCTAGAACTTCTGAAACCTAGCAATATACTCATCTATGTCCTTTTTCATACCATGCCCAAAGTATTGCTTTCTTGCTGCTGTTATAGTCTTCTGATATCCTGGATGTCCAGAGTATGGAATTTGATGTATTTCATCCATCACTAGCTTCTTCAAATCTGCACTATTTGGAATGTACAATCTATCTTTGTAGATGAGGATATCATCTTCACGAAGCTGATATCCCGCACACTTTTCATCCACATTACCCTGCTGCAACTTTTCTTTAATTTGAAGGCAAATTCCATCACTGTTTTGGGCTTCAATGACTCTTGTCTTCAAATTTGACTTGCACTTACTTATTGCTGCAACATGAAATTTTCTGGTAAGAGCATCTGCAACCTTATTCTCCTTCCCTTTTATATGCTTAATTTCAAAATCAAATTCACAAAGAAACTCCATCCACCTAGCTTGCTTAGCATTCAATTTTGGTCGATCAAACAAATACTTCAAACTCATGTGGTCTGTTCTAAGCTCGAATCTTCTTCCCATCAAATAATGTCTCCACATCTTGAGAGCATGCACTATGGCTGCTAATTCTAAATCATGTGTGGCATAATTTTTTCATGCTCTTTTAACTTCCTTGACTCATAGAAAATCACAACTCCTTCTTGCATGAGCACTCCACCTAGCCATTCAATGCAAGCATCTGTGCACACCATGCAATCTTTCTTTGGATCTGCTATCTTCAAAACAGGAGCGCTGGTAAGTAACTCCTTTAACTTCTGAAAATTTTTCTCACATTTTTCAGACCATACAAACTTGATGTTCTTTCTTTGCAATGAAGTGATCGAATGAGCTATCCCGGAGAATCCTTTAATGAACCTTCTGTAGTAACCAACAAGACCCATAAAAGATCTAACATCTGAAACATTTCTTGGAGTAGACCAATCCATGATGGAATTAATATTTTCTAGATCCACTGCAATACCTTCTTCATAAATGACATGACCCAAATATTGCACCTTCTTTTGGTAAAACTCACACTTGCTTAACTTGGCATACAACTGATGTTCTCTAAGGACTTGCAACACCATTCTTAGATATTCTTCATGTTCTTCTTCATTCCAAGAATAGATAGGAATGTCATCCAAGAACACAATCACAAACTTATCCAAATATTTGCTGAAGACACTATTCATGAGACACATGGACGTGGCAGGTGCGTTGGTAAGACCAAATGGCACCACAGTGAACTCATAATGACCATATCTAGTTCTGAAAGCCGTCTTGTGAATGTCTTGTTATTTAATCCTTACTTGATGATACCCAGACCTCAAGTCAATCTTTGAAAACACTTTAGCTTCCTTCATTTGATCAAACAAGTCATCAATTCTTGGCAATGGATACTTGTTCTTGACTGTCACTTTATTGAACTGCCTGTAATCAATACACAGCCTTAGAGTCCCATCCTTCTTCTTAACAAATAAAACCGGTGCTCCCCAAGGAGACACACTAGGCTTGATATACCTCTTGTCCATTAATTCTTGTAGTTGCATCTTCAACTCTACCAATTCTGGCGTGCTCATTCTATAAGGAGCTTTGGAATTTGGCGCTGCCCCTGGAACAAGATCGATGGTAAAATCAATATCTCTCTTTGGGGGTAGTCCCGGCACTTCATCCGGAAATACATCTTGGAATTCTTGCAATAATGAGAAATCTTCTATCCTTGGACCTTTGTCGTCTGATGAATCTGACATATGGACTGCATACAATTTATAACCTTTCTTATAAAACTTTTTCAACTGTAGGGTTGAAATCTACCTTACTGAAACTTGCTTGGTAATTCCTCTTACCAATCTTGGTCTTCCCTCTTCATCGATACATTCAAGTGCTTTCTCATGACAGTTCAATTTGGCTCTATGTTTTTCCAACCAATCCATGCCAATCAAGGCATCATACAATCCCAATGGTAGTACATTTAAATCTGCATGTGTGTGGAGTCCATTCAATTCTATGGGGCACTCCACCACCACTTCACTAACCTTTCTCTTGGTCCCTATGGCTAATTGAACAAGCCAAGACTTATTGTGCTTCACTTTTCTAAGAGAACAACCTTCATCTACTTTTGGAGAAACATAACTATGAGTAGATCTTGGATCAATCAAAACAGAAATAGATTGCTTAGCAATCTTACCTTCAACTTCCACCACTGATGATTGATGGTCTGCTTGATGATTGTCCATTGCTGCATAAATTCGAGGCATTGCCCTTGCCATGTCCTCCACTGTAGCTGCTCCCTTTAAGTTGTACAACCTTCGGGGATTATCCTTCTGATGTGGACAATCCTTCAGCATGTGGTTTTCTCTACATCCCCAACACTGAAGCGGTCCCTTTGATGCTTTGTCTGCTGCTATTGCTGGTTTGAATCCACTCCTTGCTTGCTACCCCTGTGGAAAGGTTCTAGGCTGACCTTTGAATGGTGGCTTGAAGCCACTCTTCTTTTGATCAAACCTCCCTCTTGGCTTTCCTTTCCATGCTTGGTTAACCTCTGTTTTTCCTTTATTTTTCTCATAGCAATGCATTTCCATTCTAATGGCTTCATCAAGACTTGGTGGATTAATAAACCCAATCCTATCTCTGAAACTTTGAGGTAGACTCCCAAGAAAGCATTGGATTTTTATCCTTTCCTATTTGATATAGTAAACATACCTCAATAATACCAAAAATTTGTGGACATGCTCTTCCATAGATTTTTGTCCCAACCTGAGTTCATTGAACTCCTTTCTCTTACTGTCATAATACCTAGCAGAAAGGTATTTCTCCTTGAAGTGCTTATTGAATCTTCCCCAGCTGATCTTCCTTTCACTGATTCCTTTCACTTGCAAGAGGTTGTCCCACCAAATTGAAGCTCTGCCATTTATATTGTAAATGATAATTCTGGCTTTCTCATTTCCTGAGTAGTCTTGAATTCTGAAATATTTCTTCATTCCAAGAAGCCATGCCTCTGCCTCTTGGCCAGTCTTGTCTTCTCCATCAAAGGTGGGAGGCCTTGCCTTCCTGAATTCTCTCTGTGGGATTCCCTTGAACTTCTTTCTTCCATCAAATCTCTTAGGTGTGTGCCTTGGACTTCTTTGAGAACCTCTGGAGTCACACGATCTGCTGGAAGAGGATTTAGAGGAAGGTGTTCTATGCTTTTTGCTCACCGAACTCTTCCTTAGGCTTGGAGTCCTCTTCTTTGAACAACCTCTAGAGCGACTCTCTGCCTCTCTTCCTTCTTCACCCACATTGCTTGGGTTGGACCCAAGATTTATCCTCTGCTGAATATCAGTGAGACTTTGCAATATAACATCATTGAGTTGGTGTTGTTCTTCTTGAGCCTTCATCAATCTTTCATTAAAGCTCACCATGGTTTCAACCAAATTATGAGGAGTCACCTGCTCCCTTCTCCCATTGGATTCAGTCTCAGCATTCTCTTCATGCACATTTTATCCTAGGACATCTTCTTCATGCTCATAAGGCTCTTGAGCATCATTTATGGTCGCCATTATTTCTGTATGCTACCTCTGCTACAATTATTAATTTTATGAGATGCAAGCACTCTGCATTATGAAAATATTTGTTAGACATCATAAGAATGCATCTAGAAATATACAACAATCAATATTTTACATAATCAACTCATGGAATAATTCACATAGCTGTTATGCATTCATTTCTTTGCCCATTCCTGCAATTTTGGAAATTGCCCATATTGTCAACAATTTGACAAACCGTCACTAGCACTTTTCTGCTCTAATTATCTATGATGTCTGATGTCCCCATTCGAATTCTGCCTATGCACCATTGTTCCCTGCTGGATAAGATTTCTAATGCCTATCCACTTTCTCCATTTTGACATTGGGTGTGGAAACTACATCACTTCAAAAATGACAACTTTTACCCACAATTCTGCACATTTTACACAGTTGTATTTTGGTCTGGAATGCCAATTTCGGCCACCTGTGGAAGAAAATCTATGAGGAATCACGAAAACATTTCTACCATGCGAAGTTGGTCTATATAACAAGGAACGCTCAGCAACTCACAGATATCTATTCCGATGCACTATTCGTCTTCTATAAAATTTTGGGTTTGACTACTTTCCACTTTTCACATTTTTCCAAAATTCCAATTTTTGGACCAAAAATCCAGACGCAAATTTTGAAAATTTGCGTTCTCGAAACTCGAAACCTGACAGCCCGAAAGCCGAAAATTGTAGGTTCAGAATGCCAGAAATCCAACTGCAAATTTTGAAAATTCGCGTTCCCGAAACCTAAAACCCGACAGCGCGAAAGCCGAAAATTGCATGTTTGGAATGCCGGAAATCCAACTGCAAATTTTGAAAATTCGTGTTTCCGAAACCCAAAACCCGATAGCCCGAAAGTCGAAAATTGCGGGTTCGGAATTTCGGAAATCCAAACGCAAATTTTGAAAATTCGCGTTCCCAAAACTCGAAACCCGACAGCTCGAAAGCCGAAAATTGCAGGTTCGGAATGCCAGAAATCCAATTGCAAATTTTGAAAATTTGCGTTCCCGAAACCCGACAGCCTGAAAGCTGAAAATTGCGGGTTTGGAATTTCGGAAATCCAAATGCAAATTTTGAAAATTTGCGTTCCCGAAACCCGATAGCCTGAAAGCCGAAAATTGCGGGTTCGAAATTTCGGAAATCCAACCGCAAATTTTGAAAATTCGTGTTCCTGAAACACGAAACCTGAAACCCGACAGCCCGAAAGCTGAAAATTGTTGGTTTGGAATTTCAGAAATCCAACTGCAAATTTTGAAAATTCGTGTTCTCAAAACCCGATAGCCCGAAACTATGAAAAACACATGCGTTTCCTGTAACTTCCGGGGTTCATAACTCTCTCGTCCCTTGGCCAAATGAGGTGAGTCTGGTACCGTTGGAAAGCTGTTGGAGAGCTTTATGCAATGGTGTGATCCTCCCCCACACCTGAGAACTCTAACCCTGTCATTTTTTCAATAAAAAATTCCACCCCATCTTCACCAATACTGCATTAAAACCATTCTGTTACTTGCATGTAACTCAGAATTTGGCCCAAGCAGCCCTAATACTGCAAGCTGGGCTCTGATACCACTTTGTAGCGTCCCCTCCTCTCATTCCAATGCAAGGAAGGAAACATGACTGACTTACCGGGCTTAATTGGTAAACTCAGCCCCATACATTACTCATTCATTCATAACAATTAAAATCTTCTTGTGTGTAGACTCATACTTCAAATAAACACAGCGAAAATAAACATACTAGCAAGCACACAAACAATAATCCATCCTCATATCTAACATAGGCATAAGATGATTCAACACCCAGGAATTTCAATTCCATTCCTAAGCTATGCACAGACTTCATGTCGATTTTATTAAGACAATCATTGTATTTCATTAACATGGGCGATTAACATTCAGAATTAACACATTGCAAAACACGTAATGCATACAATGTAAATCACAGAGAACACTTATCTTGAAGATGAAGTTGTCCAAACAACTGGCTATGTGAGAGCAATGTTCCACCCAACCATAGATCTTTGTCCAGCTTGTATTCTTTCAGCTGAGAGATCACCCCCGAGCTAGGTTGTGTATCCACTAAGGAGGAACTAGCTGGGCTCACTCACAGCCATGATTTCACTCAACAACTATGCTAAGCCAACACACAGTTGGGTTTATCAAGCACATGAAAGACAAAGGAGGGCAATGTTAAGCCAGCGAGTTCAACCACAGAGCTATAGGAATCTCAAATAAATTCAACAGTTAAGACACCCACATTACCTACCACACCCAACACAAGGAAGGTCCCCTTCTCTGCTGCACAGTCCCTCAGGCGTTCCTTCCCTCCAGTGATTTTTAGGGTGGGAATAGAAAGGTCCAACTATTAATCCTTGAGATTCTAGCCTTCACTGGGTTTATCAAGCAAACCCAACCTTTGCTCAGTCATTCACAATTGGATTTCTCACGATTTTGTTCATCAAATAACTTAATCCCGTCACTGGTTTTCTGGGCTATAAAAACTGGGTTTTCCAATGGATCTTAGGGTATCTAATACTCTCAAATTCGCCCCAAGGTTTATATCTATGGATCCCCCATTGGATTTCACTGTCCAATACCAAATCTCGGCATTTTTGGCACTTCAAAACGTGGGTTCTTACAAAGTTGCGATTTCTGTTTTTTCTCACTGCTGGCAATTCGTTTTTGGATGAAAACTGATGTTGGTAACTTCCAAAATGGAATGGGGATGAGGAAGAAGCAACTCCCATGAGGTAGAGTGACTTGTGGTACAAGAAAACAAAGCCCATACCTGCAAATACGAATTTCTGGGCTGCCCATGCTCCATTGAAGCCATGGACTAAAATCTTCAACAACTTTCTTACACAGAATTAAATGTCAGCAAAGAGAGTCAAATGCGTTCTCATAATGACATTTGGCGGCCTATGGTTCATCTCCACATCCCCCTCACCACTCCCTAGTGGATACACATGGCCCCTTCTCATTCGTTGCTTCCATAACCAGTTTTGGTATTTTATTGAAATATTAACATTTACATCAATTTACAATATTCAATGGCTTAATAGCACATGGGTATCAAATATCAAATACTTGCTTGTTTTAAATAAAATCCGAAAATACACTAGCGGGGCCTTGGCCTTGAGCTCCACGTTAGGGAAACATACAACGCATGTATACAATATTTACATAAAAGCCAATAAATCACAAGGGTCAAAATTGGGGTATTATAGAGGGATTTCTTCCCACTGGGTTTTCCCTCTTTCCCCACTTAGTGTATTTTAGATTGATTGTATGGGGTGACCTTTGGTCTCAGTCACGAGGGCCCTATTTTTTTTTTTGGTTATTTCCTCATAGTATAGCTTGTGGGGGGGTGTTGGAATATTCACACCATCATTTTTATATTTTGCATGCTTGCAAGCAAAACTGCATGCTACATGCATTTGCATGCCATTGCATGCATCCAGTCATCACCATGGTTGTCTCCCTAACACCTAGAGCTTGCTTCTAGCTCTCCAGAGCCTATCTTTAGCCCTCAATTGGCCTTGGACCTACCTAATGCGCCTTCTTGACTTATCTTCTTAGCAAGTGCACCTTTCTCACCTACCACTATCAGTTAGAGCGCTTTTACTCACCTACCTTCAGTTATCACTCAGTTAGGGCACCTTATCTCACCTACCGGGAGTTATCATTCAGTTAGTGCATTGATTGAGTAGTTCTTCCACTGATTGTTCATACTGATTGCTTGTAGATCCTAGTTATCTAGTTCCGGAGTTCCACTTGACTATTTGACAGCCTCATGCGCCCTCCTTCGAGTCTCCATTCCCTGATTTATGCCTAGATGGTTCTGTTAGACTTAGTTAGACACACTTGACTGACTATTACCATTTATGTCTGATACTATTGACTAGATGATGTCTCCATTGTTATCCAAGCTATACTTTTAGTTAGACAGCCTCATGCACTCCACTTAGAGTCTCCATTGCTTGATTTATGGATAGTTAGTTCTGTTAGACTCAGTTAGACACACTTGACTGACTCTTACCACTCATGACTGATACTTATGACTAGTTGATGTCTCCGTAGTTATTCATGCTAGACTTTGAGCTCAGAATTCGAATGCCCTACTTGGCTAATTTGAATCCTATATGATGCCTCATCATTGATTATTGTAACACATTCTCTACATTCATTATTCATTGTATGATATTGATATTGTCCATTATTCTGTGTTTATGAGTGATTATTGAATGCATGGTTCTTATTCTTTGCAAATAATCTTAAGAGTTAGATTGTGAGTTTGTTACAGTTGTTAGATCCCTACAGATTATCAAAGGTTGGCCCATAGTTATTGTAATATGTGACCTACGGGAACATCTATATATGGGTATTTTTGTATAAGGGAGGATTCCTCTATGCTGCTATTATGATCGATTTGGTTGGTTAGAATTAAGAGAGAACAAAGAGAGAACATACTCTACAACTGAGTGCGTAGACTGAAATTGTTACCATTCCAAGTGATATAAGAACAGTTTCTGTGGACGTAGATCCCACCTGGGGTTGAACCACATAAATCTAAGTGTTATGTGTATGAGTTTATGGCATGTTTTGTATACTAGCTATGGTGTGTTTATGTATTTTCTTTCATATGTATGTGAATTGTAATCATATGTTAAGTAAATGGAATAGAAGTGAATGAATGATGCGAAGTAATGTTGAGTATAATGAATGCGTAGTTATAAGAGTAAAGACAACATCTATTCAGCGAAGTCCTGTAGGCTGTTGATAACTACAAAGTGTGAATTCATATGTTTATATTGTCTTATTAGTATATGACAAGTAAGGAACATGTTGTGAGGTTGATAACCACATCACCACGGTTGCAGAAACCTGATTCTTGCAACCCCCCATCTTTGCTTCGGGTGAGACTTCGGCCTTGTAACAGGTCAATGCCGAAAGGGCTACTGAAAGGGGTTTTGTTGTTTCTTCAAAGAACTTAATCGAACCCAGGTCATCCCGAGCAACAAGTGTAACCAACAATTCCTATCATCCATGTTACCTACAAAATCACCATTAATATAAATAACAAAAAAATCATCATTAGTGTTGGAATATAATATTCCATATTCTATTGTACCAACAATATATCTCATAATTATTTTTCCAACTTGATTCTTTTGGAGATTCCATGAACCTCATGGAAATCAGGCTAACGATGTATCTCATAATGCTTGGTCTAGTGGTAGTGAGGTACATGAGTCTGGAAACCAACATCTTGAACAATGCATAACCTACATTTGAACCTTTATATCCTTTGTTGAGCTTTGTTCCTATTGCAATCTGTGCAGTTGTTTCCTTGCATCATTCTAAATATTTTTAGCACATCTAATGCATATTTTGTTTGACACATAAAAATCCAAGAATATGAATGATTAACTTCTATGCTAAGGAATTATTTCATCAAGCTCATATCTATAATATCAAATTCTTGTTTCACAACTGATTTAAACTGATATATTGGCATGTTTCGAAAATCATGTCATCAACATATAACAAACAATTAGAATTTCCCCTTGTATATACAGTGGTCTTGTTGCTATTAAATTCATTGCTGATCAAATACAAATCTAGCATGTTGTACAAAGCTCTTGGAGCTTGATTAAGCCCATAGATATATTTCTTCAACATGTGTACCTTATCTTCCAATCCCTTTATATCATACTCTGGTGGCTGCCACATATAGAATTCTTCTTCTAAAATGTCATTTAAGAATGCAGATTTCACATCTATTTTGTAAACCTTCAATTTGTTTTGAGCAAGTAATGCTAACATTTCCCGTATTGTGTCCAATCTCACCACTTATGCAAATGTTTTTCCAAAATTAGTTCCAGGCTGTTGTACAAACCTTTTTGTTACTAGTCTTTACTTAAACTTCCAACTTCACCCTTTTCATTAAATTTTGTTTTATAAACCCATTCCACACCAACATAGTCTTCATCTTTAGGAAAATCCACTAGATTTCATGTAACATTCTTTGTAGGTTGAAATATGACCCATACAAAATTTGAATGTGTTAGAGCAATATTATACCTTAGTACCTTAATAATTAATTAATTAATGGTTATTAGTAGCTAAATTGGTTAATAATAATACATCCCTAGGTGTGAAACTGGTTATTATGAAGTGGTTTGGAATTATCTGGATAAGTGTGAACAAGTTCACAGTGTATGAGCCAAAGTATGGGCCAAGAGCTGGTCAAACTAGATTTTAGGCATGCTTATCCAAGCATTTATTGCCCCAACATGCCTAAGGCACCCTCTTTCCCTGTTTTAAGTATCTGCCTTGACCAAGTGCGCTCATGCATTGTATGTGGACATTTTCCACTCCCTAGGCTATTTTTGGCATGCCTAAGCCTAACCAAATTCTACCAACCACCTTCTCCACATGTGTGAACCCCAGTTTTGGTCTCCCATGCTCATACAGTGTTCACATACACATTTTGAACCGGTTTGGGATATTTTGGATCCATTTGGTCAAACCTAGGGGGATTGAGGCTAAATCTAAGCTAGCTAAGTGTGGACACTCCAAGTGGATATTTTTTCTTACTATTTATATATAAGGATGATCCAAGCTGATTGTAATATTGGGCAATTAATAATATCTCATATTTGATCATTTGTGCATTTCTGGAATTTTGATCATTTGTGCCGAGTTTTGATCATTTGTTCATTCTGAAATAGTTTTACACTTGTCTCTATCTTAATGAATTTAATATTTCAGCTGTGAGGAATCCATGATAGCTAAATCCTACTGTGACATAGATTTTACATGGTATCCGAGCTCTTGGAGCTATTGTTAGTGTAGATCCCTCCTGAGTGTTGAGAGTTTTCATTTGCGGGTTTTCAAGAGCACCATTGTCACCCAGTGCGTAAGCAACAGAAGAAGATGGAGCCATCTCACCCAAATCTGCTCACTCCTTTCAACTACGATTGGAAGGATGAAATGGTGATTTTGTTGATATCCAAGGGTCTTTTCAGGATTACAATGGGCACAGAGGTTGAGCCAAACTCTGCTGTGGAGAAATCCAAGTTTTTTAACAGAATGGATGAGGCATTTGGCCTCCTTTGTCTCAGTATTTCGAGAGACCTCCTGTTTCATGTGGAAAGTCTAGCTACACCCAATGAAGTTTGGCTCAAGCTTGAGTCTCTATTTGGGAAGACTGATGAGATGAGAGGGTAACAACTTGAGAATGAGTTGATCTCACTAAGCCCAAGCAATTTCGAATCCATCCAGGATTTCTTCACCAAGTTCAAGAGCTTGGTATTGCAAATCAAACAGTGTGGCATTGACAAGAAGGAAGACCAGTTGATCTTGTCCATTATTTCGAAATTGGGTCCTGAGTATTCAGTCTTTGATTCTACATTTCACTCCACAAAGCTTACGGTTAGAAATTGGAAGATGCCATCTTTGGCTGATTTCATGGAGATGCTAACTCAAGAGAAAGACAAGTTGGTCTTGATGGGTTCCATTAAGAAAAAATATCAAGTACTTGTAGCTGGAGATTTGAAGCAAACTAGAGGCAAACAAAATCCCAAATCGAAACCACAAGAGAAGAAGATGAAGGAGAAGAAGCAGTCAAGTGATGAAAGCTTAAGTTCAAGTGATGAAGATTCAAAAGTCAAGAAGATGAAGAGAAAGGAAGAGAAGCCCAAGTGTGGTTATGGCAGAGGTTCTCATAATGAAAATATTTTTTCAGAAAGAAGAAGACATTCTAACCAAACTACTTGAAGAACATAACATTCATGTTCCATAATTTGCAAGAAGAGAAGAAGCCAAGCTCTCTTTGGAACAAGATCATTGCCTCTATGCTACCTGCAAAAGTAAAAAGTTGTATGCTTTGAATGATAGAGTTAAATCTCTTTCTGATGTCTATGTTTCTGATTCACATTCTGATATATCAGATTCAGAAATTTCTATCCCTTCCTTGAAAGTATCTCCGTCCAATTCACCAAAGCTTTCTCCCAATACTAGTCTTTTTTCACTAGTTTTTGACATGCCTTTTGAAAGCTCTTTCCCACTTCAATCAGATTCTTCATATTTTGATATGGAAGGTAATATGCAGGATGATATACAGGTTATGACAGCCATCAAACCATTTTCCCAACCATTGAATGCCCAAAAGACCACACAACCCCCAAGTTCTCCAGTTGGAAAATCTCACAATTTTATTGTTTCCAAAACTGTGTCACTTATCTATATTGGTTTTATGTCTTGCATATCATTCCTTGGTTGGACAGCCATGCCATTGGCTATCATGGTACTTCTGTTCCACATGTCTGGGCTTGATCTTACCACCTATGGTTCAAAACTCAAGTCTCCAGACCTTTCAAGTTCGCTCAACTGTCAGTGTGATCCGGTTGCACGCTCTCTTCTTACTGAAAAGCCACTCACTCATGGAGACACTATACCTCTGTTGTTTTCTAATCCATATGACTTCTATTCTGATATTTCAGAGCCTCATGAGCTCTATTGTAGACTTGGGAAGGTGCTACATCAGTTTCGAAGAAAGATACATGGTTTGATTCACCATATGGTAGCTACTCAAGGAGTTGATTTTGTTGAGTCTTTTGATGTTCTTTGGGAAAGATTTTGCAGATATATCTTTTCCATTATTGATTATGTATTTAGATCAGAGTATGCATGTAAGAAGAAGGATTCTTATGATGCTCCCCCATCATCAAATGATGAGCTTCAAGGAGCCTCCCAACATGCTTTTTGTCTACATAACATTGAAGAATTGGTGCATGATCATGGCATCCACAACTTCTTCACCAAGTCTTTCACCAAGAAGCTGTTCATTCAACTCATTCAAGTGAAGAACAAGACTTGTTGAAGACCTTTTGTTCATCTCCATGTCATGTCCATTCTTGAGGGAGGATTTTCCCCATGTGGTTTTTCCTTTTTCCTCGTTTTACATGGACAAATAAATTTCTGTTGTAAAAGGTGACTTGAGCCTTAGTTGCCAAGGCCTTATTTTTGATATTCCACTAAGTCTAGCTTATGGGGGGTGTCAGAGCAATATTATACCTTAGTACCTTAATCATTAATTAATTAATGGTTATTAGGTGCTAAACTGGTTAGTAGTACATCCCTAAGTGTGAAACTGGTTATTATGAAGTGGTTTGGAATAATCTGGATACGTGTGAACAAGTTCACAGTGTATGAGCCAAAGTATGGGCCAAGAGCTAGTCAAACTAGCTGTTAGGCATGCTTATCCAAGAATTTATTGCCCCAGCATGCCTAAGGTGCCCTCTTTCCCTGTTTTAAGGATCTGCCTTGATCAAGTGCGCTCATGCATTGTATGTGGACATTTGCCACTCCCTAGGCCATTTTTGGCATGCCTAAGCCTAACCAACTTCTACCAACCACCTTCTCCACATGTGTGTACCCCAGTTTTGGTCTCCCATGCTCATATAGTGTTCACATACACATTTTGAACCTTTTTGGGATATTTTGGATCCATTTGGTCAAACCTAGGGGGGATTGAGGCTAAATCTAAGCTATCTAAGTGTGGACACTCCAAGTGGATATTTTTCCTTACTATTTCTATATAAGGATGATCCAAGCTCATTGTAATATTGGACAGTTAATAATATCTCATATTTGATCATTTGTGCATTTCTAGAATTTTGATCATTTGTGCTGAGTTTTGATCATATGTTCATTCTGAAATAGTTTTTCACTTGTCTCTTGCTTAATGAATTTAATCTTTCAGCTGTGAGGAATCCATGGTATCTAGATCCTACCGTGACATAGATTTTACAGAATGGCTATCTAATTCATCATAAATTTCTACCAAACTTCTAGTCATTCTAGTAATTGGGTTAGAAACAATACTTGATTGGGGAATAGGATTTTGATAACCTATTGGCCTTGATAATTCACCTTAAACATAATTTCTTGGAGTTATTGTTGGAGTAACCCTGACTAGTGACTGTGTTTGTGAATCTTGGTGTCCACCCTATTCAATCTACTCCTCCTCTGCTTCATCTTCCGCTTGAGTTATTGTTACTCCAATGGTTATATGCTTGTCTATATTCCCATCGCATCCCATGCTTCTTCTTATTTAAACTCTAAACCTTTGCTAATGATCATTTTCTTAGTCACCAACTTGTACACCTTAGATTTTTCATTCCACCCAATGAAGCAGGGTAATTTTTAGGGGCGACATTTCGCAGATTGGCTATTTTTCGGGTTTTGTTTCAAAAAATAAATTCACTATTTGGTCATTTTTAGTCTCTAATATCTCCTATATATACACATAATGTGTTTTTTTAATCATAATATTCGCCAAATTTACATGTTTGAGTAGTAAATTGTAGGTTTTGTATTTAATATTCGCCTGCCTATCTATATATATGTTTTTTTCAATCCAAAATAATTGCCTAGAATACTATACTTAAGTATAATATTAGAATCCTTAAAACATACCCTGTAATGAAGATGCATTTCTCACCTTTTTGATATAATTTCCTCTTCAATTCTTTAGGCACATAAGCATATGTCACCAGCCAAATACTTTGATATGTGCTATACTACAACTCATACTTGTCCATGCTTCTTGTGCCACTTTGTTCTTTACAGTTTTAGTGGGATATCTATTCAAAACATAGATGGATCAAGTTATTGATTCTAGCCAAAATTCATTAGACAAGCTTTTTCATTTCAACATACTTTTTGTCATGTTTAAGATGGTTTTGTTCTTTATTTATGGTACACAATTTTGCTAAGTTGTATACCTTGTTGCAAACTGTCTTTTGACACCATGTTGCTTTCAAACAAAAAACATGAAAATCATGTGAGTCGTATTCACCTCTTCTATATTATTTTAATACTTTAATATATAGTCACTTTGCTTCTCAAACAAAGCTTTGAATTCTTGAACTTGTTAAAAGTTCCAGTTTTATTTCCATGAAATTACATCCAAGTACATCCAATTTTCTTGTTGAAATCATCTCTGTGTACATTGGGTCACACAAATTAGTATGAACCACCTTCAAGGGTGCTTTTTCTCCATAGGACACTCCTTTAGGGAAACCATCCCTATGTTTATTTTATAGAAAGAAATTCTCACTTGTGCTAGTTGGATTTTGAATGGGAGGAAAACCTATAATCATCCTTTTATACTACAACAATTTTAGACCAATAAAATGTAGAATTCACATTCCAACGAACAAGGGAGTGTTTTGCATTTATGCATTTTAAATTTAACCTAAAAAATAATGTCATTCCAGCTTAGAGTGTTTCCCTATATTCCCCCCCCCCAAAAAAAAAAAATGATATTAATTCAAAGAGTGTTGTGTACATCAAGTGTCATCATTTCCCAATTAGGCTAATTTGCGTGCCATCGATAATATTTACTTGGAAGGTTGTGGAGACAGAGACACAAGAAATATGAATGATTTTGCTTTAATATACTTATGTTTGGTTTTTCTTTATACATAGTTTTTCCTTCACATATTAAGGTTTATTATCATAATTCTCTCTATGTTGATATTAATTATAGAAAGAGTAGACAAGTATTCTAAGAGAATGTATTCGACAAAAAATAGTTTCTTCTTCTTTTGCTTCCCAATCTAATCTGGTGATTATATCAATATTAATATATTTGGTACCCACTAGTAGATATATATCTTGAGATCAAAATGGTCAAGCTCAATCCTAATGCATTTTCAAATGTTAACAATATTGCAGTTGCAGCGGCCGCAGCTACCTTGTTTTTCTGGGTAGCATTATCAATATTTGAATGACATGAGATGAAGCATAAATTAAGTTACCTTCATCTATATTTCCATGACAGGGTGTCCAGACAAAATGCGACGACCGTGGAGGCGGCCTCAGCTCCTACCAGCAAGACTTTGGATACTCTTTTCGGAACGGTATTGGTGATGGATGACTAGTTGACCGAAGGGCAGGAGGAAACCTCCAAAATGGTGGGTAGAGCACAAGTTATCTACATTTTCTACTCCCAACATAAACTGCATACCCTCATGGTGTTGACATTTTTTTTTGAGAGTGGAAAGTAGAATGGTGGCACCATCGCCATAATGGGGAAGAATGCGGTTTTCGATAAAGTGAGAGAAATGTCGATTGTGGGTGGCAGTGGATTGTTTCAATTGAATCGTGGTTACACAGTTGCATGCATTCATTCCTTCAATCTAAATATCGACAATGAAATTGTTGAGTATACCCTCACTGTTGTCCATTACTAAGCATATATTCGTTGTGTGTTGTCATATTTTCTTGTATAGTTATTTTTGTTAAGAAATGTAATCTCAATGGTCATAAGTGCATTAATTAGTTGAGTTGTTAGTTGGTTATATTTTGACTAGGACACTTGGGTGTCCCATAGTATTTTTTGTTCCATAGTATTGGACAATAGTATTGTTGTGATGTAATCCTATATAAGCTTATGGTTAATAATGAGAAGGAAATCTATATTCCCACTTGTGTTCCATACTTTACTGTCTTGATATTTTAACATGGTATCAGAGCACATGGCCTGATCCATACCTATTGTTTTGGGTAAGCATTTTCACAAAGTGGAAAACAAACACATTTCACATCTTCTGGAGGTTGCAGAACAAGACGGGAACACATCAGCATGGATGAGCATCTTCAAATAATTGGGGCTGAATCTATATATATATATAATTTTTTTTTTTCCTTTGGTAGCGTCAAAACACCTGTCCCTATCGGGAACTGCATCACCCTTCCACAAAATCATATGTAGTTAAGGAAAAGTGAATCACTGACTCACCTGTAGTGAAGGAAAAGTGCATCACAGGTGCGCTTGTTGTTCAACCGAAGTGTGGAGAACACTATTCACTTAAACGAATTTGAGTGGTGCACCCTGTGACGCACTATGTCAGTTATACAATTTGTGGCACTGTGTTTAAAATACAGTCATAAAAGATGGCTAGTACCAGTATGAAGCAGATCTCCAGACCAATGTTTAGCGGCACCAACTACGAGTTTTGGTCAATCAAGATGCATACATTTATCCAACTCAAAAAATGTTGGGATATGGTTGAAAATGCTTCAAAGAACCAGATGCAACCACTCTAGATTCTATGCCTGAAGAAATTTGAGATCGAAATCTCATTGCAAAATGGTTGATCCAAAGATGCATTGAGGATTCCATCTTCCCGTGGATATTAGGAGCTACTACGACACATCAAGCATATAATCTCCCTGCATCTGCATACAAAGGTATAGACAGAATCACAACGGTAAGACTCCAAACCCTTCGAATTCAATTTGAAAGTCTTAAAATGAAGGAAACTGAAACTGTAGATCAGTTCATGACTAGGGTTTCAGGTATTGTGACTCAATTCCAAATCTATGCTGAGGCCTTGGAACAAAAGGTTGTTGTCCAAAATATTCTTAGATGTCTCACTGAGAAGTTTTCTATGATTGTTACTGCTATAGAAAAATCTAAAGATCTGTCCAAAATTACCCTAGAAGAGTTAACAGGGTCCTTTATGTCCCACGAAGATCGACTCAATCAAGAAGAAGAGTCTCTATCAAATCCATTCAGCACTCAGGATTCCCCCAGCAGAGGTCGAGGAAAAGGAGGAAGAGAATGAGGAAAAAGAGGAAGAATTTATCATTCTATAGATGATAGAACTACTCATGAACACTCAAATCATGGTGAGCACGTTCACAACTCTCAGAACTATAGAGGGTGAGGAAATAGATGGAAAAATAGGTCTAACATTCAGTGCAACTACTGCAAGAAGTATGGCCACTATGAACAAGACTGCAGAAAGAAGCAAGCAGACCAGAACAGTGGCAGAGCCCATGTCTCCAATGTTGAAGAAAGCTCAAAATTCATGTTTCTTTCATGCCAAGCTACTGAAGAAAAATATCATTCAGATGTATGGTTGTTGGATAATGGTTGCAACAATCATATGATAGGTAACAAATCATTATTTTTAATCTAGATTCATCTGTCAATACAAAAATAAAGCTTGGTAATCATAATCTTGTTCCTGCTCAAGGCAAAGGCATTGTTCTTGTTCTTACTAAACAAAATGAAAAGAATTTTATACATGATGTATTCTATGTTCCTAATATGAAATTCAATCTGATCAGTTTGGGTCAACTGATTCAGAATAAGTATGACATCAGGTTTATGGATTCATATTGTGTTGTCTATGATAAATCCCCCAGTAGAAGACTCTTAGCCAAATTAGAAATGACTAAGAATAGAATATTTCCACTCAGTCTGAGAAGTGTTATCTTGTCACAGTCATAGGCACATACTATTTCCAGTCCATATGAAACCTAGTTGTGGCACTATAGGTATGGTCATCTACCCTTTCAGAGTCTCAGTCTCATGCAAAACCAATCCATGGTGAATGGGTTACTAGTTATGAATGAACAATCAAGTTCTTATGAAGACTATGTCTTAGGAAAACATCAAAGGGAGAATTTCCCCACTTCCAAATATTGAGCCAAAGAACACCTTGAGTTAGTTCACACAGATCTATATGGGCCCATGCAAAACTAATCCATAAGAGGCAGTCTTTATTTTCTGACCTTTATTGATGATTATAGCAGGAACGTCTGGATCTACTTTCTCAGACACAAATCAGATGCCTTATCCAAGTTTAAAGAATTCAAGCCATTGACTAAAAAGTAGTCAGGTAAATCCATCAGAGTACTCAGGTCAGATGGTGGAGGTGAATACGATTTACATGATTTTGTAGAGTTCTGTAAACAGCATGTCATCCAACACCAGTTCACTACCAGATACACTCCAGAACAGAATGGAGTTGCTGAACGAAAGAACCAGACTATCATGAACATGGCCCTAAGTATGTTGTCATATAAGAAGCTGTCATATTATTATTGGGTTGAACCTGTTGCATGTTTAGTTTACTTACTGAACAGATCTCCCACAATAAGTGTTAAAGATAAGATTCCTAAAGAAGCATTGAGTGGCACTAAGATTAGTGTTTCACATCTCATAGTATTTGGATGTGTGGAATTTGCACACATACCTTATGAATTAAGTAAAACACTGGACACGAAGAGTGAAAAATGTATCTTCACTGGTTACAGTGAACATCAAAAGGCTTACAATATGTATAATCCTATCACCAAAAAGGTTGTGGTGGGAAGAGATGTTAAGTTCCTTGAAGAAAAATGCTGGAGTGATACAACAGATATTCAACAGGAAGAAATTCTAGTACCACCATAACTACTCATAATTCCCAAACTGGAGGTACAAAAGCAGTAGCAGCAGGAAGAAATACTAGCAGACAATCCACCATAGAACTAGAGAACTAGAATATTAAGGGAGTTATATGAGAAGACTCATGTTATTGATGAGAAACTACAGTATTCTCTATTTTCCTTCCAGCCCACATGTTTTAATTAAGTAGTAAAGGATACACAATGAGAACAAGCAATGAATGAAGAAATTGATTTTATAGAAGTGAATCATACTTGGGATCTTGTTGATATCCCACCAGACAAAAACAATATTGGAGTAAAATTGGTCTATAAGACCAAACTCAATGAAAAAGAAGAGATAGAGAAGCACAAAGCAAGTTTGGTTGCAAAAGGATTTGCTCAACAATATGGTGTATACTATGATGAAACCTTTGTTCCAGTAGCAAGGATGGACACCATCAGAGATGTACTTGCAATAACAGCTTAAAACCAGTGGCCTGTTTATCAAATGGATGTGAAATATTCCTTTGTCAATGGAATACTTGAAGAAGAAGTCTATGTAAACCAACAACCTAGTTATGCTATCAAAGGTCAAGAAAACAAGGTATGTAAGCTAAAAAATGCCTTGTATGGTCTAAAACAATCTCCATGAGCTTGGTACAACAGAATTGATTCTTACCTCATCAACAATGGGTTCAACAGGAGCAGCAATGAACCCACTATGTATGTCAAAACAAATCAACAAGGTAACATTTTGATTGTATGTATTTATGTTGATGATATGATTTATACTAGAAATATGATGCTAGAATAATTTAAGACAGTCATGAAAAAGGAGTTTGAAATGATTGATATTAGTCTCATGAAGTACTTCCTTGGTCTGGAATTTGACCAAAGTGAAAATGGCATCTTCATATGTCAGCATAAGTATGCTATAGACATTCCGCGGAGATTCAGAATGGATAAATGAAAACGAGCAAAAATCCCCATTGCTACAGGAACCAAGTTAAGAAAGAATGATGAAGGACCAACAGTGAACTCTACAATTTACAAAATATTGGTAGGCAGTTTAATGTATTTGACTGCAACTAGACCTAATCTGATGTATGTTTTCATCTTGATCTCTAGATTTATGGAGTCTCCCAAAGACTCTCACTGGAAAGTTGGTAAAATAATTATGATATATGTTACAGGCACAATTGGTTATGGACTTTGGTACTCTCATTCATCAGACATTAATTTTACAGGGAACAGTGTTAGTGATTTTGTAGGTAGTATTGATGATAGGAAAAGCACATCTGGTTATTCTTTCCATTTTGGTACCAGTTTGATTTCATTGGCCTCTCAGAAACAATCCATTGTTAGTATGTCTTCTGCAAAAGCAAATAAAGAAGCATGCCACGCAGTTTGGCTAAGAATACTTTTGAAGGATAAGGGACACACAAAAAAGAACAAACACCTATCTATTGTGACAATAGTTCCGCCATACAATTGTCCAAACATAATGTGTTTCATAGAAAGAGTAAACAAATTGACACTTGCTACCACTTTATTTGCGAGTTATTCAATCGTGGAGAGATCACTTTGCTATTTTGTGTATCTAAGGAGCAATTGGATGATATGTATACCAAACCTTTGGGAACATCCACATTTGAGTTTCAGAGGAAGCACTTAGGCATTGATAGTGCTGATAATATTGTCCCAGTTGAGATTAAGGGGGTGTGTTAAGAAATGTAATCTCAATGGTCATAAGTGCATTAATTAGTTGAGTTGTTAGTTGGTTATAGTTTGACTAGGACACTTGGTTGTCCCATAGTATTTTATGTTCCATAGTATTGGAAATTAGTATTGTTGTGATGTAATCCTATATAAGCTTGTGGTTACTAATGAGAAGGAAATCTATATGCCCACTCGTGTTCCATCCTTTAATATCTTGATATTTTAACAATTTTACTGGACATTTATAGGGAGGGATAGATTTTCTTAGCAGCCATGGCAGGAGGATATGTCCTTCGTAATTGCGTGGCACCAAGTTGTATGTGATTATGGTTGAATCCCTCTTGTACTGTTAAGTCTCTGCAAGTAACATGACTCATTGGTTTTAATTTGTTTAGACTTGTATCGACGTTGCGTCAGGACTATGTGATGGTCGCTATGGTTTGTCATATCATGATATTAAAATATCGTTATTTTTCCTTGAAAAAGTAAGGCATACATTTCGTTCCAAGGGAATAGGAGAAAAATGCTTTTGTATGGGCCAACAAACCAAATCTCTATAGAAGCTCATCGTGCATTGGATTTACGTTTTTTTAACTTTGAAGTTAAGTTATATATATATATATATGTTTACTCTTCAAAATTCTTTCCCAACAAGCTGGAGTTGCAACTCTCTGTATAACTTTGTTTTTATTAACTATACCTCTCTTTTTAAATCACTACATTTCAAGAGCTGATTTTATAGTTGATACTTCTAGACTTGGAACTATCTAGATAAATTTGTTTCCATTGGCTATACCTACCTATTCAAATAGATACACTTAAAGAGATTATTTTATGGTTAATATTCATGTCATTCATTTGATTTTAGTGAGCCACAGTCATTATCAGTTGCATTTTGAATATTGAGAGATTGAATCCACTTGGTTCATTTCGATGTGGGGGAAGTCTCCTCGTGCTCCACCGAATGCGGGTGGTACATGTGATCCGGCGGTGCACAAGGATACTGCCATGATGGCCTCCACCTCACCACGTGGATTTCCCTCGTCAATCTCACCATGTTCAGTAACTCTGCCTTGTTTTCGATGGGGAGGGAATTCAAGGATATTTACGTTCGAGTTCCTTCTAGAGCTAGAGGCAGTACCTATAACATCATTCCCTTGTAGGGTGAATTAATGATCGCCTCCATCAATTTTTTAAATCCTCCAAGGTAGAAACATTCCAATTCCATAATGTTTGTTGTGGTTTTTTCCTTCCCTCCGCATATGCAGTATTGGCTTCCATTTGCAGGGTCCTTAGTGCAGACTCTCTGTGTTTCCTAATTCCTCCTGCACCTGATTTGTGCCTTCCTCTGCAAGGGTATTCAGCTGTGAGCGATGTAGGCTCTTATTTTTGTTCACACACTAGGAGGATGTCCCGAAGACTGTGTGAAACCCCTCGCCAAGGAGGTAGAAGATAAGGAAAACAAGGAAGGCAGGGTCGTGGAGTGGTCAACAAAAGTGGCTATGATAGTTCAATCCCTAGGTATCTGAGGATTATGATAGAGGATTGGGAGGAAGAATTGCTTATTCAGCAGCTGGTTAGCAATATAATCAGAGAGAGCCGCGGACATTACTGGACAGTGAAATTTTTTCTAGTCCAACTCTCCATTCCCAGCTAGACACTCTCCATTCCCAGCGGCTTCATCCCATGTCTCCAAACCAATGGAGCATGTCGACACTCATCCAGTGAATGAGAACGTCAACACTTAGCTGACCATTGAGAAAAAGCTGCAAGAATACCACCACAGTCTCGCGGCCACCACCGAGCATAAGAGAAAATGCGTGGAATGAGCGGGTACCGGGATCTCAGACTCTTTCAGGAAAAATTAGTCGCTTCCAGTTAAGGCCAAGGTTTACTTCTCTTCGATCTCTAAGGGATACCGATGTCCTATTGTTGAGGAGAATCCCATCGATGCAGACACCATCGGCCCAGGAAATTCCAAGTAATTATGCTCTCTTCTCTTTCTTGACACTTGTCTCTATAAGATATGTGGGAAATGACAGCTGTAATTTTTTTTTAAAAGTTCGGTCTCATATTTTGGTTTATAGGTTTTTTTAGTAAGCTTGGCTTTGTATCTAGCTATAATTTTGTATCACTCCTATACTAGTCTTATGTCAATCTTTTTGTATTTCATGAACAATTAGCACTACTATGAGTCACAAATATATCAACCTTTGCATGAGCAGGTTTCCCAGGGTTTTGTTTCTATTTTTCGTACTGAAAGGAGCCTCTAAAAGCTCTCATACCTCATGATGATCTTGTTGATGTAACTCTTTTTGTATTATAATACAATTTCTATATGCAACTTGCAAGAAAAAAAATGTACAGATTAATTACAATTTCCAAAGTAAAATGAGCGTTTTTCAGCCATCAATTACAAGAGCCACTAGGTAGCAGTTTTTTAATGTCCTTGTTGATGATTGGAGATAGAGAAAAAAAGTCACAAATGCTATAACTAATAAACTCAATAATAATATCGGTTTCTATAAATAATAATTTGGAACTATTGAGCTATTGATTTCACACCGCATTTGCATTACTTCATAAAATGATCTTAAATATATATATAAATGTATAGAAGGATATTTATCTAGAAGGATCTAGCCACCAAATAATTTTTTAGGTGCGATATCTAGATCTTTGACTATGTCAATATAGGGGCTCACGAACAATGACTAACTCCACTAATTTCAATTCAAAAACATATTTTTCCAATGGCTTTGTAAATCTATCAATCAATTAATCTTTAGACTTATAAAATTCCAAATAAATTTCACCATTGTTTATAAGCTATCTAATGAAATGGTATATAGTATCTATATGCTTGCTTTCCAGTGAAAAAACAAGGCTCTTGGACAAAGCTATGGCTGAATTGTTGTCACAATAAACTAGAGTTGGATTTTCTTATTCGTGCTTAAGATCATACATTCTTCTTCATATCCATACTATTCGATAAGTTGTTGTCGTTGCTTCTATATACTCAACTTCTATTGATGGCATTGTCACAATTGGCTACTTCTTGGATTCCCTTGAAACTACACATGTGTTGGAATATTCTCTCCATAATTTTTTAGATTTGCATGTCTACATGCATTTTGCATGCATCCAGACATCATGCATGCATCCAGTCATCATGCATGCATTTGCATGCATCCAGTCATCATTTTGGTGGCCCTCCCAGCACCTAGAGCCTAATTTTAGCTCCCTAGAGCCTGTCTTCAACCGCCAGTAGCCCTCCTACCTACCTGATGCACCCTATTTGAATCTTTTGCATGACATGTGCACCTTTTCTCACCTACCACAAGTTATCATTCAGTTAGAGCGCCTCATCTCACCTACCAGTTGTCTGACAGTCAGTTATAGCATTGATTGAGCAGTTCTTCCATTGATTTCTCATCCTAACTGCCTGTAGCTCCTAGTTAGCTTGTTTTGGAGTGCCACTTGACCTTCTGATAGCCTCATGTGTCCTCCTTGGAGTATCCATCCCCTGATTCATGCCTAGATGGTTCTGTTAGACTCAGTTAGACTCATTTGACTGACTGCTGACCATTTATGACTAATACTGCTCACTGGATGATGTCTCCAATGTTATCCAAGCTAGACACTGAGGATGATTCAAATGACCTCTTGGTTAATTCGAATTCTATTGACAGATTATCACAGTTACTGTATTGTATTCAGTTTTCATAGTGCCAGCTCACAGTTGATGTATGACTATACTGTTATTCTCCATTTTCTGTGTTCATGAGTGATTATTGAGTGCATTCTGCTCTTCTTCTCTGCACTTCTTGAGTGAGTTTGATTGTGAGGTTTGTTTCAATTGCTAGATCCTACTGCATATTATCACAACATGAACCAAGATGGAAGATATAATGTGAAGTGATCTTCCTGTCATCCATGTTACCTACAAAATCACTATTAGTATAACCAACAAAAAAATCATCATTAGTATTGGAATACAATATTTCATACCTTGTTGTGCCAACAATATATCTCATAATTATTTTTCCAACTTTCTAATGTGAGTCTTTTGGAGATTCCATGAACCTCATGGAAATCATGCTAAAAACATACATAATGCTTGGTCTAGTGGTAGTGAGCCGATACTTGAGACTACCAACCAATCTCTTGAACAATGTATAATCTACATTTGAACCTTTATCTCCTTTCTTGAGATTTGTTCCTATTGCTATCAGTGTAGGTATTACCTTTCAATTCATCATTCTAAGTATTTTCATCACATCCAATGCATATTTTGTTTTACATATAAAAATCCAAGAATCTAACCGATTCACTTCTATGCCAAGGAAGTACTTCATCAAGCGTAAATCTATCATATCAAATTCTCGTTTCACGGCTGATTTAAACTGATATAATGACATGTTTCAAAAAGCATGATATCCACATATAAAAAAAAATTAGAATTTCCCTTGTTAATTTACATTTGTATATAGTGTGGGCTTGTTGCTGCTTCTGCTAAATCTATTTCTAAATACATTTTTGATCAAATAAGGATCTAGCATGTTGTACGAATCTCTTTGAGCTTGCTTAGGACCATAGAGAGATTTATTCAACCTATGCACCTTATCTTCATGTCCCTTTATCTCATATCCTGGTGGCTTCCACACATAGGATTATTCATCTAGAATGGCATTTAAGAATTTAGATTTCACATCCATTTTGTATACCTTCCATTTGTTTTGAGAAGCTAATGCTAATATTTCCCTTGATGTTTCCAATCTCACCACTGATGCAAATGTTTCTTCAAAATTAGTTCCATGTTGTTGTGTAAGCCCTTTTGTCCTAAGATCCACCCTCTATAATGTTGTAAAATAAAGCATTCTCTACTATCCATTATATTATACTGAGAATAATTTCTAGGGTTTTTGTTCTCATAATTTTGTGTATTTTTCCCAGGGTATACCTTGTGTTATGGTTGTATGAATTTCATGGATTGAATTGTCTCATTTCTTCAAGTCTCTGCATCTAAAAGAATTAAAGATCAAATCTCAACCAAATTTTAACATGGTATCAAAGCTCAGGGCGTGAAGGAGCTTAGTTTTGCATGCCATCTAGAGCCTACGTTGATACTGAGAAGTTGAGCACAATATTTGAAGACTATGGCACTAGTCTCTGTACAACCAGAAGACCGTCTTGAGGGCACCTCAAACTTCAACACTTGGAAGCATAGGATTCTCAACATCCTAAAGGAACATGAATTTGATGGATATGTATCCACTGTGGTGGAGGAGCCTACATCTAATGCAAGGCGCATCAAATTTAATAAGAATCAAGCTAAGTCCAAATGGATCATCTATGATTTGGTAAAAGATAACTTGATGGCCATGATTAGATCGCTGAAGATCGTGAAAGAATGTTATCATACATTGAGTAATCTATATGATAAGAAGGCACCAAGTCAAAAGAGGGCATTGAAGAATAAGCTTTGAAACTTAAAGATGGATATGGATGATATAGTGGCCTCCTTCTCCATGATCTCTCAGGTAAGAGACCATCTAGCTAGTATTGGAGTATTGGTGGATGAAGATTATCTTCTCCAAAACAGTATTGATGGTCTCCCATCCTCATGGGAGACATTCTTCGATGTAGTAAATGGTTGAGAGGTACAACCTAACTTCGAAAGGTTGTGGCATGAATTCTTCCAAGAGGAGGGGCAAATCCAAATCAAGCTAGTGTGCATCAGAGAAGAAAACCTTTCCCTCACGGAAAGAATGAAGAAATTAAAGAAACCCTTCTTCCAAAAGAATTTTTCTCATCTAAAGAAGAAGAAGTTCAACAAATGCTTTGACAAGTCAAAAGATAGATTCTTCAATTGAAACATGAAAGGACATTTCTCAAGATATTGCAGACCAAAGCGGAAAACAAGGTTTCATGCTTATACCTCCATAGAAGATGAAATCACTCAAAAGAATGCATCTAAGGAAAAGGATACGAGAAGGGATTATTACCTTGTCTCATCCCTTTTGGGATCCATCATCACAAGTGGAGACACATCGCTGATTGATAGTGGTGAATCCAAACATTTGACTAGTTACAAGAGTGCCATCATTGACATAAAGGAGAAAAATTTCACATGCATGGTAGAGTTGGGGGACAACTCAACATAATCGATCCAAGGAGTTGGATCCACCTCATTTCAGCTGATCACCAGTAATATTTGACATGTAGAGTACATTATATATGTTCCGAGCTTGAAGAAGAACCTCCTTTTAGTTTCGGTTCTTGAAGACAAAGGCTTCCAAGTTATCTTCATGGATAATAAAGCACATTTATGGCCGAAGAACAAAAGCCTAGAATTTGTTGCTGCGATTGGAGTTCAAGAGGGAGGACTCTACAAGGTACCTAGGAAGTACATTCAAGCTATGATTCATCACATTGTCATTCCATGCTATCTATGGCACCAAAGGCTTGGACACCTACACTACAAAGCACTACTAGGACTTCAAAAGATGGTAAAAGGTATGCCTGCATTTGATTTTGAGCATGATAGTGTATGTCGGGGTTGTGCTCTTGGGAAGAATGAGTAAGAGAAAATTTCTAATAGTTCTACTAGATCTAAAGGGATTTTAGATTTAATACATTCCGTTGTATGTGGTCCCATGGCATCCCCCTCCTTAACTAGGTTCTTATATTATGTATTGTTCATAGATGATTTTTCTATGAAGTCATGGATTTATTTCATGAAGGATAAAAGTGAAACTCTTAGTAAATTTAAAGAGTTTAAAGCCATAGTTGAAAATCAGAAAGAAAATCACATTTGTGCATTAAGGTCTAATAATGGAGGTGAATTTGATTCACATGCATTTAATGAGCTACGTAGTGATGCAGGAATATATAGATAGTTAATAGTACCTTATAACCCTCAACAAAATGGGGTTGCCGAAAGGAAGAATAGAACTATATGTGAGGTTGCAAAATCGATGATGCATGATCAAGATATGTCTACCTCATTATGGGAAGAAGCCACCTGTACAACTTTGTACATACATAATAGAAACTTGCATGTCATTTTAGATGAGAAGAAACTAGAAGAAGTGTTTACTGGTGAGAATCCAAACATATCACACTTGAGGATCTTTGGGAACCCAGTATACATTCATCTACCAAAAGAAAAGAGAACAAAGATGGAGCATTCTGGAAATAAAGGCACCTTTGTGGTTATAGCGAGTCATCCAAAGCATATCGAATATATGTACTTCGTGAGAGACACATTGAATTCAGACGAGATGTTACCTTCCATGAGGAAGTTGGTTTCAAAAGATCGAAAGAGATTCAATGTGATTCAGAGATGGAGGATCCTAATTATGATTCTACCCCTTCAGAGTTTGAGAGGGAGAAACCAAAAGATGCCTCATATTCACTAACTGTTGAAGAACCAATAGAACTGGTTGAGAGGTCACCTAATGAACCTCCCACTAAAATAATATCTTCTTGGTGTTGAGACATATTACAAAATGTAGAGAAACATGGAGCACCAACATGCTCATCTAGAGAGTGTAAGCAACCTGACAGATATTCATGGTATTTTCACTGATGAGTCACATCAATGATTCATAACCATCCTCATATGAAGAAGTTGCAAAGTAACAAGTTTGGAAAGATGCAATGATAGAAGAGTACAACTCTGTAATGAAGAATGATGTTTGGGAGGTTTTTCCCAAACCTTATGGGAAGTACATTGTGACTTCCAGATAGCTTTACAAGATAAAGCATGCTGCAGATGGTAGCATTGAGAAGTATAAACCCATATTCATTTCCATAGGTTTCTCTCGAAAAGAAGGCATAAAATACGATGAGATGTTTTCCACTGTGGAAAGGTAAACCACAATTCAATCAATGATTGCACTTGTATCTGTTCTAGGATGGAAACTTCACCAGATGGATGTGGAGACAGACTTCCTCAATTGTGAGGTTGAGGAAGAGGTTTATATTCAACATCCTAAAGGATTTGTGGTGCATGCGAAGGAGTCCCATGTTTGCAAGCTAAATAAAGCTCTATATGGGCTTAAGAAAGCCCCCAGGGCTTGGTACTTCAAAATTGATAGCTACCTTCAGAAACTGGGTTTCAGTAAGAGTGGATTTGATCCAAATTTGTAATTCAAATTAATTAAGAACCAACCGTTGATATTGGTTATGTCTGTTGATGATTTGTTTCTCACTAGAGAGGAACATCTGATTGCTTGGTTCAAGAGGGAGATCACCTCAGATTTCGAGATGAAAGACTTAGGTCTAATGCACTACTTTCTTGGCTTTGAGATATGGCAAAGAAAATATGAAATTTTTCTATCTCAAGGGAAGTACACTGTGGATATATTGCATAGGTTTGGAATGATAGATTGAAAATATATGACTACACCGATGGTTTCCAATTTGAGGAAACTTCATGAGTTAGGATCTAGATCAGATCCAGTAGATCCCACTTTGTATAGACAACTTATAGGCTCGCTAATGTACTTGATACATTCGAGGCTTAATATATGTTATGTTGTGAGAATTCTGAGTCAATTTATGTCTGATTGGAGATGCAAACACTAGACATATACTAAGCATGTGCTTACATAACTTTGAGGTACAATTTCATATGAACTCAGATATGCCTCCAGTTGAGGTGTCATGTTACTTGGTTTTACAGACTCAGACTGGGGAGGAAGCATCGTGGACAGTAAGAGTACATCCAATTACTATTAAAGCTTAGGATCGACTATGATATCTTGGTTCAGTAGGAAGCAGGGCGCTATAGCCCAAAGCACTACCGAAGCAGAATTTATAGCTACTACTGTTTCCTGCCAAGAAGCATTGTGGATCAAAAAGCTACTTGCATGGTTTTTTGGTGAAAAGATTGAGCCTACATTTATTAGGTGTGACAATCACAGTTGCATCAATATTTGTGAAAACCCAGTGTTTCATGACAATTCAAAGAACATTGAAATGAAGTATCACTTCATCCGAGACATGGTCTAGAAAGGTACAGTGAAACTTCAGTACATTGCTACTGATGAGAATATTACAGATTTGTTAAAAATCCTTGTTAGTGATAAATTTCAGGTACTTTCGAGACAAGATTGGTATGGCCAAGAATTACTCCCTCGTTGAGAGGGAGTGTTAAATATACTGCATCAGGACACATTCTCCAAACCAATCTTGTACAACCAAGATTGATCCTCCCGTATAGAGGTGAGCACTTTGATTTCCTTTAGTGTAAAGGTTATTCCTCCCATATAGAGGTAATTGATCAAATTAATGATGTTTTAAAAGTCTTGTTGGACAAGTCTCCAGACTTGTGTATGTCAAGTCATGATTATCATGTGAGACTTCCATGTAACGGTATCCATGATATGGACCTCCCGTATAGAGGTGGATCTTTCGTATAAATGTCATGCTTTACTTGTTAAAAGCATTAATTTTGTTTTATGTATTATTAACCATGATCACCATATTACTATTAAGTATACTTTAGAGATTGATCACCTTTAAAGTTAATTACTTTAGCATATGATCATTTGGTCTGGAATAATATAATATGATCAAAACATCCGATAATTCTTCTTATTATAATGTAAAGTGATGGATAATTAAAGTTAGCACATATTGACCATGCAATAAAATATAAAGAAATAAAAGATAAAGCATATAGATCAAGAGTATTCAAAATTTTCCATGCTAACACTTCAGCTAATTAAAGAGAACTCAAATTGTTAAAGCTTCAGTTAAGTATCAATGCTTCAGTTAAAACATCAGTTAAAGATATGCCTCAGTTAACTAAAGAACTCACATTGGTCACTTCAAGTAAATCAATTAGCATGATTTCAGTTAACTAAGTGTTAAATAAGAAGGACTAGTTAACTAAAGTGTTTTCACTTTAGTTAAACTAAAAGATGACACTTAATTTAAAGAGAGTTAACTAAGTGACAACAAAGAAGACCTAGTTAACTAAGTGTTATTGCATGACAACACTTATGTTAAACTAAAATATGACATGCGAGTTGTGACACTTGCATGTCAACACTTAATTTAGCCATCTACCTAAGTCGGCAAGCTTTTAGTTAAGAGGTGAGTTCATCCTAAGTGACAGCTCAGTGAGATAAAGCATTGTATGAGAAGTGGGGCCCACCTCTGCATGCAAGATTAATACATCCAGTTTGAGGTCAAGTTCATGCTGAAGTTAGAAGTTAAAAATAGAAGAGAAGAATGTACAAATATGTTATATGGGATTGATGAATCCAATGTGAAGCAAATTATATTCTTCATTGAAGGAAAGGAGCTTCTCTTTGTGCAGGGTATTGTCTGTACTTGTTATTGTTGTGCTAGGCACCAATCCAATTGATCTCTCTTCTCTATTGCTTATGCATCTTCATCAAGAGTGTTTGGTGATATCTTATATTCCGAAAGCAATCTGTTATGTTGTAAGCGAAAGAATTATCTTCTATCCATTATATTATAGTGAGAATAATTGTTGGGGTTTTTGTTCTCATAATTTTGAGGATTTCCCCCAGGGTATATCTTGTGTTATGATTGTATGAATTTCATGGATTGAATTGTCTCATTTCTTCAAGTCTTTGCATCTAAAATAATTAAAGATCAAATCTCAACCAAATTTTAACAGTTACATGTATGTGCATTTTGCACGAAAAACTACATTCAACACATCACAAAAACTAATTGGATAGATGCGCACATATCTTGTATTTTCTTATGATTGTTTATAAACAATACAGATTTTCATTCTCCTTTTCTTTTCTGCGACAGTCCAACTCAACACATATAAATTTTGCAACATAATATTATTGCGACAACCAACTTCAAATATTCTCTAATTGTACCCTCACCAACATACTCCTTGAATTCCTAGTAAGCATCGTGTTGAATTCAACAATCTCACTCAATCTCATAGAGATTAGCAAGAAGGGAAACAATCACTTACTGCTTGAGACGTACTTGGATTTCCAGTTTCTTCTGCACAAGAATTTTTCCTTACCCATTTTTTTATGTGTGCATTTCCATTTTGATTCTGCACTTGAATGTATTCTCTTTTGATCCTCGTATTGCAATTGCTTTTGCACAACATGTTTCCATCCTGACAATTCACTATTCTTCGACAATACATAGCCTTATGTCCAAAGCCATCACAAGAATAACATATCGTAGTTTGACAATACTTTGCAATATGACCAATGTAATTGCACCTTGCAGATTGCATTATGTTAATCCTTCTTCGGGTAGTGTAACAAAAAGAGTTGTAATCACTGAATGAATTATTATGAATTGTTTGTTGATGACATTTGATCATTCCGAATCTTGTTCATAATATATGTGTTTCGTTTGAATTTATTCTTCATGACATGCCTTATTACTTCATGAATGTGCGCAATTCGTAGTATCATCCATGAGGTGATCCTAAACATATTTATTTCCTTTTATCTTGATCAACTCGTCTTCTAAATGAGATATTTCTCTGTCCTTCAATTCAACCTGACTTGTCAACATATTTATTTTTGTGCTAACTCTTCCAAATAATTCTTCAATATGGATTTCTCTTTTTCAAGCACTTTGACCTTGTTTATTGTGAAATTCAATTGTTTCTCATAGTTCATCACCTTTTCACTGAAATGTTTATCAAAATATTCTTGAAACTCTTTAGCTTGCTTGACTTGTTCTTCATACTTCAACAATTGGTCCTGCAAGATTTTACTCTTCCTTCTTGACTTCTTCAATTCATCCAAGGCACTGGCCAGTTCACCTTCCTAATCGACCTCTACAACTTCTTCTTCTTCTTATTGACTTTCATATTTGACTTTTGCAACATTATTTGAAGGTGTATTGAATGATCCACTAAAGAAGTACTTATTCAGTGCTCCAGGTTGACTTTGCACAATAGATGTATTCTTTTTGACATATGAACAATTCTTTTTCTTTTCCTCACTGTTTTCATCTTCCAGAAATGCCATGAATAGTACCTCTTTTGTCTTATTGTCGCAATCACTTCCTCAGTATACAGACTCTTCCTCAGTTTTGGGAATTTCTTCATGTTTTTAGATATGTCCTGATTAAGCACCATCCTTCATTCATGGGAACTAAATTCTTCCTCGCCGTCTCTATCTCCATATTTTGTGTATAAACATTTGAAATACAATTTATTCTTATAATTACCACGTCCCCTTTTCATCTTTCTCACAAAATTTTATTCTTCCTCATCTAATTCATAGTAAGAGCTTTTATCACGCTCATGCTTAGCCTTTCCAGTAGCTTTGAAAGCAACTTCTTTTCTGATGGGATTTTCTTTCTTTTTTCTCATCTCATACATAATCAAGATCCCTTGAAGCTCATCCTTTGTCAGATCGGCAATATTAGCTCTATCTTCTAACACATATACTTTTTTGTCAAATCTTTGAGGAAGAGTTCTTAGTATCTTCTGCACTATTGATTCTTCTTCTAGTGTAACTCCAAGACTCTTGATGGAATTAACTAACTCATCAACTTGCAATAAGTAAGAAGCAATATTTTTTCCATCTTTCATTTTCAAAGATTCATATAATCCAGAGTAATTCTACAACTTTTCCTTCTTTACTTCTCATCAGCTTCATAGACATTTATGAGTTTATCCTATACCTACTTGGATGATGTGCAATGCATGACCTTAGTAAATTCAATGTCTGTTAACCCACATAATAGTGTGTTTCTGGATCTTGCATTGCATTCATACTATCTCTTCTAAGTTGGATCCACTGGTGCGATTGCTGGAACATTATAACCATCCACAATGGACTTCTAGACATGAAATCCAAGGGAATGAAAATATACTTCCATCCTGATCCTCCAAAAAGTGTAGTTGGTGCCATCGAATATTGGTGCTATGTTGGTGGCGAGGTCTTCCTTCTTGTCTGAATATGTGCATGGATCTATCTTCTAGGTGTTAAGCTGTTACTGAAGGCACCCACTCTGATAGCAATTGTTGGAATCTTATTAATAATGAGAGGGGGGCTGAATCAATATTAGTGCAGTTATGAACAATTTTTAACTTCTTAAATGATTAATCTAAACTTTAATTGTGCATCCACCATAAATAAAAAAAATCAACATCACATGCACCCAATACACAGAACACACATATTTTTACATGGAAACCCAAATGGGAAAAAATCACAAAATGCTCTCTTATAATATAACTAAGGATTACATCCATGGAAGCACCAACTTTCGAAGTTCTCCAGCACCAACTGGCAGGAGACACCAACCCCCTGGTTTTACAGGCATTGAACTCAAGGAAGCACTAACTCTCTGATTTACCAGCTCCAACTAGAAGGAGGGTTCAACCACCTGCTCCTTGCCCCATCTTTCCACTCTAATATGAGAGAAGATGATATTACTTTGTTGTACTTCTGATATGTGCACTCTTCAAATTGGTTACTATTCTTTTCGTTTTGCGCACCTTCTATATGTTGTAATTTGGTTGTCACTGTATCGCATACATCACCTAAATTCACACTTAAAGTACCACTTCATAATATTACAATTGACTTCACACTTCACAAGCTGTGTGCTGCTTCATCATATTTTGCAGTATGCACTCTAGTTCAATATCTTGTTCTGTTTCTGCACATCTGTAAGTTTAGCTGATACTGAACATCTTCTGATGAACTATTGTTCTAACTTCACGCATCAATATCAGCTGGATTTGTGCACCTTCTATGATATTTCCATTCTGTCTTGGTGCAACAGTCTCTAGATAATTTGTAACCTACTATGCATCATCTATGATTTGACCTTTATGTCTAACGCACTTGTATCAAATCACCCTCATCATAATGTGCATCATCATCTATGTTGCAATTTTGTATTAGTGCATCAGATAAACTTCTTCACTTCATGCATTACATGATATACTTCAAGTTAGTATTCGCACATATATCTAAGATCATCTATGACTGTCTGGGTGTTGTCTGCTATATTGTCATTATGTTATCACGTACCTGTGCATCTTCTTTAGTTCTACTTTTCTGTATTCATGCAATTGTAATAGATAGGCTACATCAATTTGCACACCATCATCTGTTCCATTCCTCTTCTTGTGCACACTCAGCTCTCTGTTAGATCATGTTGTTCTAGTTCCATGATCCCTTGATGCCCCAAAATAAGAAGCTTTCAAAATATGTATCTTCCAGTCTTTGAGCTTACAAGCTACAAGCTTCAAGCTTACCTCAATTCTCCAACTTGGATTCTTATTTATACTTGTCCTACATAGATTGTATGTCCACAAGTTGGTTGTGACTTTTCTTCTTATTTTCTTCATGGTTCATGCTTCTACCACTTGTCATGTTCTACGTCGCTGAGGTGTCATCTCTTTGTGGGTCTTGCGCATACTTGGTCCTTTTCCTAGTGGGACTTGCGACCTTATGGTGTGGTATTGTGCCCTTGATGTACCATCACTTGTGGGACTTGCGCAATTGACTTCTCCAACTAGTACATCCTTTTGGTACTCTTGCGTGCTTCAATTTCTTGAATGTTTCTTTTGAATGGTGAGTCTTGCAGGATTTTGGGACTTGCTTCCTTGTTCAACCATTTCTTATTCCAAGCTGCTTGCGCATTCCTGAACCTTGTCTAACCATGTCTTTGGAATTAACCATGAAGTAGTATGACTGGGTGGCCTTGAGACTTGCACCAGTACCATATGTATTGAATGTATTCATTATGTACTTCTTCAAACAGGATTCCATATACTTCTTTAAATTGGAACTTATATATACTTCTTCAAGGTGGCTTTCATATTTCTTCACATTGGCTCAGGAATACTGAACCTCTTTGACATCAATTGACATCAATGAAAACCAAAGTTCAACATGAATCAAGTGAATAAAAAAGTAATCAATATGAATTTTTTCTTGAATTTTGAGTAATATTGTACTTAAGAATATTGGAAAATATGTTTCAAACAATCTAATTCACATATGTTGAATGTTATGCAGGAACTAACAATAATAGAAGGGAATGCCATCATAAGAAAAAACAAAATATGGAAGATGTAAACGATGATGAATTGGTCCTTATCTCATTTAGAGTGGTGCTAGAAGTTAATGAAAGGGGGGGGGCGACTTTTATAAAACTATGAGGGATATAGTGGAAATAATGTATAGACGTACTTTTACTTACAATACATAAATCAATCCAATGATTTAAAAACTCAGGTTATATCGAAAATACAGGAGGCATTTCCAGAGAAATGGTCAATGAGACTTGTCAAACTTGCAATAGAAAAAACACACACCAACAAAAAAGAATCATTAAAAAAGTAATATTCCTAAACACGTTTTTATAGAATATGTATCTACTACTACAAAGTATTCCTTTATTAATATTAATTCTGCTATATTTATTTTTCATATCAGTATAAAAATAGTTTAATGTCATTTTAATTTTTCAGGAAGATTATGAAAACCCAAAGGATGAACGAGATGATATTCGAAATATGCTAGTAGGGATGTCCAAAAAAGTGTACAAGGAGATGGTTATGGAAATGGACATAATTGCATTGCAGGATGAGCCATCTCAACAACAACGTGCTTCAAATGTATGAAATCATTGAATTTTTCTATTATGTACATGTAATTAATTAATTTAGAATTAAATATTAATTTTCAATTGTTTTGTTGCAGAAACGAAAACAAAATGGAACCCATTCATCACATAAGGTAGGACGACAAGAAAAAAAGGGGTTGATATCAAAGTTTATGAGTAGTTGTGATTTCCTTATAACATCTTAATATTTCATATTGGTTGTGATATTTATATTTTAATTTTTTAATTTACACCATCCATCCTTGAATGTCTTCAAACATGTGTTAACATACAAACAAGAGCCATCAGAAGAATTCATTGACATTGGGTTAAGTATGGGTTGTGATTATATGTTGGAATATCAAAAATTAATTCTGTAATTTGTAAGTGTCTATGTTGTTTTACTTCTTTCATTTTATAATTAATGGAACAAAAAAATCCCTTTATATTAAATCTATGATTAGTTACGAGGTATAAAACTTGTAGGAAACAAAGTATGGAGTGGAGCCAATAGAAGATTTGTTGAGAGAATGAATGAGATTTGGTTTTGAAAGAATTTGTATCATTCATGACTCAATTATGTCTATGGTATATCGCTTTTCAATTTATATTCATGTAATTTTTTTATTTAAATGTTTCCCAACAATGTAGATACACTCATTACACTTTACTTTTATGTTTGTAGATTGAAGTTGAAGAAGAGGAAAGCAATCAAGGAAATCAACAAAACATTCGTCCAAATAACCCAAGTCATGCAAGTGGTTCAAGCACTGACAACAATTCCAGCGAAGAAGGGTGATCCATATATTTTGGATTTTAATGCAAGTTGTTGTATATTTTGAAATAATTGTCTTTGAAAATAAAAAAATTTGTATAATGTATTGGACATAGTGTCCCAATTGAAATAAAATGGGTTACCAATAAGTGTAACAATTACAAGCATGTTAACATTTTTTAATATTTGGTTGATCTTTGGTCTTTCTTTTGGATGCAGAGACTTGAAAAAATGAGGCAATTCAATCACATAAAATTCATGCAACCATAACACAAGATATACCCTAGGGAAAGTCCTCAAAACAATGAGAACAAAAACCCAACAACTCTTCTTAGTATAATATAATGGATTACAAAGAATTTATTTCTTTTACAACATATCATATTTCTTTTGGAAGATAAGAGATCACCAAAACACTCTTGGTGAAGATACAAAATCAATAGAAAAGAGAGATCAATCTGATGTGTTTTCCAATGTGCCCAGCACATCAATATATAATAAAACTCACTGTCATGCAAGGAATAGAGAATCAATGCATGAAGGATAATCCTCACATGAAAACCATAGCAATTTATCTTCTTGGATAGTTGTAGTGCACTTCTAGTTTCTTCAATCATGCACCATCAATGCGCCATGCCTTTCTTCCTTAACTTGAAATCATGCTTAACTGATTTTGGAGTGAATTCACCTCATAACTTATGTAGGAGCACTTAGTTAACAAACTAACATAAGTGTCATCATGAAATAGGAGAAACTTTAGTGTTGTAACTATGTGTCGTCTTTTAACTTTTAGTTTAACTAAAGTGTTGTCATGCAAAACACTTTAGTTAACTAATTCCTTTTCAACATGTTAGTTAACTTTTCTTAACTGAAAATCATGTTGATTGATTTTACTAAAGTGATCACTAAATTCTCCTTTAGTTAAATGATTGCATATCTTTAACTGATGCTTTAACTAAAGCATTCACTGAGGCTTACATTTTTACTTAATTGAAGCTTTATAACTAAAGTTTTAACCATTTGATTCTCTTTAATTAGCTGAAGTGTTTGCATGGGAAATTTCGAATTCTCTTGATCTCTATGCTTTATCTTTTACTACATGGTCAATATATGCTAACTTTAATTATCTATCACATTACATTATACTACGACGAATTATTGGATGTTGTGATCATATTGTATTATTCTGGACCAAATTATCATATGCTAAAGTAATTCACTTTAAAGGTGATCAATCTCTAAATAAGACTCAATAAAAAGTGGTGATCATGGTTAATAATACATCACACAGCATTAAATGCTTTTAACAAGTAAAGCATGACATTTATATGGAAGGTCCACCTCTATACCGGAGGCCCATCCCATGGATACCTTTATATGGAAGGTGCACTATTGATGGATACAAGTTTAGATCCTTTTCAAAAAAGACTTTACAACATCATTACATTGATCAATTATCTCTATACGGGAGGAATAAACTTTTAACAGAAGGAAATCAAAGTTCTCACCTTTATATGAGAGGATAAATCTTGGTTGCACAACATTGGTTTGGAGAATATCTCCTGATGCTATACGTTTAACACTCCCTCTCAGTGAGAGAAGCATTATCTGCCATACCAAGCTTGTCTTGGAAGTAATTTAACTTTGTTAATGATAGAGGATTTGTTAACACATCAACAATCTACTTGTCAGTAGCAATGTATTGAAGTTTCACTATACCTTTCTAGACCATGTCTCAGATGAAGTGATACTTCATTTCAATGTGTTTCGACTTGTCATGAAACACTGGGTTCTTATAAAGATTGATGCAACTCTGAATGTCACACCTAATAACTATAGGCTCAAGATTTTAACTGAACAACCCTGCAAGTAAATTTCTGAGCCACACTGCTTCTCAGGAGACAACACTAGCAGGTATGTATTCTGCTTCTGTAGTGCTCTGGGATACAAAACCTTGCTTCCTGCTGGACCAAGATATCATAGCTTATTCTAGGCTATAATAGTAGCCAGATGTACTCTTATGGTCCACAATGCTTCCTCCCCAGTGTGAGTCTGTATAACCAAGTAACATGACTACTCCATTGGAGGCATATATGATTCCATATGAAATTGTACCTCAAAGGTACCTAAGCACCATGCTTAGTAGTTATCTAGTGTATGTGTCTTGGATCAGACATAGATTGAATCAGAATTCTCATGGCATAACATACATTAGTCCTCGAATGTATCAAGTACATTAGCGAGCCAATAAGTTGTCTATATAAAGTGAGATCTATTGTATCTGATCCAGATCCTAACTCATGAAGTTTCCTCAAATTGGAAACCATCATTGTAGTCATATATTTTCAATCTATCATGCCAAAACTGTTCAATATATCCACAGTTTAATTCCATTGAGATAGAATTTTTTCATCTTTTCTTTTCCATATCTTAAGGCCAAGAAAGTAGTGCATCAGACCTAAGTCTTTCATCTCGAAATCTGAGGTGAGCTCCCTCTTGCACCAAGCCATTATATGTTCCCATCCATTGGGAAACAAATCATAAACATACATAACCAATATCAATGGTTGGTTCATCACTACTTTGAAGTACAAATTTGGATAAGATTCACTCTTACAGAAACCCAGGTTTTGAAGGTAGCTATCAATTCTAGAGTATCAAGTCCTGGGGTATTTATTAAGCCCATATAGAGATTTCATTAGCCTGAAAAAATGGGATTCCTTCCCATGCACCACAAATCCTTCAGGCTGCTGAATATAAACCTCTTCCTCAACCTCCCCATTTAGGAAGGTTGTCTTCACATCCATTTAGTGAAGTTTCCATCCTAGAATGGATGCAAGTGCAATCATTAATCGGATTTTGGTGTACCTTGCCACAAGGGAAAAGGCCTCATCATAATTGATGCATTGTTTCTAAGAGAAACCTTTGGAAACGAATATGGATTTATACTTCTTAATGCTACCATCTGCAACATGCTTTATCTTGTAAATCCATGTAGAAGTCACAATGGACTTTCCATCAAGTTTGGGAACAACCTTCCAAACATCACTATTAATTATAGAGTTGTACTCTTCTGTCATTACGTCTTTCCAAACTTGTTTCTTTGTAGCTTATTCATATGAGGATGGTTCTGAATCACTGATGTAAATCATAAGTGCAACATACCCTAAATATTTGTCAGGTTTCTTGCATTCTCTGGATGAGCCTGTTGGTGCTCCATGTTTCTCTACATCTTGTAAGATATATCAGCACCAAGAAACTCTTATTTTAGTGGGAGGTACATTAGGTGACCTCTCAATCAGTTCTACTAGTTTTTCAGGAGCTAGTGAATCTGAGGCATCTTCTAGTTTTTCCCTCTCAAACTTTGAAGGGGGGGATCATACTTGGGATTCTCCATCTCTAAATCACATTAAATCTATTTCGATCTTTTGAAATTATCTTCCTCATGGAAGGTAACATCTTGACTAACTTCAATGTGTCTCTCACCAAGTACATACATTCGATATGATTTGGATGACTCGCTATAACCCACAAAGGTGCCTTTCTTTCCAAAAGGCTCCATATTTGTTCTCTTTTCTTTCATTACATGAATGTATACTGGGATCCCGAAGATACTCAAGTGTGAGATGTATAGCTTCTCACCGGTAAACACTTCTTCAGGTGTCTTCTCATCTAGAATGGCATGCGGTCTTCTATTCTGGATGTACACAGCTGTACTGGTGGCTTTTTCCCATAATGAGGTAGACATATCTTTATCTTGCATCACAGATTTTGCAGCCTCATGTATGGTTCCATTCTTCCTTTCGGAAACCCCATTTTGTTGAGGGTTGTATGATACTGTTAATTTTCCACATATTCTTACATCACTGCATGGCTCATTAAATGCATGTGAATCAAATTCACCTCCATTATCAGACCTTAATGCATGGATGTGGTTTTATTTCTGATTTTCAACTAGGGTTTTAAACTCTTTAAATTTGCTAAGAGTTTCACTTTTAGCCTTCATGAAATAAATCCATGACTTCCTAGAAAACAATCTATGAACAATACATAATATGAGAATCCAGCCGGGCAGGGGAATGACATGGGACCACATATACTATAATATATTAATCAATTACATTGATCAATTATCTCTATATAGGAGGAATACACTTTTAACAGAAGGAAATCAAAGTTCTCACCTTTATACGATAGGATAAATCTTGGTTGCACAAGATTGGTTTGGAGAATGTCTCCTGATGCTATACATTTAACACTCCCTCTCAGTGAGAGAAGCATTATCTGCCATACCAAGCTTGTCTTGGAAGTAATTTAACTTTGTTAATGATAGAGGATTTGTTAACACATCAACAATCTACTTGTCAGTAGCAATGTATTGAAGTTTCACTATACCTTTTTGGACCATGTCTCAGATGAAGTGATACTTCATTTCAATGTGTTTCGACTTGTCATGAAACACTGGGTTCTTAGAAAGATTGATGCAACTCTGAATGTCACACCTAATAACTGTAGGCTCAAGATTTTAACTGAACAACCCTGCAAGTAACTTTCTAAGCCACGCTGCTTCTCAGCAAACAACACTAGCAGGTATGTATTCTGCTTCTGTAGTGCTCTGGGATACAGAACCTTGCTTCCTACTAGACCAAGATATCATAGTTGATTCTAGGCTATAATAGTATCCAGATGTACTCTTATGGTCCACAATGCTTCCTCCCCAGTGTGAGTCTGTATAACCAAGTAACATTACTCCTCCATTGGAGGCATATCTGATTCCATATGAAATTGTACCTCAAAGGTACCTAAGCACCATGCTTAGTAGTTATCTAGTGTATGTGTCTTGGATCAGACATAAATTGAATCTGAATGCTCATGGCATAACATACATCAGTCCTCGAATGTATCAAGTACATTAGCGAGCCAATAAGTTGTCTATACAAAGTGAGATCTATTGTATCTGATCTAGATCCTGAGTCATGAAGTTTCCTCAAATTGGAAACCATCATTGTAGTCATATATTTTCAATCTATCATGCCAAAACTGTTCAATATATCCATAGTTTAATTCCATTGAGATAGAATTTTTTCATCTTTTCTTTTCCATATCTTAAGGCCAAGAAAGTAGTGCATCAGACCTAAGTCTTTCATCTCGAAATCTGAGGTGAGCTCCCTCTTGCACCAAGCAATTATATGTTCCCATCCATTGGGAAACAAATCATAAACATACATAACCAATATCAATGGTTGGTTCCTCACTACTTTGAAGTACAAATTTGGATAAGATTCACTCTTACAGAAACCCAGTTTTTGAAGGTAGCTATCAATTCTAGAGTATCAAGTCCTGAGGGATTTCTTAAGCCCATATAGAGATTTCTTTAGCCTGAAAACATGGGATTCCTTCCCATGCACCACAAATCCTTCAGGCTGCTGAATATAAACCTCTTCCTCAACCTCCCCATTTAGGAAGTTTGTCTTCACATCCATTTGGTGAAGTTTCCATCCTAGAATGGATGCAAGTGCAATCATTAATCGGATTTTGGTGTACCTTGCCACAAGGGAAAAGGCCTCATCATAATCGATGCATTGTTTCTAAGAGAAACCTATGGAAATGAATATGGATTTATACTTCTTAATGCTACCATCCGCAACATGCTTTATCTTGTAAATCCATGTGGAAGTCACAATGGACTTTCCATCAAGTTTGGGAACAACCTTCCAAACATCACTATTAATTATAGAGTTGTACTCTTCTGTCATTACGTCTTTCCAAACTTGTTTCTTTGTAGCTTATTCATATGAGGATGGTTCTGGATCACTGATGTAAATCATAAGTGCAACATACCTTGAATATTTGTCAGGTTGCTTGCACTCTCTGGATGAGCCTGCTGTTGCTCCATGTTTCTCTACATCTTGTAAGATATATCAGCACCAAGAAACTCTTATTTTAGTGGGAGGTACATTAGGTGACCTCTCAATCAGTTCTACTAGTTTTTCAGGAGCTAGTGAATCTAAGGCATCTTCTAGTTTTTCCCTCTCAAACTTTGAAGGGGGGGATCATACTCGGGATCCTCCATCTCTAAATCACATTAAATCTATTTCAATCTTTTGAAATTAGCTTCCTCATGGAAGGTAACATCTTGACTGACTTCAATGTGTCTCTCACCAAGTACATATATTCGATATGACTTGGATGACCCGCTATAAGCCACAAAGGTGCCTTTCTTTCCAAAAGGCTCTATATTTGTTCTCTTTTCTTTCATTACATGAATGTATACTGGGATCCCGAAGATACTCAAGTGTGAGATGTATAGCTTCTCACTGGTAAACACTTCTTCAGGTGTCTTCTCATCTAGAATGGAATGCGGTCTTCTATTCTAGATGTACACCGTTGTACTAGTGGCTTTTGTCCATAATGAGGTAGGCATATCTTTATCTTGCATCACGGATTTTGCAGCCTCATGTATGGTTCCATTCTTCCTTTCGGAAACCCCATTTTGTTGAGGGTTGTATGATACTGTTACTTGTCCACATATTCTTGCATCGCTACATGGCTCATTAAATGCATGTGAATCAAATTCACCTCCATTATCAGACCTTAATGCATGGATGTGGTTTTCTTTCTGATTTTCAACTAGGGTTTTAAACTCTTTAAATTTGCTAAGAGTTTCACTTTTAGCCTTCATGAAATAAATCCATGACTTCCTAGAAAAATAATCTATGAACAATACATAATATAAGAAGCCAATCGGGCAGGGGGATGACATGGGACCACATACACCATAATATATTAAAGCTAAAATCCCTTTAGATCTAGTAGTTTTTTTTTTCCTTGGAAAAAGTCGTAATTTTATTTCAAAAAAATGAACAAAATTACATTCTGCACATGTATTAGAATCACTGAGATCCCTACATTGTCACATATTCACTATCCCATATTGTCATCTTATCTACTGTCCCATATATAAAACAATACAAAGTATACGACTGTCCATACAACCCGCAAATATCCAATTACATATAAACAAAACTGTCCCAGAAATGAGAGATTCCATCGTTGGTCGAAAAACAATGTACTCGGCTGTCCATACAGCCCGCAATAGCCAATTACATATAATCAATACTGTCAGAAATGATAGATGTCCATCGTTGGTCGACATAAAACAATACCATGTCATCGGTTGTCCATACAGCCCGCAGATAGCCAATTACATATAAATAATTTATGTAACAGAAGTGTGAGAATAGTCCATCGCTGGTCAAGCTGAGCTATTGCTCAATTCTGTGCCTCAAAATCGTCATGAAAAGGTCTGTGATAAAAACTGTAGGTGCCCTCTGGTGAGTGAATAGTGATCCTCCAAGTGCCAAATGCTAAGTGTTGCTGAGTCGCTTCTTTGGATAGCTGATCGGCCATCCCATTCCTCTCCCTGTAGACGTGTGTAAATGTAATTTGATTAAATGACTGCTTTAACCTGATCACCTCCTCCAGGATAGGTAAGAGTACCATCACATGACAATGTGTTATCTCCTTTGCTCAGTCGATAACTAACATGGAGTCGCCAAAGATCTGTAGAGATAGACATCCTTGTTCGAGTGCAAATAACATTAGCAGCCGAAGAGACATAAGTTCAGCATAGTTATTTGATCCCCTCCCCAAACCAGCCACGATGTGAAATTAATGGGACTCAGATTTGAAAAGGACTCCCCCCCCTCCACATGCCGCTTGTTGGTCCATTGAAGCACCATCAAAAAAGGCCCACGGCATGGATTTATCAATCAATTCCACACACACAGGTCGAGTTCTAATCACTTTTACAGGTGCCTTGAAGTGTTGTATAACTGCCACAACTTGTGCCACTACATTCTCCACCGGAACCCTGCAATCTTGAAATATGATCTTATTTCTGGTAATCCAGATGCCCCAGGCGAATATACAAGGGGAGGCCTGGATGGATGATGTTTTTTGAAATGACCACCACAATTGGAACGCTTCATGAACATTTTCTCCCTGCCACCTCACATTGAGATCAAGAAATTTGCAGACATCATCCCAAACTTCCTGAGAATACCGACAATGAACAAATAGATGAGAAATTGTCTCTTTAGCATCCCTACAAAGTGGACAGAACCCCGGACCCAGGATGAAACATTTTTGCAGGATGTCCCAGGTTGGATTCTTAGTTTCCAGAATAGCCCAGAATAGTATTTTTGCTTTACCTGGACACTTTAACTTCCACAGATATTTCCACCACCACACCAATCCCCTGTTATGTACATCCACATTCAGCTGGATATATCCATTCTTTGGGGAGTATATTCCAGAGGGATGATGTTCCCAGATTAGATCATCAATCCTATTGGTCAGTCGTATATTCAAGTGTCTTAAAGTCCAGAGAAAATCCGCCCAAGCCCCTTGCATATCTCCAGGGATCTCAAGTCACTGTGCAGAGATCCACCCCTGATGCCAAAGAGTAGATGATCCCGGATCCTCTATATCAGCCAGAAAATGACAACCTCTAGCTGCCAAAAAATTCCTCAATTCCACATGAAGGACATGACCACCCCTACATCCAACCCAAGGGTCCAGTCCAATATGAACAAGGCGCCCATTTCCAATCCTCCACACTAATCCAGAGCCAACCAAATGAAAATGCTGCACCACCGCTTTCCAAACCACAGAGCAATTTGCCCTTGACTTATTGCCCAGCCTTATCCATTCAAGTAGAGTTAGTGGGGCAATATATTTATGATATACCACTCTAGTCCAGAGACTCTGAGTATGAATAAGTCGCCATGACACCTTGGCCCCCAAGGATTTTGCAAACAGAAAAATATTCTTGAACCCCCATCCTCCCAGTGCTTTTGGGACCGCAATATTTTCCCATCTGACCCACACCAACACTCGTTTGTCACATTTACCCTTCCAAAGAAAGGAAAAACACAATCGATGGATCTGCTCCAATAATCCTTTGGGGATCCAAGCTAGAGACAGCCAATACACCGGAATTGCTTCCAATACTGATTTAATCAGAACCAGCCTCCCTGCCCGAGAGAGCCATTTATGACTCCATCCATGAAGGTGCTGTTCTAATTTAGCTAATAACCAGTACCAATCAGCCTTCAGATAAGCATTTGGTTTCAAGTGAAAGCCAAGGTACTTTAAACCATCATCAATATCCAAAGTCCTGTAAGGTAGTCTGATTACCATTCTAAGAATCTCCTGGTCGGTTAAATGCGAACATGTGATTGAAGACTTGTCAATATTCACTAACATACCCGCTGCAACTTGCACTAAATTGAGACCTTCAACCACCTTATCAATATCCTGTCGTGTGCCATCACAAAATATCAGAATGTCATCAACAAAAAGGAGATGTGTAATATACAATACCTGAGAAATGGATATGCCTCGAAAGGAACCATCAGCTTTTGCTTTCAGAATAAAACGACTGAGGCCTTCAGCAACAAGGAGAAACAGCAGCGGAGAGAGTGGGAAACCCTGTCGTACTCCCCTACCTGCTTGGAAGAATGGGCTAGCAGAACCATTGATCAGTACAGCAAAGCTCACCGTAGTGATGCAGGCCATAATCCATCGGATAAATTCGTAGCAGAAACCTAGGTGAGTTAGAAGCATCCGAATATAGAGCCAACTAACCCTATCAAATGCTTTTGAGAGATCAATCTTAATCACAGCACCCTTCTGTTTCTGCACTTTCAGAGTGTGTAATCCTTCCTGGGCAACACCGATGGCCTCATGTATTTGTCGTCCTTCCAAGAATCCAAATTGCTCACAAGAAATATGCTGAGACAAAATATTCTTGAGTCTCCTTGCCATAACCTTAGAGATGATCTTATAGATACAATTGCAGAGAGAGATAGGTTTGAATTCATCAAAACTGTCAGGCTTATCCGCTTTTGGAATAAGAGCAATAAAGGTCGAATTAAAAGGGCCATGTACAAACCCAGCCTTTCGCTATTCTTCCACCACATTCAATAATTCCTCCCCGAAGAAGTCATAGAATCTTAAGAAGAATTCTATAGGCCAGCCATCAGGCCCAGGGCTTTTATCTTTCTGAAAGGAATGCATTACCAGTGAGAGCTCAATCGACAACACTTCCTCCATCAACTGTCGGTTTTCATCCTCCCCCACAAAACATGGGAAAAGCTGAGTAACACGTATAACCTCAGCAATAGAGGCCCTAGGTTGTGCAGCGAATAAATCTCCGAAGTGTCTAACACCCAACTCCGCCAATCCATCAAAACTGGAGACCCGTTCCCCTTCCGCTGATGATAGTTCCCAAATAGAGTTTGTGAATTTTCTCCCTTTTGCATATGCTTGAAAAAAATTTGGGTTCTCATCACCGCACTGAAGCCAAATCGCCCTACTTTTCATTCTCCACATCTCTTCTCTCTCACCCAGTATCACATTCCTGTGACGTTCCCACTCCAACAACTTACCTTTCTGTTGATCATCCAGATAGCCCATTCCCTGACAATGTAAAAGTTGATCAATATTCAATTCAGCAGCCTGTAGATTCTGATCATCTTCCACCCTTTTTTCATGAGCCCAGAAGATAGTGGCCTCTTTAATTCGTTTAATATTTTGATGAAAGTGTGCACCCGCATGCTCCTGAGAATCTAGAGGTCGATGAACCCACTGATCCTGAACCAACTTATGAAAATCCTCCTCCTTCAGCCAGCTAGGATTGAATTTGAAAGGGCTGGGAGGTTTATTTCTTCTACCTCTTAACTCCAGGAAGATGGGGCAGTGGTCAGATACCCCACCTGACCCTACCCACTGCTGGACAACATCAACCCCCAATGCCAACACATCGGCCACCAGAAACCTATCCAGTCTTTTTGCCGCCCTCTGGTCCCCTGCTCTCTTATTCCTCCAAGTTGGAGTTAACTTGGTTGGTAGAATGTCAAGTAGATCCTTCCTGGCGAAGGCTTGAATGAAAAAATTTGCCAATGAATCCGGAGCAGCCCGAGGCCCCCACACTTCAGAAGGCCCCAGAGAAAGATTGAAGTCCCCTCCTAGAATCACATCCCTGCCTTCAAAAAGATTCATACTTAACAAGGAATCCCAGAATCCAACCCTATTTGAATATGGCCCGTAGATATTGAGAACCGTGATCAACCTACCAATCTCAGCATCCCAAACTTCCAAACCGATGCCAGAAAAGATACCCCAAGAACTATCATAACGACAACTCTTCACCTTCCACCCCGAGGCCAGCCCTCCGGATTGTCCTCGAGCATCCACTCCTATAAACTTCCATCCTGGAAGTAAAGATTCTAATGTTCGAACAACATCCTCACTGCCACCCAAAGTTTCTTGCAACAGTAAAACATCCGGTTGATTTAAGTCCACCAACCTCCGAAGGGACGATTTTTTAATGGGACTCGCCAACCCACGACAGTTGAAGGACATTATTTTCATAAGATACCCCCTTCCAGGGCATTCGCTGCTCTAAGTGCCCACTCAATTGAAGATTTTGTACCCATCACTAAATCAACTTTAGCCCGATCTTGTGCTTTTGACAAAAGGGATTTTCGTCCCTGACCTTTTCCCCCAACACTATAAGCCAATTCAGGTAGTCCCTTTCCCCCCGATCCGTCTACAGAAATCTCCCTGTTTCTAAGAGCATATCTGATACTTCGACCCTCAGAACTGCTGGAGTGTAAGGTGGATACAATGGATGGCGTGAATACACAATCCGCATCAGACAATTGTCCAGGAGCTACAGGACATAGTAATTCGGTACAGGCAAGAGGAGTAGACCCAAGGCTACCCCCCCCCAAAGCATTAGAGACATCAAATAAGGAATCTGTAGAAGAAAAGAAATGAGACATACCCATGGGATTCGCAATTGAACCCCTTCGTATAATGGACGGCTCCCGAAGCTTACTGGAGGTGGCCCGAGTCATAGGAGTCACTGTACACAATGAAGCCCCCACAGCAACTGGATCCGCACTCCCAATAGTCTCCATTCCTTTGTACACCAAAGGAGGCAAAATTGCCTCTGCTCCATGCATCCCGTTGTTGTCGGATGGTACCACCGTATCAGTGATCACCCTACTGTCAAAAGAAGGCCCACTACCATCAACCACCACCGCCTGAGGGTTCACCGATAACTTAGGTTCAGCTCGTTCTTCGACATCTTCATCGACCATTGGCTTACTGGCCCGAAATGGTAAGGGGCAGCTGGCTACCAGATGTCCAAGAGCGTGGCAGCGGTGGCACCTAAACGGTACACCCACATAATCCAGAATTTGAACGAAGTCCCCATCCTTGGATTGAACATTAATCTCAGCAGAGAGCCCCAGTCGAAGGTCGATTTTTACCAAGATCTTTGCCACCGAGTAAATGCCGGTCTCATAATGGGAGTAATCAGAACACACATATTCACCTAGAAAATTCCCAATCGCTGTAAATCGAGTTTCATTCCACAAATGCATGGGGAACCCTAGAAGCTTCACCCACAGTGGTTCTGCATTAATTTTCTCCGATTTTGAGTCGAAGAAGGGGGTCCAGCTTTTCAGAATGATAGGGATGCCCAGCATCGACCATTGTCGACTTAAAACGACATCAACCTCCCCTTTGTTCAATAGAATGAAAGAAAACCATCCTTTCGTCAACACCCGGATATCAGGAGTAGTAGACACTAAATCCTTCCACTGCTTAGCTGCCCAACGCTGAAGGAAACTGCGACCAAATCTTTTGCCCCGAACATGACCAACCACTGCTGTGAGAGTGAAATCCTCCGCCTCTTCCATCGAAACATCCACCCCCAGCACTAACTTGTCCTTTCTCTTCCGTTCTAAAACTCTCTTCACATAATTTTTATGTGAGTCAGCCTTCTCAGTAGTCCCTGTTCGAGGAGCAGTCACCCTGGCATAGGTAGGTAATTCAGTATGATGCCCATCCCTGTCCTGCGCATCCTCGGGCCCAGAAAGGTCCACTGGCCCCCTACCTTTCAAGAAGGGTCCAGACAATGCCCCTAATCCAGTCACATCGGCATAGTCAGCTCCATCAGCAGAAATACCTTTATCACGTACCCCATCTGAGGTGTAAGCCACATCCTGCTCCATGCCACCCCAGACGTTCCTCAAATCGGCCAGATCACCAATCCCTGGCACCAAACAAGCAACAACAACACAGACAAAACAGTGACCCCAGAATAAAAAACTCAAAAACAGCTCGGGACCGGCCCCCAAGTCACCATTCCACGCAATCAACTATCACCACCATGAAATCCTCCAAAGATCCCCACGCTACTCGAGAGGCCCTGCACACATCCACAATGTGGGTTCAAGACCGACCACCAACATGCCCCATCAATAACTCCACACGGCACCAAGATCCATAATATTGCTGGACAAATCGGTTCACCGGAGTACAAATGCCCTCGATCCATCTCAGTAGCTCAGAAACCATGGTACCCCATGCCGCCATCGCCCCATCGTCTTCTGCTCGCATCTGCATCAACTAGCATAACATCGTATTTTGTATACAGTGTTCATACGAGAGGAATCAATACAAGTATCGTTCGATCCTCTGTAGGAATCTTCAAGGATTTAGCACCTGTAACAGGAAGCTCCATAGTTTAACGTACTTCTTGGGATCTCCATTTTCTTAGAGCTCGCTCTCCCCTCCACCTCCTTTAGATCTAGTAGTATTGCCATGAATTTTTTATTAATATTCTTCCCAAGTGCACAACACCGACATACACTATCATACTCAAAATCAAATACGAGCATAACTTTTACCATCTTTTAAAGTCCTGGTAGAGATTTCTAGTGTAGGTGTCCAAGCCTTCGATGCCATATCTCACATGGACTGATAGTGTGGTGAATCATAGCTTGAATTCACTTCTTGGGTACCTTGTAGAGTCCTCCCTCTAGAAGTCCAATCACATTAGCATATTCTAGGCTTTTGTTCTTCGACCATAAAAGTGATTTGTTATCCATGAAGAAAACTTGGAAGCCTTTGTCTTCAAGAACCAAAACTGAAAGGAGGTTCTTATTCAAGTTTGGAACATATAGAATGTCCTCCAGATGTAAAACGTCACTGATGCTCAGCTGGAATGAGGTGTATCCAACTCCTTGGATTGAATATGTTGAGTTGTCCCCCAAATCTACCATGCATGTGAACCTTTTCTCCTTTAGGCCAATGATTGCACTCTTGTAACCAGTCATATGTTTGGATTCGCCACTATCAATTAGCCATGTGTCTTCACTTGTGATGATGTATCCCAAAAGGGATGAGACAAGGTAATACTTCCTTAAGTGTCTCCTTTTCCTTGGATGCATTATTTTGAGTGGTTTCATCTTCTATGGAAGTAGAAGCATGAAACCTTCCTTTCCGCTTTTCTTTGCACTCTCTTGTGAAATGGCCTTTCTTCTAGCTTTTGACTTGTCAAAGCCTTTGTTTAACTCCTTCTTATTTGGATGAGAGAACTTATTTTGGAAGAAGGGTTTCTTTCTTTATCCATTCTTTCCATGAGGGAAATATTTTCTTCTTTAGTGCACATAACTTTGCTCTGGATTTCCCTTCCTCTTGGATACAATCATGCCACAATATTTCAAACCCAGGTTTCACTTCTCGGCCATTGATAGCAGCCAATAATGTCTCCCATGAATATGGGATACCATCAACGACGGTTTGGATGAGATCATCTTCATCCACTACAACTCCAATGTTAACAAGCCGATCTCTTACCTAAGAGATCTTAGTGAAGAAGGAGGCCACTATCTCATCCTTATCCAGCTTGAGGTTTCGTAACTTGTTCTTCAATGCCCTCTTTTGAGTTGGGGCCTTCTTCTCATATAGATTAGTCAATGTATCATAACATTATTTTTCGGTATTCAACGCTGTGATCGCGATCATCAAGTTATCTTTTACCGAATCATAGATGATCAGTTTGGCCTTAGATTGATTATTCTTGAAGTTGATGCACCCTGCACTAGTCATAGGCTCCTATAGAATAGTGGATACATAGCTATCCAGTTCATGATTCTCTAGTATGTTGAGAATCCTATCCTTCCAAGTGTTGAAGTTTGAGGTTCCCTCAAGACAATCTTCAGGTTGTACAGAGATTGATTCCATAGTCTTCAAATCTTGTGTTCAACTTCTCAGGATTTATGTAGGATCTAGATGGCATGCAAATCTGAGCTCCTTCATGCCCTAATATTTGATACCATGTTGATATTTGGTTGATCTTTGATCTTTACTTATTTTCGATGTAGAGACTTACAACAATGAGACAATTCATTCACATGAAATTCATACAACCATAACACAAGATATACCTCGGGGAAAATCCTCAAAACAATGAGAAAAAAACCCCAACAACTCTTCTTAGTATAATATAATGGATAGTAGAGAATTTATTTCTTTTACAACATAGCAGATTGATTTTGGAATCAGAAGATAAGAGATCACCAAAACACTCTTGGTGAAGATACGGAAGGAATAGAGAAGAGATCAATCGGATGTGTTTTTCAATGTGCCCAAGACATCAATATATAACAAAGATCACTACCATGCAAGCAATAGCAAATCAATGCATGAAGGATAAGCCTTGCATGCAAACCATAGCATGTTATCTTCTTGGATAGTTGCAGTGCACTTCTCATTTCTTCAATCATGCACCATCAACGCGCCATGCCTTTCTTCCTTAACTTGAAATCATGCTTAACTGATTTTGGTGTGAGCTTACCTCAAAAATAATGTAGGAGCACTTAGTTAACAAGATAACATAAGTATCATCATGCAATAGGAGCAAGTTTAGTGTTGTAACTTAAGTGTCATCTTTTAAATTTTATTTTAACTAAAGTGTCATCATGTAAAACACTTTAGTTAACTAATTCCTTTTTAACACTTTAATTAACTTTTCTTCACTGAAAATCATGCTAATTGATTTTACTGAAGTGATCACCATGTTCTCCTTTAGCTAACTGATTGCATATCTTTAACTGATGATTTAACTAAAGCATTGATTGAGGCATAATTATTATTTAATTGGAGCTTTATAACCGAATATTTAACAATTCAAGTTCTCTTTAATTAGTTGAAGTGTCTGCATGGGAAATTTTGAATTCTCTTGATATCTATGCTTTATCTTTTACTATATGGTAAATATGTGCTAACTTTAATTATCTATCACATTACATTATACTAAGAATAATTATCGGATGTTGTGATCATATTGTATTATTTTGAACCAAATGATCATATACTAAAGTAATTCACTTTAGAGGTGATCAATATCTGAAGGAGACTTAATAGAAACTGGTGATCATGGTTAATAATACATCACACAACATTAAATTCTTTTAACAAGTAAATCATTACCTTTATATGGAAGGTCCACCTTTATACGGGAGGTGCATCCCATGGATACATTTATACGACAGGTTCACATGAGAATCATGAATTGACGCACAAGTCCGGAGCCTTGTTCAAAAATACTTTATAGCATCATTAATTTGATCAATTATCTCAATACAGGAGGAATAACCTTTTCATGGAAGGCGATCAAAGTGCTCACCTCTATATAGGTGGATCAGTCTTGGTTGCACAAGATTGGTTTGGAGAATGTCTCATGATGTTGTACATTTAACAACAATATTTTGATTATTGTTGACTTTATGTTGTCTAATTTTGTATGACAAAGGGCATCTTATTTATATATAATAAAATAATTTTTTTTTATTCTATTGCACTCTCCAATGTCATTGAGAAATGTTACATTGTTAATTAAATATATGGATGATTAAATATTACAATAGATGCAAAAAATTATGATATAACAAATTAGTCCAAACATCATATCCAAATGCAATAATTAAAATTCAAATGAATACTACTATAAAAAATATTTCAATTTCTGATGAATATTGGAATTAAACAAAATAAAAACCGAATATAGATATTCTAGTGCAATGTCAGTAGTCACTATTCACCAAACATAAAATAATCTTTGGTGATTTAAATCGTTTAAATTGCACCGGTGCATTTGATACAATGTAGCATCAGCACGTTCAAAACAACATAGACCTAGTGCAACAGAATACTCGTTGCTCGCCCTTGTACATTTTTATTATTACACCCCGGTGCACTACTGTATATTAAGCACACTGTTAAATTTTAAAATTATAGCGACAATCAACGTGTCAGTCTACTTTACTGGTGTGGTTTTTTCACTTATCACGTCGGTTCTTTGTAATAGTTTGAAAGCATCGATTATTTTTAATAGTTGGTAAGTATCAATGCGTTTAAATGGTTAGTAAGCACCGGTGTTATTTGTGGTATAATGCACTGGTACGGTTTAAAATATTGGTGTCCATTGGTGAAATATGTATTATCAAGCACTAGTGCATATAATGCTTTCAATTTTTTGTATGCACTGGTGCATATGTTTCTTTTAAATGCAATGGTGAATTTTTCTTTGGTTAGCATTGGTGTTTTTTTTAGTGAAGTGCACCGATAAAAAAACCTTCGCTAAATTTTCTGACTGCCAATTATTTTTAGTTATAATATATTTCCATAAAAAAATCCACTAAAACATTCAGTACCATTGGAGGAGGTTATAGCGGAAATGTTTTTGACAATTTTGGCCAATATTGTAACACTAAAAACTTCTGCTATAGTCTTCGCCATAGGTTTTTTTCCTTGTATTAAATCTTAGAATTGTCATAAAAGTATATTCATGATCCCATATTTTTATAACTAAATGAGAATACTTTCCCCACAAACCTCACACATGCATTCACTAATTAGATTTAATAATCCAAAATGAAGTAATTGGCTCATTTAAGGCTCATGGGAACAAGCAAAAGAGGATTTAATCTCTCATCGGCCCTCTTTCCTTTTCCACTCTAGTGGAATCATAGCCCCTCTAGTTCTCTTTACACAACCATCTTGGACCATTTTATTATTTTCTAACATAATATTTACATATCTTTTAAGTCAATATGACAAGTCAACCACATGACCCATATAGAAATATTTATATTATACATGCTCAACCATTCACTAGTTAGGCAAGGTTGGCCTTGAACTCCACACTAGGAATATGTACTAGTGTATTGACATCATTTTACATAATATGATTTAACACATCCCAAGGGTCAAAACTGGGGGTATTACATTCCCCTCCCCCTTATAATAACATCATCCTCAATTTTGTCTCAAAATCAGAACAAAAATAGTTGTGCCTCTCTCGTGGAATTCTCCAGCTCCTATGTAACCTTATTGGGACCAATGTGCTTCCGCAACACCTATATATATCCTATGGATTGGTTTCAAAGCAATGTTACTTTCTTTTCAAGAATGCATAGTGGATTTATTTGCAATTGTCCCTCAAGTTTCACCTGGATCAAATCCCAATCAATCACATGGTTAGGATCATATACATATTTTTTAAGCAAAGAAACATAAAAAATTATGAGCTTTAGTGTTAGCAGGTGATGATCCATTTAATTGTCTCACTATTGTGTAGCAAGAGTAATCAAATAGTTCATCTATTAATTTATCAACTTGGGGACCAAATGATTTCAAGATGTTGTACACTCTATATGCAGGCTACGATTCTTCTCTTGCACTAGTTTTCTAATATGATTCTACAAAGAAAGGAAATTGCATCACCATACTTCATAAATGCAAATCTATGTCAATCACTCTTGCCAATGATCTGTTATTTGAACACCAATCATGCTAACGGGAACCCTACAGTCACCACAAAATTTCTTTGCATGATTTACGCACTTCCTATTTCCATAAATCATAGCTATCATTGTTAGCAATTGATAAAAAATAACTATGAATTGGAAATTGCGTTGTGGAGAATTAAAAGACTTTAAAGGGAATCAGACTATAGAAACAAATAAATACACAACAAAACAAAGATTACCAAACTACATAATGTTTTTCTCTTATGAAGTGAGGCCTACCTCCCAAGAACAAGGCAAAGTTTAATTACAATACCTTAAACCAAATCGCACACTAACATGCCATGATGGAGTGGATTGTTTGATTTAAGCGTTCTCTTCTAGAATAAGCATGCAAATATGTTTTATACATGATCTTGATTAAAATCGAAATAACAATATCTAAATATAGATCCACTTGAGGATAAAATATTCTTAAGTGGTTCCAACAATTTCTTGAATTTAATAACTCATAACTAAATAATTCCAATATTCTTGTTAACTCCCATTGAATTTAGAATGCCATTGATTGCGAAATTCATAATAATTTATGTGGGTCATAACAACTGATGGGCCAAAGAATTGCATCCATAAACATTGAATCCCTTGGTTCATTACTTAAACTATCAACCCAGGAGTTTGTACAAACTTAAGAGGTACCATGCACTATATATGCAATTGTAAAGGAATAACTTGAATTACAAACTATGAAGGAAATTAAATGCAAAGAAACAACTAATCTAGAAAACACAGGATGATAATTCTCATGCTTAGCCCATATTTCCTTATCTATCTCTAAGGGGAAAAAATGGTAGGCTTCTCCCACAAGGTTAGAAGACCAAGGGGACGAGACCGCCTCTTACGATTTCTTAGGTAAATAGGAACGAGAAACATAGTAGGCTATACTTATAAAAATATGAAAAGATATAAGGTTTGAGCATCTACTAAGCACATCATATAATTCAAGAATGTAAATTAAATATCACGATATTAAATAAATACTTGAACTATTGGAAATTAAATTAAATGAATTTTCAAGACAAAATAACTAAAAATTCCTTCTACAAGATTTTTATGGGACAGTTGTAGTGTTCTACAAGATGACTACAATTTTTGTGACAAGAAAAACAAAATTGGTGAAAGCAAATGGTATAAACTAAAATAAATGGAATAAAATACATGCAGGGTTCGCAGTCCTTCCCTTGAGTGGTACCAACCCAAGGAAGCTCCTAGAACCCTTCTTAAGCAACTACACTAAAGTTGGAGTAGAACTAGCGGTTCTTTATTCAATAATATGCCATTATAATAGAGCAGCAAGATGCCTGCTGATACGAATTCGCCTTGACCAGTAAGGGATGAATGAAAATGCTAAAAGAGAAGAATCGTAATCTAGCAAACTCCATATGCTCTAATCCATGAAGAACAATATGGAACCACATCTATATGGGGTCTTTATAATTATATATGTATATATATTCTATTAGGAGGTTTGACACAACATGTATGGGCCATGGGACCTTAATCATTATCAAAGAATGAAAACAAGTGTCTTAAGGTCTTGTTAAATATCTTAGAATTGAAGACCCTTGAATAAGTCCTTGAACAAACACATTGGAACTTTGTAGGGTGTCTTTTTTCCTTCAAGTGGGATGCAGGTGCGATGAGTAGGTTTTATGCATTTTAAATGGGTCTAGAGGAATAAACATGGTCAAAGGAGAAACAATGGCCATAATCCCTGATGAATCCTTCTCAAGATCAAGCAGCATGAACAACACTTAGAAACCTTTATAGAAACCCTCTTCAGGGAATATCCAACATCTCATTTGAATATGGGCACCATTACATGGCCTTGGGAATCATAGATGTGTACTAAGACCTTGATTATAGTTTAGGGAGGGAAACAAGAGGCACATGGATGGAAATACTTCTTTGCAAAAAGGCCACCTTCAACATAATGGAGACAATAGTACATCTTAGTTGAGACAATTTGAGTGCTATGTAGATCACAATACTTGTATGCAAAATCCACCTTCAACATAATAGAGACGAGGTTAGTCCAAACTTCTAATGGAACCTCACATACTTTGTTGGAACATTTTTCACTATACCGACACTTCACTGATTGTAAATTCATTGTTGCGATAAAATAATGTCATCATTGCCACATAATTTTGTTGGAATTATGATGTGGTTTGGTCATATGTCTTATGGAAGCTCAAATAATTTGTTGGAACTTTTTCTCTATACTTATACTTTACCAACAATAAAGTCATTATTGCGATGTAATGTTGTTATCATTGCAAGTGGATGTTGTTGGAATTTTGATGAAATTAGGTCAGACGTCCAATTTGGATCCTCACACACTTTATTGGAACTTTTTGTTGTTGCAACAAAATGTTTTTGGACCTCTGACAAGGGTAGGTTGGAATTCTGATGGAAGCTCACATACTTTGTTGGATTTTTTTTTCTATACTGACACTTTATCTATAATAAAGTCATTATTGCGATGAAATGTTGTTAAAGCCTCACATAATTTGCTGGACGCTTTTTTCTATACTATTGTTAAAATTGCAACTGAGGGTTCCATTATTTAAAAAAAGAATTTGCTATTGTCTTCATAATTTTCTTTTCCCATAAAGAAACAGGGATATTTGGGAGTCTCACTCAGAAAAAAGTGGTTGTTGTGGATGTATTGGCTATGTTGAAATCCATGAACCAAATATTTAGAAAGTGGCCATCACTTCCCCAAAACTATGGTCATTCTAGGATTCACTACTTATCCTCAAGATTCCTTAAGGAAAGAATGAAAAAACCTTGAGCATCAAGAATGAGTGTTCCTTGGTCTAGTTCACTCTTATCCATCCTTCCAATGCATCTACATACAACCAAAAACTTGACATGATGCCTATGATTGATATTTTTTCACAAATCTTTAAAGTGAATTCTTTCTTTGTTAAAAGTCAAAACTCTATACCCCTTACATTATTTCACTAAAAATCCCCTTTTGGAGAGGGTCTTCACAATCACAAGATGATACCTAACTCCATCCTCCTTCAGTATGTTCTTGAAGGACTATAATATCAAGGGTAGATCAATCCCATTAATTGTTGAAGTCATTTATGGAGATGGTTCAACACTGAGGAGGAGAAACTATGTAAGAAGACAATAGAAAATTATACGATGGCCCTTGAAGAGGACCTTACAAGTTTCCTCGTAAGGTGAAATGGATGACAACCAAATACTTGGGCTAAGTTACTAGGATCCAAATTCGAATATGGATACATAAATGGATTTTCAATAGGTTTTAAAATATGGGGTCTAGATATACTGGGAAAACAACATATATAAATAATATAGAAATTGAAGATTTAAGAATCACCAAATGACATAACAGCATTAACCTTTTTTTCTCCCAAAAGATTTTTTTTATTGGGATTTGTGTGCTAGGTGCTTCAAGTTCTATGGGATATGTTTAGAGGGATGGATTATGGTTGTTTGCACTTGTTGAGGAAAATCTTATTGTATACAGATACGAATTTGATCTAGGGATCTACATTTCCATCTTTCCTGTCAAGAGAAGATATGGTAACACGTGTTACTCTATGATACTACTACTAGTTTCATTTTGTTGAGTGGTGGAGTGTGACTTGTGCTATTTCCTACCTCTATTGTTTGGTCATATTATCTTAAGTGTATTGTATTTGTAGGATTTTGAATGATGAACATGAAAGTAATGAAAATAAGCTACTACAAACTTCAGTTGGAAGATGGCTTGTGCTATTAACTACCGCTATTGTTTGGTCATATTGTCTTATGTGTGTTGTATTTGTAGGATTTTGAATGATGAACATGGAAGTAATGAAGATAAGCTACTACAAACTCTCGTTTGACAATTAGTTCTTTCCACTTTGCAAAATACACTAAATGCATAATCTCCATCATCTATTATTAAAACTCTTGATACACATAGAAACCTTTCTAATGGGAAATAGAGGTCAATAAACTATCACTCTTTTTGAGAATCAATGAAGTGTTTGTTACACTTTGTATTCAATAAGCATAGTTTAGATATCTATATGAAATTTGTAGATATGCCTACAAATGCACTTAATTTTAAACATATAAATATATATATTTTTAAATAAAGATATTATAGATATGTCTACAATTGCATTCATATGTGTGTGTATATGTGTTAAGTCGAGTATGGAAAGTTGTTGTCATGTTTTTTTTATAAAGCTATATTTAGATCCTTCTATTAACCATAGTAAAACAATAAAAAAAACTTGGGCGGGCCTCCAAAAAATAATAATAAAGTCTTGCCTAGGAGAAAACCAAATTAAAAAACAGAGTTTCAGATGTCAGAATATCACTCAAAAATAGGAAATATTTTCTACTTCTATGCATATCAAAAAACTATGATGAGCATTCTAGTAAGATAACCATAAGAGGACTATATCAAATAATAGAAACTATCTGAGCTATGGCTAAGAAACTATCTGCACTAGTCAGTCTCTGCAATTGGTGTGACTGGCACATCTGCTTCGTCGGCAGGGGCATGCTTTTGCTGAGGTGTAGGATGCATCTTGAAAACCTTTCCCGTTGTATTCTTTGTCGGGATATTCAACTTTGTGTCTAGGCTTGCGGGGTCTTAATCAATAGGTTGAATATATTGTTGAGATAATCTAACCTCTCATTGGGAGTTTGGAGTTGAGTTTGGATGTAGTTCGCTTTTTTGTCTTGCTCTACCAATTGTTTATTAAGACTTTTCCTAAGAGTTAGTGTTTTGGTTTGCTAGTATAAAAAACAATTTTAGTTTTTCAAAACTAAAAAGAAATTAAAAAATTTATATAATTTAATAATTTAATAATTTATAAAAAAAATACTAAAAAAATTTATACTTAAATACGTATTAAATTTAACTTAAATTTATAGTAATAAATATACATACAAATACTCTCAAAATTATATATATATATATATATAAACTTACGTAATGGATGGATATTCTATACACTCATAATTGAACTTTCACATGGCTTTCTTTTTTGTCGATATTTTATACGCACGTAAATAAGCTTTACACGACTTTCTTCCTCTCTCAAGTTGCATGGACTTCACAATGTCACATGGCTTTCTTCTTTTCTCAATATTTTATAAACTCGTAAATAAGCTTTACACGACTTTCTTCTTTTGTCAAGTTGCATGGATATTTTATAAAACCATGAATAAGATTAATATGATTTTCTTCTCTTTCCAAGTTGCATAATGAATATAGATATTTTTAAATCTGCGTTTAATGTGACTTTCTTCTTAACGAAATAAAATTAGAAATAAATGTAGTATACGAGCAAATAAACTTTACCGATTTTCATGGTTGACAAGCCTGTAAAAATGGTGTGATTAGCTTAAATTTCTTTTCATGCAAGCGGCTTCGACTCTCGAGCATGTAAACATTGTCGGAAAATTTCAGATTGTTTCAGAGAGAAAATGGAATATTATATATTTTTTAAATTATTAGATCCTTATATTCTCCCGTTATGCTCGCATATTTATGCCACGCGGCTCTTCTAGCTCCATGTAGAAAGAGCAAGGAACAAGCAAGTATAGTTCATTGGGTGCTGGAATATGTAAAATATTGTATGAAAAGTCGCCACAGTTTAAATAATTAGCCGGCATATTAAATATATATTTTTAAAGTCATCATTTCCATTTTTACAGGATTGAATGGTAGACTCTTCTTCATATTGCCCATTTTTCGATAACTCATTTTTTTTATTAAAATAATCAAGTTAGGCAGTCCATCACGCCACCTATGTATCGATTCTAGTCGAAGCCGGCAAAGGCGAAAATTCAAACCATAATATATTTTGGCTGAGATAAGTTATATATATATTATAAGTGAAATTTATTTGTTTAGAGATATTCTTGGTAGAGTGTTTTAATTTCAATTTTATACATATATATTGAAAAAGATGTTTCTCCATCCCTTAATAGATAATAGATATGTATGTGATTTTTTTTTTTTTAAATATATATAGTTCGTCATCGTTTTGGAGGTATACTCGTATATCCAGTCAACATAATTGAATTAAGGCTTTAGATTATATAAATAAAACATAAAAAAGGATGATATTAATCCCATTCATATATATATATATATTCGAAGGCATGGAATACATTTTAAGCCCGAGTCTTGTTATGCTTTCATAGTCCTGGGATTCATCACGATATTTCCGGACTATCAGTAAAGGAGATCTTGAGATGGGCAAGCTAAGTGTTACAGCAAATATTGCAGAGATTGCGATGTTATTGTTCGTATTACTGTGTGTTCTGCAAGCATCTGAGGCTGCGAAGAAGAAAACAACGCACCTGCACTTCTATTTCCATGACAGGCTCGCCGGAACCAACGCCACGGCCGTGTCGGTGGCCTCCGCTACGACGACAAGCACTTCTGCTACGGGCTTCGGCGGTGTGGTGGTGGTTGACGACTTGCTGACGGAAGGGCCGGAGTCCAACTCCACATTGCTGGGCAAAGGGCAGGGTCTCTACGCTGCCGTCGGCCAGGAGCAACACGTTCTGCTCATGGTGTTAACGTTTGTGTTTCAGACCGGCAAGTACAACGGCAGCACGCTCACCATGGTGGGCAACGATCCTATTTTCGATGACCTCAGAGAAATGCCCATCATAGGAGGGAGCGGAAAGTTTCGCGGTGCTCAAGGCTACGCACTCCTTCATACCGTTGCTCTAACGCCCGGCAACGCAACCGTGGAGCATAATGTGACTGTGTACCATTACTAGCCATATTTCTCATAATTACCATACTAATAATCTTTCATAGGGTTATCTTCACTGTACGATCCGTTGAACGTCAGTTTTCATTTGGGAATGATCTGATTTTTATTGTTGTTGTGTAGTCGTTGGTTGTCTGCTGGTCGATCTCGGGATCGTGTTTTGTCACTGTAATAATTTCATATTGTTTCCTGCTGGATCAGGATGCATCCATGATTTGATTAGAAGATCATTTATGAAATTGCTGTAATTAATGTTTTGTAACTCATTTACAAAACAATTAATTAAAATAATCATTTTAATTTCTTTGAATATCTGAAATTCAGGTCAGTAATGATGGAAAATACTCAATAATTTGTTAAATGGGATTTCTTTGAATATCTGAAATTCAGGTCAGTAATGATGGAAAATACTCAATAATTTGTTAAATGGGATGCACATATATAATCAATAATATATAATTTATGAAAGACAGATCTGTGCCATACTGCACAAAAAATTTTAGTCTTTAAATATACTTACGCCCATAGGCGTAAATTGGATGAGTGGGGTTCCAGAATTTTTTACCTTTTTTTATAAATGAATGGTTAAGATTTAAATGATTCTCGACATTTTTGGTCTTGTTAATGATCGGTGATTGAAGGATTCAGATTTAATTCAGGATCACAAAAGGTTATTCCAATTTTTTCTAACTTCCGCACACATTTTAGTTTGGCATCATAAAAAATGTTGGGGTTTATACCAAACGGGTTGCCAATGAAATGATCCATTTTCTATCCAAGTGATCCATTTACCGATTTAATTTGTATATGTGATTTTATCAACAACATCTGCATAACAAGATTGTAAGTTATCTCATTATTGTTTGCTTACTGGAATGGCGGATATTATGATTCAATTTTGGGACGGATGGAATTGTTATAATGATAAGTGTTTGTATTTTAGAATTTGGGGATGGATTAATTTTTATATTTTTCCACAATTAAATAATTATAAAAGAAGATTAAATAGAATATATAAAAAATAACTGTAATTGATATATGAAAAGTGGTATGGTAACTAATACATGGATAACTCTTAGTTGATACATCTCTCTGTCCATACTCAATTGCTATGCTCCCTATAGGGAGAGGCGGAGATTTTGGATATCACTCTAGGGTTCTGGTCTTATGAATTTAAATGATTTGATTATTGCAGGTGATTTAAATTTCACTTGTAATGCTTCAGAAATTTGGGGATCCTCTGTCAGGATGGATGATTTGGCAGAGTTCTTCTCTCAGTTACTACTGGATACAGATTTTGTGGATGTGCAACCACATAAATTGGCCCCCACCTGGACTAATGGTAGATTTGGTCGTGATGGAGTACACAAGCGTCTGGATAGATTCCTTGTCAAATCGGAATTGTTGGACTTCTTTCTTAAACATCGGTCTTGGGTTTATGACTGCAAATTCTCGGACCATTGGCCCATTGTCCTTCAATTAGATGAATTTGATCACAAACAATCTTCGCCCTTCAAGTTCAATGCTTCTTGGCTAAGTGATGGCTCCTTTTGTAGTATGGTTAGATCTTATTGGCTGAGCTGTGGGGTTTTTGATACAAACCCGGTGCAGAATTTCTATCTTAAATTGAAGGGCTTAAAAGAGATTGTTTCTAAATGGATCAGGGATAAAAAGAAGGCAGCCAAACTTGAACTTTCTCTGTTAGAAAGGAAACTACAGGCTTCTATCTTTGCAAATGTAAATAACTCTCTCGTTCGACTCATTTGAGGTTATGAAGCAACTTGAGCAGAAAAAAGAAGAGTTACTTATCCAGGAAGAAAAAGAATGGCGACTTAAGAGTCGAGCCATTTGGATTTCACATGGGGATAAAAACACTAAATTTTTTCACTCTTTCGCATCTACTAGGCGAAACTTGAAATATATATGGGAAATTATTGATGACAAAGGAAATCAGCTTTCTGGAATCGATAGCATTAAATCAGAAGCTGTTTCTTTTTTTGGCAATATTTATCGTGATCCTGGAGAATGCAGTTTGACAGATTAGATTAAAGTGGCTTCTCTATATCCACGTTTCTTTAATGAGTAGGAAGCTGATTATATTCAAGCAGAGGTCTCGTTGGAAGAAATTGAACAGACTTTGAAATTTTTTGCTAAAGATAAAAGCCCCGGGCCTGATGGGTGGCCAGTGGAGCTATATCTGCATTTTTTTTATCTGATGGGTTGTGAATTACAAGAATTAGTGAATTTCTCCAGAATCAATGGATATATCCTGGGTGGTCTTAACTCCACATTTGTCACCCTTATTCCTAAAAAAGACAAGCCATTATCTTTTGGTGAATTTTGTCCGATTGTGGTTTGTAATTTACTGTACAAGCTCATCTCAAAAATTATTGCTGATAGAATGAAGTCTGTTCGATCTGATCACATCTATGCTGAACAATTTGGTTTTTTAGCGGGAAGGAAGATACATGATGCGATAGGCATTTCCCAGGAGCTGATGCACAGTATTAAGATCTACAAGAAAAAGCCCTATTGCTTAAAATGGACTTGGAAAAAGCTTATGATAGGGTAAACTGGTCATTTCTCAGAATGATCCTCATCAGAATTGGGGTGCCCTCTTTGATCCTTAAGTGGATTATGGCCTGCATTACTTCTATGAATATCTCAGTGCTTGTTAATGGTAGTCCATCTGAGTTTTTTAGCTGCTCCAGAGGGATTAGACAGGGTTGTCCCCTATCTCCACTACTATTTATATTGATTATGGATAGCTTCAGCAGATTGGTTAATAATGCTTTAATGAGAGGCCAGATTAAAGGTATTAAGATTGCAAAGGATTGTATGATCTCACACATACTATTCGCAGATGATGTTCTAGTGGCTGGTGTAGACTCTATGGAGGAGTGGGCTATGTACAAGGAAATTATTCAGACTTTCTGCAGAGCATCAGGTATGATAGTCAGTTCTTCCAAATCTAACTCTTATCATTATTCTCTAAATGAAGAACAACTTAGAGGCATCCAATCGATCCTACCTTATAATTGTTGTCCCATTGAACAAGGCTTCAAATATCTTGGCTTTAATCTTAAGCCGAACAATTGTCAAATCAAGGATTGGTTTTGGCTACTGAGAAAAGTTGAGGCACGTATAGCACAGTGGTCTTACAGGCTCTTGTCAATTGGTGGTAAACTTATATTAGTGAAGTCTGTTCTCTCCAGTATACTTGTTTATTGGTTTTCCTTGCTTGAAGTACCATCTTATATCATCAAGATCATTAGAAAGTACTTCTTCAATTTTCTTTGGTATGGGACTGCCTGTAGTGAAAAGATTCCTATGGTTGTTGTTGATACACTCTCTAGACCATATAGATATGGAGGATGGGGCATTAAAGACTTGGAGACCTTCAATATTGCTCTCAGATTAAAAAGTGCTTGGAGGGGATTTTTTGGAAAAACCCTCTGGTCTAGACTCATTCACAACAAATATATAAAATCGGATGTTTTCTGTTGGATTAGAAATCCAAAATTGGTAAGTTGGAATTTCTCTCGTATGTGGAGGGGTTTTATGAAAATTTTCCACTGGATCAAAAATGACCTTTTATGGCAAGTGGGCTCTGGAAACTGGATACGTGTTGGGATTGATCCTATCATAGGGTTTGATCATGATAATATCCTCCCTCCTATCATCTCTCGTTATCTGCAGATTTTAGGGCTGTCCACTTTGGATAAAATTCATCATCACATATTTGGGAATGAGAACAATGCGAAGTGGCTGTCTGCACAAGAGATTGGTCTTTCTGGTTTTTTAGCTCGTATCTGGGATGACTACATCAAGAAGTTAAATGCAGCTGGTATCAAATTGAACAATGATGCTGATAAACTTGTTTGGGGTGGAAATCCTGCATCTGGTATTGTTTCGGCACAAACTGCATATTCTACAATTTTACAGGAAAAGTTTATCTTCCCTCAGGATTGGTGGTATAAGAGGATATGGCACTAGGCCATTTCTTTAAAATTGAAATGTTTCATTTGGTTAGTTTTGCAAGACAAGTTGAAGACATAGGAAAACCTATGCAAACGGGGATGGATTGGTCCTAGTTTCTGTGTTCTTTGTAAAAATGCAGCTGAAACAAATCAACATCTGTTTGTCCATTGCTCTTTTACTCGAAAAATCTGGGATGTGGCGTCTAAAAATCTTAAAATCACTCAGTGTTGGGATGTAGGTGACTTTAATAAATGCTTATTAAACTGGTATAGACATTGCAAGCAGCATTTTTATATTGCTATTTGTATCCCGTGGGCTATTTGGTTTACCAGAAACAGTGCCATCTTCCGGAATTCTACACCTGATATTGTACAATGCAGCTTGATTGCACTAAAAATGCTTTCTACATGCGAGGTTGATAGCCTGAAGTTGAAGTCTGACAGAATTAGTTTTTTTTATCTCAAAGTGGATCAGCGTGTCCTTTTCTTTGATGGTGCATCACAATATGGTTTATGTGCAGTTGGGGGTGTCATATTCCTTAATGATTCCCATTATTTTTCTATCAGGCTCAATTGTGGCACAGGATCAAACATGAAGGCTGAGTTAATGGCTCTCTGGTGTGTACTTAAAGTTGCTAATATCTTTGGTTTGGTTAATATCAAGGTATATGGTGATTCTCGGGTCACCATCAAATGGGCGACGGGCGACATCAAGCTCAATGTTATGAATCTGAGGCATTGGGCTATTAGAACTCATTTTGAAATCTCAAAACAACAGAATATCAAGTTTGAACATATTTATAGAGAACATAATTCCCTGGCTGACAAGCTCTCCAAACAAGCTCTATCTGGTATGGAAGGTCAATTGATCTGGGAGGAATGGTGCGACAACTGCATCCTGGACAGTGGGTCTATTTAGGTCTATTTACTTTCTTGACTGACCTGTTTGTTGGGTCTAGATTCTGGTATTTTTGTATCAGGGGATAACATATTTTGGTTTTTTGTATCTGTAGTGGTGTAAGCAACTTCCGTGCTTTGTTGATAGCCTTGATAGTATTGAGTGGTTCCTGAAACTTCTTGCAGTTCAGAACTTACATGATGATCAGTAAATGATTCAACTGGTTGAATCATGAGTTTTCATTGTACTATTTGATTTGTTTTGAATATCAATAGTAGTTTTTTTTCGCTGGAAAACACTCTTAGTTGATACATAAATAAATGATTTTATAATATATAATTTATTATTTATTTGTGACACTTAACTTAGTCTATTGATATTAATGAACCACAAGTTAAATAACTATCTTAATATATATTATAATTCAATTTCTACCCAAATTGTTTTTATAATGAAATGAAAGCTCTTGCAGCTTTTCCATAATGGACTGGATTTCCGATCTTATCGAGTGGAAAGGAATTGTCTGTGAAAGCAGTACTTCGCCCATACGAATTTCGGAATCCCATAGATGAATTTGTATATTGACCAAAATAGTAAATTGCCAATTTGCGAGGAAAGATTTCCTATGAGGCTTATGAACGGGAACATGGTTATATTATATCTGATAATAATCATCTATGCTCCATTTACCCATCAGTGTTGAAATCAGTTGGTCGATTAACAATAATCAATTGATGGGGCAATTGCCAAATTTCACCAGCTAAACCATGTTAGAGACTCTAAGTTTCTTTTCAAAGTCCAATTTTCAATTGGTATGTTTTCACACATTTGATTCAGCGATGTGAACGTTAATATGCTTTTTATTTTATTTGTGTTTTTAATAGATTTATAAATTATATCATACACATCTGCATCACTCTATCTGCGTTTTTTATTTGCAAGTGATGCAGATGTACTAATTGTGGTTTATAAATTAAGCAGTCTAGTCAATGGATGATATTAATATTTTTTAAATGATTGAGTAATCTTTCATATAATAAATAATAGATTTTATATTTTATTTTAAATATTTATGTTGTATTTGAATGCAATCTCTAAAATTTTATATTTTCACTTCTAGACAAAAAAATATTGTAAAAATAACTTGAAATCTATACACAAATCTTAAATTGTTATAAAATTTTATATAACAATGGCAGAAAAGGCATCATATTAATGAGCAATTAAGTTGTCTTGGATATGTACATAGATGCACATACATATTACAAAAAACCATAATTGTCATATAACTTTATAACAATTACATTAACTAACAAACTATGATTAGTCTTTAACACAATGTTCTGCTTTTATAAGCCCAATTAGAGGTGTCGTGATGGTGAAAAAAATGATAAATATTGGCATTTTAGGAGCTCTTTGGCTTCCCCTCCTTTCCCTTATTTAGACAAAGACACCACAATGGACTCCTCTGTTTTTGACCGCCCGAATTGTTCACGGGATCATGAAAGCATGCAAGGAATCCAATGGATTTTGTTAATGCTATATACGCATGTAGTGCATCAAAAACATGGTTTTATTCTACACCTTTTTCGGTATTACTGTACGTAATCCAGCTTACAATACACCTTTTTCGGCATTACTGTACGTAATGCGGCTTACAATGGCAGAATGGTGTTTTCCACGACTCTACCTACAAGTCAATGAATATATGCTTATTCTCTGCCAGCAACTGGTCATCCAATGAGCTCAAATAGGACAATCATGGGACCAAATATTGTTCATCAATGAGCTTCACCATGATAGTAGGTTCCTCGTGGCTTTCATTGATTCCATACACTCTTCAGCAACGACACAACATTCATGCAAGAAACTTAATCAATAGACCACACAAATTGAAATCATCAAGTCATGATGCTAGCAAAGTTAAAGGTTGCAATGCTAGGTCTAGGCTTAGGCATCAGGGATGTATACAAACCTATATATCAACATAGATTCATCTTAAACCCAGGTCTATCAAATACTGAAAGGGATCCAATTGGTTTAAACATAAATTTCTCACCCATACTGAACTATAGAGCATCTCGTTCCTCTTGATACAACTAGTCAAACAAAGATAACCCCAAACAAAATAATAATAATACATACATAAATAATCTCATGCTTAAAACATATAAGACCCCATGCACCATCTATCATGATATTTGTTGCTTATTGGCATAAATATATGTCAACACTTCCATCTCCCAATTAGGTTGCAAACTCATCTTTTTGAAATAACAATCGATGTTTTTTACCTTTCAATGGTACACATTGCTTCAAAGTCCATTGCTACTGTGAAAAAACCACTTCGAAGTCAATATCCATGATTCACTATATTCATTAAGATGAAATGTAATGCCACTAAGTAGGTATATAGTCATGACCATGTTTGTATCACATCCTCTATAAACAACATCAACATTGGAGGATTTTTCATTAGTGTTGACTAAGTAGGTATATAGTCAATTATCATTAGTGTTGACAATGAGTTGAACTATAGACAATTATCATTAGTGTTGACCATGAGTTGAACTGTAGACATATTGGGTTTAATGACCAACTAGGTAACACTCAATTCGAGTCACACACTCTTGTAGTGACCATCTTATCTACTACAATAAAATCATATAAAATTTTTTTTAACAATAAGGTTACATGTTATCATCCATGTAGATATGCTTAGATGCTTTGATATAGGTGATTATTTAGAATTCTATTGATATTATTAAACTTGTATTAACAATAAATTGATGATGATGCCATGTACCATGGGATAAGTGAGCTTGTGATCATATTGTTGCTCTATCCAAGCACATTAATACAACTAGATACCATTGCAAGAGCCCGTGATCATGAAGGGGTTCATAGCACCTTGCACATGGGTCAAGGGAAAATTGGTATGCTCCCACTTGTATTATTTTAGTATATAGATAAGTGATTTTAGGAGGAAGAGGGGAAATTTGGGTTGTGGGTGGGGGGGGTGGGGGATCGGGTTGCATTCAATGTCTTTGGGGAGAAGAAGTAAGAAGGGGATGAGATGATAGTCAATTGGTATGTTTACACTTAGTGGTTGATATGATTGTTTCCATAAGTGTGAGTCATAAGGATTCTCATTTTTGTTTGATGCATGAGAGTATAGATGTTTTAAGGGTTGCAGGTTTCGGAACCTCAATTGTTCAAGATGAAGAGTTAGGCTAGGAGTAGAGTCCGCCTATTCCCTACAATTGTCCATGTTTGGCCATTGATTCTAATGTACAAGAGTTGTTGTTTGGATGGTAAGGAATTACTAGAAGGAAGATTCTATCTTGCTAATAATGGTTACTAGAGCATTGGGGAGGTGGGGGGGTGCATTCAATATATTTGGGAGAAGAAGTAAGAAAGGGATGGGATGATATTCAATTGGTGTGTTTTCACTTAGTGGTTGATATGATTGTTTCCATAAGTGTGAGTGATAAGGATTCTAATTTTTGTTTGATGCATGACAGTAGAGATGGTTTAAGGGTTGTGGGATTTAGAACCTCATTTGTTGAAGATGAGGAGTTAGGCTAGGATGAAAGTCCTCCTATTCCCCACAATTTTCCATATTTGGCCATTGAATCTAATCTACAAGAGTTGTTGTTTGGATGATAAGGAATTACTAGAAGGAAGACTCTAGTGCGCTAATAATGGTTACTCAGGCATTTGAATTCTAACCTTATTACACATATGTATTTGAAAGCATTAGGTAAATATTAATGTTGTTGAAAATCTAGGAAAAAACTAGGAAATTTCTAGGTTCATCTAGGTCCAGAACTAATTACTTTTGGACATATTCATTTATGTAGACAGGTCCTATCTAAGAACCCACTGCAGGTATTTCCAACACAAGCAACAATAGAAAATCACAAATACAAAACAAGGAAACAACTCGTCCTGAACACAACACTTAGAAGCAATGTTAGTTTTGGTAGCTTAGAGGTACTTATGAATCATGTGCCTAGGTGTAGGGGTCTGAGCACAAGGGGTCTCATTAAATGACATAAAGTGGCTTTATTAAATGTGTTTGTAAAGTACTTTATGAAAGTGACTTTTTAATATTAAAGTGAGTTGTACTTTACATTATAAAAGTGTACTTTTTAATAATTTAGGGTTAATGTGATTTTTTTAATGTAATGTGATTTGAAATAGTCTCACTTAAGTGATTTAAGTGAACTTGAGATTAAATCATGTCCCTTGACCTTGTGGTCCTATATCAAATCTGGGCCATAGAAGATGAAAAGGCATGGGAGTTATCCTAAAATGTAAATAAAAAGCTATTTCATGATACTCATTGGCACACATTCCAAGAGAGTTGGAGAAAAGTGTGAGAGGCACGAGTTTCAAGAGAGGGGAGGAGGATGAGCTAATAAAGTTAAGAGGAGAGAGGAGGATGAGCTAGAGGGGTGCACTTCTCTAGGAGAGAAAGAGGGGCTTGGATCCCAAGAAAAGTAGCAACAACATTTATTGTAGAAAGTGTAGGCACATTTCCCAAGTATTTGGCCACACATTCCCAAACATATTGCAACAAAGAGAAGAGAGTCCATACAACAGAAGAAAGGCAGGTCATATAGTTGAGACAATGATGTCGTGCAACACATATTTTGAGGCAACCTGTGGGCAGAAAAATCAAGGTGAATTTGTTGTATTTTATTCTTCTATATTGCATTGTTTTTAGGTGTGTTTCAGCTATCTAAGAAGTTGTACTCTACAGGTTGTACTGTAGAAAATTGGGCACTATTTTCAATGTAGGATCATAGGCTTGTTGACTAGGTACTCTTTGGCATTGTTTCCAAGAAAAAGTGTGCATAGTGATTGAGTAAATAGATATGTAATTTCTGATGTTATATACTTGTTGATGTACTCTCAAAAATATTTTCCTAAGAAGCTCAATAAATTCTCTTTTGACTGGTTTCCACCTTAGGGGTTTTTTCCAAGTTCATTGGACTTAAGATGGTTGTGTCAAATGTTTTTATGGTCTATTATTTTGTATTTATTTCCACTACAAACTACTTACTTGGATCAGTATTTCAGCTTCTGTTCATTGGGAAAAGTGCATGAAATATGTATTTATTATATGACTATTAAGACTGGAATCTATGTTTGGCTAAGTGACTTTGAGATTTATGTAGCTGAGTTTAAGTACATAATTTAACATGGTATCAGAGTTAGTGCTATGATTATGTTTTAGTGGACAATTTTGTGGTAGCTTCTTGCAAGTGAGTTACCGGTTTCAAGAGTATTGCTGAGTTGTACAGCTGAGTAGTGATTGTTTGCCACAATGTGTAGCAATTGATTTGTTGAGACTTGGAGTTGTTTTGGGTTGGTTTGGTGAAGATGTTTGTAACCTTTGGCTTAATTGTTTAGGATAGGCTTGAGGGATATTCCAGATTCACTCCAAGTAAGGAGAGGGTCTCTTTACTTCTAGAGGAACTTGACTATGGGAAATAACTAATGAACTTGTCATGATTCCCACTACTACTAATTGGTTGGTTGAGTACATCAAGAAGAATGTGAAGGATATACCTATTCTTCTTGATGAATTCAAAGACCACCTAATACCTCATGTGACTCACAAGAAGAATGCCTATGAGATGTGGGATGATTTGATAACATTGTATCAAAGCAATAATCAAAACCGAAAAATGGTTTTGAGAGAGAAGTTACAGAACACTAAGATGCCCAAGACCGAGAATGTCACATCATATCTAACCCATATTTTACAAGTATGTGGTGAGTTGGGGGTTGTTGGAGAGATAGCGGGAGAAGCAGAGTTGGTGAGGATTACCTTGAATGGTTTCTTAGAACCTGGAAGGATTTTGTGCGAGCAGTTGTTTCTAGAGAGAACATGCCGACATGGAACATACTTTGGGATGACTTCGTACAAGAGGAACTGAGACTAAGCTCCAGTCACATAGGCCAACAAAATGGAGATTATGATTAGGATGTGTCCCTTTTAGAAAAGGGTAAGAAAAATAAGTGCTCGAGTAGTGGAGCCGAGTCCCAGAAGGATATGTGCAAGGTGATATTCTTTGAATGTCATAAATATGGCCACTATGATGGGAAATGTCTAAATAAAAAGAAAGGAAAGAATAAGGAAGAGATAGAGGAGGCAGCCGCATCAGCTAAAATTAAAGAGTAGACCAAGAATTTTGAGAAGGAGTTCTCCTTGGTGATTACTGTCTCAAGGAGTAGTGTTGTCCAGTGTGTGGACACCGGAGCATGGTATGTGGATATTTGATAGAGTTATACTTGCAGAGGATGGGTTTGACCTTACCCATGCAATAAAAGGAGTTGGATGTGTTCTATTCTAGCTCGAGTTTTGTGTTTATCTAGAGGTGGGAGAAGTGTTGTTTGTTCTAGAGTTGGGAAATAATGTTCTCTCAATGTCATCTTTGGGAGATGATGGGTATGCGGTCCTTCACTGTAATGGACAGGTTATTTTATATCCAATGGGGGGGGAATGGATGTCGCGAGAGTTATAGGAATCAAAGACAGTAGGGCATACCAGGTATTGTGTCATCTTGTTAATGGTGAGTCTAGTGGGATGTCGGACTTAGTGGCATCTGCAGTGGAAGCTGTTGGAGCGGATTCTTCCATCTCTATGAGGAAACCAAGTGGTATGATATGAATCTTGAGGATGAGTAGGAGAATGAGGATAAATATTAGTTCATAGTGGTTTGGCATAGATCTCCAACATATGATCCAGGGAAGGTAGCTAAGGTACCTTCAGTTTCAGAGGGAGCAACTTCAATAGTTGGAGAGAGGAGGTTGGAGACAAATCCAAGTGGGATTTCCAGCAATACCTCCCTCGCTAAGAGGGAGTGTTATTTTTGGTAGCTTAGAGGTACTTCTGCACCATGTACCTAGGTGTAGGGGTCTGAGCACAAGGGCTCTCATTAAATGACATAAATTGGCTTTATTAAATGTGTTTGTAAAGTACTTTGTGAATGTAACTTTTTAATATTAAAGTGAGCTGTACTTTACATTATAAAAGTGTACTTTTAATATTTTAGGGTTAATGTGAATTTTTTAATGTAATGTGATTTTATATAGTCTCACTTAAGTGATTTAATCATGTCCCTTGATCTTGTGGGACAAGATCAAATCTAGTCCATAGAAGATGAAAAGTCATGGGACTTATCCTAAAATGTAAGTAAAAAGATATTTCATGAGACTCATTGGCACACATTCCAAGAAAAGTGGAGAGAAGTATGCGAGGCACAAGTTTCAAGAGGAGAAGAGGTTGAGATGAGAAAGTTAACAACAAAGAGGAGGATGAGCTAGATGGGGTTCACTTATCTAGGAGAGAGAGGAGCTCGAATCCCAAGAAAAGTAGAAGCAACATTTATTGCAGCAAGTATGGGCACATTTCCCAAGGATATGGGCATACACTCCTAGGATATTGCAATAGAGAGAATATAGGACATACATCAATAAATGCAAGTCATACAATTGAGATAGTGAGGCTATACAAAATAGATTTTGAGGCAACCTGTGGGAATCAAAAGCGAGGTGAAGTTGTTGTATTTTATTCTTTTGTTTTTCATTATTTTCGAGGTGTGTTTCAACTGTCAGATAGGTTGTACTCTATAAGACATATTACAGAAAATTGTGCACTATTTTCTATGCAAGTGTTTGGGCCTATTGATTGGGTATTCTTTACCATTATTTCCAGGAAAAAGTATGCATGTGGACTGAGTAAATAGTTGTGTACTTTCTGATGTTATATTATTGCTGATGTACTCTCATAAATATTTTCCTAAGAAGCTCAATAAATTTTCTTTTGATTGGTTTTTCCCTTAGGGGTTTTTTCCAAGCTCATTGGACCAAAAATGAATGTGTCAAATTTTTTAACAACCTGCTATTTTGTATTGATTTCCATTGCAAATTGTTTACTTAGCTCAGTAATTTAGCTTCTATTCATTTGGAAAAGTGCATGAGATATGTATCTATTATGTGGATGTTAAGACTGAAATCCGTGTTTGGCTAAGTGACTTTGATATTTTTGTAGTTGACTTTAAGTACAAAATTTAACAAGTAACAAATAAAACACCAAAGAAATTCAACGCAGAAGTCATTGATTTAATAACACACTCCACATGCCTTCTATTTCATTCAATTGAAATTTACAAATCTACTTTTTTCATAGTGGAACTTCTAATACCTTTCAATTCCTTCCAAATTCACTATCTCACATGTTGTACTAAGTCTCAATTAGGCTTTTATATGCACAATTACCACTAATTCCAAAAAATTCAAATATTACCTTATGCTTGATGTTGATGTCTCCACTAACAACTACTCTTGTTATCCTTATTCTATGCCCTTGCCCCTTGGGCCTTCTTTGTCTCCTTATAGAGTCTCCTTGCTTCTGTATCTTCTTCTCTTTAAAGCCTCTTCACCTTTTTCCTTTTCAATATGCCTATCTTGACTTCTTCATTTGTTCTTCTATTATCCTCCTCTCTACTTCCTCTATTTTCTTCTTTCTCTTCTCTGTATTCTTCCTTTCATCTCTATTCCTCTCTTCTCTTTTTCTCCATGCCCTTAGTCTTATTTGAATATTCTCCATAGAATTCTAGACTCTTCCCCAACCTCATCGATCCTTATCATGAATTAACGGATTCCCTTAAAACATGGTGGATTCTTCTCTCATGGTGCCAAGATATTCACAACATTCACTGCCCCAAATAAGTGTATAGTGTACCAGGACTCCTCCTTAACTCCTCCATGGTGTGCCTATTGGCCAAAATTAACTCTAATATGGTCATTCTAACAATAGACCAAGGAATATATCTAACCATTTGCAACATATTGGAACAATATCATCCATTCGTAGTGACTTCTTTTCATCCTAGTTGTTCATGGATAACTCAACACAGGGGGGTAAATATACACCATCCATGCACTCCTCCCTTTTAGAAACATGTACCAATGACCTACCCCAAGAATGGATATGATTTATTGGTGATCCTCCCCATAAATGGCTATGATCTAAACATTAAGTACTTTGTTTTTCTTACTTTTGTAGTGGATGTGAATCTCATTGTTCATGCATAACATTTGAATGGTTGGATGGTATCCTTATTCATTGATTGATGCTCGATTCCTCCATACATGATGTCTATGGGATTCCTCGATACTTTATGTCTGCACACTATTCTCAACCTATGATCCTACATCAATCTTCCCAGGTAACACAAATGCATGACCTCATGCTAAGGCCACTTGTTATATTCAAGGATCCATTCATGCTTTTTTTGTCCTATGATGATGTCATATCCTGTTCCATGTGCACAATGAATTCTTCAACTTCACTCTGGTCTTCTTTACTTTCTCGATAGTTATAATTGTTTCCCCTGTAACTATCATGGTTTCTTGTTCCCCTTGTACATTTAGTATGATTGTAATAACTCTACCATTATCCTCTACATATTGTTCATTTTGAATCTATTTTTCATCAATTATGTACACATATCCTTTCTCATTCCATATATTGCCTACTTTTTTGTGAAATATAGACACAACGTCATAGTGTTATTCTTTTTCATCTCCATTTGTTGCATCTTTGAAATGGATACCTTATTTCCTTGATCATCATCCCTTGTAACATCCATGTTGAATTTTGTACCTTCACACTAATAAAAAAATATATCACTAGTAACATCATGGACATCTATAGTGTCCTCCTTCCTATCAACTTCACTGACCTTCATAACAACAACTAAGATTTCCCTCCCATCATCAATCTTGTTGTCTACTACAACTATGGTTTCTTTCTTAGGTTATCTTAACATCTAAAATGAGATAAATTTCATGGAAACATTTAAGGTCTCCTTCTCACATCCTTCTTCCAAATCAACTTCCTTCACAACTTCATCAACTTTACCAACAACACCATATTCAACCTTCACATTACACCTAGATTGTTTTATGGTAAATTCTCCATCAAAAATTTCTTTTTCTATTTCTACAAGTCTTCTAACTTTCTCTTCTTCATCTTATTTATTCTTATTTTATATCCACCATATAATCTTATGCTCCTTAATCCTATTCCCATCTTCAATTGTCAATTCCTTTTTTACCTGCTTATCATCATCCCAACATATATTTCCCTTCACTCCATGGTCTGTAATCCCAATATCCATCACTTATTTCCTTTTGGGTGAGGGAATAACATGATCACATGGTCCATCTATGTTATCTCTCTCACTATACTAATATTCTCATTGGATTTTTTCCAGTTCAACCATTGTTGCTTGTATTAGAGCTCCTCAAGAGTCTACAACATAAGTATCTCTTTAATAGATTCTCCTCTCAAGACCTACTTTGAATATAGAGGCATGTATGTTCCCACTTCATCTTGCACGTCATTTTCATCATTACATTCTTCACATTATTCATCACCATACTTATTAATTCTCTAAGGAATTCATCATTGAAGTAATATTCTTCATTTACTTCTACAACTTTTGAAAATTGCTTATTTTTAGGTTTTGACAATTCCCTCTTGAATACTACTATTGCTATACAATATTGGTACTTGTTCAAGGTGTCCTTCATGAGTTTCTTCCACTTTTTCTACCTCACTATTGTCATCAACAGTCATTCCTTCAACATATCCTCTTTTAACTTCCTCAAATCTTAGCATATGCTCAACAAAAATTACCTTCTCAAACTTTTCTATATTTGTTGCTTCATATTTCCAATGGCTAAAGTCATGGTCCTTCATATTTAAATTGTTTTTGTCTCTTAGAAGCTTCATTACCTTTTCAAGGTGTCCATCACAAGCTTTTATAGTTTCAATAGTATTATTTGTATGTGCACAATTACAACCATTCAAATTGTTAATTAACATAAGGGCCTTCTTCTTCACGCTCATATCTTCCTTATCTCTGGAAGCTTTGACTACTGCATACAATACTTTCAGTTTTACATTCTCATCATCCACCTATTCTACTGTGACTAAGGTAATGTTCTTATTTCTTTTCCATCATACACTTCAACTCTTTCCTCATACCCAGGGCTTTCAAGCCCATCTCCCTTCCTTTTTCCTCAAATTCCTCTATAGCCTCTATTACTACTACATAATTCTTATACTTACTTGATTCGACAACAACATCATCCTCACCACTCACAACCTTTAGCAAGTTATGTTCTCTATTCAATAATTTATCAATCAATTTCATCTTCTTGCTTATGTTCATCCTTACACCTCCATTAATAAATACCCCTTCATCACATATTACCTAATTCCTAGGTCTAATATCTATTATCTGGCTAACCACCTGCATGATTTCCCTTTTTAGGTCTTCTTTATGAATTTTTATCTCCTTTTCAAAATCTTCTTCAATTTTTTTAGTTTTCTCTGCGACAACACCTTCATAATTTTATTCATCGCAATTTAACTCTAGAAAGAATTCCAAAACTTGATGCTCAACTTCAACTCTATTCATTTCCTTTACATGGATATTGACCTCCTCCAGATCATAACTATCTTCAATGGTATCTTTAATTTCTTCTATAGTGTCTACACCATTATTGTTCTCATCGCTTGTATAATTATCCATGCTGCTATGTATCTCCATTCCACCTACATCACTATCGTCCTGATTTGGTCTAATTATTTTTAGGAACTCATAGACTTACTATCCTATTCTCAACTCAACAACATCATCATGATAATATAAGGGATTTAATGTTTCCCTATTCATTTCTTCTTCCACTCTACCCTCTCTTGCCTAGAGATCCATGTCCACTTCTTTCTCATTAAAATTCTCTTCAACTTGCTTCTCCTTGTACTTTTTGGGGTTCTTAATTTTCTCTTCTCCCAACTCTTTCATTACTAGTTCAACAACTTCGTCTTCATTCTTGTCTTCACTTTTGATCTCTAATTTAATTTCCATTCTGATTTGTGTCCTCTAAGGGACCTCTTTCAACATTTCACCCTATTCAAGTTAACACACTTCAATCCCATCCTTTTCAAAATCATAACAACCACCATCGTAATAATCGTTGTCACATCCATCTACATTGTACTCATCCTCTTAAAACTCAACAAATTCCTCATTCCATGGGATATTCTTCCATCATTTTATTTTTGTTTCCATTCATGTCACATTCCTTTCCATTGTGTGACCTCCATGATTGTTCCAACACTTTGAGTCTCTTCATAATATCCTTCTTTATCATCCTAACCTCATCCACTGTGAGGGTTCTTCTCTTTTAAATACATTGTTTCTTATTTGTCTAGCTTTGGATTTCTTGTGGAAAAAAATAGTCTTTTTGTCCTTGACCTTGAGCAATATGCCGTGAGACTTTAATCTCCACTTGTCTTCCTCTTTCATGAAGATTGTTTTATTCTACCACATAGAATTATTTCCTCTTTATCATGTTCTTGAGTAATCTATTGAGTCTCCATATTTTTGTTATGGATCTACTGGTAATTAATATTGTAATTTTCTAAGGATGGATCTTTGAAAATCAATTTTCCTAGTTACTTATTTCCTTCTTGTTAAATATACAACATCATGAGACATTCTCCAAACCAATATTGTGTAGTCAAGATTGATTCTTATTATAATATAATATGATCACAACATCCGATAATTCTTCTTAGTATAATGTAATATGACGGATAATTAAAGTTAGCACATATTGAACATGCAATAAGAGATAAAGAAATAAAAGATAAAGCATAGAGATCAAGAGAATTCAAAATTTCCCATGCAAACACTTAAACTAATTAAAGAGAATTTGAATTGTTAAAGATTTAGTTATAAAGATTCAGTTACAAAGCTTCAGTTATAAATCTTCAGTTAAGTATCAATGCTTCAGTTAAAGCATCAGTTAAAGATATGTCTCAGTTAACTAAAGAACTAAGTGTTAAATAAAAGGGACCAGTTAATTAATGTATTTTTACTTAATGTCTCAGCATGATTTGAGTTAACAAAGTGTTAAATAAAAGGGACTAGTTAACTAATGTATTTTCACTTTAGTTAAACTAAAAGACAAAACTTCAGTTAAAGAAAGTTAGCTAAATGACAATAAAGAAGATCTAGTTAACTAAGTGTTATTGCATGACGACACTTATGTTAAACTAAAAGATGACAGGTGAGTTGTGACACTTGCATGTCGACACTTAATTTAGCCACCTAACTAAGTGGGAAGGATTTCAGTTAAGAGGCGAGTTCATCCTAAGTGACAACTCAGTGAGATGAGGCACTGCATGAGAAGTGAGGTGCACCACTCCACGCAAGAATAAAACATCCAGTTTGAGGGCAAGTTTATCCTGAAGTTAGAAGTTAAAAATAGAAGAGAAGAATGTATAGATATGATATACAAGATTTTTGAATCCAGTGTGAAGCGAATTCTCTTCTCCATTGAAGGCAAGGCGTTTCTCTTTGTCCAGGGTATTATTCGTGCTTTTTATTAGTGTGTTGGGCACAAATATGATTGATCTCTATTCTCTATTGCTTCCGTATCTTCACCAAGAAGTTTGGTGATATCTTATCTTCCGAAATCAATCTACTATGTTGTAAAAGAAAGCTCATTCTCTGCTATCCATTATATTATACTGAGAAGAATTGTTGGGGTTTTTGTTCTCATAAATTTAAGGATTTTCCCCTAGGTATATCTTGTGTTATTGGTGTATGTATTTCATGGATTGAATTGTATCATTGCTTCAAGTCTCTGCATCTAAAAGAATTAAAGATCAAATCTAAACAAAATTTCAACATGGTATCAGAGATCAGGGCATGAAGGAGCTCAATTTTTCATTCCATCTAGAGCCTATGTTGATCCTGAGAAGTTGAGCACAATATTTGAAGACTATGGCACCAGTCTTTGTACGACCAGAAGACCGTCTTGAGGGAACCTTAAAATTCAAAACTTGGAAGGCTAGGATTCTCAACATCCTAGAGGAACATGACTTAGACGGCTATGTACCCACTGTGGTGGAGGAGCATACATCTAATGAAGGGCGCATCAACTTAAAGAAGAATCAAGCTAAGGCTAAGCGAATCATTTATGACTCGGTAAAAGATAACTTGATGCCCGTGATCACACTGTTGAAGACTGCGAAAGAATTTTATGATACATTAACTAATCTATATGAGAAGAAGTCCCCAAGTCAAAAGAAGGAATTGAAGAATAATCTTCAACACTTAAATATGGAGATGGATGATACAATGGCCTCTTTATTCTCCAAGATCTCCCAGGTAAGAGATCAGCTTATTAGTATTGGAGTAGTGGTGTATGAAGATGATCTTCTCCAAAATGCTATTGATGGTCTCCCATCTTCATGGGAGACATTATTGGCTGCAGTAAATGGCCAAGAGGTACAACCTAACTTCGAAAGGTTGTGGCATGACTGCCACCAATAGGAGGGGCGAATCCAGAGTAAGTGAGTGTGCATCAAAGAAGAAAATATTTCCCTCATGGCAAGAATGAAGAAAGGAAAGAAACGAGCCTTCTTCCAAAAGAAGTTCTCTCATTCAAAGAAGAAGGATTTCAATGAAGGCTTTGACAAGTCAAAATATAGATGCTTCAATTAAAACAAGAAAAAACATTTCTCAACAGATTGTAGAGAAAATAGGAAAGGAAATTTTCATGCTTCTACTACCATAGAAGATGAAATCACTCAAAAGAATGCATCCGAAGAAAAGGAGACAAGAAGGGAGTATTATCTTGTCCCATCCCTTTTGGGGACCGTCATCACAAATGCAGACACAAGGTTGATTGACAGTGTTGCATCCAAACATATGACTGGTTACAAGAGTACCATCATTGATCTAAAAGAGAAAGAATTCATATGCATGGTAGAATTGGGGGACAACTCCTATTATTCGATCCAAGGAGTTGGATCCACATAATTCCAACTGAGCATCGGTGATATTCTACATGTGGAGGAAATTCTATATGTTCTAGGATTGAAGAAGAACCTCCTCTCAGTTTTGGTTCTGGAAGACAAAGGCTTCTGATTTATCTTCATGGATAACAAAGCACTTTTATGGCTGAACAAAAAAAACCTAGAATCTGCTTCTGTGATTGGAGTTCGAAAGGGAGGACTCTACAAGGTACCCGCGAAGTACATTCAAGCTATGATTCACCACACTATCTTTCCATGCGAGCTATGGAACCTACACTACAAAGCACTACTAGGACTTCAAAAGATGGTAAACGGTATGCCCATATTTGATTTTGAGCATGATAGTGTATGTCGGGGTTGTGCACTTGGGAAGAATGTTAAGAGAAGTTTTTCTAGCAGTTCTACTAGATCTAAAGGGATTTTAGATTTAATACATTATGATGTATGTGGTCTCATGTCATCCCCCTCCCTAAGTTGCTTCTTATATTATGTATTGTTCATAGATGATTTTTCTAGGAAGTCATGGATTTATTTCATGAAGGATAAAAGTGAAACTCTTAGCAAATTTAAAGAGTTTAAAGCCCTAGTTTAAAATCAGAAAGAAAAGCACATCCGTGCATTAAGGTCTGATAATGGAGGTGAATTTTATTCACATAAATTTAATGAACTATGTAGTGATGCAGGAATATATAGACAGTTAACAATACCATGCAACCCTTAGAAAAATGGGGTTTCTGAAAGAAAGAATAGAACCATATGTGAGGCTAAAAAATCCATGATGCATGATCAAGATAAGTATACCTCATTATGGGAAGAATCCACCCGTATAGTTGTGTACATCCAGAATAGAAGCTTGCATGCCATTCTAGATGAGAAGACACTAGAAGAAGTGTTTAACGGTGAGAAGCCAGACATCTCATTCTTGAGTATCTTCGGGATCCCAATATACATTCATGTACCGAAAGAAAAGAGAAGAAATATGGATCCTTCTGGAAAGAAAGGAACCTTTGTGGGTTATAGTGAGTCATCCAAAGCATACAAAATATATGTATCTGGGGAGAGACACATTGAAGTCATCCAAGATGTTACCTTCCACGAGGAAGCTACTTTCAAAAGATAGAAAGAGATTCAATGTGATTTAGAGATGGAGGATCCTGATTCTGATTCTCCCCCTTCAGAGTTAGAGAGGGAGAAACCATAATATGCCTCAGATTCACTAGCTCCTGAAGAACTAGTAGAATTGGTTGAAAGGTCACCTGTTGAAACTCTTGCTAAAAGAATATATGCTTGATGCCGAGACATCTTACACAATGTAGAGAAACATAGAGCATGAGTAGGCTCATCTAGAGAGTGCAAGCAACCTAACATATATTCAAGGTATGCTGCATTGATGAGTCACATCAGTGATTCAGAACCATCCTCATATGAAGAAACTACAAAGAAGCAAGTTTGGAAAGATGGAATGACATAAGAGTACAACTCTATAATGAAGAATGATGTTTGAGAGGTTATTCCCAAACCTGATGGGAAGTCCATTGTGACTTCTAGATGGATTTACAAGATAAAGCATGCTTCATATGGTATCATTGAGAAGTATAAATCCAGATTTGTTGCCAGATGTTTCTCTCATAAATAAGGCATCGATTATGATGATACCTTTTCCCCTGTGGCAAGGTACACCACAATCCGAGCAATGATTGCACTTGCATTTGTTCTAGGATGGAAACTTCACCAGATGGATGTGAAGACAACATTTCTCAATGGTGAGGTTGAGGAAGAGGTTTATATTTAGCATCTTGGAGGATTTGTGGTGCATGGGAAGGAGTCTCATGTTTGCAAGCTAAAGAAGTTTGTATGTGGGATTAAACAAGCTGCCAGGGCTTGGTACTTCGGAATTGATAGCTACCTTCAGAAATCGGGTTTCTGTAAGAGTGAATATGATACAAATTTGTACTTCAAAGTAGTGAAGAACCAACCATTGATATTGGTTATGTATGTTGATGATTTGTTTCTCACTAGAGAGGAACATCTGATTGCTTGGTGCAAGAGGGATCTCACATCAGAGTTCAAGATGAAAGACTTAGGTCTAATGCACTACTTTCTTGGCCTTGAGATTTGGCAAAGAAAAGATGAAAATTTTCTAGCTCAAGGGAAGTACAGTGTGGATATATTGCACAGGTTTGGCATGATAGATTGAAAATCTATGACTACATCGATGTTTTCCAATTTGAGGAAACTTCATGAGTCAGGATCTGGATCAAATCCAGTAGATCCCACTTTGTATAGACAGCTTATAGGCTCACTAATGTACTTGATACATTCAAGGCTTGATATATGTTATGATGTGAGCATTCCGAGTCAATTTATGTCTGATCTGAGACAGAAACACTAGATAGCTACTAGGCATGTGCTTAGGTACCTTCGAGGTACAATTTCATATGGACTCAGATATGCCTCCAGTGGAGGAGTCATGTTACTTGGTTATACAAAATCAGACCAGGGAGGAAGCATTGTGGACCGTAAGAGCACATCCAGATACTGTTATATCCTAGGATCAGCTATGATATCTTGGTCTAGCAGGAAGCAGGGCTCTGTAACCCAAATCACTACCGAATCAGAATACATAGCTGCCAGTGTTTCCCGTTGAGAAGCAGTGTGGCTCAGAAATATACTTGCAGGGTTGTTCAGTGAAAATCTTGAGCCTACCATTATTAGGTGTGGAAATTAGAGTTGCATCAAGCTTTCCGAAAACCCAGTGTTTCATGACAAGTCGAAGCACATCGAAATGAAGTATCACTTCATCTGAGACAGGGGTCTAGAAAGGTACAGTGAAACTTCAGTACATTGCTGCTGATGAGAAGATTGTAGATGTGTTAACAAATCCTCTATCAGTGACGAAGTTCAGGTACTTCCGAGACAAGCTTGGTATGGAAGAGAATGCCTCCCTCGCTGAGAGGGTGTGTTAAATATATAGCATCAGGAGACATTATCCAAACCAATATTATGTATTCAAGATTGATCCTCCCGTATAGAGGTGAGCACTTTGATTTCCTTCCGTGTAAAGGTTATTCCTCCCGTATAGAGGTAATTGATCAAAGTAATGATGTTGTAAATTCTTGTTGGACAAGGATCCAAAATTGTGTGTATCAAGTCATGATTATCATGTGAACCTTCCGTATAAAGGTATCCATGATATGGACCTCCAATATAGAGGTGAACCTTCCGTATAAAGGTATCCATGAGATGGACCTCCCGTATAGAGGTGGAACTTCCATATAAAGGTCATGCTTTACTTGTTAAAATAATTTAATGTTGTGTGATATATTATTAACCATGATCACCAGATTTCTATTAAGTCTCCTTTAGAGATTGATCACCTCTAAACTGAATTACTTTAGCATATGATCATTTGGTCTAGAATAATATAATATGATCACAACATCCGATAATTCTTCTTAGTATAATGTAATGTGATCGATAATTAAAGTTAGCACATATTGACCATGCAGTAAGAGATAAAGAAATAAAAGATAAAGCATATAGATCAAGAGAATTCAAAATTGCCCATGCAGACACTTCAACTAATTAAAGAGAACTCGGATTGTTAAAGCTTCAATTAGAAATATCCAGTTATAAAGCTTCAGTTAAGTATCAATGATTTAGTTAAAGCATCAGTTAAATATATGTCTCAGTTAACTAAGGAACTCATAGTGGTCACTTCAAGTAAATCAATCAACATGATTTCATTTAACTAAGTGCTAAATAAAAGGGACTAGTTAGCTAAAGTATTTTCACTTTAGTTATACTAAAAGACGACACTTCAGTTAAAGAGAGTTAACTAAATGACAACAAAGAATATCTAGTTAACTAAGTGTTATTGCATTATGACACTTATGTTAAAATAAAAGGTGACACGTGAGTTGTGACACTAGCATGTCGAAACTTAATTTAGCCACCTAACTAAGTGGGTAGGCTTTCAGTTAAGAGGCGATTTCATCCTAAGTGACAGCTCAATGAGATAAAGCACTGCATGAGAAGTGGGGCGCACCACTCCATGTAAGATTAATAAATCCAGTTTGAGGGTGAGTTTATCCTAAATTTAGAAGTTACTAATAGAAGAGGAGAATGTATAAATATGATATACGAGATTGTTGAATCCAGTGTGAAGCGAATTCTCTTCTCCATTGAAGGCAAGGTGCTTCTCTTTGTGCAAGGTATTGTTTGTGCTTGTTATTTTTGTGTTGGGAACACATCCGATTGATCTCTCTTCTTTATTGCTTTTTTATATTCACCAAGAAGTTTGGCGATATCTTATCTTCCGAAAGAAATCCTCTATGTTGTAAAAAAAGCATTCTTTGCTATCCATTATATTATACTGAGAAGAATTGTTGTGGTTTTTGTTCTCATAATTTTGAGGATTTTCCCCAGAGTATATCTTGTGTTATGGGTGCATGAATTTCATGGATTGAATTGTCTCATTGCTTCAATTCTCTGCATATAAAAGAATTAAAGATCAAAGCTCAACCAAATTTCAACACGTCTTTGGTAATATAAGTTTTTCTTTCTAGACAAATGATGGTGACACATTAACCAAGGTTTCCAAAAATACCTCTATTATTTCCAAAGATTTAATGTTTGTTGGAAAGATAGGGATATGTTTTTGTCTCCAGAGACGCTGATGGGATGATTCTTGAGGACATATCCACATCTTCTAATAGCATCTCACTATTTAATAACAACCTTTAAAATCTAGCCACTATGTGTCTAGGATCAGTAATATTTTTTGGCCATGCACATTCTCACTTCTTTGGATTTATATCTATAAAATCCCATTCCTAAATTAGGTTCTCCGGCCTATCTAATGAAAGGGTCTCTTATGATGCTTCCTCCTATTTGATTGTTAGTCATAAAACCAAAATAAATTTCCATATTACAATACTTCCTTGTGCTAGAATGGTCTCTTTCATGGCCATAAGAGTTTCCTACCATTTTGATTTCAATCTATGTCTTTAGTGCATATACATTGTATACATGTACATGATTTCCAACACTTATAGATCTATAAGATATGTGTAGATCTAGTGTTGGATGATTGTTTATAATCTAAATCTCTTTGTTTGATACAAGAAAGTATACATCCACCCTAGAGATAGATACTATATTGTAACTTGCTTATCCATTTTGGAGTTTTGTTTCCTTTATAAGTAGGATGGTTGGATTGTCTTCTTTCATTAATTCATATAAAGAGTATAATTTGTAGTGACTCCCAAGACCCCTATAATTCTTTGAGACAGTATTAATTATTTAGTTTGAGATGGTTTATAGTTTCCACCATGATGCTCCTCTAGTGGCTCCTAGGATGTAGAGATTATGATTTATTGAAACTTAACCCCTACTCCAAGGGAATATTTTATAGTCAATGTAGGTTCCCAGTATTTTTTCCTTATTGATGTCTTCTATTCTCTTTTGTTTTTTGTAACACCCTTTTCTAGCATTCCAACCATATGAATGTTGAATATTGTAACTTCTAAGAATATTATATTTGTACATTATTATTCCGGAGATGTTCCATCCCTCCGAGGTGACTCTATTATGTATCCGGAGATGATTAGTCCTCTGAGGAGTTGTGGTAACTAGGGTTACTAGACCCACCATGTGGGGGTCGGCCCTGATATTATATTTTAGGGGTTATTAGACTTCTCCAGGAGAGGTTGGACCCACTAGGGATTTTAGTCAGTTGGGAATTAGTATAAATAGAGGAGGAGAGCTCCTCATTATATACACACACTCATAACTCAGAAAAGTAGCGCACTTGTCTGGGAGGTCTGTACAGGAGGTGGAGAAGGAGGTCAAGTCTTGGAGCACATCTTGTATTTTGGTTGATCATCTTATTGAGGAAAGCTTTGCTGGGTTTTCTACCCCATGAGGGTTTCCCAGGGTAAATTTTGTGTCTATCTTGTGATTGTGTTTCTTTCAGTGATCTTGCTAGTCTATTTGGTTTAAAATTAACATGGTATCAAAGCTAGCCTGAATAGGACATCTTTCACAAGGTAAGAATATATCTCTCTCTCTCTCTTTCCGGTGAAAATTAGGGTTTCTGCAAAAAGTTGGTATTGTTGAATTCTGATTACATGGTTGGACAACCCTTCTCAAAACCAATCTTTTGAGCCCTAGATCGAACTTTTTGGTTGGGTAGAACTTCAGGAAAGTCAAACCCTAGTTTTACCAAAAGTGCGATAAACTAGAAATTGGTTTCTGCAAAAAGTTGGTATTGTTGAATTCTGATTACATGGCTGGATAGCCCTTCTCAAAACCAATCTTTTGAGCCCTAGATCGAACTTTTTGGTTGGGTAGAACTCTGGGAAAGTCAAACCCTAGTTTTACCAAAAGTGTGATAAACCAGAAATTCTGTCCCAGGATCCGGAAAATTAAAAGGGTTAAAGTTTCCAGGTAAGTACTATTCTATCTCTTGTATCTTCGACTCCCCCAAGAGAAGATGGCTCCAAGCACTAAGCTTGAAGACAAGTTAGAAGGTATAGAGAATTTCCGGGCATGGAAATACAGAATTGGTCTCATTCTTAAAGAGAATGATCTTGCTCAGTACATCAAGGATGAAGTTACAGAACCTGAAGGAGATGAAGCCAAAGAGAAGCAAAGAAAGGATTTGATTAGGGCAAAGAGAATCATAGTTGATTCTATTAAAGACCACTTGATTCCCCAAGTGGCTTCCAAGAAAACTCTAAAGGAAATGTATGTTGCCCTAGGATGAATGTATGAGGGAAAGAACATCAACAGGAAAATGAACCTAAGAACTCAGTTGAAGAGTACCAAGATGAACAAAGGAGAATCCATTCAAGACTACTTCTCAAGGGTCTCCCAAATCAAGGAGCAACTAGATGCCATTGGTGATACTCTTGATGAAGATGAACTTGTGATGACTGCTCTAAATGGCCTCACTAGACTTTGAGAGTCATTTATACAAACTATGTGTGCCAGAAAAGAAAGTATGAAGTTTGATGTAGTATGGGAGGATTGTGTTCAAGAAGAGGCTAGGGTAGCCAACAGAGAAGCACTTCTCAAGGAGGATGACCAAGCCTTGGCTACTCACACCAAGAGAAGAAGAATGGGTCACTTCAAGAAAGTTGACCACAAAGGATCTCAACACTTCTCTAAATTTAAAGGGAATAGAGGACCCAATCCAGTAAGAGATCTCTCCACAGTCCAGTGTTACAATTGTCTTAAACTAGGACACATTACCAAATTTTGTCCTTCACAAAAGAAGAAGAAGTTTGTACACAAAAGACACCATGCACATATGGCAGAATATGATAGTGAAGAAGAAGAAGAAGAAGAAGAAGAGGAAGAGGAAAGGCCTCGAAGGAAAAGATCTAAAGTAAAGAAAGAAGATCCAAAAGAATATTTCCTATTCTCTGCACTCTCTGGATCTGTATCTCATGGAGAAGATACATGGCTCATTGATAGTGGTGCCTCTAAGCACATGACAGGTCAAAGAAAGACTTTCTCAAATCTTGAAGAAAAGTCTTCTTCACTAAAGGTATCTCTAGGAGATGATTACCAATATCCCATCAAGGGGATTGGTGAAGCAAGCTACAAGCTAGATTCTGGAACACCCTTGAAGATGAAAGAAATTTTATATGTGCCAGGATTGAAGAAAAACCTACTCTCTATCTCAGCACTAGATAAGAAAGGTTTTAGAGTTTCCTTCATAGATGGTCAAGTACTTATGTGGCCCATAGGAAAATCTATTGAAGATGCAGTTGTCATTGGTGAAGAGGAAGGAGGCCTCTATAAGCTCAAGGGACATCCAGAAGTTGCCCTTTCTCATGAAACATCTAGCCCCAGTGAGCTATGGCACAGAAGATTAGCTCACATTAACTATAAATCCCTACCCCATGTAAGCAAGGTGGTCATAGGTTTACCAAACTTAAAGGTTGATCATAATGGCTCATGCAAAGGATGTGAAAAAGGGAAGAATATCAAGAACCCTTTTCCAAAAAAGTGAAACAAAGACTAAGAACATTTTGGAGCTAATACATTAAGATGTATGTGGACCAATTCCCACCACTTCCCTAAGTGGTTTTGCATACTATCTTTCATTCATTGATGACTATTCAAGGAAGACATGGATATACTTTCTAAAAGGTAAGAATGAAGTTTTTGGAAAGTTCAAAGAGTTCAAGGCCTTAATAGAAAATCTCTCAGAAAAGAAAATCAAGATTCTCATAACAGATAATGGGGAAGAATATACTTCAAAGGACTTTGAAGACTTTTGTAAGGAAGCTGGAATCAAGAGGGAACTAACCACTCCCTACAATCCCCAACAAAATGGGGTGGCTGAAAGAAAGAATAGAACCATAATGGAAACTGTAAAAACTATGATACATGATCAAGATATACCTATGTATTTATGGGTTGAAGCAGCTAGGACAGCAGTCTATGTGCAGAATAGACTTTCCCATAGTGCTCTTGAATTCAAAACTACAGAAGAAGTGTTCACAGGAAAGAAGCCTGAGGTAAGTCATCTCAAAATATTTGGTTGTCCTGTGTACATTCACATTCCAAAAGAAAAGAGAACCAAGTTGGATCCTTCTGGTAAGAAGGGAATATTTGTTGGATACTGTGAATCATCCAAAGCCTTCAGAGTTTACATACCAGGTTTTCATCATATGGAAATAAGTAGAGATGTAACATTTTATGAAGAAGCAGCTCTCAAGAAATCCAGGAAGTGTCAACTTGAAGAAATCTATGAAGAAGATGCACCTCCTAGAATAACAGAAGCTATGCACATTCCTGAAGATGATACTCCAGAGGATCATGACATGATAGAACCACAAGAACCCCCTATTTCAGATCTATCTAGGAAAAGAAGGCCAGCATGGGCTAGAGACATTATTCAAGGAGCTGAAAGATATGGAGCTCCTGAAGGCTCCACTAGAGAAAGAAAGAAACCAAAGCTAGTATCCAACTATGTAGCCTTGATGTGTGATCTTGTGGATCAACATCCTACTAGCTATGAAGAAGCAGCTCAAAAGAAAGAATCGGTAGAAGCAATGACAAAAGAATATCAGTCAATAATGAAAAAGGATGTTTGGGATATAGTTCCCAAACCAAAAGATAAAAGTGTAGTTTCATCCAAATGGATCTTTAAGATAAAACATGCTGCAGATGGTAGCATTGAAAAATATAAGGCAAGATTTGTAGCCTGAGGATTCTCTTAGAAAGAGGGAATTGACTATGAAGAAACATTTGCACCAGTTGCTAGGTATACTTCAATTAGAACTATCATGGCACTTGCATCCATGATGAAGTGGAAACAACATCAAATGGATGTTAAGACAGCTTTTCTGAATGGTGTAATTGAAGAAGAAGTGTACATAGAGCAACCACAAGGGTTCGAGGTTAAAGATTGGAGAACTCATGTATGCAAGCTGAAAAAGGCATTATATGGATTAAAGCAAGCTCCCAGAGCTTGGTACGGAAGGATTGACAATTTCTTAACAAGCATGGGCTTTACCAAGAGTAAAGCTGACCCTAATATTTATCTTAAGGTAATGAATGATGAACCAGTTATACTACTATTATATGTAGATGATCTATTTCTAACCGGAAATGAGAAACAGATTATTGAATGCAAGAAGAAGCTTTCTTCAGAATTCGAGATGAAAGATCTCGGATTAATGCACTACTTCTTAGGTGTAGAAGTATGGAAAGAACCAAAAGGAATCTTTCTAAATCAAGGTAAGTATGCTATGGAGATTCTAAAAAGATTTGATATGTTGGAGTGTAAAGCCATGGCCACTCCCATGGACTCCAACTTGAAGTTATTAATTAATGACACATCAGAATTAGTGGACATAACTCTTTATAGACAAATCATTGGGTCTTTAATGTATTTAACAAATACTAGGCCAGATATATGATTTGTCATAAATACCCTGAGTCAGTATCTAGTAGAACCCAGAAAGGTTCACTTAATAGCTGCAAAGCATGTGATGAGGTACCTAAAAGGTACTTTAGATTTTGGTCTATATTATATTAGAAATCATGAACTCAATTTACATGGTTACTCAGACTCTGATTGGGCAGGAAGTATCTCAGACAGAAAGAGTACATCAGGTGGATGCTATGGTCTTAGATCTTCCATGATCTCATGGTTTAGCAAGAAACAATCCAGTGTGGCTCTCAGTACTGCTGAAGCAGAATACATAGCTGCCTGCTCCGCTAGCTGTGAAGCAGTATGGCTTCGAAAACTATTATCTGGAATATTTGATTTAGAGATGGATCCCACTGTGATCATGTGTGACAATCAAAGTTGCATCAAAATGACAGAAAATCCTGTATTCCACGATAAATCAAAACACATAGAGATCCGATACTTTTACATACGAGACATGGTGCAGAGAGGAGCTATCAAACTTGAATATATAAGTACTGAAGAACAAGTTGCTGATATATTAACCAAACCCCTGTCTCGTGTGAAATTTGAACACTTCTGAGACAAGCTTGGTGTAGCTCTAAAATACCCTCCTCGAAAGGGGGAGTAGTATCGTCACTAATGATGAGGATACATGTTTACCACTCGTAGTTATTTATGCCTATTTAGATTTAGACTTCTTACACTTAGAACACTTGATACATGCTTTGATGTATTGATGAGGATACATGTTTTGATGATTTATGTATTTTCTTTGATGATATATGAGGATACATGTTTTGATGAGATTATGTATTGATAAGAATACATGCTTTGATGTATTGATGAGGATACATGTTTTGATGATTTATGTATTGATAAGAATACATACTTTGATGATATATGAGGATACATGTTTTGATGATTTATATATTGATAATGATATATGTATTGATGAGGATGCACGATATATGTATATGTGCTTTGATGCATTGATGAGAATACATATTTTAATGATGTACTTGTATGGATGAGGATACTAGTATCTATATTGATGAGGGGATTGGATCATCCCTAGACTTCAGTCCTAAAGAGAGCCGTAGACATATGTCTTCGAGAATGAAGTCCTTGGTGGACATGTGAGGATTGGATCATCCCTGGACTTCAGTCCTAAAGAGAGCTGTAGACATATGTCTTCAAGAATGAAGTCCTTGGTGGACGGTTGAGGATTAAGTCATCCTTGGACGTGGTCCTAAATGTACGATTGAGGATTAAGTCATCCTTGGACGTGGTCCTAAATGTACGGTTGAGGATTAAGTCATCCTTGGACGTGGTCCTAAATGTATGGTTGAGGATTAAGTCATCCTTGGACGTGGTCCTAAATGTACGGTTGAGGATTAAGTCATCCTTGGACGTGGTCCTAAATGTACGGTTGAGGGGACGTGGTCCTAAATGTATGGTTGAGGATTAAGTCATCCTTGGACGTGGTCCTAAATGTACAGTTGAGGATTAAGTCATCCTTGGACGTGGTCCTAAATGTACGGTTGAGGATTAAGTCATACTTAGACGCGGTCCTAAATGTACGGTTGAGGATTAAGTCATCCCTGGACATGGTCCTAAATGTACGGTTGAGGATTGGATCGTCCTCGGACTTTGGTCTTTTTAATTGAGCCGTAGACAAGATGTCTCTAAAAATAAAATCCTGAATGAACAGGTAAGGGGATTGAATCATCCTCGGACTTTGGTCCTTTGAATTGAGCCGTAGACATGAGGTCTCCAAGAATTGAATGACAGGACTGGATCGTCCTTGGACCTCGGTTCAAAAGGCACATGGTAGGACTAGATCGTCCTTGGACCTCGGTTCAAAAGGCACATGGTAGGACTGGATCGTCCTTGGACCTCGGTTCAAAAGGTACATGGTAGGACTGGATCATCCTTGGACCTCGGTTCAAAAGGTACATGCAGGATTGCATCATCCATGGACCTATGTCCTAAAGAGAGCAGGATTGATCATCCTGTAATATGATCGTATGATGACGATGCTGATGATCGTATGATAACGATGCTGATGATCGTGTGATGACGATGCTGATGATCGTGTGATGACGATGCTGATGATCGTGCTGATGTTTGTGCGATGACGATGCTGATGATCGTGTGATGACGATGCTGATGATTGTATGATGACGATGCTGATGATCGTGTGATGACGATGCTCATGATTGTATGATGACGATGTTGATGATCGTGTGATGACGATATTGATGATGTTGATGTTCCAGTAACTGGTTGGGTTACTGATGATGATGAATTGAAGAAAGCTTCCGATGATTTATAGATGTATCATGTATGATGTAGTCGACGACTCCTTGCTCCTGCAGATGTTGTTATAATATCCTTCTCGTTAAGGGGGAGTGTTGAAGATTGTAACTTCTAAGAATATTATATTTGTACATTATTATTCCGGAGATGTTCCATCCCTCCGAGGTGACTCTATTATGTATCCGGAGATGATTATTCCTCCGAGGAGCTGTGGTAACTAGGGTTATTAGACCCACCATGTGGGGGTCGGCCCTGATATTATATTTTAGGGGTTATTAGACTTCTCCAGGAGAGGTCGGCCCCACTAGGGATTTTAGTCAGTTGGGAATTAGTATAAATAGAGGAGGAGAGCTCCTCATTATATACACACACTCACAACTCAGAAAAGTAGCGCACTTGTCTGGGAGGTCTGTATAGGAGGTGGAGAAGGAGGTCAAGTCTTGGAGCACATCTTGTATTTTGGTTGATCATCTTATTGAGGAAAGCTTTGCTGGGTTTTCTACCCCATGAGGGTTTCCCAGGGTAAATTCTGTTTCTATCTTGTGATTATGTTTCTTTCAGTGATCTTGCTAGTCTATTTGGTTTAAACTTAACAAGGAAGGTACTTGCAAATACCATATTTCAAAATGTCACCCCATAGAGGCCAATAATTGAATTCAAAATTGATCAAACCTTCCATGTGAGCCCCAATTTAAAGAGAATGCATATGCAAGTGCATTCATATTAAACGCATTAGAATAGCATTGAATTCACATGCACAAAATGCATGATAATTGTTTTTTAAGAATAGGAAACAAAGATAAAATCACATATTCATAGACAACGAATAACACTTTTCTTTTGATTGAAGATTATCTAAGAAAATGGTTATATAATATTTGTTTTTGCCCCAACCATAGGTTTTGACTATAGATACCACCCCCAAGCTCAGCTAGGAGGTCACCAAGATGAAGGAAATAGCTACAAGATTCACCCTCTCTCATCCTAACCCATTTTCTATCAAGCCTAGCCAAACTTCTTACCATAGAGAACTATAGGCATATAATGTAGTCATAATATCCATGGACGTTTCTTCTAGTACCCCACACAATAGAAGGAATGCCTACCCTTTCTTTGTTTAATGACCCCTCAGAGTACCTATTAGTCCTTGAGATGTTTTTTTCTACAATAGAACAATTCTAGGTCATGATACAACACAAATATTTTCATATTTTAGAGCTCAAATATTTTAGGAATAGCTTTTTTGGTATTATGTTCAACAATTGTGCATATACAATACTAGGAACATATTGATTACAAGAGAGTTAGATTAAGAGGAATGTTTTAGGCTAATGTTCAATAATCAATGTAGTATGGGGTTTATGAAGGGAAGCATGCAACAAATTGAATTATGAAAGGTACCTCTTGGATAAATCTTACACATTCATTATGAAAGGGAAAGGATTGAGCATTGAAAAATTCAGTAGTTCAGCAAATTGTAATTAAATATGGTGAGGTTTATAGAAAATATAGCTAGGACATTCATATGAAAAATAGAAAAGAAACCTTCATCACTATCCAACACAACAAAGATTTGGGAAAATAAGATCATATACATGATATCATCATTTTATATAATGCACTCTAACACATTCATAACATGAAATTGGAAAAAGGGAAAGTTGGTCAGAGCTTTTATTAACTCCATAAATTTTTATAGAGGCAGAAGAAGGATAGGCATTACAGAGAGGAATTACGATCACAGAGAGAAAAATTACAAGTTGACACAAGATTGAGATATGAATCTCATAATATTTTCACTAGTTCTCATTCAATCTAGTCTTGATACATGTGATCCTGCAACCTTCATAGAGACCCTCTCCAAAATTTTATTGATTCCTCTTCTCATATTCGAATTTCCTTTTATAGAGGGGAATCCTTTCTTTATATTTCTTTGTTTTCCCAAAACTACCTCTCTTTCCCTTTTGGTTATTTTAACACTGTCTAACTCTACTTTCATCTTTGTTAAGTGGAGCCCTACTGTAGAGATGCTTTCCCAGATGGCTCTCCAATTGTATTCCTTGATATTTCCCCAAATGTCTACCCTTGAGGTGTTAGGATTATCTTATGGTACTTGGAAATTTGGTGCTAGTCCTTACCCATGGGATACTTGTGCGTTCTCATTGAATTCATTTCCATCTTAGCATATGTAAAATTTTCATATGGGTGGAAAATTTTTGAAGACGTGCTTTAGGGTATCCCACAACTCTAACTCTTTAGACAACTATTAGACGATGGTTATTTCTTTAAACTTCTCTTAGAGGCATCCAAAATTTGGCTCTTAATTCCTTTTATTGTTCAACATATTTTGGTAATCTCCTCGATTGTATAGATCCCCATTTCCATCCCATAGGTTGGGTAATCGTCTTGATATTACATCTATGAACATGCCTTTAAAGAAGGTAATATCTGATACTGTACTACTTATTCTGCTTTGAAATATTTTCATCAACGTTCTTTTGGTTATCAACTTGTTTTCCTATATGATCAAATAGGTTCTATTTGTTACACTGAAATTTTCCAGTTGCTTCTTGGTTATATTGTTTGGGAACTTGATCACATTACTGGCAATTTCAAGTTTAGATTCCAACGCATCCCTTATTCTTTTTATTTATGTTCTTTCATTAGTTTCCAGTTCTAATTCATCTTGAATTAATTCAAAATGGTCCCAATGTTGGATGACTTATTTACCTATCTTCTCCCACAATCCTTTATTGGCTCCTTTTAGGGGACCCTTACCTATCATCCTTTTGTTTATAGATCCTACTTGTTGATGTAGGTCATCCCTCTCTTGTTCCAAGTGATTGATGAGATCATCCTTTTCCTTTATGTCTATTTCTAACTCTTGAATTTTGTGATCTTTCTCATTTAAATCCCCTTTCAGAGTGTCCCCTCCCATATTCTTAGGTGTCAGGTCTATTTGAGTCTCCATAGCCCCTTCAATGGATTAAGGGGTGAGTTGTGTAGAAAGAGAGGTTTTCTCCTGCTCCATCCTTTTATATGTATAGCTCCAAGTCACCCACTTGAATTCTGTATTCCTCCATTCAAGATTTGAAGTACAACATGTTCTGATGTATTTTTTCTTTCTCATCTTGTAGTGTCATCAATTCATGGGTCTGCACATGTTCTATATCTAATAGGTGAGGCTTCTTTTCCAACACAACAATTTCATTGTCCTTTTTCTACAACAGTTACTATGATGGGGTGAAGTCATTGGAAGTGGCTCCTGATGTGACACTTTTGATTTCTAATTCTTTAATGGTCAGCTATTTGGCCTTGGTTTCCACCTTTCTGCTTTATCTGATTAGGTTGTGAAGGTTTTGGAAGGAGATGAATGGGTTGACAATGTTGGATTCATGGTCAATTAGGTGCTCCTCCATGGGATTTCTCTTGCTCTAAGGCTTGGCGGGTTTGATCTCAGCAGGGGAGGCCATGGTAATTTTAGTTTTATTATGGAAATTAAAACAATGAAAAGAGGGGGTAAGACAATGAGAATTATCAAGTTAACAGTGAAATCAGGTTGTTGATGGTGGCACTAGGAGTTAGGATCTCTGGTACAGCTACAATGGTAGACTTATCCTTTTTGATAGCAATGAATGAAGGCCTATTTGACCATTTTTCCCCTTATAAGTTCAAAATTGAATTTGGAAAATGGAGGGATACCATTGGGTGAAATTTAGTGGTGACTTCACCCTGACATCATCCGGTGCCTCAGGGCCACGTGACACCCTTGGGTTGGTGCATGTGTCTCCTTCATGTACTATGGTCTCTCTCGTGGATGTAGTTATAGGAGGAGGTGCATGTGCATTCCATGGATCTTGGTGGGTATCAATGATGCCTACCTTCCATCCCAGATGAGAGCCACATGGATCCTAGTTTCTTCTTGGTGGGGTTGGTGGTAGCGGCTTAGTCATGGGTGGTTTGGAAGGAGGATCTATTGGAGTCATTTCAAATGAGAGTGAATTGCATAGCTAGGTGGTGTTTTCCCAACAAATCTATTAATCGACATTAAATAATGTGCACTTCACCCATGCACTATGGTTCCCTAACATTGATTTGGGTGCTCGACTGGAGATATTCTCATGGTCGGCATTGACACCCTTTCACTTGGTCTTTGGTACCAACCATTGGTTCTTTAGGGTTTCTTCTGGCTAAGCAGTAGAGTACTTATCCTTATCCCATATTTCTCATCTCATAGTCATTGGAAGCTCAATTCATGGCATTAGGGTGCTTTATTTTAGCCTATATTACCATACACCTTAGTGATTTGGTGCTCACCATTAGGGATATTTGAACAAGCTAGCTCCTTTGGAATTTTCTAGGTTTATTCCTCTTTCCATGGTGATTTCTAGATCCTTCATTCTAAAATTTACTTGAGTACTAACATTGGCTCCAATGGGGATGACTTCTCACTTTTAAGGAGTTGAGAATAGTATACTAGTGCCTTTGAGTTGGGTTATGGAGTTTGTCCTCTTTTGATCGTGGATTTCCTAACATTACCACTTCAAGTAGTATTCCATTATTATGAAATGGAAAATAGAAACTAAAATTGATAGTAAAATATATAATAGAATGTTACTTTTAAACTACTATTTTACATAGTTGTGGGCTCGCTCATGCTTTTAGTATTGCACGAAGAGCTTAAGAATCCTTCCATTCACAATTGTTCCTAGGATATCTCCATCCAATTTTGCAATAAAGTACATGGGTTTTCCTTGGACTATTGAGATATAGAATGGTCCCATCCAAATCTTGTCAAATTTTCCATGCTTTCCTTTATCCTCTCGTCTGGCATACCATTTTAGTACCATGTCCCCTAGCTGAGAATATCTTTCCAAATGCTTTTTATAAAACCATGAATACGATTAATATGATTTTCTTCTCTTTCCAAGTTGCATAATGAATATAGATATTTTTAAATCCTCGAATGTGTTTAATGTGACTTTCTCCTTAACGAAACAAAATTAGAAATAAATCCAATATAAGAGCAGTGGAGAGCATGACTGCTCTCCATACTGAATTAGATAGAGGAATGGAGAAAATAAAAAAAAGATGACTTCTCTCCATACTGAATTAAATAAACAACAAGGGAGATAGAAGCAGAGCTTCAAGTCCCTACCAAAACTAAAATCAAAACACAAGAAAATTGCAATGCAACTCGCAGAATTGTATATGCGTGTTCAACAAAATGGCTTGCATTTGACTTAAGATTTTTCTTTTGTATTCTTGAGAATAAATTTAATTGTGTCGACTATGTATATATGTTTTATTAGCTGTGTGATATACGATGCTTCACTTATCATTTGAATAGAATTGAATTCATCATATTGGTATTTAATAGAAAGGCCAACCTCGAGTTTTTTTCCAGGTTTTACTGTTATAATTATCAAACACAAAGTCACTAAAAAGAAACTCGAACAATATACAAATTAATCTGAATCATAAATCATGACAATAGTGTTGAAAGAAACATGGAACAATATTCCATGACAACAGTGTTGAAAGACACATGGAACCATATGCCATGTTTGTAAGTAATATTGAATAATATTGATCTTGAATGTGTTTTTCCAAATCAATGCATGAAAATTATACCCGAAAGTTGAGTCATGCTTAAGGTGATTATGTTGTTAGCTTCTATATAATAATTATGATGCATCATATTGTTATGAGTGCGGGGATGAGTGAAAGAGCACAGCGAAGCGGAGTCACAGACAGCTCAAACAATGGCTTGAGTTCAAGCCTTCACTAAAAACTAACTAGAAATGGTTGTTCTAGACATATATAGAATGCACAGTGCATGTGGAGGGATGCAAAGGTGCATTTGAAGGTGGAAGATGCTCAAGTTCCTGAGGCCGAGGATCAAATACTTGTCATGTACTAGACAAATATATGAAATTCATAATGCATGCAACTTGACACGTGGTCATGCTGAGTGTACGCAGCTATGGTTTTAAGCATACCCTCCCTACGAAATCTGCAAGCCATTAACATTTAATGTTACCAAGTAATATTAACTTGAGTTTAGCATTAATCCACTTAGTTGTACGTAATATAATCCAACCACTCAAGCCACAAATGAAAACGTAGGAAAACGTTGGATCGACCGATTATATGCATTGATTTGTAGACAGGCGTTGACCGGTGGTTCTACTCTCCTGGATATGGGCAATGGGAAACTATCTATGAGCTAGTGGGGATTAGAATCTCCTTCCTAGGGATCTACTCTTGACATTGAATACAGTCATATAGTGAATCAAAACCAGTATTGAGTCCCGAAATCTGCACTTACCTGGCTCTACTAGCGAGAAAGAGTCCTTTCATCAAGTAATTGAAACCTGGATTGCCACCTGGATCGAGTGCATCGACTGCATAAACTAGCAGTAATCGAAACCTCCTGGGAATGTCAAACTGGGAATGAAGGCATCCCGACAACTATAAATAAACTTTCTGAAATAGCCTAGTTGAGTCAGAAGAAAATCCACTTATGCATTCTGATGATAGCATTATTGGTAATATCCCTGTTCTGCTTGGATCAAATCAGAGTACCAAGACTTTATTATTTCGTGTATGAATCAATATGAGTAAAGCGAAAGCAGGTACTGGATACAATACAAAGGGTTGTTGATTACACCTTAAGCACTCAATATGATAAGTATTGATTACGATATTACTTATGGTAGTACCCTTTTTTTATTATGTTAAAAAAAAAAAAAAAATTTGTAAAGTTATCCATCATGTCTTTTGTCTCCATGGAAAAGAGGTTTTATGTCTTCATTCACTTGACGCAGGACACTACGGATTATTCCCTATCTGCAATGTGAAATAAATATTTGAGACTCTTACCATTTTTTTTTATATACCAGGATTCTCTGAACCAATAGTCTATATTTTGCATTTTATATTTATTCATTTAATAGATGGTTGTCGATTAGCAGTGAGTAAATTGAAATAGTGCTTTTGAAGACTTTATTTTTTACTTTAGGCACTTGCAATGTGCAATTTTTCCAATTATATTGACACCAAAACACTGGAAGCCTGACATAAAAGGAAACATATCAATAAATTCCACTCTCTTATTACAATCTGCATTTTTCCAGTTATATGGACACCAAAATATTCGACGCGTGACATAAAGGGAAACCTATAATTAAATTCCACTCTCTTAATAATATAAAAGAAAATGTGTGATTGCCATGTTTATCATATAAACCTTTGATATTATGACAATTCCTGCGCTAATGCTTCTGACAATTCCTGAATGAACAACAGCTTAGGAAAATCTATTGAGAGTATAAATTTGGGTTTTCCAACTACTCAAGGAAAGCAAATTACTAAATCTGAAGTCATGCTTCAATATCATACACGTAAAATAAAGGTGAGGAGTCTATTTCAATTGTATGGAAGGTTAGAAGTTTTCTTCTAACTCAGTTTGAATTGTAGGAAACTAGCTTGATCTTCTCCCTTATAAATCATTTCTTCTTATGAAAGAAGTCGGGCTAGTTAGGCATTTAGAAATCCAGAAGATTGTAGCTTTAAAAGTTTTAAAATGAACCATCAAATATTTGTGTTTATATCATCATAATCCAACAAATGCTAAATCATTTTCAACCAGTGGAGGACTTGAAAAACCATTGTAGATATTTAAGGAAAGATTACATTTATTTACTTTCATAATTCAGTTATTACGTATTATTCATACATGGCTTAATTTCATAGAAGCGACTTACTAACTCATTCAACTATACACATTTATAACAATAAGTAAAACGGTTGTTGGAGAGCGGCCGAATTGAAGTGCAATTATTCATACATGGCTTAATTTCATAGAAGCGAATTACTAGCTCATTCAACTATACACATTTATAACAATAAGTAAAACTGTTGATGGAGAGCGGCCGAATTGAAGTGCAAAAAGTTAAAAGTATTTTGAAGGAAAGAAAAAGGTAGAATCTAAAAACTAAAGTTGAACATGCAATTAGATGAACACAACCCACATTTCTTAATGAATTAATAGTTACTTAAAAATTAGTTTACTATTAGGGTTGGATGTCTTTGGAAGTAAGTCCAATTTTATTGGATTATTGGGCGAGCATGGGATCCTCCATGCATGCAAACTCATGGTGCATCATGTTACCAATATCTCTAACCTTATTTGCTTTCCCTATGGAAGAGTCACATTCAAGACATGGGTTGGTTTAGTTTGCAGGTTCATATCTCTGGAATTCTAAAAATAAGATAGCACCCATGCATGGAAATACGGCATTGAGTATGGCTTGTGGTCATTTGCAGTGCAATTTTTTAAATTAAATTGAAATACATTAAAGTGCGATAAAATATCTTAAAACTACATATGCCCTAAAGTGTGATAAAATATCTTAAAACTACTGATAAAATATATTAAAACTACATATTCCCTCTGGTTCATATTCCTGGAATTATGTAATGTCACTTTTTAAGAATTTTATTAAAATTGCAAAATTTTCACTTTTTTTCCTAATTCGACCTTTGACTAGTTTTGATGTCCAGGTCTCCAATTTGCTCCAAATGCTCCCAAATATTCTGAGAAGGTATATGACTAATAATAGGAATTTAATATGATGTTCAGGGATGATATAGTACCACCAAAAGACTTCTGCAAACCCCTTTAAGATTCTGGACAAAGTATGGAATTTAACTAGCAATTTGAGGTTCAAATCCCCCCAGGGTAAGTGCTAAAAATGGCTCTCCAAATGCCTACAAACCCATTCGAAATTCAGAACAGAGGTAGGGGATGTTTAAGGGACATTAATAAGGTCTCATGTGCACCATTAATCAGCTACTAAGTCTGTTCTATCCTTCTCCCAAACAATAGCAAAATCACTAGTTCGACCTTGGGGGAAATGGCATCAAATCTTCCCCAAATGCAATGAAACTTCACAAAATGACTTCAAATGCTTAGATACTGAATATGAAAGTCTGAAAATACATCATTAATAGTCCATACATCAATAAACCATCAATATTTTACTAATTCATTCGAATCCATCAACATTACATTGTTTCACAACAAGGTAGTGGGGAAATGACATTGTTTGTTCATTAAACATTAGATTTACATCATTCCAATTGTATTTCCGACCTGATACATTTCTGAATATGAATAAAAGAGAATATGAATCTTATTACAATAGAAATGGGGCATGAGAAGCTCCCCCAAAGAGTACAATAGCTCACCAAAAGCGCCCTCCCTCAAGGAGCAAGAATATGTAATGAAATTTGGAAATGGTTGAGTGAGTGATCTACACTAGAAGAAACCACAAGCTTCCCTGTAGCATACACCTACAAATAAAGACTCCATTAAAGCTCCATGAAATACCTGAATGGCCTCTCCACACACCAACTTGGATGGGAATCTTGCACCCTCGAAATTGGCTAAGGCAAGAAACTAGTCATCCACTAGCTCTCTCTCTTCACATATGCAATTTCTCAAAATGATCAAAATCCCTTCTCATGCTTGATTCATGTATTTTATAACCAACATAAGCCTCCTATGGTTCGAATTCCTCTCAATAGCTTCTAGGAATTTTCAATTAGGAAAGATTCCACATTATGCCACTTGTCTCCCAAGTTCCAACCTTCCACCTTCTCCCAATTCGAGTAGGATTCTCTTTGGCTTCTCCAAATCCCATGAGCACCACCTTGGAGCCTATTTTTTGATCTGACATATCATATTGGTCAGATGTCAGCAATCAGATCTGAAATATGTCATAGATGTCATAGATTCTTCATTATTGTTGTCATAGGAGCTAGGGAATCTATCCCAAGTGTCCACAAACTTCTAGTTTGAGTCTTCCTCTTACATAGAGGTTACCATTCCATCCAACTTAGACCTATGATGTTAAATTCCATGTGTATGAGCCTACCAATTCATCCAAGAATGTTTTTCTCCTCATAAATTCGAAATGGCAAGAGAGAGATGCCATGTGACATTTAAAAATCAAGCTAGTGTGGGTCCCACATCCTCCATATGTCTTCAAAACCAATTGCCACTTAGAATTTATCTTGAATTTATTTATTCAACGTTTTTATTAAATACTTGAACTATTCTAAAGTATAAATATCATTTATTTGCTCCCTTATTATAATTCCAAATGTATCCATCCAACCTAGGGAACTAGTAGGATTGATGGGATTGTCTTGTTATGCAATTATTTGAATGAGGACATTACAGTCCTCCCCACCCAAGATTGCTTGTCCTCAAGCAATTTCATATTTGGATGCTGCAAAATCTTCTCCTCTTCCCATATGGCATCTTCACTTGGTAGAGATTTCCACTGTACTAAGTATTCTTTGATAGTTATGCTCCTCAATCTCCTTTCCCTTGTCTTCAAAAGCTTTTCCGGAACAAGTGTGAGCTGACCTTCATCATACAAAGTAGGAAGTATTTATAAAGTGACAATTTGCTGACCAAGAGATTTCTTGAGACAAGAAACATGAAAGACATTGTGGATTTTACTCCCTTCCAGAAGTTCTAATTCATATGCTACCTCCCCATTCTTCTGAACTACCTTGTAGGGTCCATAGTATCTTGGTTTTATCTTTTCTACTCCATTCTTTTTTAGAGATGTTTGTTTATATGGCTGCAACCTCAAATACATTAAATCATTAACCTGAAAGGTCCTTTCTTCTCTATGTCTATCTGCATATTGTTTTTGCTGATTTTGGGCAACCTACAAATTGTCTTTCAAAAGCTTTAAAATTTCTTGACTCTCTTCCACCCAATCTTTAGCTTTTGGGGCTCTAATATCACCAAAGATACTTTCAACAAAGGTAAGTGCATCATAACCATATAATGCTTTGAAAGGGGACATCCCTATGGACATATGAAAAGTGGTGTTGTAGCAAAACTCACCCAAGTGTAGTCATTTTACCCATGCTTTTTGCTGCTCTCCCACATAGTTTCTTAGATACCCTTCCAACCATTGATTCACCCTCTCTGTTTTTCCATCAGTTTGTGGATGATAGCTTGTGCTTGGAGTCAATTGAGTTCCCACCAATCTAAAAAGTTATTTCCAAAAAGCACCCATGAATCTACTATCTCTATCACTTACAATGATTTTGGAGAGCCCATGCAATCTGAAGATTTCTTTGAAAAAAATATCAGCCACTTATGCAGCACTAAAATATCAGCCATGGAAGTCGGAGAATTCAACTTGGAGAACCCTTTCACAAACTTTCTATAATATGTGCATATTCCAATGAAGCCCCTTAATTCTGTAATGTTTTTTGGTGATGGCCATTCTAAGATGGATCTGATTTTTTTCATGTGTACTTTCACTCCTTTCCCAATAATGTGCCCAAGATACAATAGTTCCTTCATCCCAAATTCACATTTAGACATCTTAGCAAAGAAGGACTGTTCTTGCAAAGTTTTCAACACAATCTCTAGATGTTGCAAATGCTCTTCCCAAGTTTTACTATAAATGAGAATGTCATCAAAGAAAACCAAAACAAACCTTCTAAGATTCTTGCAAAAGATCCTATTCATGCATGCTTGAAATGTTGTTGGAGCATTAGTCAATCCAAAAGGACATAACAAGAAACTCAAAGTGGCCATAATGACATCGAAAAGCAGTCTTTTGCACATCTTTTTCCTTCATTCGAATTTGATGACAACCTGATCTAAGTTCAATTTTGGAGAAATATTTGGCCCCAAATAGCTCATCCATGAACTCATCAATCCTAGAAATAGGATACCTATTCTTGATTGTCTTCTTGTTCAAGGCTCTAAAGTCTATACACATCCTCAAGGTTCCATCTTTTTTTTTACCAACACTACTGAAGAAGTATAAGGGCTAGAACTTGGTCTAATGAGTCCCAACTCTAAGAGTTCTTGAATGGCCTTCTCAATATCATCTCTGAATTTCTTGGGATATTTATAAGGTGTTATTTGAATGGGTGAAGTACCCTCCTCCAAAACAATGTTGTGCTCAACCCCCCTATCAGGTGGTCTACCATGTGGAAGATCTTTAAAAAAATTTCATACTTTTGCAATAGTTTCTCTATCTCCTTTGGGTGTTCAACAACCTTTATGTTTGGCTTGGGAGATGTAATATGAAATTTAGCAGCCCATTCTATGTCCCCATGCCTCAATATAGATCTCATACTATTGCAAGTCACTACTTGATTTGGGTAGGTGTGTTTACCTCTCACAACCCGTAGTACACCTTTCGAATCTTGAAATTTCATCTCAGGAATTTGATAATTTACTATATGCTCCCCTATAGAATATAGCCATTGCAATCCCAAAGCCACATTAGTATCAACAACATCAACCACATAAAAACTATCAACAAAAGTATATTTACCTACGATGACTTGCAGCTTTGGAACCCATGTTTTGCACTGCATTGTGTTGTGACCGGGAATGGCAACTGTGAAGCCATCGAACGGCTCAATATGTATCTTCCTTTTCTCTGCCATTTCTGCATCAATGAAGTTATGTGTGGCTCCTCCATCTACCAAAACTGAAGCTCTTTGTCCCAGTACTACACCCTTGCATCGAATAGTGTGATAGCAAGGCACTGCTAAAAGTACTGACATTCTTGCTTTGTTTGGTGAAGGTTGATTTTCTTCTTATCTTTCTTCTTCAACTGCTGTCTCATGTGACTCCTCTTGATCTAAAATATTTCCTTCTTCATCCATACCCCCTTCATACTCATCATTATCAGAAAATACTTCTATGTATGGAGCTTTTCCCTTAGTACATTTATGCCCCGGTGTCCATGGTTGAAAGCATGTGAAGCACAATTTTTTTCTTCGAAGTTCATCCCTATTTAGTTCTTATTTCTTATTCTTTTCAAATGAATCTCTTTGCCAAGGCTTATTATTAGGTGCATCTCTTTGCCAAGGTTTCTATTCAAATATGAAGTTAGGCTTGGGAGGAAATCTTGTTCTAGGAAGCACATTTTGGAGATCTCTAGTCAAGCTCATTGCATCTTTTAATGTAGTGGGCTTGTGGGATTTGACCAAACCTTTTAAGGGTTCAACCAAACCTTTAGTGAACAACAATACTAACCTTTCCATAGACACATCAACCACCTTGACTGATAATTTTTTAAGCTCCATCATATAATTAGCAGGGGTCCCGACTTGCTTCAATTGAGCTAGTTCTTTGAAAGGAAATTCTGGATCTTTTTGCTCAAATTTCTCTAGTACCCTGTCAACAAATTCTCCAAATGTCTTAACCTGATCATGACCCAAAGTTTTCAAACCATGGAACCACCATTCATTGGCATCTCCTTCCAAGTGCAAAATGGCCATTTTTAAGGCATCTTCTTCCACCATTGGATTCAGCTAAAAATACACATTTAGTTTTTGCACCCAAGTGTTAGCAGAACTTTGAGAGGAACCATCAAAAGTGGGGAGTGGAATTTTACCAATGACACAATTTAATTCTTTGTTTTGGTATAGAGACCTATTATCTTCCTTCTTTTTGAGTTTGTTTGCAACAATAAAGTACTGATCAAATGGCATACTTTTCTTACGATCTTCTTCCAATTTATCCCATTCTTTCACCATTGTCTCAAGATCAAATTGAGTGTTAGGCTCTTCTTTGGGTATAAGAAATTTAGGTGCAGTAGGCTTTGGTGTGCTCTGAAATTCATTGGGTCTATTATGGGTTCATGTGCTTGAGAAAATATGCCCACCCATTGTCTGCTTTTCTTCTGAATGTGAGCTATTACTGCCTCCCATGACTCCTTTGCCTGCTAGTTGACTAGCCATCAATTCGAATCCCTTCATCATATTTTTATCTAGGTCTTCAAAGAAAGGTTTAGGGACTTCAATAAATTCCTCCTTATGTTTTTAGTTTCCCTTTTCATCCCTAGTCATGATTTCTTCAAAAATTTGCTCTTCTTCTCCTATTACTTCCTCTTCAACTATAGGTTATGAGGGTGGTGGATTATTTGTTTGGATCATTTTCAAGACCATCAGGTGCCAATACCATGCTCTGATACCACCTATAATGTCTATTTTTAATAATTTGATTAAAATTGCAAAATTTTCACTTTTCTCCCTAATTCAACCTTTGACTAGTTTTGATGTCTAGGTCTCCAATTTGCTCCAAATGCTCCCAAATATTCTGAGAATGTATATGAATAATATTAGGACTTGAATATTATGTTCATGGATGATATAGGATCACCAAAATACTTTTTCAAACCCCCTTAATATTCTGGACAAAGTATGGAATTTAACTAGCAATTTGAGGTTCAAATCCCCTAGGGTAAGTGCTGAAAATGGCTCTCCAAATGGTTCCAAACCCATTCAAAATTAAGAAAAGAGGTAGGGGATGTTTAAGGGATATTAATAAGGTCTCATGTGCACCATTAATAAGTTATTAAGTATGTTGTAATTTTCTCCCAAACAACAGTAAAATCACTAGTTCGACCTTGGGGGAAATGGCATCAAATCTTCCCCAAATGCAATGAAACTTCACAAAATGACTTCAAATGCTTAGATACTAAATATGAAACTTTGAGAATACATCATTAACAGTCCATACATCAATAAACCATCAGTATTTTAGTTATTCATTCGAATCCATCAACATTACATTGGTTCACAACAAGGTAGTAGGGAAATGACACTGTTTGTTCATTAAACATTAGATTTACATCATTCCAACTGTATTTTCGACCTAATACATTTCTGAATATGAAGAACATAGTATATGAATCTTATTTCAACAGAAATGGGGCATGAGAAGCTCCCCCAAAGAGTACAACAACTCACCAAAAGTGCCCTCCCTAAAGGAGCAAGAATATGCAATGAAAACTGGAAATGGTTGAGTGAGTGAGTTGCACTAGAAGAAACCACGAGCTACCTTGTAGCTTACACCTGCAAATAAATATTCCATTAAATCTCCATGAAAGACCTTAATGGCCTCTCCAGACACCAACTTGGATGGGAATCTTTCACCCTCGAAATTGGCTAAGATAAGAAACTAGTCATCCACTAGCTCTCTCTTCACATATGCAATTTCTCAAAATGATCAAAATCCCTTCTCATGCTTGATTCATGTATTTTATAACCAACATTAGCCTCCTATGGTTCGAATTCCTCTCATTAGCTTCTAGGGATTTCCAATTAGGAATAATTCCACATTATGCCACTTGTCTCCCAAGTTCCAACCTTCCAACTTCTCCCAATTCGAGTAGGAGTCTCTTTGGCTTCTCCAACTCCCATGAGCGCCACCTTGGAGCCTATTTTTGGACCTCACATGTCATATTGGTCAGATGTCAGCAATTAGATCTGAAATATGTCATAGATGTCATAGATTCTTCATCATTGTTGTCATATGAGCTAGGGAATCTAGCCCAAGTGTTCACAAACTTCTTGTTTGACTCTTCCTCTTCCATGGAGGTTACCATTCCATCCAAATTCGACCTATGATGTTAAACTCCATGTGTATGAGCCTACCAACTCATCCAAGAATGTTTTCCTTCTCATAAATTCGAAATGGAAAGAGAGAGATGCCACGTGGCATTGAAAAATCAAGCTAGTGTGGGTCCCACATCCTCCATATATCTTCAAAACCAATTGCCACATAGAATTTCTCTTGAATTTATTTGTTCAACCTCTTTATTAAATACTTGAACTATTCTAATGTATAAACATCATTTATTTGCTCCCTTATTATAATTTAAAATGTATCCATCCAACCTAGGGAACTAGTATGATTAATGAGATTGTCTTGTTATGCAATTATTTAAATGGAAACATTACAGATTCTAAAAATAAGATACCACCCATGCATGGCAATATGGTATTGAGTATGGCTTGTGGTCATTTGCACTGCAATTTTTTAAATTAAATTGAAATAAGTTAAAGTAGTTAAAGTGCGATAAAATATTTTAAAACTACATATGCCTTAAAGTGTGATAAAATATCTTAAAACTACATATGCCCATGGCAATAGCCCTCTCAAGACTTAAAATGCATGGCAATATGGAATTGAGTATGGCTTGTGGTCATTTACAGTGCAATTTTTTAAATTAAATTGAAATATGTTGAAAGTAGTTAAAGTGCCATAAAATATCTTAAAACTACATATGCCCTTTTAAGAATTAAAACTATGTACTTAAAACTACATATTCCCTTGGAAACTTAAAACTATATACTTAAAACTACATATGCCTTACCTTAAGAAGACATTGAAATAAATATCCATATGATTTTAGTTAAACGATACTTGGTATCTATGAGAGGACATTGAAATAAAGGCTTTTCACATTTAAAGTTCAATACTCATTCCACACATTTTAAATTTTATTGACATTCATTTACCGGATTTGTTGTATGCAGGTAAGGTAACACTCAGCAGGCAATTAAGTGTGTGGATAACAAGCGTTGATAAGAAATAATATTCTGATTACAAATATCTTGAAACAACAAAACAAATATCATAACTAATTTATTATAATTATCATGAAATAACAAAACAAATAATAAGGTATTCCATGAGTGTGGAATATTGTTTGTGGGTGTCAAAATTACTAAAGGTTGCGTATGAAATATTGTTTGTGGGTGTTGATAGTTTAGTTTTATAAACTGAAAGTATCTCGTAATTAGATCTTTGTGGCTGTTTACTATTAAGAGCTGAAGAAATTTTGTTTATTTCCAGAGCATTTTGGTTATATATTATTTACATGAAAGCTGTAGAAATGAATGTGGCAGGTATGATATGCTTTTTGCAAAGGCCTGACCAATAAAATGTAGTTGTAGAAGTGTATTTTGAATGCCAAAGGTTCTTGTGAATTTTAGGCTAACAGAGGGAAGGAAACTCCTTTTTTTTCTTAAATATGGATTCTAACGGTTCTTGTGAATTTTAGGCTAACAGAGGGAAGAAACTCTTTTTTTCTTAAATATGGATTATTTGATTAGGACTTTTAGATAGGATTATTGATTTTACCAATGATAATTTTAGAAACTCTTTATTGATAAATTGTTCTTGGGAACTTACTGTAAGTGCTTTTGTTACAAGCTTTCATACAATTGGCACTGGTCACTTGCTTCTTTTGTTGTTTAATTTTTAAAAACCTTTCCCTCAGAATCCATTATGCTGGTCAAAGATTCAAGATCACGTTTTCCCAAAATGTTCTTGTGAAGGTTGCATACATGAGAATCTTTGGAACCTAATAATTGTGAAGTTTTCTCACTGGTTTGTTTTTATTGATCATTTTTTTTATTAATATGCATTTAAGTGTGTTATTAACGGGGATAAAACTGAATTACAATATCAACAAGATATGTTTGTGACATATATTATTATTATGAAAAATGTAGGGTATAATTCTTCAAATAATTGTTGTCTGTCAATACATAAAAGTGAGTCTTTCCCTGCATCTCTTTATATATACATGTCACTCCACTGAAATGAACAGTACAAGCTGACTATAAGAGGCGGAATAAAAACTTAAATCTTTAAACGAATGTTGAACTTAACGAATGCAATTTATTAAAACATATTGTAGATGTTTTAAACAATTAAAGCATAATGTAATTAAGGTCAATGCTTTTCAATATACTGGTAGTAGTAAAAAGCAAAAGTAATAATTTAACATAAAATCCGGTTTTTCTTTGCAAAATTTCTCAAGGGAAAAGGGCATGCGCAGTGAATTAAAAATTTACTGTCCAATACATGAATATTTCTTTTCTTTTGCTAAGCACATGTACTAAACCTAGCAAATACTTTGCTTTAATTTTTCTTTCATTTTACTTCACCAATTAATTGCACGGAGAATGACTGTGCAATTCAAATTAACTGTGAGATTCTACTTTCTATGAACTTTGCGCAAATGCACAATCCTGACTTTCCGCAATACTTTATTTTTCATGAAGTGGACACTTCTCTAACTTTGCGTAACTTGACTTTGGGCACTTTATACAAATTACTTTTTCACACACTTTAACTTTTACAAAGATTAACTGCGCGGTTAACTTTGCATACCTTTAAGTGTGCACAACTCAAACTTAAATAAACTTTATCTTAAAACATAAAACATGAAACTTTCTGCACAGTTACTCTTTGTTAAAATAGAACTTTCACCACAGTGAAATACTTATAAATCTTGATTTTTTTTACAGTGCTTAAATGTAAACAACATTCACACAACTAAATATGAAGAAGATGTGAGCAAAACAACATTTAACATTTTTGAGAATGAATACACGAAACTATAGACTTATATATATTACTCAGTAAAACAGAGTAACTTTGCGTGCTTACAGAGAGATGATATTAACTTCAATATTTTACCATTTACACAGAGCTTGGGCTCTTGAGATACTTCACGGGATTTACTTCTCCTATTCTTCACTTATCTCTATCTCTTCATCTCTTATGCTATCTGTGTGAATGATTTACATTTATAGAGTTTCATTTCACTGACTCAAGATGACTTCACTTGGAAGCTATAGGGTTTCATTAAAGACTGTAATAAATTCTACCTAAGAAGTTATGAGCTTGCGAACTACAAACGCGACTACTTAAATACTAACATGACGTGAGCCGGATTGGCTGCAAACTAACTGACTGTCTGACATTGTAGACTGCGCACTGACACAAAAGGACTGACTGGGTGACTGATAGAGCCGACGTAGATAGATACGCTATCAGCTCATTAATTATGATATTTTCAAACACTCCCCCTTAATTATGAGCGGATGGGGATCATTAAACAAAAGTAAAATATTACAAAATATTTCAGAGCTGAAACATTATCTGTTCATGACATAGTTCATTGCGCAGAACTAGTCACTCCCAAACAACTTTGCAGAAATTGGAATGGGTCCTTTGCCAATGGTTTGGTAAATATGTCTGCTACCTGATCTTCAGATCTGCAAAATTCTAAACAGATTTCCTTCTTGTTTATCAGTTCTCTGATGAAGTGATACCTTGTGTCGATGTGCTTGGTTCTCTTGTGAAACACATGATTCTTTGACAGTGCGATAGTTGAATTGTTGTCATAGTAAATGACTGTGGGTTCTTGCTGGTTCTGTGACAGATCACTTAACATCCTCCACATCCAAACTGTTTGACATGGAGCGCTTGTAGCTGCAACATACTCTGCTTCTGTTGAAGAAAGAGTTACTATGGGATGTTTCTTTGAAGCCCTTGACACAACACCTGTTCCTACATGAAATATATTCCCAGATGTGTTTTTTCTGTCATCTATGCTGCCTCCATTGTCACTGTCAGTGTATCCAATGAGTTTGAAATTTTCTAAGGTTGAATACAAAATACCAAAGTCTTTTGTTCCACTTACATACCTCATAATTCTTTTACCTACTTTCTAATGCGATTCTTTTGGTGATTCCATAATCTTGAGATTAAACTGACTCCATACATGATGTCTGGCCTTGTTACTGTAAGATACATAAGGCTGCCAACGAGCTTTTTAAACAACATAGGATCTACAGTGGATCCATCATCATCCTTGCTTAATTTCAAACCTATTATCACTGGTGTTGGAGATGTCTTGCAATTTAACATCTTAAACCTGTTCAAGACATCACTTGCATACTTCGACTGTGATATAAATATATCATTTTCAGACTGCTGGACTTCAATGCCCAGAAAATACTTCATAAACCCCAAATTAGTCATTTCAAATTCACTTTCCATGACTGTCCTGAATTTTTCAATGCCCAAATCACCAGTAAATATTAAATCATCTACATACAGGCAGACAATTATCTTATTACCGTCCTTGTTGATCTTTGTGTACAGCATTGGCTCACATTCACTTCTGTGAAATCCATTCTAAATGAGATATGAGTCAATGCGACTGTACCAAGCTCTAGGAGTTTGCTTCAAACCATACAGTGCCTTTTTCAATCTGTATACTCTGTGTCCTTGTTCTGGAACTTCATATCCTTGTGGCTACTCCACGTATACTTCTTCCTCCAAATAACCATTTAAAAATGCAGACTTAACATCCATTTGATAAACAGGCCATTTCTTTTGTGCTGCAATGGCCAAAACTGTTATGATTGTGTCCATTCGTGCTATAGGTGCAAAAGTTTCATTGAAGTCTATGCCAGGCTACTATGTGAATTCTCTTGCTACCAATCTTGCCTTGTGCTTCTGCACATTTCCATCAGCATCTTGCTTGGTCTTATAAATCCATTTCACGCTTATCACATCCTTGTCCTTAGGAACATCAACTAGTTCCCAAGTTTGGTTTTTCTCAATGCATTCTATTTCTTCATCCATGGCTTGCACCCAAACTTTATGTTCAACTGCTTCTTCAAATGTTATAAGATCATTAACTTGAGAAAATAATGCAAAACATGAAAATGAATTAGGTGTACCAGTCTCATATATTTCGCGCAGACTTCTTGTCCTTGGCAGAGTTGCTGGTGTCGAACTGCGTGAGTTGCTTGATGGAGTTTATTGCACACTTGGTGTGCTTGTCGGAGTAGCTTGAGTTGCGCTTTGTATAGGAGTTGCTTGTGCTGGAGCATGTTGCGCAATCCTTGGAGTAGATGGAGCTGCACAGTTCTGATTTACATGTGGAGTCTCATCCACATCTTCTGCGTTGTCATCATGTTCAACATGTGACACGATTTTGACATTATTCTCTACAGTTCCATCCCATGCTTCATTTTTCACAAACTGAACATTGTGACTGATGATAACTTTTCTTGTGACAGGGTTATATAACTTGTATGCTTTTGTGTCTTCAGAATACCCAATGAAAATGCATTTCTGTCCTTTATTGTCTAATTTTCTTCTTAGCTTATCTGGAACATGTGCATATGCTACACAACCAAAAACTTTCAAATGCGAAACACTATGTTTCATACATTTCCATGCTTCCTGCGAAACTTTGTTCTTCACGCTCTTTGTTAGACATCGATTCATGATGTATACAGCAGTTGCCACTGCTTCAACCTAGTATTCATTTGACAGATGCGCGGCTGCCAATATACTGCACGCCATCTCCATGATGGTTCTATTCTTCCTCTTTGCGATACCATTCTACTATAGTGTATACCGCGCAATGAACTACTTCTGTATGCCATGATTTTTGCAGAAGTTTAAGAAATCATTTGCGACATACTCACCACCTCCATCTGTTCTCAAATATTGATGTTGTAACCACTTTGCTTCTCCACAAGTGCCTTGAACTGTTGAAAACAACTAAACACATCAGATTTATGTTGTAGAAAATAAAACCAAGTTTTTCTTGTGAATTCATCAATAAATGTGAGAAGATAAGTGCATCCTCCCATGGACGGTATTTGCATCGGTCCACAAATATTTGAGTGCACAATTTCAAGTGGTGCGTGAGCTCTATATGACTTTCCAACTGGAAAAGTCTCTCTATGTTGTTTGCCAAAAATACAGCCTTCACAAATTCTTTCTAGTTTTTTAATCAATGGTAATTCTTTGACCATGCCATAACCAGGATTCATCCTTCATTTCTGTTTGAAACGCAACTTGCATTGTGCTGTATTTTTCTTCCTTTGCGTAGTGAATTTCTGTTCCTTTGCTCTCTGCGCTGAGTGCAGTTCCAGAATTTTCATTCTGACTTGCATGAACAACTTGAGTTGTCTTTCCTTTTATGATTGGCCTTATCCTCATAGGAAACAAGCGATTGCTTGTCATCTGCACTTCGGCTATCAACTGATTGCTTGGATATTTGTCTTTGATCAGACAACACTTTCCTATCATATGAATTATGTAACCTTTTTCCATTAGTTGTCTAGTGCTCATCAAATTATGCTTCAAACCTTGAACATAATACACATCAGACATATATTTTTGCTCACCCTGTTTTGTTAGAATATCAACAGTACCCTTTCCCAAAACAGTGACTTGAAAATTGTTTCTAAGTGTTACATTAGTTTGAACTAATTTATCTAGACTAGAAAACAGATTTAAATTACCAATCATATGATTGCTACAACCTGAGTCTAAATACCATATGTCATTTGGACTTTCTTGGACAACATTGCATTCCAGTGGAGATGCGCATGCTAAGAACAATGAGCTATTCAGAGTGCTGCTATTGCTTGACTGAGCTTCACCTTGATTTCCTTGGTCATACTGCTTCTTCCTGCATTCATATGCGAAGTGTACATATCTCTTACAGTAATGACATTGAATTTTTGATTTGTCATACCTTTTTCCACTTGACTGAGTGGAAGTTTGATTCTGACCTCTACCAGTGCCATGCGCAAGGCTGCTGCTGCGACCTCCTTTGAAAGAACTTCGTCCTCTACCTCTAGAGTTTGATCTTCCTCTGCCTCTTCCTCGACTTATGGATGACTGTGCTGTGAATGCACCTTCCAGCGATGTATTTGAACCGCTGATTCTATGTTCATGATTGAGTAATGAGGCTTGCAACTCATCAATAGTAAATGTAGACAGATCTTTGTTTTCCTCCAGGGTTACAATTAAAGATTCAAATTTCTTTGGCAGAACTCTAAGAACTTTTTCAACAACTCTTTGATCACCTAGAGTTTCTCCATGAGACTTTATTTGATTAACCAAACCAATAACACGAGTGTAGAATGAGTTTACTGACTCTGTGTTTTTCATTGACAGAGATTCAAAATCTCTTCTAAGAATCTAAAGTTTAGTAGTCTTTACTTTGTTCAAGCCTTGATATGCAGTTTCCAGTGTGTCCCATGCTTCCTTTGCTGACTATGCTGCTGCTACTCTTGGGAGTATTGATTCATGTGTCACTTGATGTATGTGGAACATCGCCTTTCCATCTTTCTTCCTCTGTTCCCTCAAGACATCCTTCTTAACTTGTGTGAGATTGTTGTATGTTGCTGCATTTGCTGGTTCTGCATAACCATTATGGACTATGTCCCATACATCTTGACCTTTAAACAAAGCCTGCATTGTTAGAGACCAATATTCATAATTTTTGCAAAAAAATATTGGGGTTTGCATATTACACGAAGTGGAAGCCATACTTAATCACTTTTCCCTTTTGTAAATACAAATTCTACTTTCCCTAAACCAAGCTCTAATACGAGATCAAGGGAAAAGAGGCATGCGCAATCAATTAAAAATTTACTAGCAAATACTTTGCTTTAATTTTTCTTTCACTTTACTTCACAAATTAATTGCACCGGCAATTCACCTTTTTACACTGCGCCATTCTACTTTCTACTGCGTGACATTGCGCGCTGACACAAAAGGACTGAGAGGGTGACTGACAAAGCCGACATAGATAGATACACTATCAACTCATTAATTATGATATTTCCAACAACTTCCATATCAATTGTTGGTCATGAAACTTAAGCAAGCACTTGAAGTTGAGGCTGATACAAAGCGTGTTAAACGATGGAGCAAAAAGGAGAAATTCACTTTTCTAGGCATTGAAATTAACCATTAAACCTCTTTTCCTCAATCTTTGGTTGCTTAAAATATATGGAGAGAAGATAGATCGAGGATAGTAAGCAAAATATACAGAGATAAGATAAATCTACGACAGTCTTGAAAGTGATTTATTCAGTTTTTAAAGTTATTTTAACTAAATCGTATTTCTGTTCTTTTATCCCAAATTTAAAACCCTAAAATGTAAAAAAAAGTTAGATAATTTTGCACTTAAAGAAGCCTTGTTTGTTGGCAGTCTCTACACGGTTCAAGTAACTAAATATATAAAACCAAAATCATCTTATATGAAAAATAATAATAAAAATAAAATATTAATATAAATTTATGATAAACAAATATTTCTGAATTTTTATGAAAGAGAGTGATTTTAATTTGTTTTTCAAAATATTTATTTAAAATATTTGAATTGAGTAAAAAAATATTGCAGTCCTCCTTCCCAAAAAGGGCCTGTTGACAGATGCCGAACTTTATTATTTTATTATGGGGTAATTTAGTATATTCATCACAGAACAATATTTGATCTAAGGTTACATCTAAAGCACTGAATTCCAGTAATAAAGGCCAACTTGATATGATTATTTTATGATTATTTTTGGGAATAATCACATCCAGCAAGCTGCACATATATTCATAGTAATACATGCCAGCTTGTTGTGATTACTTTTCAGAATAATCACATTTGGAATCCTTTTCAAACAAGCTGGGTTAATTGGACAAAAACACTTATGATGGAAGGCATATTTAATTGCTAATTTCCCTCGTAATTGGGATTGAAAGAGATTCAGATAGAAAAATAAATGTAGCATCCATAATACACGCATACCTTGGATCTGTCGTCGATCCACTTGGGATGACAGAGAGTGAAATACAATGCTTTCTTGGAAGAGAATCCCAAAGGCGAATCGATCCTTGCAAGAAGATGGGGATACTGAATTGGAAGCATCTTCTTCCAAACAGAGTCCGGATTGCTGGCCAAGTTGAATGTATGGTTGACAACGCTGAGCCTGCAAACATCTCTGGGTGTGGTGAAGCTGAGTATATGCAAACGTGAAGCTGAGTATATGAGATATGCAGCTCTCTGGCAAATCCCTCATCGTCATCATCCCTTTCTTAATCTTCTCCATCTGCCAAGATATTGCCGAGAGCAAAAACAGGAAACAAGAGTAGTTTCTTACCAATGGATGGTGTTAAGACAACCCACTCTCCAAAATATATTTTATAACATCACTCTCGTTGTAATCGGTGTTGTCCTCACCTGATCAAAATTGTGGTTTATATCAGCCTTTGGAAAATTTGCATGGCCATGTAGGTGGCAAGAGCCAGCGATCCTTTGCATGGAGGTGTAGGTGGCAAGAGATAGCGATTGAGTGCAGGCTGCAACAATTTGGAGTAAGTAGGTGTCAGAGATGGCATCTGGTGGCGTCCGGAGGAGTTGGGCCCCTGTCTCGGTAAGAGGCTAAATAAGATCTCTAATCTTGTTATTGACCACAAAACAAATTCATTACATAAACTTTAGATTATATTACTTTGAAAACAGGGACAAATTAATACATTATTGCAAAACAAATTTCTATAATACCTGCTGCCAAGCGGGCTGCCGCTTGCCGGCAGGAACTAATAAACACAGGATATTGATTACACGTGATCATTTGCGTACACCATAAATGTTGTCAAAGTGGCAAATAAACTTTACCGATTTTCATGGTTGGCAAGCCTGTAAAAATAAACACACGATATTGATTACACGTGATCATTTGCGTACACCCTAAATGTTGTCAAAGTGGCAAATAAACTTTAGCGATTTTCATGGTTGACGAGCCTGTAAAAATGGTGTGATTAGCTTTGATTTGATTTCATGCAAGCGGTTTCGACTCTCGAGCATGTAAAACAATGTCGACAAATTTCAGATTGTTTATTATCCGGCATATTAAATATAGTTCATTGGGTGCTGGAATATGTAAAATATTGTATGAAAAGTCGCCACAGTTTAAATAACTAGCCGGCATATTAAATATATATTTTTAAAGTCATCATTTCCATTTTTACAGGATTGAATAGACTCTTCTTCGTATTGCGCATTTTTCGATAACTGACTTTTTTTTTATTAAAATAATAAAATTAGGCAGTCCAGCACGCCACCTATGTATCGATTCTAATCGGAGCCGGCAAGTAAGGCGAGCATTACAAAATTCAAACCATAATATATTTTGGCTGAGATTAGTTATATCTATATATATATATTATAAGTGAAGTACATGTCATTGAGCTTATTCAATTTTCTTTGTTTAGAGATATTCTTGGTAGAGTGTTTTAATTTCAATTTTATACATATATATTGAAAAATATGTTTCTCCATCCCTTAATAGATAATAGATATGTTAATGTGAAAAAAATATTTTTTGAAAATATATATATATATATAGTTCGTCATCGTTTTGGAGGTATACTCATATATCCAGTCAACATAATTGAATTAAGGCTTTAGATTATATAAAGAAAAGATAAAAAAAAGGATGATATTAATCCCATCTCATTCATTCATATATATATATTCGAAGTCATGGAATACATTTTAAGCCCGACTCTTCGTATGCTTTCATAGTCTTGGGACTCATCACGATATTTCCGTATCAGTAAAGGGGATCTTCAGATGGGCAAGCTAAATATTGCAGAGATTGCGATGTTATTGTTCGTATTATTGTGTGTTCTGCAAACATCCGATGCTGCGAAGAAGAAAACAACTCACCTGCACTTCTATTTCCATGATCGGCTCGCCGGAACCAACGCCACGGCCGTATCGGTGGCCTCCGCTACGACGACAAGCTCTTCTACTACGGGCTTCGGCGGTGTGGCGGTGGTTGACGACTTGCTGACGGAAGGGCCGGAATCCAACTCCACATTGGTGGGCAAAGCGCAGGGTCTCTACGCTACCGTCGGCCAGGAGCAACACGTTCTGCTGATGGTGTTGACGTTTGTGTTTCAGACCGGCAAGTACAACGGCAGCACGCTCACCATGGTGGGCAACGATCCTATTTTCAATGACGTCAGAGAAATGCCCATCGTCGGAGGGAGCGGAAAGTTTCGGTTGGCTCAAGGCTACGCACTCGCTCATACCATACTTGCTCTAAGTAGTCCCGGCAACGCAACTGTGGAGCATAATGTGACTGTGTACCATTACTAGACATATTTCTCATAGTTACCATACTAATAATCTTTCATAGGGTTATCTTCACTGTACGATCCGTTGAAGGTCAGTTTTCATTTGGGAATTATCTGATTTTTATTGTTGTTGTGTAGTCGTTGGTCGTCTGCTGGTCGATCTCGGGATCGTGTTTTGTCACTGTAATAATTTCATATAGTTTCCTGCTGGATCAGGATGCATGCATGATTTGATTTGATAATAATGTATGAAATTGCTGTAATTAATGTTTTGTAAGTTATTTACAAAACAATTAATTAACATAATCATTTTAATTTCTTTGAATATCTGAAATTCAGGTCTGTAATGATGGAAAATACTCAATAATTTGTTGAAATAAATGGGATGCACATAATAATCAATAATATATAATTTATGAAAGATATATCTGTACCATACTGCACAAAACTTTTTACCTTTTTTATAAATGAATGGTTAGATTTAAATGATTCTCGAATTTTTTTTGTCTTGTTAATGATTGGTGATTGAAGGATTCAGATTTAATTCAGGATCACAATATTTTTGTCTTGCTAATGGTTGGTGATTGAAGGATTCAGATTTAATTCAGGATCACAATAGGTTATTCCAATTTTTTCTAACTTCCGCACACATTTTCTTTTGGCATCATAAAACAAAGTTGGGGGTTATACCAAACTGGTTGCCAATGAAATGATCCATTTTCTATCCAAGTGATCCATTCACCGATTTAATTTGTATATGTGATTTTATCTTCAACATCTGCACAACAAGATAGTTAGCTCATTATTGTTTGCCTATTGGAATGGTTGATATTATGATTTAATTTTGGGATTATGGAATTGTTTATACTGATAAGATAAAATAGAATATATAAAAAATAACAATACCTGATGCATGGAAAGTCATAGCTAAAGTCATAGCTAATACATGGATAACTGTTAGCTGATACATGCATGAAAAGTCATAGCTAATACATGGATAACTGTTAGCTGATACATAAATAAGTGACTTCATAACATATAATTTATTATTTATTTATGATATTTAATTTAGTCTATTGATGTTAACGAACCACAAATTAAATAGCTATCCTAATATATATTATGATTCAGTTTCTATATAAACTGTTTTTATAATGCAGTGAAAGCTCTTGCAGCTTTGCCATAATGGATTGGATTTCCGATCCTATCCAGTGGAAAGGAATTGTCTGTGAAAGCAGTACTTCGCCCATACGAATTTCGGAATCCCATAGATGAATTTGTATGTTGACCAAAATCGTAAATTGCCAATTTGTGAGGAAAGAATCTTACAGGACCATATTGGATAGAAGTTTAAGCAGAATCTGACAGAGAAGGATTCCTGGTGAGGCTTATGAACGGGAACATAGTTATATTATATCTGATAATAATCATCTATGCCCTATTTACCCATTAGTGTTGAAATCAGTTGGTCGATTGACAATAATCAATTGATGGGGCAATTGCCAAATTTTTCTAGTTTAACCATGTTAGAGACTCTAAGTTTCTTTTAAGAGTTCAATTTTCAATTGGTATGTTTTCACACATTTGAATCAGCGATGTGATTGCTAATATGTTTTAATTTTATTTGTGATTTTAATATATTTATAAATTATATCATACACATCTGCATCACTCTATCTGCGTTTTTTATTTGCAAGTGATGCAGATGTACTAATTGTGGTTTATAAATTAAGCAGTCTAGTCAATGGATGATATTGATATTTTTTTAAATGATTGAGTAATCTTTCATATCATAATTTTTTATTATTTAAATTTTATATTTTATTCTAAAAATAGATTCAACTCTTTGAATATTTATGTTGCATTTGAATGCAATCTTTAAAATTTATATTTTCACTTTTAGACAGAAAAAGTATTGTAAAAATAACCTGAAATTTATACAGAAATCTTAATTTATTATAAAGTTTTATATATCTGAAATTTATATTGAATTTTTATGACCAAAGAAACTTCTTACAAATTTAGTTTATTCTTACATACAATGATAGAAAAGGCATACAATGACAGAAAATGCATCACATTAATGAATTAATGAGCAATTAAGCTCTCTTGGATATATACATAGATGCACATATATATTACAAAAAGATCATAACTGTCATGTAATCTTATAACAGTTACGTTAACTAACAAACTATGATTAGTCTTTAACACAATGTCTTATTTCTATAAGCTCAGTTAAACGTGTTAGACGTGTTGTGATGCTAAAAAAAATGATAAAAATTGGCATTTTAGGAGCTCTTTGGCTTCCACTCCTTTCCCTTATTTAGACAAAGACACCACAATGGACCCCTCTGTTTTTGACTGCCCAAATTGTTCACAGGATCATGAAAGCATGCACCCAGGAATCCAATGGATTTTGTTAATGCTACATATGCATGTAGGGCATCAAAAAAGTGGTTTTATTCTACACCTTTTTTGGTATTACTGTTCGTAATCTGGCTTACAATACACCTATTTCGGCATTACTGTACGTAATGCAGCTTACAATGGCATAATGGTGTTTTCCACGACTCTACCTACAAGTCAATGAATATATGCTTATTCTCTGCCAGCAACTAGTCATCCAATGAGCTCAAATAGGACAATCATGGGACCAAATACTGTTCATCAATCAGCTTCACCGTGATAGTAGGTTCATCATGGCTTTCATTGATTCCATACACTCTTCAACAACAACACAACATTCATGCAAGAAACTTAATCAATAGACCACACAAATTGAAATCACCAAGTCATGATGCTCGCAAAGTTAAAGGTTGCAATGCTAGGTTTAGGCTTAGGCATCAAGGATGTATACAAACCTATATATGATCATAGATCCATCTTAAACCTAGGTTTATCAAATACCGAAAGGGATCCAATTAGATTAAACATAAATTTCCCTCCCATACTGAACTATAGAGCACCTCGTTCCTCTTGATATAGCTAGTCAAACAAAGATAACCCAAAACAAAAAAATAATAATACATACATAAATAATCTCATGTTTAAAACAGATAAGACCCCATGCACCATCTATCATGAGATTTGTTACTTACTGGCATAAATCTATGTCAACACTTCCATCTCCCAATTAGGTTGCAAACTCATCTTTTTGAAATAAAAATCGATGTATTTCACCTTTCAATGGTACACATTGCTTCAAAGTCCATTGCTACTGTGAAAAAACCACTTCGAAGTCAATATCCATGATCCACTATATTCATCAAGATGAAATGTAACGCCACCGAGTGGGTATATAGTCATGACCATGTTTGTATCACATCCTCTATAAACAATGTCAACATTGGAGGATTTTTCTCATAGAGTCAATTATCACTAGTGTTGACCATGAGTTGAAATATAGACAATTATCATTAGTGTTGACCATGAGTTGAACGGTAGATATATATAGACAATTATCATTAGTGTTGACCATGAGTTGAACGGTAGATATACTAGGTTTAGTGACCAACGAGGTAACACTCAATTCGAGTCACACACTCTTGTAGTGACCATCTTAACGATTACGATCAAATCATATAACAAAATTTTTACCAATAAGGTTACCTGTTATCATCCATGTAGATATGCTTAGATGCTTTGATATATGTGATTCTTTAGAATTCTATTCATATTATTAAACTTGTATTAACAATAAATTAATGATGATTCCATGTACCATGGGATAAGTGAGCTTGTGATCATATAGTTGCTCTATCCAAGCACATTAATACAACTATACCATTGCAAGAACCCATGATCATGAAGGGGTTCATAGGACCTTGCACATGGATCGAGGGAAAATTGGTATGCTTCCAATTGTATTATTTTATTATATAGATAAGTGGTTTTAGGAGGAAGAGGGGAAATTTGGGTGGGGGGGGTGGGGGGATCAGGTTGCATTCAATGTCTTTGGGGAGAAGAAGTAAGAAGGGGATGAGATGATAGTCAATTAGTATGTTTACACTTAGTGGTTGATATGATTGTTTTCATAAGCATGAGTCATAAGGATTCTCATTTTTGTTTGATATATGAGAGTAGAGATGTTTTAAGGGTTGTGGGTTTCAGAACCTCATTTGTTCAAGATGAGGAGTTAGGCTAGGAGTAGAGTCCACCTATTCCCCACAATTGTCCATGTTTATCCATTGATTCGAATGTACAAGAGTTGTTGTTTGGATTATAAGGAATTACTAGAAGGAAGATTCTACCATGCTAATAATGGTTACTAGAGCATTGGTTGGGGGGGGGCATTCGATCTCTTTGGGAGAATAAGTAAGAAAAGGATGGGATGATAGTCAATTGGTATGTTTGCACTTAGTGGTTGATATGATTGTTTCCGTAAGTGTGAGTCATAAGGATTCTAATTTTTTTTTTATGCATGAGAGTAGAGATGGTTTAAGGGTTGTGGGATTTAGAACCTCATTTGTTGAAGATGAGGAGTTAGGCTAGGATGAAAGTCCTATTCCCCACAATTTTCCATATTTGGGCATTGATTCTAATCTACAAGAGTTTTTGTTTGGATAATAAAGAATTACTAGAAGGAAGACTCTAGTGTGCTAATAATGGTTACTAAAGCATTTGAATTCTAGCCTTATTACACATATGTATTTGAAATCATTTGGTAAATATTAATGTTATTGAAAATCTAGGAAAAATCTGGGAAATTTATAGGTTCATCTAGGTTCATAAATTTTTATTTTTGGACATATTCATTGATGTAGACAGGTCCTATCTAAGAACCCACTACAGGTATTTCCAACACAAACAACAATAGAAAATCACAAATACAAAAAAAGGACACAACTGGTCTCGAACACAACACTAGGCGGTGTTAGTTTTGGTAGCTCAGAGGTACTTTTGCACCATGTGCCTAGGTGCAGGGGTCTGAGCACAAGGGGTCTCATCAAATGACATAAAGTGACTTTATTAAAGGTGTTTGTAAAGTACTTTGTGAAAGTGACTTTTTAATATTAAAGCGAGTTGTAATTTCATATTATAAAAGTGTACTTTTTATTATTTTAGGGTTTATGTGACTTTTTGAATGTAATGCGATTTTAAATAGTCTCACTTAAGTGATTTAAGTGAACTTGAGATTAAATCATGTCCCTTGATTTTGTGGTCCTAGATCAAATATGGACCATAGAAGATGAAAGCATGGGAGTTATCCTAAAATGTAAATAAAAAGAGATTTCATGAGACTCATTGGCACACATTCCAAGAGAGTTGGATAAAAGTGTGAAATGCATGATTTTCAAGAGAGGAGAGGAGGATGAGATGAGAAATTTAAGAAGAGAGAGGAGGTTGAGCTAGAAGGATGCACTTCTCTAGGAGAGAAAGAGGGGCTCGGATCCCAAGAAAAGTAGCAATAACATTTATTATAGAAAGTGTAGGCATGTTTCCCAAGGAGCCGGGAACACATTCCCAAACATATTGCAACAAAGAGAAGAGAGTCCATACAATAGAATAAAGTTAGGTCGTATAGATGAGATAGTGATGCCATACAACACAGATTTTGAGGCAACTTGTGGGCACAAAAATCGAGGTGAAGTTCTTGTATTTTATTTTTCTGTATTGCATTTTTTTAGGTGTGTTTCAACTATCAAATAAGTTGTATTCTACAGGTTGTACTGTAGAGAATTGGGCACTTTTTTCAATGTAGGATGTTGGGCTTGTTGACTAGGTACTCTTTGACATTGTTTCAAAGAAAAAGTATGCATAGTGATTGAGTAAATAGATATGTACTTTCTGATGTTATATACTTGTTGATGTACTCTCATAAATATTTTCCTAAGAAGCTCAATAAATTCTCTTTTGATTGGTTTCCACCTTAGGTGGTTTTTCCAAGGTCATTGGACCTAAGATGATTGTGTTAAATGCTTTTACAGTCTATTATTTTGTATTTATTTCCATTGCAAACTATTTACTTAGATCAGTATTTCATCTTCTGTTCATTGGGAAAAGTGCATGAGATATGTATTTATTATATGACTATTAAGACTGAAATTTGTGTTTGGCTAAGTGACTTTGAGATTTATGTAGCTGAGTTTAAGTACATAATTTAACATGGTATCAGATTTAGGGCTCCAATTATGTTTCAGTGGACAATTTTGTGGTAGCTGCTTGCAAGTGAGTTGTCGGTTTCAAGAGTATTCTTGAGTTGTATAGTCGAGTAGTGATTGTTTGTCACATTGTGTAGCAAGTGATTTGCTGAGACTTGGAGTTGTTTTGGGTTGGTTGGTAAAGATGTTTGTGACCTTTTGCTTACTTTTTGAGGACAGGTTTGAGGGAGAGTCCAACTTCACTCCATGGATTAAGGATAGGGTCTCTTTACTTCTAGAGGAACTTGACTTGTGGGAAATAACTAAGGAAGTTGTCATGATTCCCACTACTACTAATGGGTTGGTTTAGTACAACATGAAGAATGTGAAGGATAAACCTATTGTTCTTAATGCATTCAAATACCACCTAATACCTCATGTGACTCGCAAGAAGAATTCCTATGAGATGTGGGATGATTTGATAAAATTGTTTCAAAGAAATAATCAAAATTGGAAAATGGTTTTGAGGGAGAAGTTACATAACACTAAGATGCCCAAGACCGAGAATGTTACATCATACCTAACCCAGATTTCACAAGTACGTGATGAGTTGGGGGTTGTTGGAGAGATAGTGGGAGAAGCAGAGTTGGTGAGTATTACCTTGAATGGTTTCTCACAACCTTGGAAGGATTTTGTGCGAGCATATGTTTCTAGAGAGAACATGCCGACATGGACCAGACTTTGGGATGAATTCGTACAAGAGGAGCTGAGACTAAGATCCAATCACACATGCCAACATAATGGAGATGATGAGTAGGATGTGTGACTTTCAGCAAAGGGTAAGAAGAATAAGGGCTCGAGCTTTCAGAGATATGGATCTAACTAAACTAGCTTACCTATCTATGCAAAACAACAATATATCAACAATAAGTACAGAAAGAGAACAAGAGAAAAGAGTATACCAGATATACGTGGTTCACCCAATTGGGCTACGTCCACAAGAAGGTAGTCTTCTATTATCTCCAGAATATCTCCCTCAAGATTACAAGAGAGCAATGCCAATAACCGTAATACAATATAGCAATACTTGTGTGAATAAGTAAAGATCATGATTAGTGATGTGACTATCCCTTGACTATATTATATACTAAGAGATGAGGAGGAATTTGTTCGGATATCCACATCATATTTTTCAGGATCTTGCATGCAATTAGGGTTTGCATGCACTTTGCATGCATCCCAGTCACCAGGTTGATGCCTCCAGCACCTTAGCCACCTTATTCTAGCACCCGGGAGCCACTTACTTCAGATTTTTAGCCCTCCTAGTGAGGAAGGCACCCACTTCTCACCTACTGCCAGAGAAGGGTGCACTTCTTCACCTACCACTTCAGTTACACTCAGTTAGCTCTGATTCTCCCTGATTTGAGGCTAGTTTCACTCTCGACTAACTGTTTCACTTCCGTTGGACCTCCAGATTGACTAGATGACTTGTTCTGACTTCAGTTAGCCTCCCATGCACCCTCCACTGAGCCTCCTTCCCTTAATCAGTGCTACACACTTCAGTTACACTTGTTACACTCAGTTAGACTCAGATTGACACCTGGATGACTGGTTCTTGTGCATTGATGACCACCACCGATTGATGATGAGGACTCCTAGTTGGAGTCAAGCTACTCCATTCAGTGATTCGAATGACCTCCTTAGGAAATTCAAATTGCTCAGTCATTGTGACAGTATTGTATTGTAATTATTCACCCTTATTGGGATATTGAGCACTGCTGCATGTTTTGCACAGTTTTACACCATATTTTCTATGCTCATCTGTTGTGATTGATTTACTTGTTCATTATATCTGTTGTGACTAATTTTACATGGTATCAGAGCCATTGCAGGGACAAGATCTCTTTTCTACAGGTGTTTCTACAAGAAGATTTGAGTGAATTGCTCAAAAATTGCAAAAAATTTTGGCATGAAAGATCTCAAGGGCATTCGCTCCTGTGCATGCAAAGCTTGAAAATACATCCAATACCACTCCAGAAGCTTGAGTTTCCGCATAATTCCTAGATCTGATACATTGGACCCGTTCAACATTGTTTGATCTCCAATCCCAGGTGTGATGCAACTCTAAAAGGGTGGATTGTTCGACCTCATTGTTCTTGGTTTATTGTGATTTGCAGGTTATTGTCTCCATCATTTGTATTCGCTACTCTGCCCTTGCAAGTTCCTTTACATCAGTGTGCACTCGCTCCTAGAAATGGAATACTCTTTTTCAAAGCCTATCCTCACCCCATTCAATTATTTTGATTGGAAAGATGATATGGAGATCATATTACGTTCAAAAGGTTACTACCGAGTCACTCTTGGTCTTGAATTGGAGCCAAACAACTTGTCAGATAGAACCAAACACTACAACAAGCTTGATGAAGCTTATGGTCTTCTTTGTCTCTCCATCTCCAAAGATCTTCACTTCCATCTCAGCGGGTTGAAGACTCCAAAAGCTATATGGGAGCAACTTGAAACACTATTTGGCAAGCAGGACGAGCTTAGGGATTTTCAATTAGAGAATGAATTGATTGCCCTTAGTCCTGAGAATTTCGAGACCATTAATGAATTCTTCACAAAATTCAAGAACTTGAACTTGCAGTTGAAGAACGGTGGAGTTATCAAAGAGGATAAATAATTGATCCTCTCCATTCTCAGCAAGCTTGGGAAATATTATTCGGTATTTGTCTCTACTTTCAATTCCGGTCGGCTAACTACCCCGAATTGGAAGATGCCTACCTTGAATGCCTTCATTGAGTCCGTCACAAAAGAGCATGACAAGTTGATTCAAATGGGGTCCATAAGCTCCAAAGATTCAGCCCTATATGTTTAAGGACCCAATATCTCGAATGGTAAAGGAAAGCAAAAGAAGGAGAAGCCCAAATTCAAGCCTCACAAGCAAAGAGAGAAAGGCAAACAAACAGATGTACCATCTAGTTCGAAGTTCAAGCAAAAGGGCAAAGAAGGTAACCAAAAATCTAAATGTACTTATTGCAACCGTGGTTTTCATCCCGAAAGTTCATGTATGAAGAAAACTATAGATCAAATGGCCCTCCTTTTGGAAAAGAACAACATAACTCTTCCTGACAGTGCAAGGAAGAAGGATAGGAATGATGATCATGAAAGAGGACAAGCACTCATGGCAACTGTTTCGAAGCCCACTACTCTTTTGATAGATTCGAGTGCATTGAATCATATGGCTGCAAATATTGATTCTTTTTCTTCATTCGATCCAAACAGCTCCATCCCCATCCATTTGGGAGATGACTCAAAAATTTCTTCAAAGGGAAAAGGTACGATTCATGTAGATCATGGAAGCTTTCAGAATGTTCTCTATGTGCCTTCCTTGGCTTCAAATCTTCTTTCTGTGTATCAAATGACACACACTGGTGAACCGAAGCAAGTTACATTCAACCCTAATACAGTTGAAATTTATGATATCAAAAGTGGAATACTTGTTGCAGTCGGAAAGGCAAACCACACTACAAAATGCTATGAGTTTTCACACTTTATTCCGCTTGCAAAGCCCACTGCTCTTCGCACACATGGTAATGAGGTTAGTAGGCTTTGGCATGAAAGATTTGGACATCTTAATTATAAGTATTTGCTACTTCTATCAAGAAAATCCATGGTAGATGGTCTTCCACAACTCCGTTCCTCGAAGGGAATATGCACTGGTTGCATTATTGGGAAGCACCCCGAGCACAGATTCGATCGCGGCAAAGCTAGCAGAGCTTCTACAGTTTTGGGGTTGATACATTCTGATATCAGTGGTCCGCTACCCCATACGTCATTAAATGGTTCAAGGTATGTTTTGACATTTATTGATGATTTTTCCCGCTTTACATGGGTATTCTTTCTAAAAAACAAGTCAGAAGTGCTTGGAAAATTCAAGGATTTTAAGGCTTCTGTTGAGACCGCCACTGAGAGCAAGATCAAAGCTCTTAGATATGATAATGGTGGAGAATATATCAAGTCCGAGTTGTGCCCAAAGTGGAATTCAGATCCAACATACAGTTCCCTACACACCCCAGCAGAACGGTGTAGTGGAAAGGAAAAATCGGTCACTGAAAGAGATGGCTACATGCATGATTGAATCAAAAGGTTTGGCTGCAAATCTTTGGGCTGAAGAAATCAATGTTGCTGCATACATACATGAACCGTGTTCCACATTCATCCGTGAAAGTTATGACTCCTTTCGAAGCATTCTTTGGTCACAAATCGGATGTGTCAAATTTGAGAGTTTTTGGCTCTACTGCATGGGCTAGAATTCCTTCCAAGAAGAGACGAGATTTGGATCCACAAAGTATCGAGTGCATACTGATAGGATATGGGGAAGAATCAAAAGCATATAAACTCATGGATATCAGATCTAAAAAGATATTCATAGAGTGTAGTGTGCAATTTGAAGAACCATTTCAAGAATTGCAACTAGTCGAGGAAGAGACTGCCGATTCACCGCCTTCACCAGAAGAAGATCCGTGCAGTGATAATGAAGGTATGAGTTCTGATATTTCTGATATTTTAGCATCGTATGATGATCATGACATATCAGGTTTGGAATTTGACCATTATGATCCTCCTCAGTTACCAAAGTGGGCCCAAAACACTCTTCAATCTGCTGGTTCGAACCTTGGAAATCCTGCTGATCCGAGATGAACAAGAGTAGACTTTCAAAGAGAAGGTATGGCTCTTTATATTGCTGATCCATTACTTCCTAAGATTTGTTATTTTATGGATGTTTCAGATCCCACATCATACTATTCTTCCCACCGAGATCCGAGATGGCAAAGTGCCATGGATGAAGAGTACAATTCTCTTCAAAAGAACAACACATGGGAGCTAGTTTCTCTTCCACCTGGAAGAAAATTAGTGAAGTGTAAATGGGTCTACCGCACGAAAGTTGCTACTGATGGCTCTATCATCAAATACAAAGCAAGGTTGGTGGCAAAAGGTTTCTCCCAATTCCAAGGAGTGGACTACACTGAGACCTTTGCACTGGTTGCAAAGATGGATTCCATCCGCCTTGTTTTGGCTATTTCTGCATCCAAGCACTGGGAAGTGCACCACATGGATGTGAAGAGTGAATTTCTACATGGAGACCTTGTTGAAGAGGTATATATGCAACAGCGAGAGGGCTACACATCAGATCCATCATTAGTTTGCATATTGAAGAAATCTTTGTATGGGTTAAAACAGGCCCCAAGAGCTTGGTACGCAAAGATGGACTCCTTCCTTCTTTCTCAGAATTTCCAAAGATGCAAATCTGACCCGAATGTGTATCTTCAGCAAGTTAAAGGTAATTTGTTGGTTATTGTACTTTATGTTGATGATCTTCTCATTACTGGTAGCACTCTTACTTCAATAAACAAGCTAAAAACTGCCTTAAATCTAGCTTTTGACATGAGCGATTTGGGCTTGCTGAGTCACTTTTTGGGCTTGGAGATAGCTCAAAGTTTTGATGGGATCACTATATCTCAACAAAAATATGCTTCCGACCTGTTATTGAAGTTTAATATGGCTGAATGTAAGGCAGCCCCTTTCCCATTCCTCTCAGGAATCAGTCTTGAGGAGGGAGATTCTACACCGCTTGCAGATTGCAGTATGTATCGACAGTTGATTGGTTCACTACTTTATTTGACACACTCAAGGCCTGATATTTCATATTCCGTGAGTGCCGTGTCAAGGTATATGCAGCAGCCACATGAGCTTCATTGGCGAGCAGCCAAGCGGATCTTGCAGTATGTGCAAGGTACGAGATAATTTGGCATACATTATGCTGCAGATTCTAAGCTTGATTTCATTGGTTTTACTGATTCAGATTGGGCAGGTGATAGCATTGATCGGGTTTGCATGCAAATTCTAGGGTTTGCATGCACTTTGCATGCATCCCAGTCACCAGGTTGATGCCTCCAGCACCTTAGCCACCTTATTCTAGCACCCGGGAGCCACTTACTTCAGAGTTTTATCCCTCCTAGTGAGGAAGGCACCCACTTCTCACCTACTGCCAGAGAAGGGCGCACTTCTTCACCTACCACTTCAGTTACACTCAGTTAGCTCCGATTCTCCCTGATTTGAGGCTAGTTTCACTCTCGACTAACTGTTTCACTTCCGTTGGACCTCCAGATTGACTAGATGACTTGTTCTGACTTCAGTTAGCCTCCCATGCGCCCTCCACTGATCCTCCTTCCCTTAATCAGTGCTACACACTTCAGTTACACTTGTTACACTCAGTTAGACTCAGATTGACACCTGGATGACTGGTTCTTGTGCATTGATGACCATCACCGATTGATGATGAGGACTCCTAGTTGGATTCAAGCTACTCCATTCAGTGATTCGAATGACCTCCTTAGGAAATTCGAATTGCTCAGTCATTGTGACAGTATTGTATTGTAATTATTCACCCTTACTGGGATATTGAGCACTGCTGCATGTTTTGCACAGTTTTACACCATATTTTCTATGTTCATCTGTTGTGATTGATTTACTTGTTCATTAGATCTGCTGTGACTAATTTTACAGAATTACTATCACATATTACATGTGGGATAATATAATTCGCCATAATAACATCTCTTTATATAATAATGAATATCAAGAGTATACTTTACCATAATGAATATGGGATATAATGTATTACTCTTTTACATAAGATTGTGGATATCTTCCGACATAATACAAAGACATTATTACCTTCCAAGGAATATAAAATATTCCAACACTCCCCTGTAATAATGGTTGGGAGAAAATCCCACTAACAAAGGAAGGAAGGAGTCATTACTGCTCCCCCTTGATGACAACTTCCCTCATCCCAAGTAAGGAACGAAGATGCACATACTTTGCTGATATCGGCTGCGTGTTGCTCTGTAGGACAATACTCAAGGGAAAGAACACCATCTCCAACGAGACCTCGCATGTAATGAGCATCAAGATTGAGATGCTTTGTATTGGAGTGATATACCAGATTATAAGCAAGTTGAATTGCACCCTGATTGTCACATTTCAACAAAGTGGATGATTTCGGAACCAGACCAAGCTCACCGGGAACATGTTGTAACCAAACTTCTTCTTTTGCTACTTCTTTGGATTCCCTATACTCCACTTCACATGAATATAAAGAGATCACAACATAATACTATTTTTTTTTTAAATTCCATAATGACGTTGGATATTTGACTTCCATTGCCAAGCCATCCGATGTTCTTTCCATACCACCGATGGCTAAGAACGTCGAATGGTTTCCACTTTTACATTCTGCTGTCGTCGATAATCCAACTTCAATGGTACACATTATCATCGGTTATCCAACTTCAATGATACACATTATGCCTCGTCATTATTGAGGCCAAAGGGTAGCTTTCGGTATGCAAAGGCCCCCCATGGGAAAATGAAGGTTGTCTTATGCTGGTTGGCAGGGAGTATCTCTATCTGATTATAGCCGGAGAAGCCATCCATGAATGAAAAGATGACACTCCCAGCACAATTATCGATAATCTGGTCAATAAACGGAGTTGGATAGTTGTCTTTTGACAAGCTTTGTTCAAATCTCGGTAATCGACACAGACTCTAATCGTACCCTGTTTCCTTGCTATGGCAATGACATTAGACACCCATTCTGTCAATGGGACAGGATAAATAAAACTAGCACGCAAATTTTTTTCAATTTCTGCTTTGATATTCGCTACCTTGCGGGGATGAACGAGCCGGAGTTTCTGCTGAACTGGTCGGGCACCAGGAAAAGTTTGGATCTCGTGGACCACGATGGAAGGGTCTATTCCTGGCATTTCTTCATAACTCCAAGTGAAAACGTTGCGGAATTATTTGAATAAGGCAGTATAGAACTCCACCTCGGTGGGAGTACATGTCTTACCTATGTGAATATTTTCCACGACACCAGATTTCACTGAAATGTTGATAAGAGTAGTTTCCATGATGTTAGCCAAGTTTCCTTCGGAGAATATATCGTTGAATGAAGTGGGAAACTTGGGTTTAACAATTTCAAGTGAACTGCTGGATTTGGTGTCTTGCTCGATCACCTGGATAGTAGGGAAAGAAGACCGATGATGGTAATCTTCCTAGGGTGGTTCATCGATGCACATAACCTCCATAATTGATTCGTCAGAAGGAAAAATCAATGTGAGAGGATCGATAGGTGGGGACGATGAGCCATCCTCGGACGAGAGCTGTGCCACAGCGTGACGCATAGTAGGATCGGCCCAATCTGTGGCTGACTGGATTTCTTAATAAGTTGCGAGGTTCCTGTTTAAAGGCATGGAATTGCCATAGGTTTCAATCTCTATAGGACCCGGTATCACCCGAGAATTAGCAGATCCATTGGATGGGGTGATACTTGATGATATCATGTTAATGGCATGTATAGGGGATCTGAGCTCCGAGAATACTCCGATCAGGGGAAATCCTTCATGAGACCAACGCCAACATCTTCGAAATGGTATTGGGACTGACCCAGCAACGGGACATTGTGGGAAGAGTTAAAATGAATTTCTGGAGTACAGAAGTCTAACTGATCTATAGTGACAACCTTCCCTTGATGAGGAAATTGTACTAGTCGAAAGACGGAAGATGCAACGGCGGTCATGGCGTAGAACCAATTCCGACCGAATAGAAGATTATAATCCAATGGTGCATCTATGACTTCGATGTGTACAGATACTTTTTTCCCCCTAGTTCAACGCCAATCATAGGAATGAGTCCCTATGGTTGAAAACCATGTCCGTCAAACACTTTGAGAGTAGTGGGAGAAGGTGTAACTTCAGGTGAGCCTATGGCTCTCCAACAAGTCAAGGTGAGGCGCATGATAGATATATAAACCAAAAAGATTGAAACCTTCAATAAATCAAAATCAAGAGTGCAAACTATATCAAGTTTCTCTAAAAAAAATATTTTAAAACCATTTCAAAATTGAACATATCATGTTTCTCTAAAAAATATATATTTTAAAACCATTTCAAAATTGAACATACATTGAACATATGAATCATTAGTTAAAAATTGCAAGCATGAATCATTTATATAAGATTCAAGATTGAACATACATTCATGAACATCATGGAAAATCATATTATGAGCATTTACCACACAAAGTATTCTATGTAATTAGCCAAAAAAAAAGTTAAATCATTCAAAGCAAGTACAAAATATATGCCAAGATCAATGTACATGTATATAATCCAAAAAAAAGGTTCCCGAACATGTGAATTCAATGTACATATATAATCCAAAAATAAAGTTCCTAGATGTCCAAAACATCTACATCAACATGAAGATGTAATAGGGTAGTATGGAAAAACAAAAAAAAGACCAATATAAATCATTCTCTGAATGAAAGTCCACCACTATCATCCACTGGGGTCTTCCCTTTGCCTCAAAGAGACCCAACCTGCAACATGTATAAAAACAAATTATGTATTTCATAAATTATTCAAACAATTAGGAACTAAATTCAAAAAATAAAATATTAAACTTATACAACAAAAAAATGAAAAGAATAGTTCAATTATTAACAAAATTGACTCAGTGCCTTTGAATGAAAGTCCACCACTATCATCCAATGGGGTCTTCCCTTTGCCTCGAATAGACCCAACCTGCAACATGTATAAAAATAAATTATGAATCTCATAATTATTCGAACAATTAGGAACTAAATTTAAAACAAAATGTTAAACTTATAAAAAAAAATTGAAAAGAATAGTTAAGTTAATAACAAAATTACCTCAGTGCCAATATCGACATCCATCAAAGAACCTATATCCTCACCACCAATTTCCATATGTTCTTGTGCTCCCTAAAATTTAAATTTTGTTAATAAATAAAACATTGTTCAAGCAAAATAAACTAAAATTAAACAATTCACTTTAAAACCAAAACAAAAAAATTAAAATCATGAGCTCACTATAGATGAAAAATCATCAAAAAAGTTGGAATCTAAAGGAACCTACATGGATAAGTCACATTAACTTGATAAGATACATAGATAAATTAAAAAAAAAAAAAAAGATAAAATATCTTTCAAACATATATATAAATATGTAAATAATAAATATACCTCTCCAAGATGCTCTTCTACATTTTCTACATTTTCAGTAGTGGAGAGTCGAAAATTATGTTTATTCCAAATTCTAGAAAACTACAACCAATAAACATTTACATAATGTACTTATTACTACACATCAAAAAAGACATAATATCATAGATATAATGTAACAAAAGTTCAATTCAAAATGAATAAAAAATTAAATAGATTGTGATAACATAAACAACAAACCTCTCCTATACTCGATGTGTCATTGAATAGAACATCCGAAGCTATGTCGTGACAAACCTTAGCATAAGATCTGAGATCTTCAATGCTCATTCCATCTACCTCATCATTCGTTTTGTAAAACAAACTTTTGATGAATAGTGGCACGAGCCTTCTCTCAAACTAATCCCACGTCAACTCCTACAAATGCCGACGTTAAACCTTCGGCAACAAAATCCCTTGCAGTTGTCCCAAGTTGGGATCTGTGCTCCATCTCCTATCTTAATGCCACAAGCTTGGGTGGGAGAGATATCTGGGGTGGAGGTCGAAGATTTGTGGGATCTCTAAGAGCACCTTTTCGATCGTATATTCGACCCTTTCCAACTCCATAAAAGTCATAATGAAGATCAGTATAGTTTGGCTTCATATTTAAAAAAAACTCCGCATAAAAAAATCTAGCAAAATAATTAGGAACCTCATTGTTCCATGGCAACCAACCATAGGCTGCAAGGAACCGATCATATATAAAATGTGCAAGTTCAGGGTGCTTGAAATATTGCACTTTCAACATTTTTCACTTTAGTCCTTCTTTGAAGTTAAACATTGAATTGGCATGTTCTTTGGTCACTCTCTCCTTCACAATAGCCCACTTGTCCGGATCCATCACCTGTAACCTTCGCCTCCGCATCAAAGCAACAAAACCATTTGTAGTTGGTACGAGATCCTCATATGCCTCAATGAATTTTTTCAATGATCGCAAAACAATCTCCAGACTTTGTTTGCTCCCTTGAGGGAGATCCAAAGTAGAAAGATCGTTTTGCAGCTTGTCATAGTGGGATCTACAGGTTTCAAGGGTCGTTTGATGAACACCACTTTCCCATGGAAGCTCCTCAGGTAAATCATATGGATAAGTTGTTATGGGTGTAGAACCCACATCTAATTCAACATATGTCGTCCTTGCTTGACCTCTATCCCTCTGTGTAGAATTACGAGCCTCTTTCGACTCTTGCTCTGCACCCACATCTTGTTCAACATATGTCCTTCTTGCTCAAACTTCGTCCCTCTATGTAGAATTAGGAGCCTCTTCCGAACCTCGCTCTGCTTCAAATACAAACACAGTTAAAATTAAACATGTACAAAAATTTTGAACAAGCACAAAATTACAATTGATATATGTATTAAAACATAAATGTTGATACCAACAGAAGGTCGAGATCAACGTTCTCCCATAGAAGATACATGGGAATCATCTTGTAACAGTAAAATAATAATAAAATATAATTAATATTAAGAGTCATGCCCTTTGGTGAAAAGGTGCAAGACAGGCTTATTTAAGCCCAACTCATTGTATTCATTTATCATCTTCTACATTATCAAATATACATTTTTACATTATACATTACGTTCTCCGTTTTTCACCCATTCTTCTCTCTCCATTGGTATCAGAGCCTCTCGGCTCTCAGCACTAGCCCACCACATTGTATCCCTCCACTGCATCCACCTCTGCCTTACCTTCACCTCCCTCATGCTTTCCCTCCACCACCAGCTGCCACCTCCCTCATGCTTTCCCTCCACCACCAGCTGCCACCTCCCTCATGCACTCATGCCGCCCCCACCACCAACTGCCACCTCTCTCCATTTGCCCGCTCCATTCCCCTTCTTCTCCTCTGCCGCCTAATCCATCCCCCATCTTCTTCTTCACGCCCTTCCCCACTTTGCCACTCCTCTGCCATCACCCCATAACCGCTTCCATCACCCCATCACCCAACCTCCTCCGCTCCTGACTTCACCGCTCCCTCCTCTCATGCACCTCCCTCCTCCGCTGCAACGCCATCACGACTGCCACCTCCACCACTGATGCCACCTCCCTATCCTCTACCCCTTCGCCACTCCTCACTTGCATCTCTACTTTCCATCCCCTCCTCCGCCACCCCACGTGCTCCCCTCCCCCTCTATTCCCCCGCCCCCTCTCACACCTCCGCCATTCCCCTGTGTTGCTGCTCGCAGCCCCCGCCATCCTCCTTCTTCTTCCCACCTTCACCCAGCTCCATTCGCCACCATTTTCCACGGTCAGCTGTCAAGAATTTTTTTAATATTAATACCTTAATATTAATAATATTTATTAATATTATTGTTTATTAATATTATTATTAATAAAAAAAAACTATATTATATAATAATAATAATAATTATTATAATTAGTTTAAAAAAAAAAAAAATTGCGGTGGGCTGGCTTCATACAACAAATAAAAATAAATCCATGTTTAGCGCTGAGAAGATTCCACCAATCACCAGATCAATGAGTGAATTAAATGCCCGGTTCGATTCAATCAATGAGAGGATTAACAAGAACTATGAGGAACTCCAAGCAAAGATCAATCAAACCAGTGACCATTTGGCAGCAACTTGGACACAAATCACGTCACGAATAGAGAATTCCATTTTCACTCTACAAGACAACCAAAAGAAAAATGAGGCAGTTTTAAAAGCCATCTTGGGAAGATTACCATTACCAAAATATCCGCAACCCAACTCTCCTAGAACACCGGAGCAACCAGATCCTTTCAACATATCGTCATCATTCTCATATACACAAGGATGCCAAATACGGGTGAAAGTGGAGCTACCCAAATACGATGGGGACAAACGACAGTGCATAGCGTGGATTAACAAAGCCAAGGAATACTTAGACATCCACAATACCCATTACGAAGAGGAGAAAGTTAAATATGCTTCCATGCATCTAGAAGGCAATGCTTACAACTGGTACTTATGGTGGAAGAAAACTACAAGAATCTGTTCTCACAACTGGGTTAGTTTCAAGAATGACCTCATTAAAAGATTCCAAGGTGTTGAAGAAAAAGACTTCTTTGCCAGAATCACAAGGCTACAACAGAAAAGCAGTGTCGATGAGTAAACCTATTAGTGGGAAGCACTGTTGACTCGAGTTCCAGAGTTAACCAATGACCAACTACTACAGACCTACATACACGGCCTAAAACAACACATCCGTGATGAACTAGAGTTACATAACATCGCTACCATGGAGGAAGCACAACGTAAAGCCAGGATTATTGAAAGAAAATCCGTTCATACAAATTTCAACCAAGACAACTCCAAAAAGAACCCCCTCCAATCAGCATACACAGGAAATCCAAGATATACACCACTTCAACTTAGAGAAGGAGCGAAGCCCAATTTAGAGGCCCAGAGAATAAAAGAAGGGAAATGTAAGTTTTGTGGAGACAAATGGGATCCTACGCACAGATGCTTACAAAAGAAATTGTATGCCTGTGAAGCAGAGTTGGAAGTCAAGGAACCAATTGAAAATTATGCGAAGAGTCAACAAGACTACCACATAGAAATTGAAGACGACACCCCACAAATCTCATTAGCCGCTATTACCGGAATCTCCCAACCGCAAACATTGAAGCTTAGAGGACATATAAAAAAGAATAGCGTCACAGTTCTCATCGACTCTGGCAGCACCCATAACTTCATTAATGTTAACCTTGCTAAGGTATTTAACCTATTTGTTTTTCCAGTTCCTAACATGAAGGTTATGGTAGCAAATGGCAAGAAGATTGATAACATAGGGAAATGTCACCAAGTCAAGTTACAAATACAAGAGTATGTTGAGATATTGTAACTTCAAAGAATATTATATTTGTACTTTATTATTCCGGAGATGATTCATTCCTCCGTGAAAATCTTATTGTATATCCGGAGATGTTTATTCCTCCGTCGGAATGTGGTAACTTGGGTTATTAGACTTCACTAGTGGGGGTCGGCCCTGTATGTGTTATGTGGGTCAAAGATTTATTAGACCACCTTAGAGGGGTCGGCCTAGTCAGTTGTAATGGGGTATTTAACCCAATGGTTAAATACGAGCCTACATGATTTGTGTAAAAGACAAGTCGGAGTAGTGTATAAATAGAGGAGGTGTATTCCTCATTTTACACACACACTCACTCACTTGAGAGTAGCGCACTTGTGGAGGAGAGGTCTTCTATGGTGGAGGAGGATATCATGTCTTTGGTTTTCATCTTTGTATATTTCTGGTCATCTATATTGAGGAAGCTTTGCTGGGTTTTCTACCCCATGAGGGTTTCCCAGGATAAATCTATGTCTCTTGTGTTTATGTTGTGCTTGTTGTTTCTTCAGTGATCCTGTATATGTTATTATTGTGAAATGGAATGTAATGCTTCTATTTTCTGTCTTAGCATATTAAATCTTAACATGGTATCAGAGCTAACCTGAAGGAAGGCAATGTATGGCACTTACGACACTTGCTTCACTTGCGACAATTTGAAGGTTTGGGTTTTTACATAGCAAAAACCAGTAATCGTGGCACTTTCGCTATAAATCCATTTTTGCGAAGGTTCAGGATCTGCAAAGTTTACAGGTCATAGATAACATCCCCAGGTACCTTGTGTCCAAAGGACACCCTCAGATTCGTTGTAATGTGTTAGTTATGATCAGTACAAGTTAGGGTTTCTGCCTCTTCCAGATCTCAGTCAAAATCAGGTGACCTTGGAAAAAAGGTCATAACTTGGGATAGGAAGCTCCAAATGGAATTTCGTAAAAATTCACAGGTAGTACACAGACTTTAATATCTCAGGAAACGTTTTTAGATGCCGAAGTTGAACCAATGACACGTGGCACGCTGTACAAGTTCGCTCTCCTGTTTTATCCCATAAACAGGTCACATTGTGACACTTGGCATAAATCTCTCTCAGAAAATCCAATTGAGGTCAGACCTGTTGGGATGGAAATATGACAGGTCAGGCTACCACAAAAAACGTTTTCAAACCTTGTGGAGCGAAATGTTCGGAGTTATAGCAGAAACAATCATGTACATATTTCTGTCAAAATAGAATTATTTTTGGAGCACCTTCATTCATGGCTTCCGGAATTTAGGGTTTCGGAGAAAGTTAGAATTTTTGGAATCGGAATCCACGGCTGAATGCTACTCAGGAAAATTGAAATTTAGAAACCAAGATCGAATTTTTTGGTTGGGTAGAAGACTAGGCTTGATCAAACCCCAGTTCGGGATTTTGATCGGAAAGATGGAAAATTAGGGCTTCAGCAAAAGTTGGAATTTTTTAAGTCTGTAACCACGGCTGGAAGCTCCTCAGAAAAATAAGAGTTTAGAGCCTTGGATCGAACCTTTTGATTGGGCATAAGGGTGGGCTTCATCAAACCCTAGTTTGGGATCCTGTCCAAAAGATCCAGAAGTTTTGAAGGCAAATTTTGAGGAGTCAAATTTTGGAGATTTCAAAATTGAAGTATGCTAGTTTGATCAGCTCAGGAAGACACATCCTTCCATCCATTCAGAAGTGTGAAAGTCAAAGATTGAATTTTTAGGATTTCTCTAGCAAATCCTAATCAAGCTCCAGATCAAGTTACAGGGGGAGTTGAGGCTAAGGCCTTACATAAGAAGACTACAAGAAGTCTCGACATGTATGACCTAAAAAGGTTCAGGTATGTCTTGAAATATGATTCCTTATTAAGTTCATAATATGTTTGTCTTCATATTATTTATTAGTACAATCTTGATTAATGCTAGAATTGTCTTATCACCCTAGTAACAGTATGAATGCATGTGAATGATAGAAGACATTCATTGATTAGGGTTATATGATTGTACTAATGCACTGTGATGTTGTATAAGGTTGATGTTGTCTGCTAACAAGATACAGGTACGTCACGAAAGACAAATCAAGTTCCATGACCATGACAACATGAAGACAAAGACTTATCCATAATATTTGATCACATGGAAGTTCTACTTGCAAGGTATGTATGACTTTGTTCTATTATGCTTAAACTATGAGATATGCAGGTTCCAGCATAGGATCCCTAAATCATTGAAGAGAACAAAGAAGATATTGATTAGGTATGTTAGACATAACTAAGCAGGTATAATAATCCAAGTATGTTTTCCTATGCCATGTATTAGGATCCCTTATATAAGTATACTTGGTATGATTGGTTATGCTTATTCATAAAGTTAGTAATCAAGGGTTTATGCATATTATGTCTCTTATCTTGATGATTTAATTAACCAAAAGAGTACTATGATCAAACAAGAATATGCATGAGTAAAAGAAGACTTCCTTGAAACCCTGAATACTAATGACTATACATATTCAAGATTATTTAGAATTGTGATGTTTTGATAATATTGAGAATATACTAATGAATGTATGTTTGTGTATGAGATCATGAGGATGACACTAGTGCACACTTGAGCATGCACAGTGGTACAGAATGAATAGAAGTTCAAAAGACATATAGAAGATCAAGCGGGAGGCAACCACACAAACATAAAAGATAAGTATTTGAGTTGTTATTTGAAATAGTAAATGATATTGCTTGTATGCATATTTGTATTCCTAGAATATATCATGCTGAGTGTAAACATTCATAGAGCATTGAACAATATACTACTAATATGCATATGATTGGTAAGTTGGACAAACATTCCATTGTTGCTTGTCTAGAATGAAACCTCTTTGCTAACATGTTGAGAGCTGTGCACACTCTTGATAGTATGTTCTGGTAGAGATGGAGGCATCTAGATAGCCACTGTATGCATACAGGATATGGAAAAGTGTTGTGCCAAAGTATTGGTCAAGATAGTTGCATAACTATGTAAATGATATCTGTATGCATAATAGGTTATCATGTCAACATGATTTCATGATTATGAAGTATTACTAATCATGTACTTAATTTTGATTTGTAGGAAAGATCATGATGAATGATGAAACACTGAACAAGTGATGGATGTTCAACAAGAAGATTTACAAATCAAACAAAATATAGAAGGCTCGTGGCTAGAAGATTCTCTTAGAAAGAAGAAGAGAATCATGATGGGATGTTTGCTCCAAGTCGCTAGATAAGACCATTCTCTTAATGGTGTAATTAAAGAAGAAGTGTGAATCAGGTTCTGTATGGGTACCCAGGATCGATAGTCAATTGATGAGCTTAATGATCATCATGGGTGATGTGGATCACAACCTTTGCTACAAGGTTGAATATGGTTTCTATACACAGATGAACTGGATGCAAGAAGGAACTCACCACAGATTTCGAATGATGTTGAGGCTTATATTAGTAGACCCATCTGACGAGAGATGGCACAGATAGATGGCTGCAGAAATGAAAATGAAAGATCTCATATTGATGCATTACTTCCTAGGTCTGGAAGTATGGCAAGGATCAGAAGGAATATTTCTCAACTAGGGAAAGTATGCTGAGAAATATTAAAAGGACTTGAGGTGTTGGAATGACCACTCTTATGGATTCCAACTTGAAGCTGTTAGGGGATGACTCATCAGAGTTTGTAGATATAACTCTATACAGTCAAATTATTGGGTCATTGATGTATCTAACATATACTAGGTTAGATATATGCTTTGCTGTGAACACCTTGAGTCAGTATCTAGTGGAAACTAGATGTGTTCACCTGATAGTTGCAAAGCATGTGATGAGGCACATAAAGGATACGATAGACTTTGATCTATGCTATCTTGGAGATCATGACTTCAGATGGCTACTCAGATGTTGATTGGGTAGAAAGTGTATCATACAGGAAGAACACATCGAGAGGATGTTATTGTCTGGGATCATCCATGATCTCGTGGTTTAGTTGGAAGCAGTCTAGTGTGGCTCTCAACACAAGCGGAATATATGGCTGCTTGCTCTGCTAGTTGTGAAGAAGTTTGGCTTCAGGATTGTTTGACTTAGAGATAGAACCAACTGTGATCCTATGTTACAAATAGAGTTTGTCATGTCCCAAATTTGGTATTGGGTCAAAATGGCCTAATCACATTGGCCCTATTCATTAGAGTTTGTCAAATTGATGCTAAAGGTCAAATAATTGCCAAGGAGGAAAATTACTAGTTTCCTAGGTTTAGGGTGGAAGCTTTGGGATTTGGAATAATGGGGATAATAAATGATGTTTGAACATTAGAATGGCATAAATATTTAATAAAGGAGATAAATAAATATATACAAGTGAAAATAAAAGTGGCATTTCATCATGAAGACACATGGAGGAAGTGGGACCCACATATGGCTAGATTTCCCCACTACACTTGGCATCATTCTCTCACCAATTCGAATTCAAGGTGAATGGTAACATACTTGGGGGAGTCCAAAAGGTATTATTCATTGAATTACTCATCCAAGGTCGAAATATAGAGGAAGAGTAACTCCCATGGAAGAGGAAGAGGCAATTTGGAGCTAGTGAGACACTTGGGCTAGATTCCCTAGCTCTATGACAACAATGATGAAGATGCTATGACACCTATGACACAAATCAGACCTGAAGGCTGACATATGACATATATGACATGTCAGGGCTAAAAATAGACTCCAAGAGGGCGCTCAAGGGTGTTAGGGTAGCTAAGATGCTTCCACATGTGATTTGGTGGAAGTGGGAGACTAGGAATTGTTGTACAAGTGGTGTTCTTTGGAATCTCTTCCCAACTTGAGTTGGCATGAGTCTCTTGGAAGGAATTCGACCCATGGAGGATATTAGAAGTTTATAAATGTCAATAACAAAGAATGAAACCAGATTTTGATCATTTGTAGAATTTGCAATTGCATTTGTGAAGAGGGAGAGCTAGTGGATGACTAGTTTCTTGCCTTAGCCAATTTCGAGGGTGAAAGATTCCCATCAAAGTTGGCAATTGGAAAGGCCATTCAGACCTTTCATTTGGAGCTTTAATGGAGTATTTATTTGCAGGTGTAAGCTACAGGGCAGCTCATGGTTTCTTCTATTGCAGCTCGCTCCTTCAACCATTTCCAGTTTTGATGGCATATTCTTGATCCTTGAGGGAGGGCGTTTTTGGTGAGCTATTGTACTCTTTGGGGGAGCTTCTAATGCCCCATTTCTTTTTTAATATGAATTAAATACTCTGTTCTTCATCTCCAGAAATTTTCAGGTCGAAATTCCAAGTAGAAATGTATAAATCTCATTTTTAATGGAAGAACAATGTCATTTCCCCACTACCTTGTTGTGAACCAATGTATTGATGATGATTTCGAATGAATGGATGATTCTATGATGAATTTGTGATTAATGGACTGCCATGGATGTATTTTACAAGTTTCATGTGCTGTACTTGAGCCTTTGAAGTATTTTTACTCAGTTTAATTGCATTGGGAGAAGAAATAGTGCCATTTCCCCAAGGGTCGAATTGGTGATTTTTGCAGTTGAATGGGAGAGGGTGAGAACAGTTGTAATAAACCATTAATGGTGCATATGAGACCTTAATAACATACTTAACACATTAAATACCTCTTTTCATAAATTTGAGTGGGTTTGGAGGCATTTGGGAAGCCGTTTTCAGTACTTAACTTAGGGGGATTTGAACCCCAAATTACTAGTAAAATTGCATACTTGGTCCAGAATCTTAAGAGAGTTTGCATAGGTCTTTTGGTGGCCATATGTTATCCCTGAACATCATATTCAATTCCTAATATCATTCATACACCTTCCTTGAAGATTTGAAGGCATTTGGAGTCAATTTGAGACCTAGAGACCAATACTAGTCAAAGGGAAATCACTAGTAAAGTTACCTACATTGACCAGAATTGAAAGAGTATTTGCAGAAGTGTTTTAAAGGTACAAAGGCATCCCTAAAACACATATTTATGTTCTAATATCATTCATATATCTTCTCAGAATATTTGGGATCATTTGGGGCAAATTTGGGACCTAGAGATCGAAACTAGTCAAAGGTCGAACCAAGGAAAAAAGTGGAAAATTGCAATTTTAATAAAATTCCTAACAAGGGACATTACAGTGGTATCAGAGCATGGTCCTTGCACCTGTGTATTAGGTACATACATTCAAGAATAATTGGCAGCCATGTCTTACTATTATGATGAATCCTATGAGTACAATTCTTATGATGAATATGCAGATGCTTATGAGCAATATGAAGCAGAATGTGAATGGTATGAGGAAAAGGTGCCATCATGCAACACTTCTTACAATTTCAAGAGAAATGAAGATTATTCTTATGACTTTAAATCTGATGAATATGAATGTGTCACACCAACCAAGGATAATTCTATGAGTGAGTTCCAAAGATGGAGAGCAAATTATAAAACCTTGCCCCAGCAATATCAAAAATATCAAGAATATCTTGCTTCGAGCAAAAATACACAAAATGCCATGTCTTTTGAGTACTATGCTGAACATGTTTTTGAAAATAGGCCCAAAAATGAAGATGTGGAGTTAGTGAAGAAAGGTTTATGCCCTTCTTGTAAGAACCCTTGGAGCGAGTATCATATATGTGTGCATGAAATGATGTCCTCTTTGATGAGAGCTTTTGAGATTTATTCAAGAAGGGATTCCAAATATACCGATCCTAAGGAAAACAAGGGGAAAAATGAATCAGCTTGCTTGAAGGAGAAAAATGAAGAGACATCACAAGAGCATGAAGAAGATTCTATTGAAAATATGGAAGATCATTTCGAGACACCTTCTAGCTTAGACATGAACCAAAGAGCATCTACTGATGGATGCTTAAACTATGAAGGAGTACCTACTGATGGGTGCTCACACCTCTATGTTGGTGACATAGAGATCACTTTTGAAAGTGTTTCTGCAAGCCCAAGTTCCATTAAGCATGATAATGAAGACCTTGTAGCAGTTGAAGAAGAACCAAGATCAACTTTCCCATCACCACTTGAGCTTCATGAAGTTGGTCCAAGCAAACATGAAGAAGATGAGGAGGTTCATTTGCAAGAGCCTCATTTTCTTGAAGGGTCCTTAAAGATGAATGAAAAGAAGATCCAAGAGTCCCTCAGCATTCTCCATGAGACTCAAGCATTGGTGTCAAATTCTTGTTGGAGAGCTACTTCATTGGAGGAAACATCCCTCCTTGAAGATATGGAGAAGATTCAAAGAGCAATGTGCCACATCAAAGGTAATTTCATGTCTTTGCTTTTTGATAGAAACCATTTGTTTGAGCTTAATGAATTGTTACATGATGCATACTTGAATAATAATGAGGATATTCATAAGCTCACAATTCAAAATGAGCAACTTCTTGAAAAGTTGCAAGATACTTGTTTTTCCTCCTATGTTTCAGATTGTCAAATGGTAGATTGTTTGGAGGATTCTCATGACATGGTGGATCATGAGAAATGTGAAAATTTGAATGTTCTTGATGTGTTTGGAGATGAACTTGAAGAGATCCAAACACTTGATGTGGTGGAAGAAGAATTTGAATTGCCTCTTGATGAAGGTTGTGCAATTTTTAAAGAAGAGCATGATTCATCTACATTGGAACCAAACTATGACAAAGAGTTCACACTTTTGAAGGAGCTGTATGATACTACCCATATGGATCCTCCCCATGATGAAACTTCTGTATTTTTTGATCATTTGGGTGATTTGGTTCATTCTCCTACATCCTACAATTCCATGTTTTGCAACATTAGTCTCAATGAAGTATGGGTGAAAGGGTTCTTTTTTATGGTGCCACATGAGGAGTATGATATGGTTGGAGCACATTCTTATTCACATTTGCAGCAGCATACTTTATTACTTTATGATGATGCACATCTACATGGATGCACCTATGATATGCATTTGAGTCACTTGAAGACTCATGGTTTTTCTTGCTCAACACTTGATTCTTTTGATGTTGGAGGAACTTCATCCAACACTTGGGTGAATAGATTTATGATTGGAGAACATTTTTGTTGGAAGCCACATACTTTGTTATATCTTTATGATAATCACATTCAGGGATGTATGGGTGAGACTTCTTTGAGTCATTTGAAGTCTCCTTGCTTTTTCTGCTCATTATTTGGTTCAGATTTTAGTGGAGATTCTTCATTCACTTCTTGGATGAAAGAATACATGGCTTAATATTTTGATGCATATCACATCCTTTTGGAGCAGCTTTATAGGACATGGGATCCTCACCTATGTCATTGGAGCATATTTGATTGGTCACTTGAAGCTTGTATGCACTTGGAAAACGGTGGTCTACTTGCTTGGAGGTATAAGCACTTTCATGATTCTTTGATGAAGCACCTCCTTGATATTAATTTTCATTATGTAGTTATGTACTTTGATGATATATATTTTGTACTCATGATGTTTGGAAGAATGCATACAAGAAAATGGGATCCAGGAATCCTCTTATATGATGGTATGGGTTGGAGAGCACTCTTAATTGTTCGGGTGCAATACACGCAATGGGACCCTGGAATAATTTTTATCTCATTGGTTTCAATTTTTTTGGGGAAACAAGCAGTATGGGAGATGGATTTCCCCACTTAATAAAGTGATTTTTATCAGAGTAGTGCAGCAGCAAGCATGTTGGTTCCTCTCTAAAATCTTCATGAAAACTCAAAGACTCAAGGTTGAGCAATTCAATGGCAACTTCAAAGAATTATACAGAAAGCAGGTTCTTCAACACCCATGTTTAAAATTGCTTGAGGACAAGCAATATTGGGAAGGGAGGATTTGTCATGTCCCAAATTTGGTATTGGGTCAAAATGGCCTAATCACATTGGCCCTATTCATTAGAGTTTGTCAAATTGATGCTAAAGGTCAAATAATTGCCAAGGAGGAAAATTACTAGTTTCCTAGGTTTAGGGTGGAAGCTTTGGGATTTGGAATAATGGGGATAATAAATGATGTTTGAACATTAGAATGGCATAAATATTTAATAAAGGAGATAAATAAATATATACAAGTGAAAATCAAAGTGGCATTTCATCATGAAGACACATGGAGGAAGTGGGACCCACATATGGCTAGATTTCCCCACTACACTTGGCATCATTCTCTCACCAATTCGAATTCAAGGTGAATGGTAACATACTTGGGGGAGTCCAAAAGGTATTATTCATTGCATTACTCATCCAAGGTCGAAATATAGAGGAAGAGTAACTCCCATGGAAGAGGAAGAGGCAATTTGGAGCTAGTGAGACACTTGGGCTAGATTCCCTAGCTCTATGACAACAATGATGAAGATGCTATGACACCTATGACACAAATCAGACCTGAAGGCTGACATATGACATATATGACATGTCAGGGCTAAAAATAGACTCCAAGAGGGCGCTCAAGGGTGTTAGGGCAGCTAAGATGCTTCCACATGTGATTTGGTGGAAGTGGGAGACTAGGAATTGTTGTACAAGTGGTGTTCTTTGGAATCTCTTCCCAACTTGAGTTGGCATGAGTCTCTTGGAAGGAATTCGACCCATGGAGGATATTAGAAGTTTATAAATGTCAATAACAAAGAATGAAACCAGCTTTTGATCATTTGTAGAATTTGCAATTGCATTTGTGAAGAGGGAGAGCTAGTGGATGACTAGTTTCTTGCCTTAGCCAATTTCGAGGGTGAAAGATTCCCATCCAAGTTGGCAATTGGAAAGGCCATTCAGACCTTTCATTTGGAGCTTTAATGGAGTCTTTATTTTCAGGTGTAAGCTACAGGGCAGCTCATGGTTTCTTCTATTGCAGCTCGCTCCTTCAACCATTTCCAGTTTTGATGGCATATTCTTGATCCTTGAGGGAGGGCGTTTTTGGTGAGCTATTGTACTCTTTGGGGGAGCTTCTAATGCCCCATTTATTTTGTAATATGAATTAAATACTCTGTTCTTCATCTCCAGAAAGTTTCAGGTCAAAATTCCAAGTAGAAATGTATAAATCTCATTTTTAATGGAAGAACAATGCCATTTCCCCACTACCTTGTTGTGAACCAATGTATTGATGATGATTTCGAATGAATGGATGATTCTATGATGAATTTGTGATTAATGGACTGCCATGGATGTAGTTTACAAGTTTCATGTACTGTACTTGAGCCTTTGAAGTATTTTTACTCAGTTTAATTGCATTGGGAGAAGAAATAGTGCCATTTCCCCAAGGGTCGAATTGGTGATTTTTGCAGTTGAATGGGAGAGGGTGAGAACAGTTGTAATAAACCATTAATGGTGCATATGAGACCTTAATAACATACTTAACACATTACATACCTCTTTTCATAAATTTGAGTGGGTTTGGAGGCATTTGGGAAGCCGTTTTCAGTACTTAACTTAGGGGGATTTGAACCCCAAATTACTAGTAAAATTGCATACTTGGTCCAGAATCTTAAGAGAGTTTGCAGAGGTATTTTGGTGGCCATATGTTATCCCTGAACATCATATTCAATTCCTAATATCATTCATACACCTTCCTTGAAGATTTGAAGGCATTTGGAGTCAATTTGAGACCTAGAGACCAATACTAGTCAAAGGGAAATCACTAGTAAAGTTACCTACATTGACCAGAATTGAAAGAGTATTTGCAGAAGTGTTTTAAAGGTACAAAGGCATCCCTAAAACACATATTTATGTTCTAATATCATTCATATACATTCTCAGAATATTTGGGATCATTTGGGGCAAATTTGGGACCTAGAGATCGAAACTAGTCAAAGGTCGAACCAAGGAAAAAAGTGGAAAATTGCAATTTTAATAAAATTCCTAACAAGGGACATTACAGAGTTGTATCAAGATGACAAAGAACCCAGTGTTCCATGATAAGTCAAAGAACATAGGGATCTAACAAGATATGATGCAGAAAGGAACTATAAAGTTTGAATTTGTAACAGGTTATCGATGTACTAACCAAACCTCTACCTCAAGTGAACAAGTTACCAACATACTAACCAAACCTCTACCTCAAGAAAATTTCAAGTATTTCCAAGACAAGCTTGGAAGGACCCTCCTCGAAAGGGGGAGTGATGTGGTCACTGATGATGAGATTGCCTCATTGACAGCAAGGTCGATGATGTGGATACTTGTTTACTACACTTGGATACTTAGATCATTTAGACTTAGGACTCTTATACTTAGAATATTTTTACTTGCTTTTACTTTGATGATATATGTATCGATGAGGATACATGTTTTGTTGATGTATCGATGAGGATACATGTGTTGTTGATGTATCGATGAGGATACATGTTTTGTTGATGTATCGATGAGGATACATGTTTTGATGATACCTGTATTGATAAGGATACAGGTGGGGATTGTATCATCCCCGGACTTCGGTCCCTTGAATTGATCCGTAGACGTATGGTATCCGAGAATGAAGTCCTTAGTGGACAAGTGGGGATTGTATCATCCTCGGAATTTGGTCCCTTGAATTGATCCGTAGACGTATGGTCTCCGCGAATGAAGTCCGTAGTGGACAGGTGGGGATTGTATCATCCCCGAAATTCGGTCCCTTGAATTGATCCGTAGTCGTATGGTCTCCGTGAATGAAGTCCTTAGTGGACTAATGGGGATTGCATCATCCCGGAACCATTAGTTCAAAATGTACGTGATGGGGATTGCATCATCCCGGAACCACTAGTTCAAAATGTACGTGATGGGGATTGCATCATCCCAGAACCACTAGTTCAAAATGTACGTGATGGGGATTGTATCATCCCCGGACTTCGGTCCTTTAATTGATCCATAGACAGATGTCTCTGAGAAGTGGTCCCTAGTGGACGAGAGGGGATTGTATCATCCCTGGACTTCGGTCCCTGAATTGATCCGTAGACATATGTCTTTGAGAAAGTGGTCCTTAGATTTTCTCTAAGTTGACGAGTGGACTGTATCGTCCCTAGACATGTTACGGTGTCTTAAATGAATCATGTGGTTTGTAGAGTATGCTGTTATTGAGGATACTTGTATTGGTGTGGATACTTGTATTGATGATCTGTATACTTGTATTGGTGTGGATACTTGTATTGATGATGTGTATACTTGTATTGGTGTGGATACTTGTATTGGTGTGGATACTTGTATTGATGATGTGTATACTTGTATTGGTGTGGATACTTGTATTGATGATATACTTGTATTGGTATGGATACTTGTATTGATGATCTGTATACTTGTATTGGTGTGGATACTTGTATTGATGATGTGTATACTTGTGTTGGTGTGGATACTTGTATTGATGATATACTTGTATTAGTGTGGATACTTGTATTGATGATGTGTATACTTGTATTAGTATGGATACTTGTATTGACAATGCTGCTGATCGTGATGATCTAGATGACGATGATGTTGATCATGATGATCTAGATGATGATGTTGTTGATCGTGATGATCTAGATGACGATGCTGCTGATCGTGATGATCGTGTGATGACGATGCTGATGATCGTGTGATGACGATGCTGATGAGCATGTGATGACGGTGCTGATGATCGTGTGATGACGATGATGATGACAATGATGATGACGATGTTGATGATCGTGTGATGACGATGCTGATGATCATGTGATGACGATGATGATGACGATGCTGATGATCGTGTGATGACGATGCTGATGATCATGACGATCCAGATGATGATATTGTTGTTGTTGTTCAAGTGCTGCAGAAGATAAAGAATCAGTACTGAAGATGTTGATGTTCCAGTATTGAAGATGTTCCAGTAACTACTTGAGTTACTGATGATGTTGAGAAAGCTTCCAATGATTTATAGATGTATCATGTATTATGTTGATGACTCCTTGCTCGTGCAGATGCTGTTATAATATCCTTCTCGTTAAGGGGGAGTGTTGAGATATTGTAACTTCAAAGAATATTATATTTGTACTTTATTATTCCGGAGATGATTCATTCCTCCGTGAAAATCTTATTGTATATCTGGAGATGTTTATTCCTCCGTCGGAATGTGGTAACTTGGGTTATTAGACTTCCCTAGTGGGGGTTGGCCCTGTATGTGTTATGTGGGTCAAAGGGTTATTAGACCACCTTAGAGGGGTCGGCCCAGTCAGTTGTAATGGTGCATTTAACCCAATGGTTAAATACGAGCCTACATGATTTGTGTAAAGGACAAGTCGGAGTAGTGTATAAATAGAGGAGGTGTATTCCTCATTTTACACACACACTCACTCACTTGAGAGTAGCGCACTTGTGGAGGAGAGGTCTTCTATGGTGGAGGAGGAGATCATGTCTTTGGTTTTCATCTTTGTATATTGCTGGTCATCTATATTGAGGAAGCTTTGCTGGGTTTTCTACCCCATGAGGGTTTCCCAGGATAAATCTGTGTCTCTTGTGTTTATGCTGTGCTTGTTGTTTCTTCAGTGATCCTGTATATGCTATTATTGTGAAATGGAATGTAATGCTGCTATTTTCTGTCTTAACATATTAAATCTTAACAGAGTATAACTTAGAATCAGATTTCTTTGCAGTGTCGTTGGGAGGAGTCGACGTAGTATTAGGAATACAATGGTTACAAACCTTGGGTACATACTCCACAAATCACCAAGAACATTTTATTGAATTCCATGCGTTCGGGAAAACACATAAATTATACGGGTTTCAACCACCTCCGACACAGCTGGTTACATCACATTAGATAGAAAATCTACTTCGGAAGGATGCAACAACGTACATACTCCAATGTCAAGAAATGAAGCTTCTAACAAATAAATAAGATAGGGACAATCAATTACAGATACAAAATCCGATTCAGAAACATCGCAAGGTGTTTCAAGAGAAACCGATGGAGCTCCCACCAAACAGAAAAATTGAACACATATTCGAAATAGAACAAGGGACAAAACCCACTAGTAGCAAACCATACAGGTGTCCACATCAGAGACGATGCGACAGTTCACATAATCATTGTCGTCAAATAAGCTTTGAGGACAAAGCTTCCCTTAAGGGGAAGGCAATGTAACAGTAAAATAATAATAAAATATAATTAATATTAATAGTCATTCCCTTTTGTGAAAAGGTGCAAGACAGGCTTATTTAAGCCCAACTCATTGTATTCATTTATCATCTTCTACATTATCAAATATACATTTTTACATTATACATTACGTTCTCCGTTTTTCACCCATTCTTCTCTCTCCACATCTATACTCGTTTGTCCTCGTCGATGCTCATATGAATGTGAACTATACAATAAGCTTGAATCCCGAGGTGAAACGGGCAACCTCTGATCATCAATTGAGACACGAATTCCCGATGATCGTGATGACCTCCTACGCTTTTGCCTCAAAGACTCCTCTCTTTCCATTTGATATGATATCTACATTTACACAACTATCGACTCATAACATATTCAAATTATACATGTTAGTTCTACAAATTCTAAGACCTAGCTGCTAAAGAAACTAAATTCTTGAATAAGGACCTAGATATACCTAATATCATCTAATAGTTCTTAAAATGAGTATAGCTAATATTGTTGGATGTATGAGGAATTAATGTTTCAATCTTTTATGTGTTTTTTATGTCTTAAATGAATGGAACCAATATGGTTAAATGTTAAGTGAAAGGTCACACTTCTTTATGTCAAGAAATCAGTAACCAGTGACAATACTACTATGCTTTCCATATTAGAGCTTATGCAAATTATAATTTAGCTTAAGCAAAGTAACATTGAGGTGTTGGAACTCTGTTCATGAACATAGTCCATTACATTCAGATTGATCTCATACCCTCTAAAATAAAGTTGTTAGTTTTAATAGAATTGGTCAATCATTGTCTTCAAGACAAATCTCTTCACTTATTAACCAATTCTAATCAAATCTGATTTTTCCTATCTAAGCAGTTTTGTTAATTAGATGATATGTTCCTGCAACCAATGTGCTAAAGAAAATTATTTCAGTTTACTTTGTTAGGGAAACAATATGATGGATAAAAACATCTACATTATTGAATGGATAATGGGATTATTTAAATTAAATTTAGGGCTATTTAAATTGAACTCAAGAAACTAGCTATTCATTGCTCTCCTTATATTCATGGTTTCGATTCCTTTTAAGTTGCATAGTGGTGATAGAAAATAGTCAAGTAAACTATCTTATGTAGTCACATCACAATGTTAATCATGGCTTTAAGTTGGGAATGGTTCATAGATAATAGGGATTTGAAATGTAAATTTGACTCCAGGGAGCTAATAAACACAGTTACAATGACTTGGTAAATACTTTGATATGATGCTTGATTGATATATGTGTGCAAATGCCCTTTGAAAATACTACATTTTAATCACTAGATGAATCAGATATGCTTCATTAGTCTGCTATATTTTACAACACTTGCTATCAACTGATAATATCTCTATAAATAAAAACTTACTAATTTTGGACTTTATTTGTGATAATGTATTTTTGTTCTTTATCTCCTACCAAGGTCAAGAGCCATGTTTTATGTCAAAGATGTTGTGTGTAATTGCCAGAGTTTCATTTAGCTTATTGGGTACCTCTATTCAAACATAGATTTTTGTTTTCTTAAACTAAGTAAAATCTAACCCAAGGTAGAGTTTTTCTACAATTAGTATCGAAGCCAAGATAGAGTTTTCTACAATTAGTCTTTCTTATTCACTGGCTCGTAGACATTGTATCTAGATGCACAGCTCCTTCAACAGATTCATTTCACCATGGATCTGCTCACAGGTGATTTTACTACTTTTGTTTTTCTTTGTTTTTATGAAGTTTGAATGTTACTTCTGCCAGATTTTACACCCTTCCGGCTTCCTTTAAATTGATTGTAAAACTACTACATACCTATGTAAAACAAAACTTAATAAATGTATTTAGTATTTTATATACCGGCACAAATAGACTAGCAGAGCTGGGAAGACCGTAGAACACAGCTGGACATTTAGTATTTCGTGTATCGCCACTAGCTTACTGAGATGACTAGCAACTACGTTCTCAAGTTTCAATCCCTTTCCTTTCCTTTCATATGCTCTCCCCATTAGTATTATGTGCATCTTGAACTGATGAGAACTACATTCTATGGTTTCTTAATCCTTTCCCTCTAACTCTTTGTATCGCCTTCTTACCTTAGTGCCTAGACAGGACATACAACCTTTTATGTTAATCAACTTTTGTAGCTCCATTGAAACGGAACCAGGTACCCCCCTCCTTGTAAAGTTGAATACGTGACTTACATAACAACCATAACTTCTATGTTGTTATCTAAATGTATATATTATTAAGACAAGGGACCACCTTACTTATTAACTCACTAAATTAGATTACAATAGATTATCTCCAATATTCAGGTCTTATTCTTAGGTATTTATATATTTTGATTTTCAATTAAGATCTTGTTAAATTAGCTTTATTCCGCTTGTTGATCGGGCACTTCTCTAACTAGAAGTTGAGTTGATTAGGCATTTATAAATCAATTTATCGAGCACTGATATAAGCTTTTACCAAGCACTTTATGATTGATCAGTTCTAGGTATGTACTTATTCCATCTTTAATTAAGCACTTCTATCATCGGCATGCACTTATTGGGAACTTCTAGGTATGCACCAATATCATCGAAACTTCTCGTAACTTATCGGGATGCACTTTGTATATTAGCACTAATTTATTTACACTAATATTAGCTTTCTTGGGTACTAATATCAGCATTCATTATATTCCTCAGACTTATAAGACTACTAGAGTATAAGATCTTATGATTCCTCTATTGATTGCTAACATAGTAAATATAATCTAGTTTCAGTAAAGTATAAAAATAGTATAAGATATTACTATCTAACACAATTATGATGCAGGAAAAATTCCTAATTAGATTCAAGTAACAATTGAATTAGCTTAGTTTATTAAGATAATATCATCAAGTAGAAGTTAAGATAAATTTAAATGAATATTTTTCTTGAGTATAACATTCTTTTAATAACTTTATCACTAGTTTCGTTAAAACTGATATTATGTGTGTTATGCCATAATCTATGGGTAATATATGCCATAATCTATGCTATAAAAAACAACCTGTTAACAAATAAAAACTAAAAAAAAAAAAAAAAACGAACATACCTATTTATAGCAGGTGACAGCAGACCAAATCGACAGTTGAACATAGCAGAGCATCCCAAAAAAACCTGCACACAAACAAAACCTATTAAAACACAAAAAATAATAAAAAAAACAATTGACCATCGTCTTCTTACCTGCGAACAGAACCATGTCCAGAAGGTGGCGATCTCCACATAGAAAGGTGGCAGATCTCCACGTAGAAAGGTGGCAGATCTCCACGAACCTCCAATCAAACAACCAGCGGGGTCCAATAGGACGGGGCCAACCAACGGGGCCAATAGGGTGGGGAAAACAGGGAAGAGTCCAGCCAGATGGGCCAACAGAACATAGCCAACCAAACCGATGAAGCCGAACCACCAGACTAGCCCAACAAAACCTGCAAACATAAACAAAACCTATTAAAACATAAAAAATAACAAAAAAAAAATGCAATCGACGACTACTTACCTGTGAATAGAACCACGTCGAGAAGGTGGTGATCTCCACGTCGAAAGGGTGGTAGATCTCCATAACCCTCCACATTAAAAAAATGGCGAAGTCCAACAGGCCGCGGCCAACCAGCGGGGCCAACAGGGTAGGGTCTAACCAGTGGAGCTAGCAGGGCGGGGCCAACAGGAGGGGACGATAGGCAGCAACAACAGACAGGGCGACAGATGGGGGTCCGGCAGCTACTGGCGGGGACCAACAGTTTGCAGAAGCGAAAATGACAAATGTGGGCCGCAACCGAGCTTTTATGCAGAAAAATTATTCGGCCAAACAATTATTCGACCAAACAATTATTCGGCCAAACAATTGTTCGGCCGAATAATAATTCGGCCGAATAAACATAAAACCACCGGTCAAATTTGATCGGCTATGCGTCACACGCATTTCGAGGTCTCCGTTATTTTAAACGGTTCATCGTTAACAGTTATTTGGCCGAATAAATTATTGCTTATTCGGCCGAATAGCTTCTGTTATGTTTCTTGGGCACACGATTGTAACGAAAGTGTTACCCAACTTCGCGTTTTCACCCCAACACTAATATATCAATGTTAATGCCACATCATCATCATAAAAAATGTTGATTAATCAACATTAAATTTATATTAATATTATAATATTGACTTTAACAAACATTAATTAATTGACATTAATAATAAACTAGAGTTAATTTGTCAATGTGACAAGACATCTTAATATAGTATGTGATGTTTCATAATAATATGTGAGCATCCAAGTACATTATATAGTTATTAAACATTATTATTTTCAATTCTTATTTTATCTTTATTATTGTAAATTTATTATATTAGAAGAACATATATAGATATATGTTACAATCTCTTTAATACCAGGTTGTAAAAAATAATAAGGATCTATTTCATAATTCTATTTATGTTTTTCCAATTTAATATATATATCTATTTTCTATTTTAATTGTGATTTTAAACTTGCACATGGTGTTGTGGTTCATTATGAATTTGATTCTACTTGGATCATATTCCAAGGTGGCTACATCTATTTGAGTGTAGTGTGAATTATTTAAACATGAAACCTCTCCTCTCATTGTAAAATCATAAGACAGAGGTTCTATTATGAAGTTATTATTTTTTCTCTTAATTTATGAGCTCTCTTGGTGATGCACACTTCTCTTGAATGTCTTCTCTAGCTTGAATGGTGAATGGAGGATGAATATAAGGCTTCTTTTTGCACATGCTATGGTTGGTGCTAGAATTGTTTGCTAAACACATGCTCAAGAATGACCTAAAGCTCTTTCTTCATGAATATTGGTAAGTTAATGCTTCTGTGTGGATTGAATGTTGGTGTGTTTCTGCATTTTTTTTAATTAGGGATTTTATCAATATTGTATCAAATTTGTGTGAAGGAAACACCTTGCATTAGGGTTTCATTTTTCTTTTAGGGCCTTGGAATTATCCATTTGTTATTGTTAGGCTCACCTATCGAACCCTAGAGGTTTCTAGGTGATGCCCTAGCTTGCAAATACTAGAGGGACATTCTAAGAGAGGGACACTTGCCATGATTTCTCAAATCCCTAGAGATTGAAATGACATCATAATCGCCTTCTCTTGTCAACCTTTTTTACTCAAAATTTCAGCATTTAATGTGTTGTAACTAGGCTTCATTTTCATGTTAGTGTTAACACCCAAAAAGTGTTCACTACCTCATCTACGACATTATATGGTTCATTTGTCCATTTTCCTACCATATTTCCCTTAAAATCCCAAAAAATCCCATTAAAAAGCCTCCAAAAGACCACAAAACCATCAAAATAGCTTCAAAAAGGCTAAAAAAAACCCCTTTTTCCTCCAAAAATAGCAAAAATCCCCTAAAAAGGGAATAAAAAATATAAAATAATGAGGAAAAGGAGGAAAAAACCCTATACAGCTGCCCAAAACCATATGGTTCCCAAAACCATGGGTCAGCACTCCACCACCAAAAAACTATAAATAGGTGGTGGAGATCCCTTATTTCATATCCACAATCAAGTATACCCTTACTCTGTCAAAATCTCTCTCGAAACCCTAGTTCACCATTGAACTACTTTCACCTTGAGAGCCACTTTTGGCCCATTCCCACCATTGGAAAAAGAGAAGGAGCACATTGGAGCTTGGAGCAACCCTCTTGGACATTGCAAGAGCTTCATCAACTCCACATTGGAGGTAATATCAATACAAAACCCTTGTTTACAAATTGTTGTTTATTTTTCATGCACATGTTTTAAAGTAGTTTTATATCTTTGTTTTAACTTAATAATTTACATTTATTGAACTGCTACTAAGGAGTCCATTCTCCTTAGTAGGTGCTCATTTTCACAAGCTAGGGGTAAAACCCTAGCTACAGTTTTGGCGACTCCACTGGGGATTGAATTTCTGGTTTTCGTTTAAAAAAACAAACAAAAAAAAATTTCGTTTCGGCTGTCCCTTTCGGCCGCCGTATACCATGTCTTTTCCCTCTGCAGTCGCGTCCCGAACGCGTCTTTCAGGCCCTTACCTGCGACCCGACCGCGGCTCTCAGACTGTTTCCGACGCCCTACCGGCGGATTCAAGTCTGTTACCTGCGATCCGACCGCGGCTAATCAGCCTGTTTGCTGCGATCTGACTGCGCCTGTCTGCCATTTTCCCGCGTCCTGACTGCGGCGTTAAGCCTCTTTCCCGCATCCCGACTGCGTCTGTTAGCCCTTTTGCCGTGACCCGACTGCGTCTTTTTCCTTGTTTCCTGTGTCCCGACTGCTTCTGTTGGCCCGAAAATCGTGACCTGACCACGTCTATTTCCCTCAAACCCGCGGTCTGCCTGTTCTGATTCGCCACAGACCCGCGGTCTGCCTGTTCTGATTCGCCACAGACCCGCGGTCTGATTTCTACATTTTTCCTGTTTTGAGCCCAGCCCCTTTTGCTGCAATATTTTCTGCATCTGAACAGCCCTCTGTCCTACCTGCAGTCCCACTTCCTTACAGCCTTTCTGCACCATAATTTATGTTCCCTTTACAGAATTCTTTTAAAATTTCAGTATTTTTAAATCAGAAAATTTTACAAGTTAAAGTTTCAATTCCAGCATTATTGATAGTTAAGAAGTTGCCCCCCCTTGTGGCACTTCTATTTTGGGTTCATCACCTCACGAGCACACACTCTATCACATAATTCAGGTGAGCCTTAAAAAGTATCTAACTCAACCAATATTCTAACCCCACTTGGGGAACACAAAAGAATCTTTGTAGTTAGGTAGGGTCGGGGGGATAGGCTTCCAATAACACCCCTCGGTCACTTACACTTGAGACATAGTTGTTGTCCAAATAGGGAACCAAAATCCCCTAGTACTTTTTGGCATGGTCACGACCAGTTTATCAGAGGGCCTCTCCCTTAGGAGGGTTGAAGTCGGGAGACTGGTTCCAGAGGCCTGAGTGGAATACCGCACTCCATTCAGTAACCGAAGGGCTACCTTTCGCAGTTCGCGGGATATCCCTGTATAGGGGTATTGCGGTAAACGGACTAAACGGCAGATTCACCTTTCTGGACGTGTCATGAACGGGGTATCTTAGTTGCCATTATTCTAGGATTGACTACCCGGTGTCCCTCCCGGTAGGGGGATATCATAGCCACTTGGCTTTCCTATTCATATTGTCTGACTTGGATTTCATCACCTTGTAGAGGATATGTCTAGTTGAGTCAGAATACTTTTAGTTAGGTGTTTGCATGCTCCTTTACCTCCCTTTGGTCTAGTGAGTCCACCATTTTTTATTTTTAGGAAACCTGCTACTTGTTGGTATTCTGAACATCTTTGTTGATACTCCACCTATTGTAGCACAGCTGTTGCAGTGGGTGTTTTGAGTTGGTTGTTGGCCTGAGTGCCTTGCTTTTTTTAGCTCTCATTCTGCACACTCGGTTGCATTAGGCTTTTTTGAGCTATTTTTCTACTCACCTCAACCCACAGAGATTTGACACCATCCATCACCATTGAGTCCCCGAGACATTCTCGGCGCCTCAAGGGCGAGCCCCCATAGCATGGTTCTCTTGACACCACCCGTCATAGATTTCGATCATCATCCGTTGATACCACTCATCACAGATCTAGAGCCTTGTCACTTGACTCCACTCGTCAGCAACATAGGACTTCGTCACCAGATATTGACGCTCCTTACTTTACCTCCGATTCTGACGAAGAGTCTGAGAACCCTATTTACACTGCCCCTACTAGCCCCATGGCTGGCACGACTTCCACTCCTTTTGTTATAGGGACCATTGGTGGCACATCCACCACTACACCAGTTACTACACCTGTTTTGGGTATGCCCTCCATGGGACCCCCATCTACCGTTCCCCTCACGGTACCTATTCCCACAGCGGGAATCCCTATCCCCACTACATCAGTGGCTCACACTACCCATGGTGGTGCCGGACCATCCTCCACCACCTTAGTTCCCCCACTTGGGGGCACCATCCCAAATCCCGTCCATCCACTAGGGGGCATTGGCCCTAACGTGGTCCAACCCACTACTGTGTCACATCCTTCTTCCAGTTTGCCATTCATGGCTAGCCTCAACCTACCTGACCTGGCCAGATTGACCAATGATCCTATTCGACACGACCATGCATGGCCTCATATGCCTACCAAGCTCCCCTCTGACATCCCTAAGTTCGAGGGTAAGGCCAGTGAGGACCCACAAAACCATATCATGTCTTTCCACCTATGGTGTTCCTCTAACTCCATCGTGGACAACTCTGTTCGCCTCCGTCTCTTATAGCGCACCTTCACTGGCTCTGCAGCCAAGTGGTATATCGAGCAACCCCATGGGACCCATGCCACCTTTGCTTCCCTGGCCTCGACCTTCCTGCAGTTCTTCCAGTTGCCTGTCCGCTATGACGCGGGCGTTGAGATTCTCCTATCCTGCAGACAAAACACGGCTACCCACATCACGGACCACATTCATGAGTGGCGTCGACGTCGTAGCTTATGCAAGATCAAATTAGATGACCGTATCTTCCTAGATTGGTTCCTCAAGTCCCTTCTCCCTGTCATCGCTAAGGATGTGGCCTCAGAAAGACCCCAGTCTGAAGAAGAGGCCATCCTTAAGGCCCAATAGTTCGACCTCATTTACGCCCAGTCGGGTTACCTTTATACCATTATACTTGACGCCCCGCGCGGAGACCCCTCCCCGCACGATGCACCGGGGGCATCCCACGCTGCAGACGGCATCATTGGCCGTGTTTCTTCGCATATCCAACCATTTTCCATAGCATGTCCTAACCCTGGCCCCGACCTCTCGTGGGCTACCACACAGTCTGGAGCAACCAACTCGTATGCTCCCCTGACACACCACCACCACCATGGACCCTCATGTCCACCTCAGTGCTTCGGTCATGTGACTCCTGCTTAAGCTCCCCCGGTCGTACCTCAGCCCTACTACCACCAGCAGGCTGCCCCAGCTCCTGCGCCTTCACAGGCCCAACCTGCTTATTATCCGCCACAGGCAGCCCCTGCGGCAAACCCACAACCTGCTCCGCAGCCATATCAGCAACCTCCTCAAGTTGCTGCACCTGCTCAGCCTCCACCTGCATATCATCCCCCGCAGCCTGCTCCCACACCTGCGCAACCTCAGAACCCACCTGCTGCCCAAGGGCAAGTCTACGCCCAAAAAAATACGCAGCAGAACCAGAACAATCAACGCAACCAGGGCCAACAAAATCGCGGCAAGGGTCGTAATCGTGGGAACAACCAACCTGCAGACCAAGCTGGTCAACCGGCGAATCCCCCCGACAATAATAATGCGGCCCCTGCTAACCAAAACCCTGATCGCCCGCCCAAGCAGGCTAAAAACCCCAATTTGCGAACAAACCACCCTTGTTCTATTTGCGGGGTATATGGCCACTATACACATGCTTTCCCACACTTGGAGCGAGCTCGCCAACTTTGGGTTGATGATGCCCATCGCCAAGGGCATGCAGCTCCTCAGGCGCCACCTAACCCCCCCCAGCCTCAACAACCTCCTTTGGTTCTGCAAAACCCCTTACCAACCCAAGGCGTAGTGAACGCTTAGCCGTTGGCTCCCCCTCAAGCCCACATGCAACCCCAACAACAAATCACTTACACTACTCCTGATCAAGCCATGTTTGACTCAGGTACCCACCACCTGTTGATGATGTCATCCGCTGACGTCAACCTTCAGACCCGTCGGAACCAATATGGCTCCACCACTGAAGCACCTCCCACTGATAAACCCACTAACGCCCATCCCACTGATCAGGTGTTACGTATACCTCCACCTCCACTAGATGGCGCTCCCAAAGCCCCTCGTTTCCCACTTCGCCGTATCAACAATAACCCCAATGCGCGCGCTGCGTCAAACTACAACATCGTAGATGACTTAGCCCAGTCTCCTGCAGCCATGTCTGCATTAGAAGTCTTGAAAAACTGCCCTTCCCAGCGTAAGACTCTACTCTCCGCCATTGGGGTGATTGACCCACATGATTCGAATTTAATGGCATTTGATTTGGACCAATCCAAACCACGCCTGCCTTCCTCCTTAGCATTCCAAGTTTTTGTTTCCGTTGGGAATCTTGTCATCCATTGATGCATCATCAATGAAGGTGCCTCCACATGCGTTATGTCTACATTCGTATGGCAGAAGTTGGGATCCCCTACTCTCCAGCAGTCCACCACTGCATTACGCGCCTACGACGGCCGGTCGGCCCAGCCCCAAGGCCTCCTACCCAATGTCCCCGTCCAGTTAGGTGGTAAAACCGTCCTTATCGACATCGAGGTAATCAATGCCCAATTGGATTATAACCTTTTACTTGGCCGCAGCTACATGTATGCCATGCAGGCGGTTGCCTCTTCCGTTTTTTGCACCATGATGTTCCCCCATGAGGGACGCGTGGTTAAGGTTGACCAGCTCGCCTACTATGATCCCAGTGCTCCAGCGACACCTGAAAATGTTCTCCCCATGGTTGAACAACCTGTTTCTTGTGCCACCACCTCGTTTGTTTCCTCTACGGGGCCTGGAGTCTACTCAGACGCGCCAATGACCTCCACCTTTCAATCCATTCCTCCCCCGTCATCTACGCCCGAAGTGTCTGACTTATGTACCTTGTCCCACGACAACCAACCACCTAACCATCAACCACCCTTGTTTCCTAAACCACCATTGGTACCTAGCCACATTGGTGTTACACCCATCCATACGATCCCCTTCCTAGTCCCTCCATCGGGAGTAGTAAGCGCCCCGGTCATGGCTACCCTTAGCCTCCCTGTGTTAACCTTGGGATTACTCGTATGGTATCTTTCGCCTCCCGTTCGCCCGCCGACACCAGATGTCGTCCTCCAACCGGTGCAACCCATGGCTACTACCTCTCAGCCATCTCCTGGTGTCTCTACCCCTTAGTCCTCCATGACTCCCCCTCCTACTCCCAAACCCACTGGGGGCAGAGGTCCACAACCTTACACTGCTGTACCACCTCCCAAGATAGTCAAAAACCCTCCAGTATTTCGTGCTCCTCCCAAATGCTCGCTGTGCGACGAGTTGGGCCATGCGACCCACCAATGCCCACAGCTACCAGCATTGCATAAGCACATGCAGATGCTCGACGATGACCCCAACATCCCAACTGTCGAACTAAACCCCACTCCCAAGCCTAAAGATAAGTCCCTGCGTACCAACCACCCCTGCGCCATATGCAGTATTTACGGGCATTACTCCCATCATTGTCCCGATCTCCCGGATTACAGAGCGGCTCTCTATGAGATGAACAATCTAGATCTTGAGACGACACCACCCACCATTGAGGAGATCTACCCCCCGGTCTCTTCCCCTTCAGGAGAGGTTAATACCATTTATATGATCTCTTCAACCACTACCCCCTCGTCAACCGACTTGACGACGCAATCTTTCCGTACTGATGAGGAGATTCTTGAGGCCCTTACTACCCCGGATTATCCCCGGGATGATATGCATCATCGTTCCTACTTCATTCCAGACGAATCCTCCTCTAGCACCGCTACCCAATTTGCGGTTGAATCCAAAGACTTCCTTCCCACTAAGGTCACCTGGTTCAAGGACCCTATCCCTGCTCCTGATGCCTCCGAGGAAGGTAACATGGCCAACATCTCACCCGTCATCCACATAGATATCTCTGACCCACCTGGCGTCAATGAATGCATTGCCTTAGGCGCCTCCTGCAGTGAACAAGAGATTGAAGAGTACCGAAAACTCTTCAGAGAATTCCGTGATGTCTTTGCCTGGTCCTATACCGAAATGCCCGGTCTTGACCCCACCATTATAGAGCACCACATTGACACATGGCCTGATGTACCCCCCGTTCGTCAGAAACAACGCCCCATTCATCCTTCCAAGCTCCCAGCTGTTAAAGCCGAGATTGAGAAACTGCGCAAGGCAGGGTTCATTTATCCTATTGCCTATACCACTTGGGTTTCAAACCCCGTTCCCGTTAACAAAAAGCAAGGCACCATCCGAGTATGTACTGACTTCCATGATTTAAACCGTGCTTGTCCCAAGGACAACTTCCCCACGCCATTTATTGACCAACTCATCGATGCGTGTGCGGGGCATGAAGTCCTCTCCTTCATGGATGGTTTTTTCGGATATAACCAGATTCAGATCCGTAAGGAAGACCAATACAAAACTTCCTTTACCACCCCATGGGGCACCTTTGCCTATCGCGTCATGCCTTTCGGCCTCAAAAATGCTGGTGCCACCTTCCAGCGGGCCATGACCTATTGCTTTCATGACTTGGTCCATATCCTGCTAGTCTACCTTGATGACCTTACAGCTCGTTCCCGGAAATGATCGGACCACCTTAACGACCTTCGGCAAGTTTTTCTGCGTTGTCGCAAATACCAAATCCGCTTGAACCCACACAAGTGTGTCTTTTGCGTTCCGGCAGGCCGATTGTTGGGTTTCATTGTTTCCCAGAAAGGAATTACTGTTGATCCTCTAAAAGTCCAAGCCATATTAGACCTTCCCTCTCCTCGCACGCTCCGGCAACTCCAAAGTCTGTAGGGGTGGTCCAATTTCCTTCGACGCTTCGTTCCGGATTACGCCACTACCATTCATGGTTTCTTGCGCCTGCTCCGTACCCATATACCCTTTGTCTGGGACGAGCAAGCAGAAGCTGCATTCAGATCTCTCAAGAAAGATCTCACCCAAGCCCCCTTGATTTCCCCTCTGGATTTCTTCCAGGACTTCATCCTCTATGTATCGGCATCCGAGCATGCCGTGTCCGGAGTCTTGGTTCAAGAAGACGCTTCTCACCAGGAGCATGTCATTTACTACTTCAGCCAGACTTTGTCTGGCCCACCCCTACGTTACCCATATGAGGAGAGACTAGCCCTAGCAGTGGTCTTTTCTGTCCAAAAATTGCGACACTGCATCTTAATGAGTCATACCACAGTCGTCGCCGACTCTAACCCCATGGTATATCTTCTAAACCGGCGGCTCCTACAAGGTTGTGTTGCCAAATGGGTCATTATCCTCCAGGAATATGACCTTACCTTCCGAACACCCAAGAGCACCAAAGCCCTCGTGCTTACCCAGCTCATTACTGATCTCCCTTCCCTTCTCCTGGCCAAACCAATCTCCGATGAGTTACCCGACAATCATTTTTTTACTATCTCGTCTGATGACCCATGGTACGGCGATATCTTGTTATACCTGCGTACGCAGAAGTTCAGACCCAAAGTCACCCGTAATGGTCGTCGTTGTATCCGTCACCAGGCCTCTCGATATATCCTCTTAGGTGATGTCCTTTACCGGTGAGGGGTTGACACCATTCTTCGTCGTTGCCTTACACACGCGGAAGCTGAACACGTCCTTAACGACTGTCATAGCGGCGCCTGCGGAGGCCATTTCTCAGGGATGGCCACTGCCCAAAAGGTTGTCCGCGCCGGATACTTATGGCCCACACTCTTCACCGACTGCATTACTGCAGTCAAGCATTGCCACAACTGTCAACTTTTTGCCCCCAAGGATCGGACACCACCTGCTCCGTTACACCCGGTCGTCATCGTTGGTCCCTTTTGTAAGTGGGCCATCGACTTCATGGAGTGCAGACCCTCGTCTGCCAATGGTCACAAGTATATCATTGTCGCCGTTGATTACTTCACCAAATGGGCGGAAGCCATGCCTACCTTCAATTGTACCGCTAACACTGCTGCCCGTTTCTTTTTCAACCATGTTATCACTCGATTCGGGGTCCCTAAACAGTTGGTCTCAGACCATGGTTCACACTTCGAAGATGCCGTCTAGCGTGAGTTATCCACCCTCCTCAAATTTGAACACCAATTTTCTTCTGCTTACTACCCCCAAGGGAATGGTCAAGTCGAGGCCATTAACAAAATTCTCAAAACCATCCTACAACGAACGGTTGACAAGCATAAGTCCAATTGGCACCACATGTTGTTCCCTGCTTTATGGGCTTACCGTACTTCCACCAAGACCGCCACTGGTTTTACACCATTTCACTTAGTTCACGGCGTTGAGTCTGTCCTCCCCATCGAGTGTCAGATTCCTGCCTTACATATCGTCGTTGAGCTTCTCCCCGACACTTCCCCCCTCGAGCAGCGTTTGCTGACGCTCGAACAAGCTGATGAAGACCGTCGTGCCACTCTCCAGAACATCGAAACTACCAAGAACCGCTCCAAAGCCGGTTATGACAAACATGTTCACCCTCGAACTTTCCATGAAGGGGACCTCGTCCTCCCCTATGACCAAGCCCATGACAAAACTGGGAAAGGGAAGTTTGAATCCATGTGGCAAGGCCCTTACATCGTGCAGACCTGCCTCGGCAAGGGGGCATACATCTTAGCCGACTCCGAAGGCCATCCTTTGCGCAACCCCCGTAATGGGTTGTATCTTAAGCGTTTTTACCCATAAATGAAACCGCGGCCTCATTGGTCCGCATTGTACAGTTTGCTCTCTTTTTGTTTTTCACCTTTTTTACCATCATCTTACATTCATCATTTTTGCATGACCACAGATGGACCATCTTCCACCTTGTTACACTGGCTTTGCTGACGGCGCAAGCCGCTGGTCTCCCAACCTGGCTTCTGCAACATGGGTCTTGTACTCCCCTTCCAACGAGATGATTCACCTTGACGGAATATGTATAGGCGCTGCTACCAATAACCAGGCAGAGTATGATGCTGTGACCGGTCTCTTGACTTCTGCCCTCCAAATGGGCATATGTCACCTTCATGTGTTTCTCGACTCGCAGCTACTTGTCTCCCAGCTCAACAACTGCTACCAGGTGCGTGATCCCTGCCTTTTTAGAAAATTCCTGCGCGCAAAACAACTCAGCCGACAGTTTGAATCCATAACATTCACCCATGTCCCAAGAGCTCAAAATAGTGTCGCAGATCAAATGGCAAACAACATCCTAGATTGGCATATCAATCACACCATGTAACATCATGCATCATCATCCCATAACATCTCATAAAAATATATAAAAACCCAAAAAGATTACATCGCATCAACATTTGCATCCATGTACATAAACCACATGCGTATCCATAGGGGCATCCATGTGCCTCATCATACATACATCATGTTGCATCACATAAAATACACAAGGGGCATCCACGTGCCTAACATCCTAACCTACTTGCATCCACGTGCAATGTAAACATATCACAACTCATAAAGCGCATCCACGTGCGTACAAATACAACAACATCATACAAAAAGGTGCATCCACGTGCATATATATATATATATCAAAAAATACATGTTCGGTGCTATACATGTCCTGAGTACCCCTGTACTCAGCTATACAAAAAATGGCTATACATCCCTAAAGCCTCATAAAAATACATGCCATAGCTACAAAACTTGGGGGGAGTCCCCTGCACTCCCTAATGAGAGTCGTATCCTGCATCACTGCCTGCATCGACTGCCTCTGAGTCCTCCCCTCGCTCCTCCTCCGGCAAGTCCTCATCTCCTACGGGCTCCTGTGCCCGTACCCGGTCCACCAAGATCGCCACACGGATCGCTATGGATCTGAACTCTCGAGGTGCCCTCATGCAATCCTGAACCACATCCGGGTCGACGTCCCGCCATCCCTCGTCGGTCACCCCTATCAGCAACCGGTCTAGTAGTGCCCAGACCGACTCCAGTGTCCCCTTTGCATCACGGCGACGGACCTCACCTCGCCCAGGCAGAGCTGGGAGGGCCACAATATCCCTCCGTGCCACATGTCCTGGAGGCGGCCTCGGGCCCACATCTGCAAGATCACCCATATGTCAGTCACAGTATATCAATCTACTATCATATAAATAAAACTTGACATACATAATATGCAAGCAAACACATACGTACCGTCGGGACCCCATGCCTGTCCTGGTTCTCGTGGCGCCTCTCGATCTCCTGTGTAGTCCATGTCCCTATACGGGAAGTCGTCCAGTGTCAATGGTATCTGGAGCCACTGCAAGTACAACTCCTGCGTAAAATACCTGCCCACGTCGCCGCCACCACGGCGGCGCATCATCTCGCCCCATCGCACCATCCGCGGCTCCCTCATACCTCCTGCCCTGATCGGCACCCGTGGCCGCAGTGTGGGTACCCTCTCCATAAAGAAGGCACACAAGAAGGAACCAAAACAAAAGCCCTTGCCAGCTTCCTTCGCCGCCGTCAGCTGTCACTGAACGCAGGTCAGGAACATCTGGCCCCACGCGTAGTACACCCCATCCATTACACGCTCTATCATCTGCATCTGGCCGCCAGACACCTTCTCAGGTGACTGGGACCCCAATACCCGAACCACACATGCTGCCATGGCCTGCACTGCTGGCTCCTGTAGGTCCCTCACCAGGAGTGCATTCCTATGCACCCTCGCCTCAGGACCACAGTATCTCTCCAACATGTCCTCCATGTCGACGTCCGCGGCAACCCGTGGCTGTGTGTCTGCTACCCTGCCTAGACAGGGCAACCCCATCAGAAAGTATACATCGGTCAGGGTGAGGTCCACCCTCTCACCCTGTACCCGGAAAGCCTGTATGTCCGGCTCCCAGAAGTTGATCAGCCGGTTCAGCAGCAATGCTGCTGACCGTATCATGGGTATCTGTGCGAACTTCAGTAGTCCGCATAGTCCCAACATAGATCGCACATGGCGATCCCCCTGGATCACAACCACGATCTCATCAGGGATCTCCCGCTCTCTCCAGAGCACCTGCAGCATCCTGTCAATCACACAAAATAGACTCATCAGACTCATGTCAACTAAATAAGTACTTTTTCCTCTCCTGGAAGACCCTCATAGCTTGGCCCAAAACCGCGGCTTTCGGGCTTCCTGCTGCGGTTTTCGACCGCGGTTGTCAGGCCTATGGTCGCGGTGCTTAACCGCGCCTGTCAGCCCTAACCCCGCGGTTTGGAACCGCGTATTCCTCCTTGGAAATCGTGGTACTCGACCGCGTATCCATCCAGGAAACACGCGGTCTCCAACCACGTGGTTCACCCCAAAACTCGCGGTCTCCAACCGCGGTTTCGACCCCCTAACCCGCGGTCCACCCCACGTGGACCGTACAAATAAGCCCTGGGACTCACTACCCAACCCCCGACCCTAAAAAACATGCAGGTATGAGTTTGACGGAATACCTGTATCTCCCGGATCTGAAATCGGCCGGTCGGATCGTCCAGAAATTCCACCTAAGCTCTGGTCCACTCTGTTCACAAGTCAAAGTCAAACCGTACAAATGACACATGTCATGTTGGACCCACCACTATTTATAGTCAGTTGACTTTTTCTTGTTACGGCCATTCTGACCCCATACGGAGTCCGTTTTTCAAACCGTTTCCACCACTGGAATCAGCACGACGAGACCGTCATGATGGTCACCTCGTTGCATTATTTTTTACCCGTCATTTTTTGCCCATTTTTCAGATACCACTAGTCGCCTCGGTTTGCGTGCCACATCGGTCGTTCTCCATTTTTCACATATTTTATATCATCGGATTCATTTTTTCGAGCTGGTGATTATGCTTGAGATCATTTCTCGCTCTCACCCCCTGATTTTTCAGGTATTTTTCCAAAACGCCCTCGTCGCCTCGGTGTGCGTGCCACATCGATCGTTACCCATTTTTGACACCCTTTATACTGCTGGATTCATTTTTCCGAGCCCGTGATGATGCTTGAGATCATTTCTCGCTCTCACCTGGTACAATTTTAACATTGTGTCCCAACACCTTGCTACCTCGATTTGCGTGCCACATCGGCCGCCATCGAATTGTTCCACACTTTTACATGAGCCATTCACTCCTGTCACATTGCAAATATTTCATTATTTTGCCACCATTTCACTCACCCCGCAAGGAGGTCCACCGGTGTTCCCCCCCTACCCTCGTTTTTGGTCATCATTACTGATCCTTGATTGAACACTTCCTCCTTGCCTGGCCATTTCTTTTGTTCGGTATAATTTTATCCCTTTTTCAGGCCGGACAAGTCCTTTACGAAAAAGGCACTTCGGGAGTTTCCGTTAAGCTCTTTTCTGAATCCTAAAAGAATGAAAAGATCGCCGAGCAATCTTGCTTCCTTTCATGCTTGTTAAAGTACCTGAAAGGGCGTCTATCTGGTATAAGTTTAACCCTTTTCCGGACCTGGTAGACTAATTACGGAAAAGGAATACTCTAGTCACACCGGCTAGAAGAGTTCTTCATTGCATCTTTTTATGCTTCTTTGGGCCTTGGAGACTAAATCTATGAAAAAGCACCCCCCTGGAGTCTTCTTACTTGCTTTCAGACTCTCTAAAATTGAAAGCAACCACGAGCATGAACTATCCTGGGCTCGTTAAATCCACATGACAGTACCATTTCATCATTTCAGAGTCTTCTTATCGCTTTCAGACTCCTTAAAATTGAAAGCAACCACGAGCATGAACTGTCTTGGGCTCGTATAAATCCACACGACAGTATCATTTTACACACACTTCTTCTAGTTCCTTAACCCATGAAGAAGTACCCTCCCGTGCCTCCTGGCACTATGATCGATCATCTCGGCAGCACCCCCAATCAGGTCGCCTTTGTTCAGAGTATTCTGTAGTCTCCTGCCATTTTACCCCAGCTTGAGTCTCCCTCAGCCCAGTAACCCTCCCAGATTCCTTACAGCTATGATCCCTTTCCCCTCAGTCAGTTTCATATGCTTCCAGATCATTCCCATTATCATACTCTGAACAAAGGAAGTTTGAGTCCACCCACTCTACTTGCCCAGTTGTCCCCCCCACAGTTTGTCAGTCCTGCCATCAGTACTATCACATTTCGGTTCTACACCTCGCGCTCCTGTCAAGGAAACATCATTGCCTTGATAGTTGCAGGTCTCCCTCTGTCGACGACAGCCCCTCTATTCCAGAGGATAGGCCCAGAGGTCCCTACGCCTTGGACTTATCACCATCTGTGGTAAGTGCCTACAGACCATTCTGAGAGGAGTCATCATTGCCTCTCTGAGTGGTTGTTCCTCACATGCTCGACTTCAGCACCTTGATCGCATCGTTGAGGATCGCGTAGGATTATATCCCATCAGTTTTCAGTCGAAGACCCCGGATTTCCCCCGACTCTAGCACATTGGTGAGTCACTTCGGAACATCCAGTTATATGTTCCCGTGGATGTCCGGGCTGCGTTGGCGATTGTATTCGGAAGCCATCCAGCTATATGCTTCCTTGAGTACCCAGTTCAGTTCCAGTTCAGTGTACCATTGTGAGTGTGACCCTTGTCACTGTGATCCAGCAACTCATCAGTTCCTCTAGTACCCCAGTCAGTAGCACTGTTGATTGTTCCAGTGCACCAGTTCTTCAGTTCACACATGATCATCCCAACAGTATGTTCCAGATTTGTGTCCCCTTTGGACTCTTATGATGTACACAGTGGCTATGTATCTTACAGGTCCCCCTTTTCGGGCCTCACAGTTCTGTTTATGTATCTTGATACGAGCATGGGTATGCCCACCTTGTCCATATGTTGAGATTATTCCTCAATCAGTATTTGAGGTCATGTATATTTCAGGTCCCCATTTTTTGGACCCCATTGTTATTATTATGTTATATCCTGATACGAGCACGGGTATGCCCGAATCGTCCATATGATCAGATGATTCCTCATCCATTATTGAGGTTATGTACTTTTAATTCTTGTAGTTGTTCGGGATCGTTGTTCCGGGCTTCAGTTTGTTTCTTCTCTTCTCTCCACACCCCAGGAAAACCATTCATGACTTATGATGTCCATTGGCCATACAATGAGCTCCTGCCCTCGCACATCAGGGGGCAATCTGTTAACACTCAAAAAGTGTTCACTACCTCATCTACCACATTATATGGCTCATTTGTCCATTTTCCTACCATATTTCCCTTTAAAACCCCAAAAATCCCACTAAAAAGCCTCCAAAAGGCCTAAAATGCCTCCAAAAGGCCACAAAACCATCAAAATAGCCTCAAAAAGGCTAAAAACCCCTTTTTCCTCCAAAAATAGCAAAAATCCCCTAAAAAGGGAATAAAAAATATAAAATAATGAGGAAAAGGAGGAAAAAACCCTATACAACTGCCCTAAACCATGTGTTTCCCAAAACCATGGGTCAGCACTCCACCACCAAAAAACTATAAATAGGTGGTGGAGATCCCTTATTTCATATCCACAATCAAGTATACCCTTACCCTGCCAAAATCTCTCTCGAAACCCTAGTTCACCATTGAACTACTTTCACCTTGAGAGCCTCTTTTGGCCCATCCCCACCATTGGAGAAAGAGAAGGAGCACATTGGAGCTTGGAGCAACCCTCTTGGACATTGCAAGGAGCTTCATCAACCTTCACATTGAAGGTAATATTAATACAAAACCCTTGTTTACAAATTGTTGTTTATTTTTCATGCACATGTTTTAAAGTAGTTTTATATCTTTGTTTTAACTTAATAATTTACATTTACTGAACTGCTACTACGGAGTCCATTCTCCTTAGTAGGTTCTCATTTGCACAAACTAGGGGTAAAACCCTAGCTACAGTTAGTTAGCTTCATTTTTATCCATAAAAAACCTAAAATATAGGAAACCCTAGAAAAATCAAGTTGGCCATTATCTTGTCATTTTGAGTTGGAATATTTAAGCGTAGATATAATGGTGATGTATTATTGGATGCCCTCACTTGGGTCTTTCCAAATCTTGAACCACTCCTGAGAAAATACTTAAGATACCTAAGATGGTAGAAGAGACATGGGAGAACTTGGCATAAATCTTGCCATGTGGTGACAACTTGTGAAAAGGTTTGGTAAAAAAAATCTAATAAGATCAATGCCAACTATACACATGCAATGATAATTGATCATGGTAGGGAAAGCCTGTAAATTTACATTGAAACTTTTGATTCAAGACTTTAGATGGTCACCATTCATTTGACAATTGTATTTGGGAAGAGAAATGTTGGTGTAAAGATAAAATGAGAGGTGGGTCAGTGCAAGCTAATGAGGGTCACTTTTGGCGCGTTAGATGCAATAGAAAACTGAAAAATCAGGCATCCCTCAACTTACTTGGATTTTTTGAGATACTTACGCAAAATATCTTGCATTGAGTAAAAAAAGATGAAATGTAGGAAATTGAATCAGATTTCCGAATATATAACTTTTATGTATTGAAAATTTGCATAGCTATGTCAAGTTTCATTTTTCCTAATAGACACTATTTATTTTTCAGGCAAATGATAAGGTATATGTTTTTGTGGGTGCGATCTTTGAGGGCCTAAATGATGGAATCAAGCTACAAAAATGGGCATGCATGTAGAGAACACATATCACTTGTGCGCCATTAATTTTCAAAAATTAAATTAGTAATTTTATAATTTTTTATAATTGTCTAAGTGATCAAACCTCGAAAATAGTACCTCTTTTGTGGGTGCAACCTTTTAAGGTCTTAATGCAAAAATCTTGAAATGGGTTTTTCATAGAACGTGGAGGTTAGTGTCCTCTTGTGCACCATACAATTTTTTTTTGAAATGATCAAGAATTGAAAAAGTTATGGAAGAAACATTAACAGTGTGTTTCACGAGTTAAGGAGGTAGGACACAAAAGAAATTGAAAGAAAATAGGAAAAATTAATATTTTAAAATAAAAGTTACATATTTGGAATATGCAGAAAAAATGTTATTTGTGTCTAAAATTTCCTCAAAAATTACTGTGTGTAGTATACTGTAACGAGTGGCTAAGAACAGGCTTCTCTAGAAACTGGAAGAAATACCCAATTAGCTTTGGAATTACCAAAGCAAACTCCAAAGCATACACATAGGATTATTGTTGACATGTGAGCAAGTGAGTCGGCTTGGTTTAGGCTCTACAAAACACGAGCACATTCTGTTTAAATTCAAAAATATTGTTGCGCTTTTAGAATTCAAGAACACGCACGCATTATATAACTACATAACGCGTACGCGCTATGTAGTGCCAAAACGCACTCACATTATGTAAATCATAAAATATATGTATAATACTTGAGAGAGAGGGGGGGTGTGGAAGACTCAAGGGAATTTTTGGTTAATATTTGAGAAGGGGTGGGGAAGGGTCAAGGGAATCTATGGTTAATATTTAATAGGGGTGGGAAAGGGTCAAGGGCTTAGAAGGGCTTACAAGGATGTTGGAAGCTTGAGTGGGGAGAGATGAAGGGAATGAGAACATGATGGGCTACAAAGGGTGAAGGAAAGTGGATCTTTAAAGCACTATTAAAAGTAGAAGAGGTTGTGAAGAGGTATAGGGTTAGAAGTTGAAAGTGAGACTTGAGTGACAAGTGGGAATGGATGGAGGCAAGGGGGATGTGAGAGAGAAATAATGAATACAAGGGGGGGAGAGACATAGAGGGAGGTAGGGAGAGGGACAATGGGGAGGAATTGATTTAGAGGGGGTGAGAGATAGATGGGGATAGAACGAAATAAAGAGATAGGAAGGGAGGGACGGAAAGTGTTGGTGGGAGACATGCAGGGGGTGGTGGCGAGAGAGAGAGAGAGAGAGAGAGGAGGGGAAGGGACATAAAGTGAAAGAGAGAGAGGGAGTGATGGACAGATTGGGATAGGTCGAGGAAAAGATAACATGAGGGAGGGATAGAAGGTGAGAGAGAGAGAGAGAGAGAGAGGCGATGAGAGAGGGAGGGAGAGAAGGTAGGGTGAGGGATGGAGGGGGAATGGGTTTGAGAATGGAAAGGGACATAATGTGTGTGTGTGTGTTTGTTTGAGAGAGAGAGAGAGAGAGAGAGAGAGAGAGAGAGAGAGATATTGATGGTTGGGGAGAGAGATACTAGAGGGAGGTGTGAGCGACAAAGAAAGTGGGAGGTTGTGTGTGTGTGTGTGATAGGGAAGGAGGAATCAGTGGGGTGGCAGGGACGAAGATGGTGTAAGGGAGAGAAAGCGACATAGAGGGAGGGAGGTAAAGGGAGTGAGGGACATATCTAGGGACATATCTAGAGAAAGAGATATGGAGGGAGGGATACAAGGTGAGATAGAGAGGGAAAAGGGGAGGGATAAAGGCACATATGGTTAGTGATTAAGGGAGAATGAAGGGAGAGAGTTCTATAGGGACTTGGATAATTGTGAATATATACATAAAGTGGATACCCTCCTCGTCATCATCTTCATTGCCATCACCATCATCATCAACATCTTCATCATCATCACCATCATCATCATCAACAACATATTCATCATCATTGTCATCTCTAGGTTCCTCATCAACATCTCCATCATCATCATCTTCTTCATCCTCATCATCTTCATCATCATCTTTATCACCATCACCATCATCATCAACATCTTCATCATCACCATAATCATCACCATAATCATCACCATAAACATCTTCATCATCATTGTCATCTCCCCCTTCCTTATCAACATCTCCATCATCATCATCTTCATCATCACCATCATCTTCATCATCATCTTCATCATCTTCATCACCATCACCATCATCATCAACGTCTTTATCATCATCACCATCATCATCATCATCAACATCTTCATCATCATTTTCATCTCTAGGTTCTCCATCAACATCTCCATCATCATCATCTTCATCATCATCATCATCATCTTCATCATCATCATCTTCATCACTATCATCATCATCATCAACATATTCATCATCATCACCATCATCATCACCTTCCTCATCAAATCAACATCTCCATCATCATCATCTTCTGAACATCATCATCATCATCATCTGAACATCACCATCACCATCATCATCAACATCTTCATCATCATCACCATCACCATCATCATCAAAATCTTCATCGTCATCACCATCACCATCACCATCACCATCTTCATCATCATTGTCATCTTTAGGTTCCCCATCAACATCAACATCTCTATCATCATCATCTTCTTCATCATCATCATCTTCATCACCATCATCATCATCATCAACATCTTCATCATCATCACCATCATCATCATCATCATCTTCCTCATCAGATCAACATCTCCATCATGTCACCATCATCTTCTTTATCATCGTCGTCATCATCTGAACATCACCATCACCATCATTATCAGCATCTTCATCATCATCGTCATCATCTGAACATCACCATCACCATCATCATCAAAATCTTCATCATCATTACCATCATCATCATCATCAACATATTCATCGTCGTCATCATCATCATCATCATCAACATCTTCATCATCATTGGCATCTCTAGGTTCCTCATCAACATCTCTATCATCATCATCTTCTTCATCATCATCTTCATCATCATCATCATCATCATCAACATCACCATCATCATCATCACCATCATCACCATCTTCATCATCATCAGATCAAAATATCCATCATCATCATCTTCATCATCATCATCATCATCATCATCTTCATCACCATCACCATCATCTTCAACATCTTCATCGTCATCACCATCACCATCATCATCAACATCTCCATCATCATTGCCATCTCCATCATCAACATCTTCATCATCATCACCATCATCATCATCTTCATCATCATCTTCATCATCATCAGATCAACATATCCATCTCCATCGTCATCGTCATCTTCGTCATCATCATCACCATCACCATCACCATCACCATCACCAGCATCACCATCATCATCAGCATCAACATCTTCATCATCATTGTCATCTCTAGGATCCTCATCAACATATCCATCATCATCATCATCAACATCAACATATCCATCATCATCATCATCATCATCTTCATCATCACCACCATCATCATCATCATCAACATCTTCATCATCATCACCATCATCATCATCATCTTCCTCATCAGATCAACATCTGCATCATCATCATCATCATCTTCTTCATCGTCATCATCATCATCTGAACATCACCATCACCATCATCATCACCATCATCATCATCATCACCATCAACATCTTCATCATCATTGTCATCTATAGGTTCCTCATCAACATCTCCATCATCATCATCATCTTCTTCATCATCATCATCATCTTCATCATCATCATCAACATCTCCATCATCATCATCATAATCATCATCATCATCATCATCATCATCACCATCATTATCAAAATTATCATCATCATCCTCATCATCATCATCATCATCTCCATCGTCATCGTCATCTTCTTCACCAGCATCATCATTATCATCTCCATCATCATCATCACCAACATATTCATCATCATCACCATCATCATCATCAACAACATCTTCATCATCATTGTCATCTCCCCCTTCCTCATCAACATCTCCATCATCATCATCTCCATTGGCATCATCATCATCATTGTCATCTCCCCCTTCTTCATCAACATCTCCATCATCATCATCTTCTTCTTCATCATCATCATCATCTTCATCACCATCACCATCATCATCAATATCTTCATCATCATCACCATCATCATCATCCTCTCCATCTTCATCATCATTGTCATCTCTAGGTTCCTCATCAACATATACATCATCATCATCTTCTTCATCATCATCATCTTCATCACCATCACCATCACCATCATCACCATCAACATCTCCACCACCATCATCATCATCATCATCTTATATGCTCCTCTTCATCATCATTGACATCTCCCCCTTCCCCGTCAACATCTCCATCACCGTCATCTTCTTCATCACCATCATTATCATCCTCATCACCCTCATCATCATATTCAACATCTTCATCGTCATCACCATCATCTTCATCAACATCATCATCTTTATCATCTTCATCTGCATCATGATCATCTTCATTGTCATTAGGGAGGGATAATGATGAAGATAAAGAGAAGGTGGAGAGATGGAGAGTGGGGTGGTAGGGACATGGCTGGAGTAAGGGAGAGTGTTGTGAGGGAAATACACCTATAGTTCAGGGGAGAACTACCAACTTACAGTGATGAAAGATAGACCTATAAATGTTCTACAAGTGCAACTAGTAAGCAAAGATATTTAAGGTTAGAAAGATGAGTACCTTATTAAGAAGGTTGATCCTAGCCTTCCTCTTCCTTGCTCTTCAATGCTATCCAGTATCGCAATGCCCACACCTGCAAAACAACTTCATACCTTCCTCAAATACATTTGACTACATATATAAGATTGATATTCATAACAGAAGAAGACATCAAACTATGAACAAACTGTAATCAAATCTGAGACACACATAAGTAAGTCATATTTGGAAAGGGAAGAACATCTGATCTTTATTAATGAACGACGCAAGTACATAAAATTATACCTTCCTTCAAGCTTGGCACTTCATGAAACCTAGATTCAAGGTCTCCTGCTTCTGTTCTCCAAGGATCCCAAACTCTAATCAGTTGTGCTAGGGTTTATCAGAAACTGAGGCACAAGAGAGGGGGATGAGGGTCTCCATTCCTCTAGCATAACATTGTTATGGACTTGGTCCCTTCTCATGGCCCTTCTACCTTCCTTATATAGTCAATGAAGGAGAGGAAAAGTAGTTATAACCGATCAGGAAGTTCCCAAACTAACTCGAATTGACCAAAATTCGAGATTTTGAATGTTTCAGGAAAAAACTCTACTTTTCTACTGCAAACCAGCATTTTAATTCTACTTTTATGAAGCAGAGTACCGTTTTGAAAGGGAAAAACGCTGCTATAGCATAGAGTACCAGAGTTTTTTGTGGAAAAATGGCCAAAAACAGGGTTTTCTGATGATTTTCAGGAGGTGGTTTGGTCTGGAAAAGTGTTCCTAAGGGTTATAACCATCAAATGGGCCAAGAGTGAGGTAATTTCAACCATATTTAGTGTCCCTAATGACCCTTCAATCCACAAGTGTCCTGTTGTGTGACTAAACTTGATCTCAAGAAGTGTCGTCATGCGACCAAGCGATGCAAGTTTCGTCGCGATGGAGAAGTGTCATTTTAAGCTATAACAGATGCCCCCTAATGTATGAGATCAGAGGGAGTGAGGGAAACAATGGCCAAAATACATTATAAATAATAAATATTTTAATCATGGAAGCGGAGGAACTGGAGAAACCAAGAATCATAGGCTCAAATGAAGTACCTGAAAGCAAAGACAATGTTAAACAAACTCATCCTTGGGGTAACTGTCCATGTTCAAATAGTGGAACATGACCTTCAAGAGATTACAATAATGATCCAAATGATGATGCATATATCATAGCCACTCAAATACAAGCATGGATCCATGAGGAACATAAGTGTAAACATAGCCACATAAATACAAGGTGGATCTATGTCAAAAATGGAGAACATAGCCATAGAGAACAAGCTGGATCTATGTCTCATTAAGAGCCAAAAAAGAGTGTGGCTCAATCTTGTGCAACTTGGGTGATAACATGAATAAGGTGATGCTATCGAGGATCCCAAGGTATTCATCCAAAAACAACCCAAGGTACAAACCTATCCATGCGAATAAATGAGTTGATGTCGATCATGGGAGGTATCATTTGATTATCGGTCATTGATGTATACCGTTAACAAACGCGAGGGTGTCCACCAATAATGAAAATGGAACCCAAGGTACCTAGTACATTCAAGCAAGTGCGAATAAATGGTCTTGTCGTCGAACACTTGAAGAATCTATCGAATAGGAGACATTGATGTATTCCCATCTATCGAATAGGGAGGGATATAGAGAGAATGAGGGACATATATTTAGAAAGAGATAGGGGGTATCTAGGGATTATTGGGAGAGAGCTAGGGGGGTATTAAACCATACAAAACATTTGTCCCACACTAAAAACATTTGTTTTGTATATAACCATTCAAAACATTTGTTTTCTTTTGATTTTATTCGTTGCCCTAGCCGTGCACCTAACCTATTTATTGTGCTTAACCATATTGCGTACGCATTTTTATTCTTCATATCACATGCGCGTTTTAGCTTTATATAACGCGTGCGCATTTTGTAACTCTATAAACAGTGGACTGTCCCTGTCCGAGAGCAACTTTACTCTGTCCAAGCCAAACAACAATTCCCGCCATTTTTTCGAACAGCACGAGCCCACCATTGGAAATACTCACACTCTGCACCATCTCCATCATTATTTTTTGTTATGCAGGTGCAACATTGAGGACATATTTCATGGTTGCTCAGTGTGGTGTTGGGTTATATGGCCATATTTGAAGAAGATAATCAGCAAGCTTGAATAATCTCCAATTGAATAACACCAAAGATAAGGTCTTTGAAAGATTCATTTTGCCTATATTTGAGGAGCACGCAAGATAAGATATCAAGCTTCAAGACCATTTCATGGTGATGGTGTATATACACAATTGTACAAGAGAATCAAAGAGCCCAAACAATTTATGATTTAACTTTCATTTGCTTATTATTGAAGAGAACCAAAGGTAAATTTTCTCATTCATAATTGTTTGGATGGGAAAGATGAACATTTGAGAAGGAAGATTGAAGCACCTTGAAGGATCTATAGTTATAGAAAGCACTAAAGGATTGAAAGCTTCTAATTGAGGAGCAATAAAAACAAACTATATTGAATTGATCATTGTGTTGATGGGGAATCCACGTAACCGAGGAAGAAAATCATCAAGGAAAAAGAGACCTCAAGAAGTCATTGAAGAAGAGAAAGAAAAGAAAAGAATACACATGATGAATCGGAGGCTTTCTTTGGAAACTAATCCAAATCCAATTGTAGAGGATACCACGGTTCATCCTATTAATCCACAACAAGAGGGACCTTCAATTTCCACAATAGTTTTTGAACAAGCACCCCATGGAAGTAATCAAGAAGCAAAACGTAGGTGCTCATTAGGGGATGTTTCAATTCCCACTTCAAGTCAAAGTGATAAGTTACCATCTCAAGATGAAGCTCATGAAGAAACACAAAATTTGTTATCGGGATGTGGTTATACAAGTGATGAAGTCAAAGATGCATTGGACATATTTCCTACTATTGAAGACGAAAATGTTATCCGGACCATCGATGAGGATGTTGGACTTCCAAAAGAGGATGTTGGACTTTCATAGACCATCGATGAGGATGTTGGACTTCCACCATCCAACTACCAGGATGAGAATGAAGGACACCAAGCTACTACTGAAACGCCAGAGCGTCTTGGTGATGCGCTACATGGTAGAATTCCAACCCCCTTACCTCCATTAGCAAGCACACGTCGAAGAACTCCGAAGCGTATACAAGTTGATGAAAGTCTCATCAATTCCATTGAAGGTACGCTATCTAAACATAGTATTTCTTATCAAACTCAATAGATACTTGATAAATATTTTGTTTCTAAATGTGATGGAGATAAATGTAGATTATTTTTATCATTGTTAAAATCTAGGAGCATGAATGTTGTTAGGAAAAAGTTAGGGATAAAGATGATAAAGAATTCTGAACCAAGTTCTCATGTAGTTAAAATCTTAGTAGATGCATTTGGTAAAACACGTTCAAAGGACTGCAATGCGGCTCGTCGTGTGTTGTCACAAGAAATTGCAAATAAGAACACCAGGGTCCTTCGTATTCTCAAGTTTACATTCGAACTAGTTAATTTGAATGTAAAAACACTCCTTAGGTATTCTATTAGAAGAGAACATCTTGACACAACCGATCAGACATATTTTTGGGCCTTTATTGGTCGGTTGCCACGTCGTGACATGAAGGTGGTTGATGCAGTAAAGGGACTAGTGCAGAGTTTTTGGCATGACTACACAAGGCCTTCTTCAAACCGAAAGGATGTACTAAAAACGAGAAGGGGTTCAAAGGATCGTGAACCACATACTAATCATCTTCTTGATATAACACAAACAAAATTATACGATAAATTTAGGAATGAACATAGACAATTGAACTTGGGGCAAAGATCTTTTGAGAAATGTAAGCCATGGTATGTTAGAATAAATACTCTTCGTAACACTTGTTGTTGTAGATACCATGTAGAATATGAATATTACTATGAAACATTTTTGTACATTCGTCGTGTGTTGCATACTAACCATGTGCAGGATCTCTCCGTGACAATACCACCGACTTCATCAAGAGAATTCAGTCATAGCATCATGTGCAATATGCCTAAGGGGAAAACATACTATGCAAAATCTTGTTTGGATGGAACATGCCCCAACTATGCTGGAATGGCATTATTGAGCCAATGTATGCACAAGAGTGGAGACAGTGAATTTGGGAAAATGGTTGTAGACATGAAAATTTTCAAATATATCAACTATGAAATAGTCCCAAGGAAAGAAAGCAAGAAAATACAATTCGTGACATCTCAGGTATGCATTTATATCTATAAAATTATGTTTGAACGGTTACATTTCAATCCTTGCTTACAAAAAAACTCACATTGAGATCATTTTGTGTCACCAGGTACCAGTTAGTGACTTCATCAAGGAATTTATTGAAAAGACACATGATTATGTTCATCATGTCCACTTGGCACAATGGCAGGATGAATAGTTTAGAATATGCAAAGATACATTTCCCTGTGGTACTATACTTTCAGTTGTTGATTTTGTCGAGAACTACACTCTACAACCTCAAAATGAGATCCAAAGTGAGTGTTATCACTATGAGCAGGTTTCCTTGATGGTCCATATCACATATAGGCATGGCCCAAATAGCACTGAAGAGCAAAGAGAAATTCTGAAGGAATATCACTTTTACGTAAGTGATGATAGGTGCCACGACTTCCACTATGTACGCCATTGCTTCATCATGTTCTATGATCACTTGAAGGGAAGGAACATACAGATGGATCGACATTGGATTTGGTCTAATGGATGTGGTGGTTAGTTAAAAAATGCACACATATTTCAATGGTTGTGTTCATTGCATAAAAACTACAAAGTGCACATATGTGGAACTATTTTGAGACTGGGCACGGTAAAGGAGAGCATGATGGAGCTGGATCATGTGTCAAAACATCCCTACGAAGAGAGGAATTGAAAGCATCTACAGAATCTACTATTCAAAATGGCCAATCTATAGTTAGGTGGTGCACGTCAGTAATGGGAGAGGAATCAACTATGCGAGTAGAATCCACAAGAAAGAGACATGTGGAGATATTTTTTTGGGAGGTGGTAGACATAGATCATTCACATGCATGGGAATGCAAGACTGCTCCTGGGACTTGTGGCTTTCATTTGGTTCGAAGCTTTGATAACCCAGTATTTAAAATTTGGACCAAAAAACTCATTTGTTTTTTCCCGCCTTGTTGTGATGGTGACTGGGATGGGTGTGAATCATCGGATTGGGTTGATGGATGGGATTGCATATCACTTCCACTTGATCAGCATGCAATTGTTGAGTTAACTCCATTGGAAGAAGACAAATCATCTATTTCTGCAGATTTTGATCATGTCTCAGACCTTGTACAACCTGGTATGATGCATTTCCTTAACATTTTTTTGTTTATTTACGTGGTCTTCAAATGCACATTAATGGCCTTGTATCATATGAAAAATATTTTGATCATATACCTACAATCATATTATGCAGAGCACATATACGCAGTGGTTGCCTCAAAAGATAGTGAATGGGGTGGTGATTACTGGTTGGCACGCTGTATAGATGGAAAGAAAACCTTCATTATGTCCATGACTAACGATGAAAACAGCCACTACCCAACCAGGTCTATGGTTGTTAAAGTTGAATACTTGACAAAGGACAACAATGCAAGAAAGAAGAGTGGATATGTTTACAGGGATTACAAACCAGGTGCAAGTGTGTATCACTTTACCAACTTAATCATTGGTACAAACCTCCAGGTACGAACAATGCCCAGTCGAAATACATCGAAGGTACGCTACTTCTTACCGGATATAGTGCATGAGAGACTAATGGATACCATCAGTATAAGAGATGATCCAGAGGGCTTGGTTGTATGATAATAGGTGGGATCTAGCATGATGAGGTATGTTACATACTTTTAATACTATACTATTTATACTATTTGTAATTGAATATTGATATATGCTCAATTTTCTCATGTATGTTGTTTATGAATATGTCAATTTTGTGTTCTTGATATGCCAAATTTACGTTTACGTTGTTTATAAATATGCCAAAAGTTCTTTTGTATGTCAAGTATATGAATATGCCAATTTTTACATGTGATCAATAAACCCTAAGATTATATTATGTTGGTTATTGGCTTCACCCAACAAAATTATATTTAACAATACACATATTCATAGATTTGGTTTCCCATACTCAATGCTCACTATATTTAATAATACACTTATATTAAATTTAATTCATGTCTTGTTAAATATTTCATAATGAATTAGCTATTTGAGAGCACCACCTTAGACCAAGCCATACCATTAATATAAAATGTACATTAGAGAAATGACCTAATTCAATTTCCTTCTATAACTCTAACCCTAACCCTCAACCAAACCATACCACTAAACCCTATGTACCATTTAGATACTTCCTCCAATATCATTGTCATCTCTAGGTTCATCATCAACATCTCCATCATCATCATCTTCTTCTTCATCATCATCATTCATCATTTTCACCACCATCACCATCATCATCAACATCTTCATCATCACCATCATCATCATCATCAACAACATCTTCATCATCATTGTCATCTTCCCCTTCCTCATCAACATCTCCATCATCATCATCTTCTTCACCCTCATCTTCATCACCATCACCATCACCATCATCATCAACATCTTCATCATCACCATCATCATCATCATCAAAATCTTCATCATCATTGTCATCTCTAGGTTCCTCATCAATGCTAGTCGTAAGTGCCCAGTGGAGGATTTTGCAAAGTTGACCCCCGTGTGCAAAAATTGCACACTCTCTCACTGAGCAAAACCCTAGTTTCATAGATGGACCTACAAGGTGACACCTGGGCCATGGTACCGGAGGAGAGGGGCACCCCTAGCACTATTCGGATGTCCTGAATCTAACAGAGTCAACGATTCATCGATTGGAGCCACAGTCGTCATTCTATGGCTCGTTCTGTCTCGCATCCAAAAGGCCTTCAGGGGCACCTGTTGGATACCTATCGGGGGCATAAAATTCCAATCGTGCACCAAAAACTGGTTCCATGGAGTCCTACAAGTGTGTCTAGGGAGGTTTCGACTGGGAACGCTAGCCGTAAGTGCCCGGTGGAGGATTTTGCAAAGTTGACCCCCGTGTGCAAAAATTGCACACTCCCTCACTGAGCAAAACCCTAGTTTCGTAGATGGACCTGCAAGGTGACACCTGGGCCATGAGACCGGAGGAGAGGGGCACCCCTAGCACTATCCGGACGTCCTGAATCCAACAGAGTCAACGGTTCATCGATCGAAGCCACGGTCGTCATTCTATGGCTTGTTCTATCTCGGATCCAAAAGGCCTTCAGGGACACCTACTGGATACCTGTCGGGGGCATAGAATTCCAACCGTGTAGAAAAACCTGGTTTCGGGGAGTCCTGCAAGTGTGTCTGGGGAGGTTCCAGCTGGGAACACTAGCCATAAGTGCCTGGTGGAGGATTTTGCAAAGTTGACCCCCGTGTGCAAAAATTGCACACTCCCTCACTGAGCAAAACCCTAGTTTCGTAGATTAACCGGCAACTATTGCATTAGATAGCTTCACTGACTCCATTGAAATTCAATTGGACATGACATGAATGATTTAAATTCAATACCTTAGCTAGCTTCATTTCATTCAATGATGGGCCTAATTTGACGGGAGCATGGGAACCCGAACTCCATTAAAATTCAATTGGACGTGACATGAATGATAAAAATTCCTGCCGGGAACGCTAGCGTAGAGAAAAACCTTGTCACATTACAAAATCCTTGCAACATCATATAAATTAATAGGGGGGATTCCAATATGATCTCAATTTACGAGAAGCTTCCACGTAGCAATAATTTGCATAGCTGGGCATTTTTCTTTGATATTATTTATTATTTTTATCTGATATCAGAGAAAAATTCCCAACTATGCAAATACGAACGAGTTCCCCCTCTTCACCTTTTTCTCTTGGATTTTATGTTAGGTTATCTCATTCTGCACCTACCACTGAGTCTGACATGAATTATGGTCACTGGATAATCTGTTGCATGTAAGAGTTATACCTAAACTGCTTACTTTGGTTTTAGAACTGGTGCGTGGTTTTAGAACTTGATCAACCTTTTATGGCCTACCCACCTGAAATTTTTAACCGTCAAAACTAGCCCGAGAGAGTCACAGGGGTATTATTTCTCAAATTCATTTAAGCGGGTTGAGTGGAGTATTTCAGTCTTTTTGGGACCCGGACCAACCAATTGGTCAAGGTTGCTTGCACATCATCGATATCTCGGGCCAAAATTTATGTGATTTTAAATAGAGGAGCATGAGCACCTTTGAACTAGGAAGAGGTAAAATGAGCTAGGTTGAGGACAATAAATGCTTTATTTTTTCACACAATCTAACGGAAAATGGCCACGAAATTGGGCGGGATAACTCCCTCCAAACAATGGCCAGCACAGATCTACAAAACAGGGTTAAGGGAGGGAAACAAATTTTAAAACAAATAATAATATTCACTTTATACGGAGTATAAATTATTGCTAGGTGGAAGCTTCTCGTAAATTGAGATCATATTGGCAGCCTCAAAGCGAGAGGATAAGTTCATGAAAGCGACTTCATTCATCTATATTCCCTGTATTCGATTGTCTGATTGGTTGACAAGCTTGCCTGAAAATATGTACGTTGAACTTCTTTGTTTTATTGCTGAAAATTGGAAGGGATTTTCAAGTCACCTACAAAACGCTCCTTTGTTGAAATATGTAAGTTCTTCCAACAACATAGATTTGGATAGTGTATCAAATGTTTCCATAACCCGAAGAGCTTACAAGTCTTTGCAAGAATATTCCCCTAGTAGATGAAGGTGGGAAAATCATTAGGGTACGAGGCTCTCTGAAGTTTCTCCAGCCTGCATCCATGAGTAATTGGGCCATGTTAATGGGAAGGAATCCCTGGACTACCATGGGCTTTTCAACCCTTTCTGAAGGTTACCTTACACTACCATCTTGTGCAGGAGCTTTGATGTATTCAGTTAATGATTTAGTTTCATTCTTTCGAAGACACATTGATGTAGTAGATATTCCAGAGCTATTTCCTCTGAATGCCAATCTTTCTGTTTTTTCCCATGCTTTGACAAAGGAGAATGCATTTATTCTGTTGCAATGGATCCAATATTTGAAAAAAAAACGGAAGATGCTGGATACTTTTATACATAGTATATCGGAAGGAAAATGGTTGAAACCATCTAGAGGCTTTGAATCTCCAAACATAAATTTCTTGTTTGATTTCATTGGGGGATATTCTCTCCTCCGAGAAGGTGACATTCGCTTTATCGATCAGGCGTTCTATGGAAAACCTATGCATGAACGGAGCCACGGTTTGGGTGCTACGGGCATTCTAGTCGGGAACCCCAGGGCCATTCAGGGACACTTGGAGGATTTGCTCTGGGGCCACGGGGCCGAGAGCCAAAAAGAAAATGGAGCAGCAAGATTGCATGCCGTTGGCTCCTGCAAGTGTGTGTGGGCAATGCCGATGTGGGAACACTGCCAACACTGGCTCGAGGGAGGGTTTTGCAGAGTTGACCCACCAATGCGAGATTGCATGCAATGAAACTGAGCAAAACCCTAGTTTACGAAATGAATGCACAATGAAGCCACTGGGCCATGAGAAGACGAGGGAGTGGCCCCCCTAGAGGTAATTGCATGCCAGGAGACCAACAGAGTCGACGGTTCGTCGGTCCGACCTCCGATTTCTGAGTTATGTCGAGTTGCAAGTCGCATGAAAATGTCATTCAGGGACACTTGGTGACTTTCGGTCTCGGAGACAAAAAGCAAATGGAGCAACAAGATTGCGTGTCATTGGCTCCCGCAAGTGTGTGTGGGTAATGCTGACATGGGAACACTGCCAACACTGGCTCGAGGGAGGGTTTTGCAGAGTTGACCCACCAATGCGAGATTGCATGCAATGAAACTAAGCAAAACCCTAGTTTACGAAATGAATGCACAATGAAGCCACTGGGCCATGAGAAGACGAGGGAGAAGGCCCCCTAGAGGTAATCGCACTCCAGGAGACCAACATAGTCGATGGTTTGTTGGTCATACCTTTGGTTTCCAGGTTATGTCGAGTTGCAAGTCGCATGAAAATGTCATTCAGGGACACTTGGTGACTTTCGGTCTTGGACCCTAAAAGCAAACAGAGCAGCAAGATTGCGTGCCATTGGCTCTTGCAAGTGTGTGTGGGAAATGCCGATGTGGGAACACTTCCAACACTGGCTCGGGGGAGGGTTTTGCAGAGTTGACCCACCAATGCAAGATTGCATGCAATGAAACTGAGCAAAACCCTAGTTTACAAAATGAATGCACAATGAAGCCACTGGGCCATGAGAAGACGAGGGAGAGGGCCCCCTAGAGGTAATCGCATGCCAAGAGACCAACGGAGTCGACAGTTTTTCGATCCAACCTCCAGTTTCCGAGTTATGTCGAGTTACAAGTTGCATGAAGATGTCATTCAGGGACACTTGGTGACTTTCGGTCTAGGAGCCAAAAAGCAAATGGAGCAACAAGATTGCGTGTCGTTGGCTCCTGCAAGTGTGTGTGGGTAATTCCAATGTGGGAACACTACCAACACTGGCTTGGGGGAGGGTTTTGCAGAGTTGACCCACCAATGCGAGATTGCATGCAATGAAACTGAGCAAAACCCTAGTTTACGAAATGAATGCACAATGAAGCCACTTGGCCATGAGAAGACGAGGGAGAGGGCCCCCTAGAGGTAATCGCATGCCAAGAGACCAACGGAGTTGACGGTTCGTCGGTTCGACCTCCGGTTTCCTATTTATGTCGAGTTGCAAGTTGCATGAAAATGCTGTTTAGGGACTGTAGTTCAGGAATTCTACCTTATAGCGAGGAAAGGGACACTACCAACTTCTAGGTTAACAGGTAAACACATTGATCAAATTACATAAGCATCTATGAAAGGAAAGAGATCAAGGATCTTGAAGACATACCTTATTAACGACATTTGATCCTATCTTTGCTCGATCTTGTGCTCAGTCTTCAACTTGATCTTCCGCTCAATAGACCTGCAATGCAAAGATACCTTCCTCAACGTATCTTGGCTGATATAACAATGATGAAATTGAAATACAATTTAAACATCAAGAACAATCAAGCATTTAACCAAACAAACACACAATCCATTAGACATTTGATTGGGACAGGAAGGATGTTTCAACCTTTATTGTCAAAAGCAAATAATCAGTACAAATTATACCTGATCATTCAGAGTGCTTGTGAAACTGGATTCTGGGCTCCTACTCTTCTCTAACTTTGGAATTATTCCAGCATAAAAACCCTTAAAGCAAGTTTCTCCTCTTGTGAATGAGAGTCTAAATATGTCTAACCCCTCTCCTCAATCCTCCTTGTATTTATGGGACAAGGTAGGAAGTTTAGATCGAGAGGTGGTTGAATTGGGAGGTTGGGGAAGTTGCAAAACCAACTTCAACTAATCCCAATTTGTCAAATTAATATATTTTTAATCACATTTCAAGATGTGTGCGAGTTTTGCATAGTGGAGTAGCGCTCAATATGCAACTTCAGTGCTTTACAACTAGCGTTTGCAAGGCTTTTTGAAGGTGTGCGCTAATTTGCTGAAGTGGAGTAGGGCATACTGGGATGTGTGCACTACTCTTATGCCTGTGCAGTAGGGCATGTGCGCTACTATCATGCTTGTAGGGTAGCGCACATGTCAAAATGTGAGGTAAAACAAGGTTTGCTAGCTTGCAGAGGGGTAGGTTAGGTCAAAGCACCATCCAAAGCCATCATGCTCTTCAATCCAAGTTGTCCTTTTGTGTGATCGACAGCTAAAGGTGATCATGGATGGAGAAGTACGGATTTGACCTATAACAAATTCCCCCTAATGTGTGAGGTCAGAGGGAAGCAATGGCCGAAATACATTATAATTCCAAGTCAGAGGAGGAGCAAGAAACCGCAAAACCAAGTCACAGAAACACTTGAAACAAAGATCAAGGTTAGCAAGCAATTACAATTTTGACATCATATAGATGTGTAGTGTGATAAAACATGATCTCCGATACATAACTAGGAGATGTATATATAGCATGGCCACTTGGAATACAAGCGTGGATCCACGTCAAACTGAGAGATCATAGCCATAACAACAAACTGGATCTATGTCTCATGGAGAGCCGAAAATGAGTGAGGCTCAGTCTTGCGCAGCTTGGGTGATAACATAATGAGGTGAAGTCATCAACATCCCAAGGTCTTCATCAAAAACAACCCAAGGTACAAAACCTAACCATATGAATAGATGAGATGAAAGTTGAACATGGGGGGTATCGTTTGATTATCGGTCCTTGATGTATACTGTTAACAAATGCGGGGACTTCCACCGATAATGATAATGGGGCCCAAGGTACCTAGTACGATCCAACAAGTGTGAAGAAGTGGACTTGGTGTCGAACACTTGAGGAACCAGTCAAATAAGAGACATTGATGTATTCTCATCATTCAATAGCGATGAAAATTTCCACTGGTGACTGCAATCTCCAAGGTACTAACCGAAACTCTAAACTTCATTCCCAGAGCAAAATGAGTTGATGTCGATGGGAAGAAGTCCATTGCAAGGGAGGCCTTAAGGAATCCTCCATCATCCAACATGAGGGACACTCAACTTGTAGTGTCCCCTCTATCATACCAGCGTGATAGAGAGGATCACAGTGCTCAGTCCGGGCAATTATCCCTATATTCATTAAAACCAAACTCATTGATACCAGTACATGTACATGTGCATGCTATAGAACACAACAGAGATAAGGTAAATCATGCTGATATCTAACATACATTCAGGATTCTGTGACAGTCATTAAATAGAGACCCTGGCAGAATTATAAAAGATCATATGGTATGCATAAACTTTTAAAAACATATAAAGGACATATGGAGTGTATGATCATAAGAAAAACACAGTGGAATTTAATTCAATAGCACACCCAGCATTCATTCCATTATTCACCAAATGATAATTTCCAAATTAACACAAGGGGATACTTATCTCAATAAGGTAGTCCCACGCAACTGGCTATGCAACTGCAACGTTCCACCCAACCGTAGGCCAGTGTGCTCCTCAATCTCTCAGCACCACTGCCACCCCCGAGCTAGGCATGATCTCTACAAGGAACCAAGGAACAGCAGACTCACACATAGCCAAGCATACACCAAAATGAGCCAAGCCAATCTACAATTGGGTTTATCAGGCTGCTAGGAGATGGAAAGGAAGAGTTGCTAAGCTAGTGAGCTCCAGCACAGAGCCAGGGATAACCTTGCAAGATCTATCTAGCTTGGCACCCACATTACCTACACACCCAGCACAAGGAAGTATTCTTTTCTCTGCTATACAGTCCCTCAAGCCATACCTTCCCTATCTAGTGCTCTCAGGGTATGCATAGAAGAGTAACCAAAGCCCTCTTGACCTTCTTGAGAGGTTGTCTCCCCCACTAGGTTTATCAAGCTACTTCTGTCCACTACCACTCCAAAACTTCAATTCACAGGTTCAACCAAAATGAGGATGCACACAACAGCAGAACCCAATTATGGGGCAAGATAAACCGTTTTTACAGTGAGAGGCATGAGATGGGGTTTCAGCTAACTCAGGAAAACGTGGGAGCCCACAAAAACGAAATGGAAAGTTGATGAACAACCCAGGAAGCCAAATCCGTTTTTAGAAAAACGTCCTTGGACATTCAGGGGCAAAAAATACCTCCCTACAGTCCCCAAAACGTGGCCCTTCTCTCCCAGGCTACTGCATATGCAAAAACGAACTCCCAGGCATGGAAAAATGCAGGATTTGGATGAAAAACGTGTAGGGGAAGACCCAGCTAGCTCCAACTGCGTGAATGAGTGAAGACTGCCCCTTCATAATGGCTTTGGGCACCCTTTCGTGGGTGTTTTCTTGCCCAACAAGCAAAAACACGAATTTCCAGGTTGATGGCTTGCCCATGCACGAAATTGGCTGCCATACTTCTTCATTTCCAAGGCAATAACTGCCCCAACCAATCTTTGGAAGAATTAAATGATTGGGTGCATGAGACAAAATGGGTAGTTGGTGGTTTATGGGTTTCCCCATTGACACATGGATTAATACCATTGGCTCAAGGGTTTAAATAATTTCCCTCCCTTTTCCTTGTAGAGTCATGCCCCATCTCTTTTGTTGCATTGCATAGCCGGTTGTGGGTTTTTCATTAAAAATTCGTAATTACATGATGTCTTATCTACATTGTGCCCATCTCGCACAAGAACCATAGGCATCTATTTTTAATTGCCGATACATGAAACGCTAAATCAACGGTGGGGCCTTGGCCTTGAGCTCCTCACCATGATTAAATTACAATACTTACATCATTTACAATTTTATACAAAGGGGTCAAAATGGGGACATTACACAACTGGTATGAGCTGATATGGAGTATTACATGTAATAAGACTGACACTAGGATGGCCGACACATGAGGTCAAGGTAAACTGCAGAAAGGCCGACACGGGCTACATCCTTGAATAGTGAGCACGACACAAAGTGACTTAGGAAGTTTTCAACATAATGGGGAAATGATATAAGCCCATAATGTAGGAGACATTAGAAAACCCTCCATATGGTTGGAAGAATAACCAACCGGGGGAGTAAACAACTTAGAGATCAGGTTCACCCTAAGGTCAAAAACTAAGCCCAACTGACATGATAGACTCAAGTAGGTGTTGTGTTCAAGGATAGGACTGACTGAACTACCTTTGAAACTCACGATATGATACATCCTTCTTATCCCTTATTCTTTTTAGATAAAAGAATACCTTTCTTGTTGTTTTAATGAGTCCAAGAAAGAATGAAAACTCAATAAATCCAACCATGTAAAATTTTTAACCAACCCATGGGAGGAAGACTCGGGACCTTCTTCATTTTTTGAAAGAAGTTCAAAGAAGAGATAGAAGATTACTCTCTATTACTGATCTCTAGATTTTAGTATCAAGCCAAGATCTGTTCTTGCTCCCTGGTGTTTTCAATTTTAAGGAGTCTGAAAAACTTAAACAATAACTCCATACACCTACTCGTGGATTTTAATATCGAGCCCAAGTAGGTTAATGCTCGCCGGTGTTTTCCTGTTTATAGAGTCTGAAAAACTTAAACAATCCTCTATACACCCTCTCGTGGATTTCACATCGAGCCTGAGTAGGTGAGTGCTCGCTTGGTGTTTTCATATTTCGAGAGCTTTAAAACCCTAAAGAAGGCTCCACAAGGTCCTTTTTCGTAAAGTTAGTCTCCTTCCCCGAAAAAGTGTAAAACAATGGAAGAAGAACTCTTCTAGCGTATACCAGAGTATACCTAGAGTATAGCTTTTTCGTAAATTATCCACCAAAGCCCGAAAAAGGGGTAATTCTATACCTGATCGGATGGGCCTTCAGTTCCTTTAACGAGCTTGAAGAGGACAAGTTTGCTCGGCGATCTTGTTTAGGTTTGAATAGTCCAAACAAGAGCTTAAAATGAATTAAATAACAGCTTCCAGGATCACGGCTCATGACCTACTAAAGACTAGGATCTCAACAACCATCTTAATAGTGACAACAAAAAAGTCTTTAATTATATATAATTTTAACCATAAACTACTTGAAATGATCTATCATCAACAAATTAAGTCTTAATAGATTGATGCTATGAAAAACTAGTGAAAATTTGAGAAATATTAGTTGAAATTACCTTACTATCATTTGTAGCTGTTCAATGATTAAATAGAACATTTTGATGAAATTTGAACTATAGAGTTTTTACAAAAGTGGGTAAAAATCAAATTCAAATTCATATATGTAATTTCAAATTGAAAACTCAAATATCACATTTGGAATTGTAGAAGAATTTTTTGGAGCAAACCCTTGATCTTCAATCCTTCGTAGCGATCAACTTGGGCCACCATTCAACCTCTTTCTTCCACCAAGTAAGTTATATTCATCTCTACTTGCATTTCAATACTTCATTTGTCAATTTTTATGCTCAAAATTTATTTTGGGGCCATGTTCAACTCGGTAAGTGCGTGTGCGCTACTCTACAAGAGGAAAAGTAGGGCATACTGGAGCTATGCGCTACTATGCTCAAGAACAATAGTGCCCATGCGTGACTGTGTGGCTATAGAGTAGTGCACACCCCTGAAGATGGCCAAAAAAGTGTCAAGACTCAAAATTTTGATCTTCTTGTGGTAGGATGGTGCTTTTTTGGAGGGAAAGAGAACATGAGGAGATGGATAGGGTGGCTATGCAAGACCTGGCAACTCTCCATGCACTTCGAAGGTGTGGTTTGTTGAAGTTTTATAGAACCGTGAACATGAGGGCACTCAATCGATTGCTTCAAAGACTTGTTCAATATTGGGATGTAGATGCCAATGTATTTGATATCCAGGGAGAGACCCTAGACCTTACCATCGACGACATATACTTCAGTACCGGACTCTCTAGGAGGGGAGATGTGTAAACTTGAAAGGATCTTCACGCAATATGGGTGCCATGTCGGTGCAAGAATATGTGAATGCATACTGTGTGGCGGGAACCGAGAAATCAAGAAGTCAAATCCTAATTTCTACTATTGATAGCCTCCCTTTGAAGGTTATTGTAAGTATGCTGATACAAATGGGGGGAAGCGCCACACAACATTTATCCTCGAGGCATTACATGCATATCGGTATCAAATGCTTGCAAGGTCATGTATATGATTGGTGCACTAGTCTATTAGCAAATATGAAGCTTCAACTCTCAGGTTGTAAGGCTAGGACTATGAAGAACTTTGGATATGGCAGCATCCTTTGTACCTTCTTCTTCGAGATGGTACCTGCTCTTAGCTTGGGCATGCCTCTACCTCCAGTCATTCCTCGTGAGCTGAGATTGGGCCGTTGGAGTGACATTTTTCTCCGCCAGGGTGGTGATGAAAGCCACTTTTGTTATCATATTGATGACTTATGGGGATGGTGGGAGAGATAGGTGCTGGCATTTGAGCAGTTTCCGTATGCTGGGTTAGACTTCCGTCATGATCCAGAGATGGTACTTCCTCCAGGTAGTTCCTGGGGAGATGTAGGTATGTTTATGTTTTGAAAATTATTTAATTTTTTCAAATTTTCAAGTATATGATTTTATGATGAGTTTTGAAGTACTAAACAAGTGTCATATTAAGATATTGGACCGATTCGTCCCAAGGGACATCCTAATATTTTCGTAAGGCCAACAGATGTGGGTGTAGCTAATGCTATGCTAGGGACTATAGAGAGGAAGATGAGTCAATTGACTCATGACATTCCCACATATCGCATTGAGCAGATGCCTCTTGATATGCAGGAAGATGTAGTTGGTGTGCCCCCAGCATGGATTAGGTTGCTGTGGAAAATAGCTAGGTTGGTCATATGTTACCGAGAGGTAGTAGATGCTGATGAGGCCCCTCCTTCTCCATAGGAGATGGATATTTTATGTATATTTTCGAGGCCATCGAGCCCAGTTTTGTATCTTATGACATGACTTGTGATAGACTTATGATCCAAAACTCATATTATGTTTTTTGATACAGTATTGGATATATATATAGTATCGGTTATTTACATGTGTGTGTGTTTAACTTTATGTGTGAAATACTATTTATAGAAATGTTTGATACAAATGCCAATCTAAAACATAATTTGCAAATGAATCAGCTAATGCATTCAAATTTCTTGGAATGTGTTGATATATAATGGAATCGAACTATCTTTCAAATAATCTAACTCGCAAAAACTGTCGTAGCAAAATAGGATCTCTAATCTGATAAACACCCGTTAACTAAAAAACAACTAGTTGCGAATCAAGTCTTACCTCCAAATGTGAAATGCCATGAGTAAGAGCATCTCGGAGAAGTTCTATAACCACACTGTATTCAACCACATTGTTCGTAGTGGGACCCAAACAAACCCCCTCCAAAGAGAACAGTTGGCCAGCTGGTAAGTAAATGACCCAAGTTGTTGAAGCCAACTGCTGAGTGTGGCGACTCGCGCCATCAGAAAATCCTAAGAAATGTTAAGTCGACATCTAATACACGAAATGAAGACGCACGTAAGGTTAACTAACAAGCACAAGCAAAAACTAGCTTTACAAAATATATAGCTATATTACAAGAAAAGTCACAAATGCCTAAGCGTAGTACTTCTTCAGGTAGAGCCCATTTTTAGACTCAGGCAGCTTATTACCCTCGTAGTCTGTTAGCTCGTAAGCACCTTTCTTCAGTAGCTTAGAAATTATGTAGGGACCGAGCCACATGGACTTGAACTTGCCAGGTCCTAAATGTTCCTTGTCCTGATCCCAAAGTAGAACAAGGTCTCCTTCAAGAAACACCCTAGGTCTGACAAACTTGTCGTACTGTCCTTTGACTCATTTCTTGTGAACTTCGTTTGCTGTGAGCGCGTCGCGACGCTGCTCATCTAGATGCTCTAAATGCAACAAACGTTCTTCTAGTGTTGAAGTATATGGTAGGAGTTGGACAACCAACTTCAACGAAGGAATCTCGCATTCAATTGGAACAACTGCTTCTATCCCATGCACAAGCTGGAAGGGAGAGAACCTGGTAGCAGTCTTTACATTCACTCAGTAAGCCCAAAGAGCAGGGTATAGCATGATGTGCCAGTTATTTCGACTGGCATTAACAGCTCTTTGCAGAATTATCTTTAAAGTTTTGTTAACCGCTTCGACTTGTCCATTTGCCTATGGATAATATGAAGACGAATGTTCTTGCTGAAAACCTAACATCGTGTACAAACCGGTCATCATGTTATTCTGAAAATGACTGCCATGATCAGTCAAAATTTCTTTGGGTATGCCGAACATTGCAATAATCTGATTGGATACAAAATAAGCGGCAGTTTCTCCATCTTCCTTGACAGTAGGCATTGCCTCGGCCCACTTGGTGAAGTAGTCAACGGCAATGATGATATAATGATGTCCTCCAGCCGAAACTGGATTGCAAGTCATATAATCAACCCCCCATTTTGTGAAGGGACCTACTGTAATCACAGGATGAAGAGGAGCTGGATGTGCTCTCATTTTTCTGGTGAAAAACTGATACGGACGACAGTGTTTCACAACTTCCACACAAACTTTAAAGATTGTGGGCCAAAAATACCCGACACACAGTATTTTCTGAGCTGTTGCCAACCCAGAAAGATGACCCCCATAGGCTCCACTGTGAGAATCATTCAATACTTATTATGCTTCTTATAAAGTTAAACAACATCATAAGATGGAGTCTATCCCACATCTGTACAAAGTATCAGAAATAATGAGATAGTTTTTCGCATGGCTTTTCAGTTTGCGTCGTTCTTCTCTAGAAAAAGTGGTAGGACACCTCAAAGTTTGGAGATATACTAAAATATCCCCTTACCATGGGTCAAAGGAGGCTATAAGGAAGATATGTCCATCCAGGAATGATGACTCTTCCTCAACATGCACTAAGTCACTCGGAAACTCTGAGATTAACTCAGCGAACACTAGTGATTTCTTTAACTTGGCCAATTGAAAAACCAAATCAAACTCTTGTAAGATTACAATCCACTTATTGTACTTCCCACTGATGATGCGTCAAGTGAGAACATATTGGAAAGGATTGACTTCTTCTATCACAGTAGTTGTTCGTAAAAGGATGTAGTGATGAAGCCTCTACACCACATAGACCGTAGCTAGTGCTAACTTCTCAACATGTGAATATTTGATCTCAGGAGCTATCAATGCACGCGAGAGATAGTAAACAACATGCTATTGAAGTGTGTCGTCCTCCTGAACTAGTATTATGCCAATTGTGTAAATAGACGCCGCCAGATATAAGAGAAAATATTTTGCATAATCAGGCGGGCTTAACAAGGGGGCTGAAAGTAGTGCCTTTTTCAAGGCCTCAAATGATGCTTGAGTAGCCTCATCCCACAAGAAGTAGGTATCTTGTTTAAGCAGTCTCATGAAACCTTTTGTGATTTTAGCATACTTTATGATAAAGCATCTCAAGAATTTAGACATGCCTTGCAGACTTTGAAGTTGTCACAAGGTGCGAGGAGGAGGCAGATTTACAATTGCCTCAACTTTTAACGGGTCGACCATTATGCCGCAACTGGATACAATAAAACCCAGTAAACATCTTGATTCGACGCATAATACTCACTTGTTAGGATTCAATCGAATCTTATATTGTCTGTATCTTTCAAACACAAGTCTCAAATGAGCTGGATGATCCCGTCTCTTTCGAGATCATGTCGGGAGGTCATCCAAGTAGGGTTCAACTATGTGCTTGATATTGTGAAAAGCGAAATTCATTGCTCGCTGGAAAGTAGCTCCAGCATTCTTTAAGCCAAAGGGCATCTTCCAATAGGAAAAGGTTCCCCACGGGAAAATAAAAGCTATTTTGTGCTGATCTTCGAGTTTGATTTGAATTTGACTATATCCCAAAAATCCATCCATGAATGAAAACATCTTGTGTCCCGCACAGGCATCTATGATCTGGTCGATAAATGGTGTGGGATAGTTATATTTTGGACAAGCTTTATTCAAGTCCCGGAATTCGGTATAGACTCAGATGGTACCTTGCTTTTTATCAACTGGAACAGGATTTGAGACCCATTCTGTCATGTCAATCGGGTAGATAAATCCGGCTTTAAGCAATTTTTCAACCTCCGCCTTAATGGCAGCCGGTTTTTGAGGATTCACAGGACGGAGCTCCTGTCTCACAGGTTTTGCATTAGGGTATTTTTTTATGACATGCTCAATGATGGCTAGATCGATGCGTGGCATCTCCTCATAAGACCAAGAAAAAATGTCGCGGAATTCTTTAAAAAGCTTGGTATACAGAGCGATCTCTTATAGAGAATAGTCTGCTCCAATAAAAATGTTTTCCACAACCCTGGGTTTGGTGGAAATGTTAATCGGGATGGTTCTCGATATATTAGCCATATTCCCTTCAGCATAAATAGCTCTTGAAGTAGAAGGAAAGGAGGAAAAATAAACAAATCCACTGGGTCTCATAGACAACTCTCCTCTCTCTATCCTGTCTAGATTTGGAAGCAGGTAAGACCTGTGATGGATATGTTCCCATGGATGGTCTAGGCCCATCATGGCTTCCAAAATGGCTTCATCAGAAGGTAAAACCATGTCTAAACAATCAAAAGAGTGGGTATAATCCACTGGCCATGAAGGAGCATAGTCCATATCCGACTCAGCAGAGACTGGCAGAGTCACGATATGTTCTGTTGCAGCGTGTTGTGCTTCTATGTATGCTACTTCTGCAATGGTTAAAGGCACTGATGGTTCTGATATAGTAGGAAGGATCCACGGATCAGTCCTTAAACCAACCACGAAAGTTTTGGTAGATGTACCTACATCAGAATGCATAAAAAGAACGAGAGAGGGTAGGTCAAAAGTGCCTATTAATGACCCGTAAAGCCCTGCTCCTAAACTCTTGCTTACTGGACCAGATTGATCAACTAAAGGAACTATGGATTCCGATGAATTCTGGTTTTTTCACCGAGAGAATGAAAGCTAATTGACCGTGACGATCTGACCTTCGTGAGGGAACATAACAACTCAGAAAATTGCCGATGCAATAGCTCGCATGGTATATGTCCAACTCCTGCCTAATAACATGTTGTAATCAAGCAGAGCGTCTAGAACTTCAATCTCTATAGCAACTGTCTTACCAGCCAGTGTGACTTCAAATGATGGCAAGACTCCGTGTGGACGAAAAGTTCTGCCATCAAATGCAGTAAGTAGTGTGTTAGAGGGAGCTAACTCGAGAGAGACTAAAGCTTTCCGGCAAGAAATGGACATCACGCACATCGACGCGTCGTCATCTACAACAGCCCGTCCAATGGTCATGGGACCATGAACTACCTCTATCTGTAGGGCAACGTGGTATGGTAACCAATACTTGATATCAGACATATCAAAGCGTGCGGTCAAGCTAGATGATTCCATACTTCCAATCGCTGCCAAAAGTGCATTTTGTTGTAACGGACAACTTTGCAAAACTTGTAAGGTGGACATAGCACAAGGGGTCTGGGCTAGATCTTCAACCACATTGTAGTTGGCAGCAGCCCAAGCGTTGGGATTGTGCAAGGCCCATTTCAAGACACCTTTCGGGATCTTGGGAAACGAATCCACTGGAATGTGGAGAGGGGTGGAAGATTCAGGAATATCTTTATCCTTGTTCTGCACATACAGGGTATAATTTCTTGCTCGCGTTTGCAAAAGTGCATCTGTGCTAACCATATTAATGAAAGTTTGATCAACTGAAGCATGAGTAGTTCCCCCAGCATTGGAGGTGCCAGAAGCTGAACCCTACCCCTTACGAAATGGATCTTTAAGTATGGCGGGTTTATTTTCTTGAAGCAGCTTCTGGGCTTCTTCAAGTAGAGGGCATTGGTGAGTGAGGTGATCCTGCTTGCAAAGCTTACAAGGGAACTTAACCTCCTTCTTTTCTATGTTTCCCTCCTTGGCATTCTCTTTGTTCTTGGGATTTTGCTGGTTCCCATCTCCTTTCTTGCGCTTCTTTTTATTGTTGGGCTGCCGAGGGCCCTTTTGATTGTTCTGAACCTAGTTTACAAATTCAGTAGTAGAAGGAGAGGTTGTGATGGAGGTCGCCTCTACAGTCAATTGTTTGACGGATAAGGCATGAACCTGCTTAGTTAAGGCATCAAAAGCTACAGAATCAACTGAACCCACTATGCCATCAGCATGTGGTCCAGGTTCAGGTCTGCTAAGATCAATGTTTGATCGTGGTGCATCTGGTATAATCTCATAGAGTAGCCCAGACTGTGCATAAACTAGGTCTAGCTGCTGGGTCCGTAAGATGGCTTCTTCCTTTGAAGACACTCCAGAAGTAGCTACTTCCTTAGAAATGTAAGGAAGGAGTGATTTCAGATACCACTCTAAAAGGAATTCCAGAGGTATATTGGCTTTAATGAGCCTCTTCCGTCTTCGCCACTCTTGAATGTGATCAGATAAGTGAGTGGCCTTATTCTGTCTAAATGTAGACAAAAGATATGTCCCGGCATCGTACCGAATAGGAAGCTGGAAGTGGCTCAGAAAAAATGTCGCGAGATCCTAAAAATTAAAAAATGTGGCTGCAGGTAACTTAATGTACCATTTGGCTGCAACACTGGTTAAGGTTCTTTGAAAAAGTCTCAACCTAACGGAATCTTCGTTCAACGAGTTCGAAGAACACCATAAATGGAAAGTGGTAACATGATCACTAGGGTCCTCACCAGTTTTTCCTTTGAATTTTGGAATGTCCGAAGGTAGCTTAGTAGGAACTGGTGGCCACGTCGCGTTATGGTACACCGGATCATTCGTTAACTTGGAAAGATCTGGCAAATTCAGAGTTGCCAGGAATGGTAAACAAGATCTATAAGATGGAATTTGATAAGCTGGGTTCATAAAGGGGGAACCTCCCATAATTTGACCCATAAACTGCTGGTTAGGGTTGCCCCCTGCCATTTGTTCGTAGGGGTTGCCCCCAGCCATCAACTGGTAGGGATTTCCCCCAACCATCTGCTGGTAGGGGTTTCCCCCAGCCATCTACTGTTGTGTGAAGGTGTTGTTGAAATTCCCCCACCCAAATGAAAGTGGGTTGGTACCTGGTGTATTCGTCCACTGTGGCTGGGTATTAGCCCCGCCATATTATTGGTTAAAAATATTACCCCCTCCTCCGGAAAACAAAGAAAAAGGGATATTTCCTGCAGGTATATTACTTTGATTCATATTGAAACTTGCAAAGGTGTTAAAACCAGGGGTAGTAGAGGTGGATGGCGCGGTCATGGTACTCATGACAGGCATAGTTGCGGAGGTATTCGGCCCTACATTGGGTGTGGAAATCCAAGTACTAGGTATATGATATGACTGTTGAGTCACAGGAGGTGGAACGACATTCACTGTATTACTGGGTCCAAAAGTAGGGGTAGAGGCGGATGTCAAAGCTGTTGAGATTGGCATGCCTAATGTACTAGCGTTAAAACTGAAGGACGGAGTCGAAACAGAAATTGTCTAAGTCGAACTCGGTGTAGGAGTGGAAGGCGGATTTACAGTATTTGTATTCGTACCTATTGTGGGAGTCTATGGAACTCCCTGTTCACCTATCGGGTTAGTCATAATATGCCCAGGTGTGAAAAAATGTGCACTATAATCAAGTTGCTGGAAACCAACAGGTACCAGAAGTGGATCGTTAAGTCCGGTCAGAGGAGGATTAAAAGGAGTATTAAACTCACCAAAATTGAGATCCTAAATCTCGACTGTATTAAAATCTTGTTGATCCGAGGTTCTAGGTTGTGGTTCACCAGGAACCTCTACTTCACCAGTAGTTTCAAAAAGACCACTGGAGTCTGTCCTCCGTCGTCGTGGTGACGGTAGTGGTTCCACTCTAAGTGGGAGAAGGTTTTGCAACCTTCGATACCTACGAAGCTATTGGTCTTCCACAATTATATAAAAATAAAACTAAGTAAAAACCTAGTCGCCACTAAGACTAAGGAGCAAAGAGCATATCATTAAAAAATCATAAGTATACAGACCAGAAAAACAAGATGCCTTCTGGAGAAGAGTCTGGGATGATGAGGGCCCAGAACATATCAACGAAGGAAGAAGGACAGTTACCCGGGGTCCACAATACAATGAGTAAGGGTGCCAACGCTGGAATCACCCAACTACCCTCCCAAAGACCTGCAAGGGATTTCCTCCCACGTCTGTCCTAGGTACAACAGATATAATCCTCCGCTATCACCTGTGTATGATCCTATAGGTCTGATACTAAGGCTACCATAAGTACGAAATATCCTGGGGGGACAGTCGTCATCCTGATCAAAACACGTGGGAAGGGTAGCAAAGCCCGAATTCCGGATGGACCCCGTACGCGAATCGACCCTGGTTTATGGTTGAAGGGAAAGTGAGGGGATATCCTCAACAATTCCAATCTTCCACGGCCTCGTGCTTAGCTTTGGTTTCAGTAGAGTTTCCCAGGAATACTTGATATAGATGGGTTTACCTATATGAAAGTCACACTACAATTTTTGAGCAATGAAACAAGCTTCAATCAATTTAAGGTGTTTTAAGCTCGAAACTCTAGCCTAAGCTAGTTGGTGTCGTGTATCCCTAGAAAGAAAATCATTTCTAATTGATTTTATTAAGATTATTTTTGGGGTTACTTTTTACTCAACGGGGTAGTGCATTGTGTGGTGTGGTTGCAACAGAAAGTAAAGTGTGAGAAATGAAACAACTTTCAACACCAACATGACTCTTTTTATTTTTCGTTTATGCTCCTTCCAAAATGAAGACTAAGCAAACCTAAACAAAGTTCTCTTTTTTCATTTTCTTTTCAATTTCACAACAAAGTAAACTATGCTACTCTAAAATGATTATAAGCCTTACTACTCTAAACTACCAAACTCATTTTTTTCTTTTTCGTTATATGTAAAAGAAAAAGTACTCGAAAATGGAAGCAAGTAAGACCTATAAAAGATATGCGAGTAAGGAAAAATGACTCTAAAGCTCACAAAAATCAAATGATGACTTGATAAAGACTTGTCCTACGAATTTTTTCAAATGAAAAAGCTTCGAACTTGGAAACAAAGTGGAAATAAAACAGGGATGAGAGACACTTATAACCGAAAAGCAAACCTCTACAGTTGCTCCAAAGCACCAAACCCTAAACAAAAGCACTAATCCAAGTAGAAGGTAGGCAAGTGAACTAAAGATGACCTTACTATCACAAAGACTTAAAAGGAAACAAATTAAGATACTCCAACTTGCTTGAAACTGAAACTAACAATGAGATCAGGAAGTGTCGGGACTCAAAAAGTATTTTGAAAGACACCCTAAAGACTCCAAAGATGGGCCAAACCCTAAATCAAAGGATAAGACACCAACAAAGCATACTAGTGTCATAACAAACAACAAATGTTATGCACAAAGGTTTGTATACCTGCGACACACTACTAGGGTATGGGCGAGCAGTTATGTCTACCAAGGGACAAAGCAGGGTCTTCAAAAAAAAAAGTCTCAAAGAAGCAAGACACCTCAAAAGTACTCAAGCAAGCAAAAGATGACCTAAGGGACTTAGGAGAGGCTAACAGGACTCAACAAAGGATTACACACCTCAAGGATCAGTTAAGAAATCCAAGTACAATGCTAGAAATCAAACCAAATAGGTGAAAATCCAATCCCCACATCAAACATAGAGTTACAGGAGTGTGCTCTACTGTGCAGTAGGAAACTAGCGCATTCTGGAAGATGTGCCCTACTGTGCAGTAGGGAAAGTAGTGCACAAACTCATGTATGCGCTACTGTATGTACAGAGTAGCGCACAAGTTAGGAGAGGTTGAAATCAAGTTTTGCAGAGGTGAAAAGGGGCTGAGTCAGGCAAAGGAAAGTAGGTAGGGTGACCTACAAGGCATCTCAGAGGATCAAAGAGATCAAAAAATACTGGAAAGAAAACAAAATGAGTTTCCTAGAGAAGAAAAACAACCGGTCCCCAGTGGAGTTGCCAGTCTGTTGTTAAGGAATTCTACCTTATAGCGAGGAAAAGGACACTACCAACTTATGGGGTAACAAGTAAACACATTGATCAAATTACATAAGCATCTATGAAAGGAAAGAGATCAAGGATCTTGAAGACATACCTTATTAACGATGTTCGATCCTAGCTTTGCTCGATCTTGCACTCAATCTTCAACTTGATCTTTCGCTCAATAGACCTGCAATGCAAAGATACCTTCCTCAGCGTATCTTGACTGATATAACAATGATGAAATTGAAATACAATTTAAACATCAAGAACAATCAAGCATTTAACCAAACAAACACACAATCCATTAGACATTTTATTGGGACAGGAAGGTTGTTTCAACCTTTATTGTCAAAAGAAAATAATTGGTACAAATTATACCTGATCATTCAGAGTGCTTGTGCAACCGGATTCTGGGCTCCTGCTCTTCTCGAAATTTGGAACTCTTCCAGCATAAAAACCCTTAAAGCAAGTTTCTCCTCCTGTGAATGAGAGTCTAAATATGTCTAACCCCTCTCCTCAATCCTCTTTGTATTTATGGGACAAGGTAGGGAGTTTAGATCAAGAGGTGGTTGAATTGGGAGGTTGGGGAAGCTGCAAAACCAACTTCAACTAATCACAATTCGTCAAATTAATATATTTTTAATCACATTTCAAGATGTGCGCGAGTTTTTCATAGTGGAGTAGCGCTCAATATGCAACTTCAGTGCTTTACAACCAGCGTTTGCAAGGCTTTTTGAAGGTGTGCGCTAGTTTTCTAAAGTGGAGTAGGGAATGCTGGGATGTGTGCACTACTCTTATGCCTGTGTAGTAGGGCATATGCGCTACTATCATTCCTGTAGGGTAGCACACATGTCAAAATGTGAGGTAAAACAGGGTTTTCTAGCTTGCAGACGGGTAGATCAGGTCAAAGCATCATCCAAAGCCATCATGCTTTTCAATCCAAGTTGTCCTCTTGTGTGATCGACAGCTAAAGGTGATCACGGATGGAGAAGTGCAGATTTGACCTGTAACAGGGACACTTGGTGACTTTCGGTCCGGGAGACAAAAATCAAATGGAGCAGCAATATTGAGTGCCATTGGCTCCTACAAGTGTGTGTGGGAAATGCCGATGTGGGAACACTACCAACACTAGCTCGGGGGAGGGTTTTGCAGAGTTGACCCACCAATGCGAGATTGCATGCAATGAAACTGAGAAAAACCCTAGTTTACAAAATGAATGCACAATGAAGCCACAGGGCCATGAGAAGACGAGAGAGAGGGCCCCCTAGAGGTAATCACATGCCAGGAGACCAATGGAGTCAACGGTTCGTCGATCCGACCTCTGGTTTCCGAGTTATGTCGAATTGCAAGTCGCATGAAAATGTCGTTCAAGGACACTTGGTGACTTTCGGTCCAGGGGCCGAAAAGAAAATAGAGAAGCAAGATTGCGTTTCGTTCGCTCCTGCAAGTGTGTGTGGGCAATGCCAACGTGGGAACACTACCAACACTAGCTCGGGGGAGGGTTTTGCAGAGTTGACCCACCAATGCAAGATTGCATGCAATGAAACTGAGCAAAACCCTAGTTTACGAATTGAATGCACAATAAAGCCACTGGGCCATGAGAAGACAAGGGAGAGGGCCCCCTAGAGGTAATCGCACGCTAGGAGACCAACGCAGTTGACGGTTCATTGATCCAACCTCCGGTTTTCGAGCTATGTCGAGCTGCAAGTCGCATGAAAATGCCATTCAGGGACACTTGGTGACTTTCGGTCTGGGAGCCAAAAAGCAAACAAAGCAGCAATATTGCGTGTCGTTGGCTCCTGCAAGTGTGTATGGGAAATGCCGATGTGGGAATACTACCAACATTGGCTTGGGGGAGGGTTTTGCAGAGTTGACCCACCAATGCGAGATTGCATACAATCAAACTAAGCAAAACCCTAGTTTACGAAATGAATGCACAATGAATCCATTGGGCCATGAGAAGACGAGGGAGAGGCCCCCCTAGAGGTAATCGCACGCCAAGAGACCAATGGAGTCGACGGTTCGTCGGTCCAACGTCTGGTTTCCGGTCACCTCTTATACGATGTTAAATTTTTTATACTTGATCTAGATAAATTATTTATACCAATTATAACCATTAGTTGAATGCATAAATTTAACCATAAAACATTTACATAAATAATTTAACATGTAGGATCTAATTAAGAATAACAATGCACAAGAGACACAACATTGTAATTTAATCATCCAAACTCACAAATTTTAATTAGACCTATCCAATTAGTGTGCATGAGCGAGTTTGTTGAAACCTTGAAAAAAATTGTATTATACTTAGTTTGATTAAATGACACGAGCAAGAACTTTGACTTAACTTGTAATGATCATCCAAAATCACAAATTTTAATTAGATACCAATTAGTGCATTCATGTAGTGAGTTCGTTGAAACCTTTAAATATAATAGTTTGTTCTTTTGACATAGCAAATTCATGAGTAATAGATAATCCATACAAATCAACACATTAGATTGACACAAGAACACGTGGAAACCGAAGAACAAATACAAAGTGAAATGTCAATGTACATGTCTCCAAAAGTACATATATATCCAAAAGTATCCAAAAATATCCAAATGTACATGTATCCAATGAAGTCAATGTACATGTCTCCAAAAGTACATGCACAATGAAGTCAATGTACATGTCTCCAAAAGTACATGCACAATGAAGTCAATGTACATGTATCCAAAAGTGAATGTCTCGAAAAGTACATATATATCCAAAAGTATCCAAAAGCACATGTGTCCAAAACTATCCAAAACTATCCAAGCCACATGTACATGTATCCAAATGTACATATATCCCATAAGACACATCAAAACTCAAGCTTCCTCTTGTTCTTTCCCGACGTTGATCCTCTAGGCACATCTCTAGGATCAGTGTGTGTCTCTGGATCCTGCAAATTAAATATCAATTGTTAAATTCAACTAACTCTGTACTAATACATTAGCTCAACAATTATCAACTTGTGCATGGAAATTGCATGAAACACTTGGTCACTGAAGGACATCTCACCTCATCTGACAAAGGGGATTGCGTTGCTTGTGTAGCAGATGGAGCCGTTGGTTGAACATCCAGGATGGTCAAACCAGAGGGGCTAGGAACTGCTCCTGGTGGTGGTGGCTACAATAAAAAAATGTTGAAATAGTTAGACATGCATGAATAAACAATAGACAACAATAATAAACTATGTAAAGATCATGTTGAAATAGTTACATACCTGTGTGTGATTAGTTTCCATTGCAGATGTAGCACCGATTGCTGCATCAACCATCGATGCGAGGTTTTGAGTAGACAACTCGGGTTCCTGATGTAGTAAACATACAATTCAAACATTAACAAAAATGATTTATGCACTGGATTTCAAGTTAAACAACAAATATCGTCGAAGGATATACATTACCATGGTATGAGTAAGCCCATGGTCGTGGGCAGCTAGAGTCTTGCTAGGAGTAGGCTGCCTCACATACACACGACCCTTGTTCACGAATGGCCTAACAGGAGATACAAATCCAGGAAATGGTCCAGATGTCTCGAATGGTGCCTACAGTCAGCAAGTGTTCATGTAGTTAGACATGCATGATTCGACAAACAAACATGTATTTTAAAAAAGACATTTTTAATTGTTTACCTGGAGCCCAGATGTTTCCTCGGACGGTACGACCATGGGTGCTACCTCCACATTAGCTTGCCCCAGTGAAGGATCTGCCATCTACAAGTTTAATAATTGTAAATATTAGACCGTAGATAGCATTAGTGAACTAAAATATAAAGTATGTGGAAATTAACAAGTATTAAAAAACTGAAATTTTAAAATGTTTACCTCGGTGTGAGATACGGCAATGGGTGCTATATAAGATGGGCCTGCCAAATGGGTAGCATCATGCCCCCCTGTAGAGTATGGAACATCTGAATCTAGGGCATCGCTGCCGGCATAAAGCATCAACTGTAAGTTCACAAAATTAATATATTAGCTCAAACTATATATATGTGTACAAAGACGAAAATAAATGAAGAATTTATTACAATTAACCATCTACATACCTCACTCAAAAACCCACTGAAGGCAACATCTGAGGCAAGACCATAGCAAGGACGACCACACGATGTGCACTTGTGAGGCTCAATACTAGGCTGGGGATGTGTTGATGGTCCTGCACTAGACGATGGTCCTGCATGGTGATGACCTTGTGTATGTACCACACCAGGGACAGATGTCCCTTCCTCACCCATATACTGAACCATAGTGCCATGGCGAACAACTGCCTGTGCCAAACTAAAAAATGCATCACGTGTCTGTGGAATAACACGATGTGCAGGTGGAACATCTGGCCTAGGAAAATGCCTGCGAGGTGCAGGGATAGGGCGATCCTAGTCTCGAAGCCTTGCATTGGGTCGATTTTGGGGCATCCCCCCACCGATCCCCTGAAACTGCAAGATATCAAAATAGTTTACGTGTTTATGTAACACAAACTCTGCGTACATATTTCGAAGGAAATACAAGGGAATTTCCCTGTTGTTATGTGGTGGCATATCAAAATCCATGTACCACATGTCCATCCAGTTATCAACAAATGGTTGAAACGTGCACCACTCAATGGAGATATGAGTCCTGTTTGCATTTGGGATTTCTCCCGACCGAGGGTCCCTAAACAATGCAAATATGAGCTCTTTGGATATTTTCAACTTTTTTATTGCATTGTTGTCTAGCCCATCAGCATATTCTTGTCTTTTTCTTTCTCTATATGATGTAATATCATATAGTACATTGTTAGACTATGAAGTGGTGTCAACAATTGCATCCAAGGTTGATGCAAGCGAGCGGCGAATCCTGTCACCACCACTAAAAGTTGCACTAATGGCCCTCAAGCGGGCAAGCTCAATCAGTATCTTGGCATTTGTGTCCATAGCCGCAACTACAATAAAAACATCAATATGAAAATCATTAAAAACATATACATGGTATATAATGATGTCTCTTCAAAATTGAAAATGTATTAAATCAAACTCAAGTAAGAAATTTAATGGCATTCACTTAAATACATTTAAAACTTAAAATTAAACATTTAACAATTAAAAAGTAACTTTTGTTCAACTTCTTTCTAGAAGTTAAGGCACTTCTTAACCCTCATTGGTGACTTTTCCATGCAAACTTGGGTTTAAACTTCTTAAAATTTATGAGTGTTATTTTGACATGTTTTGGCCTTTACGTCCCTTGCAGAAAATAATATTTCCATCAACTTCATAAGCTAACATTAAATTTATTGATTTCAACATATTACGCCTTGTGGTTGGAGGGGAGGACAAAGTGGCATGGAATGAAATGGATATGTATGAGTTTGTCTTGCCAATATGATTACATATGTACTTGAGATGACTATCAATGATTAAGATGTTGAATAATCAACTAGAGATTGTGACTAGAATGACAATAACAACAATGTCAACTTAATAAGATATCATAAGTGGAATATGACAGTGTTATCTCAGAATTATCACATGCATATTTATTAATTTGATCCAACTATTATGATATGTGATTGATATGACAAGATGGTTGATTAGGAGGGTGAAGATTAAGTTGAGATAGAACAACTAAATTTAAATGTCACAGTCCTAAGACTGTGACTACATTCAGTTAATGAATTTAAGTAAGAATAGGATATGACTTGTTAGGCTTAGAAAGATGGTTAAGGTAACATGCCCGGGGGCATTTCAAGTGGTAAAACTCAGACCCGTGTCTTAAACACAGTCTTTAAGAGGGATGGAATTTTAGGATAGATGTAGGGTTAGGACAACATCCAAGGGAAGAAGGTCCGAGATAGGTAAGAATGTTAGAAGGGTTTTAGGATAGGTTTCTAGGAGTAGTTACTAAGTCAGGGCCGCAGGTCTTTCTGAGTGTAGATTAGGATTGTTGGATATGTAAACGACAGGGACGAGGGACTATTAGGATATGTGAGGCAAGAAAATGGGTGAAAATTAACTCGATCATAGTTGGAAACACTCTCACGACACACTCTAGGTAGTTCATGGGTGTTCACCATTTCCATTCTTCTAAAAACATGGAAACCAACCAAAAGTGACAATACCTTGGAACAAAATAGATACAACTTCTCTCTGCAATATCGATCTCTACATTGTATGGCAAGTTCAAAAAATTAAATAAAAAACATAGTGATTTTCTATATGAAGTCTTTGAGTTGAATCGACGGTCCCCAAGCGTTGAGTAGATTGATCGAGGGTGTGGATAGGGTAGGCCCGAGAGGCACTTTGTTAATGTGTTTTGGCATTTAGTTAAGGGTGCTTAACTAAGAGGCAATGTATAGCTACATACACTTGTGATGAAATTTTGATTATGTTCATGGACAAATGATTGTGATGAAATTTTGAGAAACCAAGTTACTAATTTTTTATGCATTTTTTCTATTCACGCTTATGCATGCATTTCATCTTGTTGTGGCCATTTCCGAGGAAACTTATTCAATTAGTATCATGGGAAATGGCCTTTGAGGGGTGGAAATTTGGGTTTCATGTGGATGGATACATTGTAGAAAGGGAGGAGTTCTATTTTTTTTCGATTTTTGGTTGGATTATGAATGTTTGAGTTTTTGAAAAGGGATTCATTGTAATTATTCACTCATCTTGGTTGAGGGAGATGTGAATTTAATTAGAGATTGGGTTATTTCCAATTTTATAAATATTACAAAACTAGGTTGTTTTAAACTATAAAAAAATGGTAATTTAGGTTAACAAATGACAAAAAAATGGTATGGGTGAATGAATTACTTGATTAGATGACAATCCACCGGTGAATTTGCCTCCCCTCCACCTAAATCAAGCTCCTCGGATACTCCATGGCACACAAACCGTCCTCGTCCAAGCTCGAATTCGCGTTTCTGATGCGTGAAAAGTGTTGCGGGTGGTCAGGGATGGTCGGGATTGTGTTTTTAAATTGCTTTTAGATTTACAAAACGTGTACGCATTTTGTAGTTCTATAATGCATACACATTATGGTTACCTAACCTACATGTCTAATGACATGTCAGGCTCGAGTTTTACCATACCAAGTGCTAAGTATCAGAAACGCGTTATGTTTTTATGTATCAGAAATGAGTTTTGAAAAACTAGGATTGCATCTAAAGTGACCCTCATCTTCTTGCACACCCCAGGTGTAAATTGTAGGGTGTAGAATGGTAATGAGTACTTAGATTAAATCTATGGTAGTTGAGGGTGGAGTTGTATTAAAACATTATGTGTACAAACTATAGATAGTAGTATAAAATTTGTGCATCGAGGTTTTGATAGTGGCTAATCATTGTGTTAGATTTTTTAGATTTTTTAGTTTATATTGGAGTTTGACTTTGTCCAAAGGTTTTGAGTTGACTCGCCACCCATAATTGTAGATCACAAAAAGATAATTAATATATAAATGAGTAGAGATGATTATAGATTTTCCAAACTACTTCTTGAAGCATATAATAAGCACAATCAAAAATAGAAAGGAGAATCAAAATGGGAGGTAAGCTTCAAGAAAGCTTCAAGGTAAGTTGGCCTTAATGTGGATTAGGTATAGACGAATTCCAAGGGTAACCGTTTAAATCTACAATAGAATAATTAGATCAAATGGGTGAAGCTGTAAAAAATAAACATAAAAACTATTGAAGAAAGAAAGGAAACATAAAAACTATTGAAGAAAGGCATTGATGGGAGAAAAGAAACTAAATCCTTTGTATTAACATTACCAAATTATAAAAAATATTATCTTGAGAGACTGATGAAAATGACCTCTAAGCTCAAGGGAGTCTATTGTGTTTAAGACTCTCATTAATTTTTAAGACTCACTAATTTTTAAATGGGTGGAATAGCATTTCCATTTATGCAATATGCAATGTTAAATAAATGTGTGTAGCATAAATGATGATGAATCAAGATAGGATAGAGTGATGATAACTGTTCATGAATCAAGATAGGATAGAGTGATGATAACTATTCATGAATCAAGATAGGATTGAGTGATAAAAAAAGCTTACTATATCTTTATAACCTTACCTCATTAAGCTCATTGAATTATATAAATGAAGTCTTTATTTATAAGTTTTCCTAAAAGAGAATATGAAAAGAAAGTGAAAGGTTTTTCCAAACCTATGCAATTTCCTTGAAATTTGGTAAACCACATTAATGGACAAAATCACACTAAACTAAACATTTCAACACCTAAATATTGTATGGCCAACCATGGCATTGAATGTGAAATAAAATTTAGTGTTAGCCAAACAGGAACTACATGGATATCAAAGGATTATTTACACCTTTCACTTAACCCTAACTTGAGGGCCCACACAAATCTCCTTTTGGTCTTTATTTTTTTTTCATAAATAATTGAAAATTTCTCCAAATTTATCCTGTGGTGATGAATTCTGATTTTTGATGTCATTGGCATAAACCCTTTAGTTTCACAAACAAATGAATCCTATTTTTCAAGCCAAGATGAATTCTGATTTTTGATGTCATGGGCATAAATCCTTTAGTTGCACAAACAAATGAATCCTATTTTTCAAGCCAACCATAAATGCCTCAACCAAAGACTTTGGGCTTCAAGGAAAAGCCACGTGTGAGAGAGGAGATGCAAAATATTGTATAGCCATGAATCTTGAAGGCAGTATTTAGCAGATGGCTCATGTTTGCAATATCACCGATCTCGTTGCATCAAACAACACATATATCAATTGGGCAATTGTGCCTATCTGCTGACAAAATTGCATTAATATGAAATGCGGCTTAAAGATGACCATTTTAAACATAGCATAACATGTCTCAAATTTTCATAAGGATCCTTAATTTTCCTTTTATGTTAATATTTTAAGAAACATCAAAAATGACATTTTCCCTTTTTTTTTAAATTGCACCTAAAATGACATTTTCCATTTTTTTTTAAATTGCACCTGTCTCATTGCAACCGCGACTTATAATTTCAAGTAAAAGAAATTGCACATTATACTTGTCCAAGAATGTCATACGCAATGGCCAAAGGGAAATTCCAATTTGCATTGGACTGTTAGCTTTCATTGAACTCCAATGAAACCAAATCACCAAATATAACTGATAGAGTTTTAAGGTAACAGTGTTTTTTTATTATTATTTTGATTTTCAAGTTTATTTTTCCAGCAATCTAAAAGTGTTTAGATTATTTAGCAAAATATTTGTAATCAACATAAATTAGTATAAATTTATCTTAAACTAAGATTTATCAAGTATGTAAAAGGATTCTATTTTTTGAAGTATAATTTTTTTAACTTCAATTTTTTTAATTACTTTTTATTTTTAATAACATAATATTAGTTTAAATGACAACATCTCCACCAGACTAAATTGTAAAACACCTAATTCATCTTTCTACAATTATGTACAATTAAATACATATGCAATATATTAAAGTTTAAGTTAAATATGTAATATATTGAAAATGTGTTCACAAAGTTTTAAAAAAAAAGTGTTAAAAAAAGTATTGATTGACTTTGCAACAATTAGCACTAACTGCAACAATCCCGTCGTGACATTTTGCAATAACTGCAACAATCTTGACCTGACATCCCTTTTCTATTGAATGATTTCATCTAACTTTGTGCATATTGCTCAGCAAACAGTTCATACTTTTACGATCACAGCTTAGAATGCATAATCGAAAAAGAAAACACAGATTACTTATTATTATGTCGGTGTGACATATTGCAATCATTTTGCTACTTATCTTGTGAAAGATAAGTAGCTCAATTGGAGTGAAGGCGCCCGGATATACAGGGTGGAAACAGGGTTCAATTCCCCAGTATCACACATCTATGAAAAAAAAAAAACATAATAGATGGTCAGTGCAGCGAATTTTTGGGATGGCCTAAGTTTTTTCTAATGTTTAGGTTTGATTTAGTGCTTTGGAGTGTGTAGCGGAGATGCCATGTGCCGCCTATCCCGCTGGTACAATTATGGAGGACAGGTATTTAATGCATATCCACATCACATGAATGTGATGACTGAGCATCGACCCTATCCCAAATCAAATGAACTCCAAAACCTTCCAGAAGGTCGACGTGGCCAAGAGGATGCGATTTGCCTGAATTTCATCTGTTTGTTGTGATATTGTTATTGTATTGAGCGATATTAGCGATTTTTAGTTAAGGATTTGATCGGATCCTTTCAGTGATCCCATCCACAATGTATTGTGTTATTTAAGTGTAAGCCTGTGTGCATAGAGAGAGGCGAGACTCAATGTAAAACTAGGTCGAGAGGGCGACTAGGCCCATCGTGGCCATACAATGTACTTCGAGCTCGAATAACCTTATGTATTGTTTTGTATATCTCTGTGGATTATGGTTGTGTGTTAATCATAGTTTCATGAATGCTTGAGGAGAATGAGTGTGCAGGTTCAGAGCGTTGAAAGAATGCATGAATGAAAAAGACCGTGAGCAAGTATGCATTTGGCTCCACCTCTATGTCTGTTGATTGATCACTATGTTGTTGGGATTCGATCTCAGGATCTTCAACCTTCGCTCTGTTATAACAAGAATCGAGTTGGAATGGCGCTACTGGCCGCAATGTCAAAGGAATGAATATGGTTGGAAGCATATGTGATTTCTGTGAAACATTCATATGCCACTCAAAACGTTGTCTCACAATTCATTCTTGTACATGTCCATTAACTGATGCAACATGTGTTGAATGTGAGCGGTCTCTTTGGGATCATGGTAGAAGGATGTTCCGATGCTTTTCATGTGATCAGTGGCCGTGTGAAGATGATCAGTTTGAGCATTAAGCTTCCTGTCAATAGCTTGATAGTGAGACCTTTCGTTGCTTGTCTTGCAATCGTCTTGGAATATATATATATGCTTACGTTGCAAGATCTACTTCTGTGATGATCACGTGAAAGTGTAACTAAGGCACTCAAGAAAGGAGAGAGCTCTTGCTGGAGCCGATGAGTTGGAGAGAAGATAAAACGTGAAGAGAAGCACATTACAGTGAGGAGAAAGAGATCTACCATCGATCACAAAATGGATCGATGGTGATCCATAAACGCAGCGATATCGTGGAGGCAGAATGGCGTTGCCTGGGTGTTCACGAACCGAGCCACATAGAAGTTTGATTTGGAGTTTTGAATATAGAGTGGGTTTTTCGTTGCTGCCATGGACGCCTTAAGTCCATATGTGGGCTCATAACCCACAGGTTCAAGAATTCAATGACCCCTGGATCGGTCTTCATCACACTGCTCATTATTTTTCGTTGCATCGAAGGAAAAAATTGGTCCGTCGTTTCTCGTGATGTCTGTCTGCACGTTTACATTACCATTGTCAATGCAACCTTCACCACCCAGTTGACAAGTCTGGGAAGCAATGGGGTGAAAGGTCAGGGTTGGAGGTCGTTGAGTTACTGTTTAACATGTGGATAATCACACACTAAGACTATCAATTTTGATGGTCCCCATTACAATACCTGCACGTGTTAATGGCCAATTAGCACTGCGACCATGATATGTTGGATAATGACGAGCTACATGGTACTCGAGTCTTTTGCTTGCCATGGCATTTTACCATTCAAGGAGATGCATTGCCCAAGGTGCTCAACTGTTACTATGAAAACCTGAAGCCTAAGACTAACCCTGCAACATTCGCATGCCCATTCTTCCCTGCGGCCATCTTGTAGTTTACGTTTTCCTGTTTTGTGAAGTGTTTCTCTAAGAAAACATATTATTATTTGAAGGTTGGAGGCAGCAAATCAACAAAGATAATGCGGAATGAGCTACGGCTCTTCAATATTTATTCATAAACAGAGATCAACTGATGTAATACAAACAATAATGTAATATGTATTTAAACACTTATGGAAAACCCTAAAAGCTCTAACCTAGCTTTTGCATGCATGCAAATCATGCTATTGCATTTATTAATTGAACTTCAAAAATATGAACTAATGTTAACTGAAGTAATTACTATTTCTAACACTCCCTCTTAATTACTACAGCTGACTACTAAAGCTTTTACAATCCCTAAATTATTTCTATGAATTTCAAAAATATCTTTTGCCAATGGCTTTGTGAATATGTTAGCCAATTGGTCAATCGACTTACAATGCTCAACACAAAGTTCACCATTGTTCACAAGTTCTCTTATGAAGTGATATCTGGTATCAATGTACTTGTTTTTCTGGTGAAAAACATGGTTCTTGGATAGAGTGATTGTTGAATTGTCGTCGCAATAGACTGTGGTTGGTCCTTCTTGTTTTTGTTGATGACCTTCTAAAACTCTGCGTAACCAGACTGCTTGACATGCTGCTGATGTCGCTGCTACATACTCTGCTTTTGCTGATGAAAGTGTCACAATGGGCTGCTTCTTGGATTCCCATGAAATCACCCATGATCCAAGATGAAAAACATGATCGGAAGTGCTCTTCATGTCATCCAAACTTCATGCAAAATCACTGTCAATGAAGCCTGTCAAAACATCATACTCAATGCTTGAGTATAAAATTCCATAGCTTGAAGTCCCTGCAACATATCGTAAGATCCTTTTGCCAACTTGCCAATGTGAGTCTTTGGGAGACTCCATGAACCTTGAAATCAAACTGACAACAAACATAATAGCAAGTCTTGTAGCTATGAGATACATGAGACTTCCTACAAGTCTCTTAAACATTGTTGGATCTACATTGGGATTGTCATATTTTTTGCTCAACTTTGTACCTCTTGCCACTGGTGTAGGTGTCGTTTGGTAGGTCAACTAGATCCCATATATCATTTCTCTCAATGGAATCTATCTCTTCGTCCATAGCATTTACCCAATGCTCTTGTTTTACAGCCTCTTCATAAAATATAGGTTCACTAGCAATAAAAACATAATTGGTATTTGCATCCAATTCATCATAAATATCTGCCAATATTCTAGTCTTTTTATTACTGTGATCAGATTCATTACCTGATTGCAGACTTGATACTTCACCTCGAACTGAGTTTCTAGGTGTTCTTTATGGAGTATTTGCTATTGGTGAAGATGCTACTAGATATTGTTGTCCAATCAGCTCCTCATCTTCTCCATCTTCTGGTTGGGGTATTGTAGCTCCCACACCCTTGTCAATGGTTCCATTCCATGACTCTTCCTCCTTGAACAAAACATCTCTGCTAAGGATAACCTTTTTGGTAATAGGGTTATATAGCTTGTAGAGTTTGTTCACTGTATCCAAGAAATATACATTTCTCACTCCTATCGTCTAGATTTTTTCTTAGTTGTTTAGGAACATGAGCATTAGCAACACAACCAAATATCCTGAAATGAAAACATTACAACTCATACCCGACCATGATTCCTCTAGTACTCTATTCTTCACAATTTTGGTGGGAGATTTGTTCATCACATGAACGGTCAAGGCCACTACGTCTCCCCAAAATTCATGGGACAAATTTCTTCCTTTCAACATGCTCCTTGCCATATTCATGATGGTTCTATTCTTGCGTTCTGCAATACCATTCTGCTGAGGTGTATATCTTGTAGTGAATTGCCTCTTGATTCCATGGTATTTGCAGTAATCATACTCTCCCCCTCCATCTGATCTCAATACTTTGAGTTGATAACCACTCTGTTTTCAACCAGAGCTCTAAATTCCTTGAACTTGCCAAAAGTTTCAAACTTCTGATGAAGGAAATACACCCAAGTATTTCTACTGAAATCATCAATAAATGTAAGAAAATAATAGCTTCCACCAATCGATTGAGTTTGCATTGGTTCAACTAGATCAGTATGAATAAGTTCTAAAGGTGCATGTGCCCTTCGAGACATACCTTTAGGAAAGTTGTCTCTGTGCTGCTTTGCAATGATGCAACACTCACAATTGCTTTCTGGCTCCTTCATAGGGAGTAATCCCTTTACCATCTCTTTCTGCTACAAAAACTTGAGACCACCAAAGTGAAGATGTCCATATTTAAAATGCCATAACCAATAATCATCCATGCAAGTGGCTTTTTGAGCAAAAGAGGTTACCTTGCTGCTGCAATTCATGACTAGTGGATACATCCTGTTCCTAGTCGCTTGTATTTTGATGATGAACTGTCGATTTGGGGGTTTGTTATAAATTTCACAGTTTGATCCATCAAAGACAAGTCTGTATTTCTTTTCAATGAGTTTCCCAATGCTGAGCAGATTATGCTTCAATCCTGGAGCATAATATACATCTATAATTGTCTTTTGTTGGCCTTGTTTGGTCAGAATGTTGACCACTCCTTTGCCAAGAATTAGAACTACCTCATCCATGCCGACTTTGACCTTTGTCTTTAGTGACTCATCTAGGTCTGCAATTAGACCTCTATCACCTTTCATATGGTTACTGCAACCACTAACTAAAAGTCAAAGTCCCTTTGGGATTTCGTGTGAAGTATGACATGTAAGAAATAATATATCATCTCTATCCTCAAAGGTATTAGTCACATTAGCATTATGATTTGCTTGATCAGACTTTTTCTTTCTACATTCATGAGCATAATGCCCAAATTTATTGCAATAATAACACTTAATATTAGATTTATATGACATTTTTTTGTCGCAGTTTCCGCCTTCATGGTTATGATGGTGATCTTGATCTTTATTGCCATTACTTTGGCCACTTTTGCCTCGTCCTCTTGATCATCCTTTGCCTCTGCCTCTTCCTCTTCCTCTTGAGAACGAGACATGTGCTTTGAAAGCATTCTCTAGAGAGGATTCTTCATTCCTATTGATTCTGGATTCATATGAAAGTAGACATCTGGTCAACTCGTCTATAGAGAGAGTACTCAGATCCTTTGCTTCTTCAATCACTGAAACTTTTGACTCAAATTTGTGGGGTACGGATCTCAGAACCCTTTCAACCACCCTTTGATCTTCCATCTTTTCACCATGGATATTCAGCTGATTAACAATACCCATGACTTTGGTCATGAAAGAATCTACTAAGTCCGATTCTTTCATCTTCAGATCTTCAAAATCTCTTCTCAGGTTTTGGAGTGTAGCTGTCTATACCTTACCAACACCCTGATAACTGGTCGCCAAGGTATCCCATGCTGCTTTGGCATGAAATGATGTTGATATCTTTGGAAATACGCTGTTATCCAAAGCGTTCATTATGAGATGCAGTGCCTTTGCATCCTTCTTCCTGTGCGCTCGCAGGACATCCTTTTCTGCGTTTGAAAGGGCTTGAAAAGTTGCATCATCTGTAGGTTCGGAATAGCCATACACGACATATTCCCATGCATCTTCAGACTTGAGATAAACCGCCATCCTCGTGGCCTAGACATCATAGTCATTTTTCCATGTAAGAGGAGAAATCTGAGATTGATTGTTGCTGCTAGAAGCCATAGATGCTACGGAGTCCTTCACTGGCCTTTTTAAAATAATCTCCTTCCTCTTCTTTTTTTTTCAAAATAATGTCTTCCTCTTAAATAAGAAAGATTTAAAAAAAATCTTCTTCTCTTGTAAAAAAAAAAATTCTTACTCAAAGAATCTCTTCCTGAAAGTAAAAGAAAATCACGCTCATAAAAAAAATTTATTCTCTTGCCCTAATTATCGCGGGTCACTAGCAACTATCGCATTTTGGCCTAAATGGTGGCCGCGATAATCCTAATTTTTTTACCTTGAATCTATTGCGCTTTGTCCTATAGAGAGGCTGTTGTAGTTCCCTAAATTACCACGCTCTGGCCTATATGGAGGCCGCGATAGTTCCAAAAAAAAAATAATTTGTGTGAAAATTCTTCAAAAAACTTACAAATTCTTCAAAGCTACAGCTTTGGCTTCTCCGAAAATTTATGCTACCAATTTGATCTTCTCCTATGCTTTGATACCAAACTGAAGATTGGAGGCAGAAAATAAGCAAAGATAATGTGGAATGAGCTACGACTCTTCAATCTTTATTCATAAACAGAGATCAACTGATGTAATACAAACAATAATGTAATGTGTATTTAAACACTTATGGAAAACCCTAAAAGCTCTAACCTAGCTTTTACATGCATGCAAATCATGTTGTTGCATTTATTAACTGAACTTCAAGAATAGGAACTAATGTTAACTGAAGTAATTACTATTTCTAACATTATTTTATTCTCTCCAAGCATCCTGAGCATGCCACTGTCGATGCTCTATTGTCTACCTTGTCCTATTGTTTCTTCCTAACGGAGAGACATGTCGCCACCTTCATACGCAAATTGGTCAGGCTAATGAGCATGCAAACTAGAGGTGTAATTACAACTGAAACAATGAAAGAGAGCATTACACAATGAAACAAAGCTTCGTGTAATTACACATATAGTAGAAGGAGAGGAAATAAAAGAGAGCCCGAGTAGGGGCCATTACTCATCCTTCTAGCATAGGAGGCAACTAGCAAAGAACATCATAGCAGATGGGAGAGAAGAAATGGTCGATCAGTAACACTACACGTATAAGCTTAGCAAGAGACCGTGGGCAGATGTAGCACCAACTAGAGGGGCATCTCCATGCTTTCACGTAGAATGCTAACTATTGGACAAAAGAGCGCACTCAATGGAGTGGCAAGCCCGTAGGCTCACACAAGAACACATGAGAGAGAGGGAAAGACCACTTAAGAAAACATGTTGGGCAAATAGAGAACGCACAAAAGTGCAGGCTCTTCCACACAAACCCAAACATTCCAAAGATACCAATGTTTCCATACTCAGGCATGCACTAGTCAAGCAGAATGGCAATAACACGCGAGAGGGATGAGTGACCGATGTCTGTCCAAAGACTTAGTGCATAGGATGAGCACGCGAGAAGGGCCACGCAGAAGGAAGCATGTAGCAAATAAAATCTTTGACAACGAGTGCATAAACAATGGGAATATAAGGTCAAGCTAGATTCCCATAAATAGTGCATGAATAAGTCTCAACACCTGGTTTAATCTTTTAACTATGTTTGGATAATCTTCTATTTCCTTTTGGTTCACTGTTGAGCTCTCTATCTGTTTGGTGTTCATTTGAGTATTGGGCATTTTTAAACTGAAAGCTTCATGTAATAATAATGAAACAAAGCTTCGTGTCATTTGTTTAGGATATGTCTGGGGTATAATCGCTACCTACACATTCTAGATGGCAGAGATCAAAATATGCTTTTGATTATTATTTTTCTTCTTTTAAAATCGGACATCGATCCAATGCGGAAAGAGCCATGTTTGCTATCCTCACATAGTGATATGTGCTGCAAAGTTTTTTTGGGTTGTATACTGAAATTTTTCCTTATAATCTTTTAGGGATTTTCAATTACATACATTCAAAGCTAAAACACCATGGGCGGTACATGTTATTGCATACACTCTTTAAAAATTAATGTTGTATCCTTTTAACAATTTGGTTAACAAGGTAAACTACAACCGGATAGAATAAGAATGGAGCTTAATTTGAAACAACATTATAAATAGCTATAACAGGTTATGAAACCAGGACTTAAACTTCCTTTGTCGAGCTTGTTCCAGCGGTTCACCCAATAGCAAGATCAAGGGTGCCAGAAGCAGAGAGAGCAGCAAGGAAGGAAGCTCCATATTGTTTAGATAAATGCTTTTATATATTCTTGCTTAGGCAGGGATCAACAGGACTAGGTCTACCTTAACATTGAATCTTTCTTTCCTTAGGGTAATTTAGCTCTTGATCTTTTTTATTGGTGCTTATACTTGGCCTCAATCCGCTCACCAAACTCCATATACTCATGAGAGGTATGCTTTGAAATGAGATTATATGATGGTCTTCTACTCCTATCTTGGTGTCCCTCAGGTGGTGATGGTTCGAAGCCAGTTGCTTTGGACAGGGAATATCCACAACATTCGATGCGATTTCCATCAGTAACATGAGAGATGGAAAGGCTTCCCTTGGATCAGATTGGGCTATGTAACATCTTGCAATTGCTTATTGAATTGTAAAAAAAAACAAAGTTTGGGAAATAACGATAATCTAAGTTTATGCCTTCTCTCATTTGCATGGACCTGTCTATCACAAAAATTGTGTGATGTTCCATTGGTTTATGATGGAAGCGTTCATCATTCGAATGTCAACAAATAAATCATCTTCATCATAATGTTTTGGAACTACGCTGTCAGCTCATGGTCGAGATTCACACGAAATCATGCAAATGACTAGTGGGGAAATAACGTGGCACTAATGCGATTTATTCTTTTTTAATGGACTGTCATCCATGCAGTACAGTAACACTAACTCCTTGATCTTGTCAATATTAACCTCCACATTGGTGCCAACAATGATACCATTTTTTAGTGCGCAATATTTCTATGTACTGATGTTATTCCGAAAATATTGTTAGCAGTGATCTGTTGATAATCTGGTGTTAATGGTGATATGAGTCATTCTAAACATGCCATAGATGCATGAGGAAAATCGTTGTGATATGGTAGCATAAGCTGAGCACAATTTGTGAAAAAAAAATAGCCTCAAAACCTGCAGTCTCTCATTCGCTGGCGCCCATCTAGATTGTAGTAACATGGAGGCTAATTGTGTTAGAAGCATCATTCAATGGCATGATGTGGTGATGAATATGTGGAAGAAAATAAAACATCTTCTCCTTGGGAACTATGGCGCTTGAATTTCATGATAAACAATCTTTGATTCAATGTGATCCTTTAATGCTTCTAGGGTAATGTTAGAAAGTAAAGCATAGGCTTCAATGTGCTTATAATAAGTCTAACATCTTTATTGGATGTAACTATGAGTTGTGACAGAATCAAAATTCTCATGGTTCTGAATAAAATGACACCTCACGAAAGGGCAGGAGATTAAACGCAACAAAGTATAATCTGGAAAAGCCCAAGGGCAATGGATGTTGCTAACTCAACATATCGGTCAAGGATATTGATTGCAATATTTGACAGGTTATGTTGATCTACAGATGAATAAGAAATTTACACACTAGGTTTTCCTGTGGTGTACATTTATGCTGCAAGGTGGGATTCGAAGTTGAAATTTTTAGGAAGGAAGAGAAGGAAATCTTTGTCTACTAAATCTATATCTCAACAAAGTTAAGTTTTAATGAAACAAGTGTGAAGTTTGTGAAAAGGCCCACAAGACAAGAAATAACCATCGTGGCAAATTGCAACTTGGTGTTTTGACATGTACCATCGTTGCAAGTTGCACCTATGTGAGGGAGATTTTCACCATCAATGGCATGAAAACTCATTTCCAACAACACTGACTCAATGTCTCTGCATTACTTATGACATTATTCATGTTCTTCTTTTTCCTAGCATGATGTGTTTCTTGCTTGCATGAGCTTTCTTGCACCTGTTTCTTGATTCATGTGTGTCCATGCATTGAGGTGGCGAATAGGCAAGAGTTTGCATGCAAAAGTGCGCATATGTTAGGCTTCCACGTGGACTATTGACAAGTTCCAATGGTTATAAGATAGCTTGGGCATATGGAAGGAAACGCTATATCAGATCACAGTCACACCAAAAGGTATAAAAAATTATAGAAAACCTTGACACTGGCAGGGTGACATGCTTCAATATTATTTTGGACATGGATAGTCATGAAATGTACTCATGCAGTCCCCTAGAGGGCATACACCACTGCAGAAGCCCGCCATTGACACTAAGCCAGCCATTGACACTGCAGGTACACAAAAGACAAAAAAACACCCAACGCACTGCAAACAAGAGAGGGGAATCAAATGTGGGGTGGTATGCATACATATTTCTAATAACCATCATCTATTATACCTCAACAACATAAAGACTTGACAATCAAGATGGTCCTCCTTATTATGCACAGACATTATTCACGGTCCTCATTTGCTGCTATCACATGGACGTTGCTGCTTGCAGCTCTTGTTCAAAATGAAATCAAAATATATGTGAAAAATGAACTGGGTACTTCTCGGCACAGACTGGAACAAATCTAAAAGCCGACCACACTACCCGCCATTACCAGACTTCTTTTCCAACAAAATAATAAAGCAAAATAAAATATTACATCACTACGCGAAATTAGAAGTGCTAAGAAATTATGCCGGAGAGAGACAGACAAACAGAAGGGCTAGTAATGGAGGACGGTAACGTCGTATTCAACGACTGCGTTGCCGGTCTTTAGATCGAAGGAATGAGTGCGAGCGAGAGCGTACCCTCGAGCCAATCGAAACAACCCACTACCCCCCACGATCGGCATTTCTCTCAGTTTATCGAAAACCGCATTCTTCCCCACCATGGCCAGAGTGCTGCCATTGTACTCTCCGCTCTCCAACACAAACGTGGTGGCCATCAGTAGATGGACATTCTGTTGGCAGGAGGAAACGTAGATACCCTGCGCTCTGCCCAACATTTTGGAGGTCGGCTCCGGCCCTTCTGTAAGCCGGTCGTCCATAACCATCACCATCCCAAACCCTGTAAAGGAAGAAGCGGTGATGGGAGACGAGGCGACTTCCACGGCCGTCACATTTTTTCCTGACACTATATCGTGAAAAAAGAAATGCAGCTGGCTTATCTTCTCCCTTCCTACTTTCGTATTTTTCTGTGCCTCCGTTATGTGCAGGCAAAACAACGAGAATAACAGTAGCACGGCCACTCTAATAGTTGCTGCCGAATAACCCTGCTTCGCCATCGCTCAAAACAAAATGATTCAATGCAGTGGAGGAGAGACGAAATGTGTGGTGATGAAAGTAGTTAAGTTCCACTTTTATAATGCGGGTGACATTTTAGTATCATTTTGTTTTAGGTTGCGGATGACATTTTAGTATTATTTTCTTTTAGGTTGGGCCGTCTTGTGTGACCTTTAACATTTTCCTCTTGAAAATTGTTAATGTAATGACAGAATTCAACCGCACTACGACGTGAACCAATTGAATGTTACTGCGCGTGCTAAACTGCCAATTATATGACTGCATTCTTCAGTCCGGCTTTCCCACTGAGAAAAACTCGCCCACAGCCGTTTTGTTTCTGGTTATAGAATTGTTTTGTCCAACTACTAGAAACTTCTATTGGCAAAACTATGCGATACTCACCCTAGATTCTGGATTCTTTTGTTCAAGAGCTAGAATTTCTTGTATCCAAAGCTGCTATATTGAGTTTTTGACTATACCTATCTTGTGCATAAATAAATAAAAATATGTAACGGGTCATGTGAGCTTTATGTGAGCTTTTGAGTGCATGGGCCATTTCTAAATCGTTAGTGTCTGAATTATTTTTTAAATTGGAAAAATGTCAAAGCAGTTCTTGACTGGAGGATATCAAAGCCCATCGAGAAGCCCTTCTACTGGAAGTCTTTTTTAAAGTGCACAAACGTCAAAACCGAGTTATGAGTGGGGATGACATCACCTCACGTACCCCCTTTTATATTCTCTATATTATTTATTTAGATGTCACGTACCCCTTTTATATTCTTTATATTAATATTTAGATGTGATTTTTTTTATATTTTATTTCTAGTTGTCGCTTTGATTCTAAGACTCATATGCAATGCGATTGAAATTTAACTTGGAAATTCTAATAAATATACAGCCGCCGACTACATGCCATTCTATCATGAAGATAAGTACATTCGATTATGAGAGACACCTAAACGCCGTAGACTATAGCAAAGACGTTCATATCCACTAGAATATGAAAACAATGACTAATATATAGGGGAGTAAAAAATTACATAATCAATCGGATCACCTACCAGCAATAATACACCCCAATTCTATATAGGCAACTTGATAAAGCAGCCCAATTCAACAAATGCCAAACACTTGCTTTTCTCAACGAAATCAAAAGTGACATCTAGATATCGGTGTCAAAGTCAATAAGCTCTCAAGTATTTGGAACTAATACCTTGGCTCAGCTTTTTTGAATATGGAGTTGTTTAAAACATCTACGATTTCGCCTCGAAATCTTTTCTTCGGCGAAATCGTAGAGGGTCGTCAATGGAAAGTTTCGTGAGATTTCGCTAATGGACAGCGTAGGATGTAAAACAAGACGCGCAGGTGAAATCGTAGATGGTCGTCAATGGAAAGTTTCGTGAGATTCCACCAATGGAAAGTTTAGGATGTAAAACAAGATGCGCGGATGAAAGAGAGAGGCCTATCAAAGAACAGTTTTAACTCAATCCTCGAGTAGGCACATGAAAGGATATTTTGCCGGGATGACTATCTACAATTTTGCCGAGAAAAGATTTCCATGTAAAATCGTAGATGTTTTTAAACAACTTCTTTTCAAATATTATTGAGAATGTAGGTTCTACGTTATAGTGGGATGCTCTTTTAATCGATAAAAAAATTTAAAAGTATGGTAGAATTATAACATAGAGGACTCACTGTAGTAGTTGCATGTTGACAGTGTTGATAATAGGAAACAAACGACCGATGTTTAGAAAAATGATCAAATTATATTATATCAAGAAAATTCTTAGTAATAATGAGCACTTTGTCGCTTAATTTATTGAAAAGGTATTTACTTCTTGTTTCATTATATAATAAAATAAATGTAATGTAAAATTGAGGATTAATATAAGTTATAATAAAAAGTTAAATTTAAGTTAATTAAGGAAGTTAAAAGAATAATTTTATTAATTTTATTTTATTAAAACAAAAATATAGTTGAAATGAACACATTTTTATTTAAAAGCTGAATAATACACACTATCCTTTAGAAGAGAATTGTTGTAATGGTTTTCAAATTTAGATGATTTTTTATCAATATTAAATCAACATTATATAAACAAACATTAGAATATTTTATTTTGAAAAAAATCATTATCTATTTAATATTAAAATTAACATTGCTATATATTTATCATTTAGTTGATGTCGATGGGTGCCACAACAACATGTGTCGTGTGAGCATGTGTTAAGTTAGCACATGCCACACTAACACTAATAAATCAATGTTAATGTATCAAAAAATGTTGATTAATCAACATTACATTTATATTAATATTATAATATTAAATTTAACAAATATTAATTAATTGATATTAATAATAAACTAGAGTTAATTTCTCAATGTGACAAGGCATCTTAATATACTATGCGATGATTCATAATAATGTGTCGCATCCAAGTATATTATATCATTATCAAACATTATTATTTCCAATTCTTATTATTATCTTTATTATTGTAAATTTATTATATTGGAAGAACATATATGGATATATGTTACAATCTCTTTAATACTAGGTTGTAAAAATTAATAAGGATCTATTTTATAAACAATTTATTTATGTTTTTCTAATTTAATATATATCGATTTTTTGTTTTAATTGTGAATTTAAACTTGTATATGATGTTATGGTTCATCATGAATTGGGTTCTACCTTGATCATATCCCAAGATGGCTACATCTATTTGAGTTTCATGGGACTTATTTAAACATCCACCTACATTCTTTTTGAAGTACCAATGAAACTTTGTATTTACATTGCCCCTTTTCTTTAGGTGCATGTAGTATAAGGAGTTGAGTTTATTGGAGTTGAAATGGAATCATGTATAATTATTGAGGTGGATTAGGGATTGGTAAAAATGTCCTTGAAGGATGAGAAAGGAAAATAATTCCCCTCTATAATGGTAGACATGGTAGATCCCTACACAGTAAGGATGGCTAATACTAAACCATAAGCTTAGAGCTAAGTTGAAACCTAATATGTGGAGCTCTAGGTTTTTGTTTTTCCATCCTTTGTTAAAAACGAGTTTCTTGAAATTGATTGAACATTACTAAAAAATCATCAATCAATTATGGATACCTAGGATTCTTCTCCCGTCATGCTATGAAATTGACTAAATGTCACTATTAGTATGTCATAAAATAGACTTATACTAGTTAATAATATGGAATATGCAAAAAATAATCCAAAATTTCGATATCTTAACTCTAAGATAACACCAATAAACTAAATGCATCACTAGTATGATGTTAATAATGTTCATAAGGTTGTTATTGTGACTCATAATAATTAACAATTCTAATTCAACGCAAGAAACACATGTTTGTTTAAAACCTAACATTAAAATTTCTCTATGAATTTATCTTCCTAAACAAATCGGCACAACTATGAATCCACTCCCATGCAGATAACTTCCTACATCATAATATTTGTGGCAAGGACAATGCATATATTGGAATATCTAGCTATACTGAGAGAGGGTGAATCAATATAGGACAGATTTTAACTTTCAAAACTTATTTACCAATCTCATTAGTCTTCAATCACATTGAGCGGCAGTAAAAAAAAATGCATAATATGAGAGACACAAGATTGTAGCGTGCAAACCCAATGAGGGAGAAAACAATGGGAATATGTTTTTTTCTATAAACAATGGTTACAATCATTTACAGACATGTATATTCCGGAGACACCAATCTCCCAAGTTTACAAGCAAAAAATTGTAGGAGGCACCAACCCCCTAGATTCTCTAGCACTAACTAGAAGGAAGCACCAACTCCCTAGGTTCTCCAGAACCAACTGGAAGGAAGCACCAACTCCCTATATTCTCCATCTCCAACTAGAAGGAATCACCAACTCCTTGAATTTTGTAATGATGTACTATGTGGAACTTCACCTATTGCACTCTGCTCTGTGCACTCTGTTCTGAGCACTCTATTCTTTCATACTCTTCTCTCCGCACTCTGCTCGATGCACTCTTCTCTGCACACTATGTTGTACGCAATTTTATCTGTTGCACACTGCTCTATGCACTCTGCTCTAAACAAGAAAAACTTCACTACTGTCACACTATTGTACTCTACACTATGCAAGAAAAATTTCACTATTGTCACACTATCACACTCTTCACTATGCACTCTACATTAAACAAGGAAACCTTGACTACCACATATCCATCACAATATCTACATTCTTCCTTAACAAAAGAAGTACTTGCAAGAAAACATCCTTTCCTCTTCACAAGGTGTGCCTCAACCTTCTCCTTTGAAAGTATTCAAAAACATCTTCAATAATCCTTCAAAAACACTTCAATTAGAATCTAGGACATCTTCAATAAAACCCAAGAAATCATCTTCAAGAACCCCCAAAAATTCATCTTCTCCTTAGAATTGCACACCTTTTCATAGCTACATGCTTACTTGAATGGATTATAAGATGAGGAGATTGCTCCACTTAATTGTATAGGTCTTAAATCACTTTTTGGGCCGACATAACATTATACAATATCCTGGCAGGGCCGAACTAACATTCTGGTTGGGTTTCCTTTACAAATTCTTTCATATCTCCTCATTCCTATGGAGTTAGAGTGAATTCTATATATACAATTAGAAAGGTATTGAAACAATATTTCCAACAGTGTAATCTATAATCCAATTTGAGTTAGGTATCTAGAATAAAAATTCCTTCAAAGATAGGGTAACCAAACTACGCATCCAAAAACAATATTTTCAATAATATTCATGTTTCAATCTCTATCTGTAGTTTCCTTTCCTTTGACATTAATGACAACAATATTTTTAACAATATGCCAGTTTGTCATTGATGGAAACCTTTAGGAAATTATGTTGTTGCACAACGTTTGTCTGTATTCATGTAATTATGTTGTTGCACAATTATGTTTATATGCAGTATCTACAATCTCTCCCCCTACACAGTATCTGCAATTTATCCCCCGTTGAAATTAATGGAAAATGGATGCTCCCCTTAGAATCTTGCTTCTCTTTCTTCTTTTTTTGATCCCCCTATTTGAATGCTTATTTGCTTTTGTTAATTCCTTTTATTACTCCTGAGCATTGCTTTGTTCCCAAATATTCTGACTTTGATGAGGCTTGATCAAATTAATGAGGAGTGGGAATTACTCTTAATTTTTGTATGAGATACTCAAATTTATCCCTTGGAAGAGGCTTTGTGAAAATGTCTACAATTTGCTCCTTGGTAGCAACACATTCCAACTTGACATTATTCTTAGTGACTTTTTCGACTCTCAAAAAATGATATTTGATAGGGATGTGCTTTGTCTTGGAGTGTGTTACAGGATTATTGGAAATGCTAATTGCACTTGCATTATCACACAAAATTAGAATAGGCTTATCATACTCTACCTAGATATCCTTTAAGTTTTTCTGCATCTAAAGAACTTGGGCACTACATGTTGTTGCTACAATGTATTATGCCTTTGTTGTAGACAAGGAGACTGAGGATTGTTTATTACTCAACCAAGATACCATACACTGTTCTACTTATTAATCAACTGTTGGTTGATCATCCTCATCCATTTTCACTGGCCTTCTTGATTTGTGCGTCATTGTTTCATCAACTTTCACATCTCAGATTTCTTCCATCATGTTTATCCTCAAATTGTAGCATTTATAGGCCTTGATTCTGCCAGAGTAACCCAGAAATATGCCTTCATTAGACCCATAGTCAAACTTTCCCAAATTTTCATCATTTCTTTAGATGTAGAATTTTCTCCCAACCACCCTAAAGTGCTTAACTATTGTTTTTCTGCCTTTCCATAGTTCATAGGGAGTCTTGTTGCTATCAACTTTGATTTTTACCCTGTTTAAAAGATGGATAACAATATGAATTGCTTGGGTCCAAAAAATATCAGACAATTTAGAGTCATTGAAGATTGTTCTAGCCATTTCTTGCACAATCTTGTTCTTCCTTTCTACTACTCCATTTTGTTGTGGAGTCCTAACAGCTAAAGACTATCTCCTAATTCTATGTTTCTCATAGAATTCCTCAAATTGATTTAAGGTGTATTCACCACCATTATCTAATCTCAGACACTTAATTTTTAAGTCAATTTCGTTCTCAAATGCTTCTTTAAAAAAATTGAACATCTCAAAAGCCTCTGATTATATTTTGAGAAAAAATACCCAAGTCATACTAGTGTAATCATCAATGAAGACAATAAAGTAAGACTCACCATTTATACCTTTTGTTCTCATTAGTCCACAAAGATAGTGTGTACTAGCTAAAAGGGTTTTGTTGAAGACTATTCTTTTGTATTGAAACTTATCGTTGTTCATTTTCCATGTAAACGATGCTTACAAACAAATTTTGAGGGATTTGTAATCTGTGGTATGTCTCTTGTTGCTTTCATTTTGCTAATATTTACCAAATTGTCAAAGTTTCTATTACCCATTCTTCTATGCTAGAGCCATATTTCATCTTCTTACCCCATACAACGTTTCTCTTATTTCTTTTTTTCATCCAAGTTATACACATTATTTGGAGCTCTAGATGTTGTTTCTACCAATATACGTGAGTCTTCCTTCCTTGTTTTAAATTTATTAGAGTCAAAAGTAAGGATGTGTCCTGGATCACACATTTGAATAACACTTAGAAGGTTATGCTTCATATTTTCAATAAGCAAGACATTCTCTGCTTTAGCCTTTTCACTCCCAAAACTCACTATGCATTTCCCAAGAAATTTGGTAGATCCATCATCTCCAAAGTACACACTACATGCTTTTCCATTTTTAAGATTTAAGAATATGTCCTTATCTCCCGTCATATGTTTGGAGTAGCCACTATCAATATACTAGTGACCCCTTTTGCTTTGGGCATGTGCAAGGATAGATCACACTCTTCTTGGATTGTTTTTTTTGTCTTCCTTCACCAAATTTTTTTGTGATCTTTTGCATGTTTCAAAAGCAAATCATTGGTTACATTTTGCTGAGTCATCATAATTTTACTATCCTAATCTTTATGGCCATAATTGGGACATTGAGAACATTCAATGCCTAGTTTCAAGGGACCAAAAACATTAAGGTTTCCATCCAATTTCCATTAGAATTTCTGATTTCATTGCTCACATGAATAATCTTGGAGGGGTCCTCGCACAAAGATGGGGGACCTTTTAGATGCAAAGGATGTTTTTCTAAACATGTTCTTGTTGTAGAATTCACCAACGCATACACTTTCATTAAACATAGGAATGGGAAATCGCGAGGCAACCGAGTGGGATGCTACGAAGGCTAGAAGAATAGAATGCGTACATGTTTTGTAAATAATATTTGATTCAATAAATTTGGCCCCTAACACCCATGCACGTTTTGTAAATAATATTTTATTCCATAAATTTGGCCCCTAACACCCCCTAACACCCCTCCCCAATCTTTAGTGTCATTCTATATACCTAGCCAACCAAATATTTTTCATGTTAAATCATCACCAAGACAATTCTAACACACCATGTCTTATTTGCTTTCTTCATGAAAGATGTTCATTCTATATACCTAGTCATAAAAATATTTTTAATGTTCTCATTTGTTATCATCAACAATCCAAGTCCCACACTTATCCTCCTTGCTCACTCTCTCTCTCTCCCATACTCCTCTACCTACCCACAACTCCTAACCCTCTCTATATCTCACCCAATCCCCTAACACCCCATGCTCTCTTCCACTCTTACCCGCTACTCCTCTAGCTACCTCTATCCCCCACCTCCTCCTCCTCCTCCTTCTCCTCTCTCTCTTTCTCTCCCCTAACTCTTACTAACCCCTTCTCTCACTCCTCCTCCTTCTCTCTCTATCACCTCTTCCCCCTAACCCTTACTAACCCCCACTCTTCCTCTGTCTATCCCCTACTCCTCCACCTACACTTACCCCCCACCCCTCTCTCTCCCCTATCCCCATAAAAATACCCTCTCTCTCTAACATTCTCACTACACCTAACCCCCTCCTATCTCCCTCTAACCTCCCTCCTACTATCCCTACCCATAACCACCCTTGCTTCCCCCCCCCTCTCTCTCTCTCTCTCTTTCTCTCTCTCCCCCTCCCTAATCCCCCTCCTGCTACCACTTATCACCGCCCATCTCTCTCTCTCTATACCCCCACCCTATACCCCCCTTCTCTTCGAAATCCCTAATCCTCCCTAGATCCCTACCCAACCCCCCTGATCATAATCACTATCTCTATCTCTCCCTTAAACCCCCTCCCCCTAATCACCCACACCCTCCCCCCTTAATCCTCAACTCTCTCTATTTCTATCTCTCTCTCTAACACACACACACACACACAGCCCTACTTCTCTGCCTACCCGTAACCCCCACATCTCTCTCTCTCTCTCTCTCTCTCAACCCCCTAACACCCCTCTCTCTCACACACACACCCACACCCTTACTCCTCCCCCATACCAATAACACCCCTCCCCCCTCTCTCCCCTCCTTTCCCTAACCCTTACTAACCCCCTCCATCACTTGCTTACCCCCTACTCCTCCCCCTACCTCTAGCACCCCCTCCTCCTCCCCCTACCTCTAGAACCCCCTCCTCCTCTCTCTCTCTCTCTCTCTCTCTCTCTCTCTCTCTCTCTTCCCACCCCATATCCCTCCTAACCCTTACTAACCCCCACCCCTCTCTCTCTTTCCCAACCCCCTAACACGCCCTCGCTCCCCTCTCTCTATCTCTCTCGCACACACACACACACACACACACACGCCTAATCCTCCCCCCACCACTAAACCCCTCTTCTCTCTCACCCTTACTAACCCCCTCTCTCACTCTTTCTCTTCCCTACTCCTCTTACCTCTAATTCCCTCTCCTCTCTCTCTTTCTCTCCCCCCCTCCCCTCTTCCCCCTAACCCTCACTAATCCCCTCTCTCATTGTCTCTCTCCACTACTCCACCAACACCTAACCCCCACCTCTCTCTCTCCCCCTCAAACCCCTAACAACCTCCCCACCTCTCTCTCACACTCTCACACTCTCACAACCCATAACCCCCATCCTACTATCCCTATCCATAACCACCTCTCCTCTTTATATCTATCTCTCTCTCCCTTAATCATTCCCCCCATACCACTTACCACACCCCTCTTCTCTCTCTCTCTAGATCCCTCTCTCTTCCACCACCCTGTACCTCCATTATCCATAACTTCCTTAATCCTCCGTAAATCCCTATCCCTCCCCCACCCCTATCTCTATCTCTTTCTCTCCTCCAACCCCACTCCTCCCCTCTACACCTCTCCCCACCATGATCTCTATCTCTTTCTCTCCCTAACGCCCTTCCTCCCCTACCCCTAATCACCCACACCCTCCACCCGTGGGCTCTCTCTCTCATACCAAGTGGAAGGGCAGAAACAAGAAATATAGAACATTAATATATAAATATAAATTCTTCCTTAACTGTAGACTGTTACTAGAGCCACACGAATTACAGAACAGAATCGATGCCCCTCAGCATCTCTGTTATGCTTTTTCGAGCTCCTCCTTTATTGGACATAAATACATGAACATTGAAAATCTACATAAATACATGAACATCGAAAATACAATAGTTTAATTAGCATAACTGCCAAGAAACTGTTTACCTACGAGTAACTGTCGAGAAACTGAAATAGAATAGGTGGTGTTATAATTAGTCATTCCAACACTACTTACCCTCAGTATTTCATGTAAATAAAAAGATCTATATATCAATGATTTGTTGTATGTAAAGTCATGTAGTTATTAGGCATGAAACTTTTATTAATCTAAAAGAAATGTTTTGTAGTAACTGCGCAGATCTATAGCATCACACATATTATGCAGCAACTTTTGTATAATTGTAGCATCATACAATCTACATTCTGTAGCAACAATTTATTAAAAAAAAATCTCATAAAGCATATCTAAACTACTGGAGAAATCCACCTACAACTGCAGCATAGCCTTCTGCAATATGGTTGCTGCAATTAACATAAATTATTTCCATATGCATATTGAAAATATGTTAAAAAGTGAAAAAAAAAATCGAATACCTTACATTTTGCAATAACTGCAACCATCATATCCTGACATCCCTTTTTCTATTGAATGATTTTATCTAACCTACTTTGTGGTATTCAAAAATCTCTAATAATGTGTCACTTTTCTGAAATTGTTCTTCCAATGTGTCATACAAGCAGTGATATTTTTTTTCCAACTTCTCTGTTACAATTCACGGATCTATGTTTCAACCAAATATATGATTTCGACTACTAGACATTGCTATCAACCTCTGTTTTTTAAATGGATCCTTTGTTACTCTTCCCTTGGAAAAAGTTATGTGTCATGGATCATTGTGTGCTTACAAAAACAATTTTAATGCCCACGTATAATGCCTCCCTCGCTCTAGAAGTACCCAATGTCAAATGAAGCAATGGTTCAATTATTTTTAGTGACATGATTTCCTGTTCTCATATACTGTTTCTACATGTATTTTAGTGCTTTCCTGGTTGTTCTTTCTTAACTTTTGTGTACGAAACAACAACAAAATTCCCCGGTGATCAAACTCGTTTATTTCCCTAGGACATTTTATTTCTTTGCGATCCGTTTCTTATTAAGGATGGTTTTTAAATGGACCTAACAATAAAATCAACACCACAACGTAATTAAATTTGTTCTAAGCGTATCACGTATAATATGTGATATTAACCCAATTTACACAACACGAGATATTCAAAATGAACTCAAAATATATTGAAAAATGAACTGGATGGGTAGTTCTAGACACAGATTGGAAGAAATCTAAAAGCCGATCACACCACCAGCCATTAGCACACTTCTTTTTCAACAAAATAATAAAGCAAAATCAAATATTTCATCACTACGCGAAATTAGAAGTGCTAAGAAATTATGCTGGAGAGACAGACAAACAGAAGGGCTAGTAATGGAGGACGGTAACGTCGTATTCAACGACTGCGTTGCCGGTGTTTAGATCGAAGGAATGAGTGCGAGCGAGAGCGTACCCTCGAGCCAATCGAAACAACCCACTACCCCCCACGATCGGCATTTCTCTCAGTTTATCGAAAACCGCATTCTTCCCCACCATGGCCAGAGTGCTGCCATTGTACTCTCCGCTCTCCAACACAAACGTGGTGGCCATCAGCAGATGGACATTCTGTTGGCAGGAGGAAACGTAGATACCCTGCGCTCTGCCCACCATTTTTGAGGTCGGCTGCGGTCCTTCTGTAAGCCGGTCGTCCATAACCATCACCATCCCAAACCCTGTAAAGGAAGAAACGGTGGTGGGAGACGAGGCGACTTCCACGGCCGTCACATTTTTTCCAGACACTATGTCGTGAAAAAAGAAATGCAGCTGGCTTATCTTCTCGCTTCCTAATTTCGTATTTCTCAGTGCCTCCGTTATTTGCAGGCAAAACAACGAGAAGAACAGTAGCGCGGCCACTCTAATAGTTGCTGCCGAATAACCCTGCTTGGCCATCGCTCAAAACAGAATGACTCAATGCAGTGGAAGAGAGAATAAATGTGTGCTGATGAAAGTTGTTAAGTTCCACTTTTATAATGCTCATGAACGATACAGTATTATTTTGTTTTAGGTTGGGCCGTATTGTGTGACCTTTAATATTTTCCTCGGAATTTGTTAATCTAAGGCCACATTTTCTTACAGAAATCCACCGCACTATGATGTGAACCAATAAATTTTAATGCGCGTGCTGGACTGCCAATTATACGACTATTATTCAGTCGGGCTTAATTTCCCACTCAGAAAAGCTCGCCCACAGCCATTTTGTTTCTAGATATAGAGTTCTTTTGTCCACTATAAACTTCTATTGGCAAAACGATGCGATACCCACCCTAGATGCTGGATTCTTTTGTTCAAGAACTAGAATTTCTTGTATCCAAAGCTGCTATACTGAGTTTTCTAGCAACCCTACCATGTGCATAAATATACTAAAAATATGTAACGGGTCATGTGAGCTATATGTGGGTTTTGAGTGCATGGACTATTTCTGCATCATTGGTGACCGGAAGTCTTTTTTAAAGTCGAAAAATGTCAAAGCGATTCGTGTCTGGAAGTCTTTTTTAAAGTGGAGAAATGTCAAACCCTTCGTGAGTGGGGATGACATCACCTCACCTACCAAATTTTACATTCTCTATATTATTTAGATGTGATTAACTTTTTTTATATTATATTTTGAGTTGTTGCTTTGATTCTCGTGTACAATGACATTTGACACTTATCTGCAACGCGCTTGAGATTTAACTTGGAAATTCTAATCAATATACAGCCGCCGACTACATACCATTCTATCGTGAGAAGATAAGTGCTTTCGATTATGAGAGACACCTAAACGCCGCCGACTATAACAAAGGCATTCACATCCACTAGAATCTGAAAACATTGACTAATATATAGGAGTGGAAAAAAAAAACATCATCCCAAACGGTTGACCTACCAGCAATAATAGAGTCCAATGCTATGTAGGCAACTTGATAAAGGAGCCCAATTCAACAAATGCCAAACACTTGCTTCTCTCAAGGAAATCAAAAGCTACATTTAGATATTGGTGTCAAAGGCAATCAGCTCTTCGTCAGTTGTATGCTAGAGAAGTCTTGAAAATATTTCGAACCATTGCCTTGGCTTAGCTATTTTGAATATTATTGAGAGTGTAGGTTCTACGTTATGGTGGGATGCTCTTCAAATCGATAAAAAAATGTTTTGTGATAGAATTATAACATAGAGAAGGACTCGATATAGTCGTTTCATCTCAAACACTTTATAGGAAACAAACGACCTCATACTCATGTTGATGTTTAGAATATTGGTAGTTACTTCTTGCTTCATTATAATATAATAAAATAAATGTAAAATTTTTTCTTTATTGAGCAGTTTAAAATTTTAATTATTTTAAATAGAAATATTTAATTTTTTGAGCTTTTATCAAAGTCATTATTAAAACAGAGTTAAATTTCGATTTTGTAAAATGAAAAATGTGCCCAAATGTAATGTCATTGGATGCCACAACAACATGTGTCATGTGAAGATGTGCAAGGTCAACACTTGCCACATTAACAAGTTCAACATCAACACTAATAAATCCACGTTAATGCCACATCATCATCATTAATAATGTTGATTAATCAACATTAAATTAATATTAATGTTATAATATTGTTGTTAACAAATAATAATTAATCTATATTAATAATAAACTAGACTTAATTTGTTTGTGACAAGGCATCTTAATATACTATCTAATGATTCATAGTAATATCCCCATCCAAATGTGAAGGCATCCAAGTACATTATATAGGTCCATCTTAACTCGAGATCAATATTTCATTTTAAGAAAGGTTTTTAACTTAAGGGATTTGATCCTTCTTAACACTTAATAGATCCATAATTAACATGGATCTATGTCACTTTATTCTATAATAGTGATCCCATTCTTTTATCTTTTCATATTTCATTTTTATTTATTCTGCATAATTTATTAACATTACAATTGTTGTTACATATGGATTTAGAGGCACCTAATTGTTTTCTTCTACATATCATTATAAAAGCCAATCAAGTTACTCTGTGTGGCATAACAAATTCATTGAGTACAAATAATAAAGAGAAACCACAATGAAAAATGAATCACATTCAAACATTATTGCTTTCAATTATTATTATTATTATTATATTGGAAGAATATATAGAGATATATGTTACAATCTCTTTAATATTGGGTTGTAATTTAATTAATATGAATCTATTTGATAATTGTATTTATGATTTTCCAATGATCATATATTTAAATTTGCATATAATGGTGTGGTTCATCATAAATTAGATTCTACATCCATCATATCCCAAGGTGGATACATCTATTTAGTGTAGTGTGACTTGTTTAAACACTCGCCTACATTCTTTTTGAATTCAAGCCCAACTTTTCTATTTGCATCTGCTCCTTTTCTTCAGGCACATTTACAAGCACTAGGTTGCAATGGAATCATGTATAACTATTGAGGTGGATTAAGGATTTGGTAAAAATGTCCTTGAAGGATGAGTGAGGAGAAGAATCCCCCTCTACAATGGTAGACATGGCACATCCTTTCCATCCTTATTTCAAAATTAGTTTCTTGAAATTGATTGAATGTTAATATTGTAAAATTTCATGGACTAAAAGTTATCATTAATGATTATTAAATTAATATTAATAATTAAATAATAATATTATAATTAAATTAAGAAAAATAAGTATATAATTAATAATAATAAAATCAACAACAATAACTAATAATAATTAAATTAATTCCTTTTAACTCCTCAAAACTATGACGAGCTGGGTGTTAGTACTGATCTTTTTCTAAGATTTGCTAAGGGTACTTAGCCCTAGAGAATCGCCACATGTGAAAAAATAATATTTATGCCATTGGGGGATAATATAGGAGTATCAAGCATGGCTAAAAAGAACGGGCACTAAAGGAACGAGCATACCATTGTTAGATCTAAAAGAAGATCAATGGCTGAGATCAGTAATGCCCGGGAAAGATGCAAAAAGGTTAAGCTAATATGACAAGTCACTAGTCAAAAGTGAAAGCATAAGATCAACATGCCACATTGACAACGCGTCGGTAAAATGAACGAGATTAATTTTTGCTCGAGCACACGTTGTCCTCAAAATTACCTGTGACGCGTGTTAAGTTTTTTCCTAGACATGCCTCATTGAGGCACTTTTCAAATACCATCGAGTACCTCGAGCATTACCACCTTGGGAAAGAGCATTACCACCTTGGGAAACCATGTTGGTTTTCTCCCAAGATTCATAAAATAGCATGGGCTGCCGGTAGCCACATCAAACCATCTCCCAAGTACACTTGTTTGATGGATCCCGTTGTCTCCCTTTGTCCTCATCCATCATGTGCAAATGAAATCCCTCCATATATCAAAATCCAAACTAGTTTATTCGTTAATAAGGGTAAATAATAATTTTTAAAATATTCTATCGGCATTTAAAGCAGAGCTCCTGGTACCTAGATCTCCTATGCACCTGACCATTCAGCTCCAGTCCAGAATTCCAGCATTCCTCCAAGTTAGTAATCATGGGTATTTCACTGTTTCCAACAATAATCCTCCAATTGTTTTACCTATGTGAAAAAACTAAATTAACCCTAAATCAACCAGTAAAATGGGCTTTTACCCCTACTAGTCAGTCTATCTCATTCACTATGTCTCAGAAAGATAAAAGCACACTCCCTAAAACCATATTCTTAGGAAACAAAAGTGTGTACGACCACCATGCAAACATCTTTGACATGGTAGTAGTCAAATCAGACCCGAGTAAAACCATTAGATAAGAATCATCCCTATCAATTGCAGGTCAAGATCCCTGTCACTTGTGGCACTCCAACCTGGCTTGATCTGTGTGTCTTCATACAATATATTTCCCTGAATTGGTTAGTTGATGCTCTGCACAATGCTCACCCAGTAAAAATGTAGTTTTTTCCTTTGATCTTTCTAGAGTTTTATGCAGCACTGAAGCTGGAACCCTACAAAAGATGTTCTCTCCCGGAAACGAAAGTGTGTACGACCACCATGAGAACATATTTGACATAGTAGCAGTCAAATCAGACCCGAGTGCAATAATTAGAGAAGCGTCATCCCTATCAATTACAGGTCAAGATCCCTGTCACTTGTGGTACTCTAACTTGGCTCGATCTGTGTGTCTTCATACAGTATATTTCCCTGAATTTGTTAGTTGATTCTCTGCACAATACTCATCCAGTAAAAGAACATTTTTGTCCTCCGATCTTTCGATAGTTTTATGCAGCATTGAAGCTGGCACCCTACAGAAGATGTTCCACATCCTAGACTTTGTAGACTTACAAGCCATTGATGAAAATAAAGTGGCCCTTTCCTATTATAGTTTGAAGCCATAAGACAAAGCCCTTGTTCTATCAAAACATTTGGAGCCAGGAATGGTTATTCCACAATCTTCTCCTCCATATAGTGCTGTCATTTTCTCTGAAAATTCTAGCAAGGCCATCTCCCTATTTTGTACCATTTTGGGGTACAAAGATGACAAATAAGTTGATGATACCTTATTGGGTTTTCTACTCCATTTGAACCCTATGCCTAATTGTTTCCCTAAATGGGATACTTGCAACTTCATATCCCAGGCCATGAATGAAAAGTTAAAGGAATTCACCACCTTAGATATGTTTAAATACCCATCATGCTTGTTTTTCATGTTCATCCATCAAAACTATCAACATTTCGAAAGTCTAGGCCTTAAGATGACAAATGAGGATGGAAATCAAATCCCAGTCAATGAGTGGAACAAATTCTTTATAAGGAGGCCTGATAATTCAAATTTTATAGAGATCAATGACATGGTAATGAAGGTAGCATAAATTTTGATATATGGTATTGAACCTCCCAAAATGCTGAAATAAGATAAAGTTTTTCTACAATTAAGCCCTGATACCAGATTAGGAGACTGGTTCTTATTCAAAGACCACACAATGATTAGAATATATGTCTTTGAGGGAGAACTTTACAAGCTTCACACCTTCCTTACAATGAGAATGTTGGAAATGAAGTACATCAGATAAATGTTTTTATCAGATAAGCTTCATTTTAGACATTTTAGATAGTGCATAACTTTCCATATACCGAAGGAGGTGGGGCCATTTCAGTTGAGAGCTTTGAATGGTTTGTAGTACATAGAAGAATTCTTGAAGCAATTAAACTTGGAGAAGGCTAAAGCATGGCCCTATGATCCCTATAAGGTTATATCTAACCATAGGGTATCCAACAAGAATTCATCATATGATTTTGTACCTAGACTAGATTGGGAAAGCATAGCAAATAAAGAGAGTTGTGAAGGATTTCAAGAGGCCTAGAGAGCCTTAAAATAACACACTGCATCAGAGTAGCTAGCTAGATAGACAAAAAAGAGGGGCATAAGAAGTAATCATAGAAATGGATATAGATCAACCTGAGCAAGGTCTTCAACCTAACAAATCCAAGACATAGGCTCAAGAGGAATATAAAGCTCTGGTTGAGAAAGATGCAGACGTGGAAGTACCAAGAGAGATAGTCAAGATAATTTCATAGTCATCAACTCCAGGAGGACCACTCACTAGGTTTACCCAATATCCAACTTTAGAATTTACAATTCCTCAAGGTTTAAAATCATCATCTACAGCAGTTTATGGGTACACGAGCAGTTTATGAGGCCATGCTTCGAATACCAAGTCCTAAAAAGAGGCTCATTAAATTAGTAGATCACATAGAGAATACTTTCAGATATTCTATGGTTGATCCTAAAGTGCCCAGAGCCTACTAATCTCAACCACTAGAAAGTGAAAGAGCATACAATAGATTTCAGTCATCTTGAAAGATTAAATAAAATGGATTTCTTTAAGAAGTAAAGTGATATGATATGTGTAGAGGTAGTGAGATAAAATAAAACATAATGGAAGTTAAGGGCTTCCTTGAGTAAGTTGGAAGAGTTATGGAAGACCGAAAAATGGACCACAAGAGCCAAACATGTTACTATAAAGGAACTTGAGGAAAACGTCATAGCTCTGGGATTAAATACATCATATGTATCTCAGGTCGGATCTTTGATAGCCCCAAAAAACAATGATATAGCCAACTTGAAGAAATAGTTGAAGATACGTACTAGCCATCCACTTCAAACTATAGAGCTTAAACAAGTTGAGAAGGAAAAGGAGCAAATATATGCAAGCATGGTCCAATATAAGAATCTAGCAGAAAAAAAAGGGGGAAGAAGTTAAATTATTTACTATTACAAATCTCATCTCTCAAAATGGAAAGCATAACTATTAGCCCTACTCCTCATGTTCAAACATTAGCCCTACAGCCACAAGGAGAAGGAAAAGTTACTTCAGAGATGGAGTAGAGTGCTAAGGATCTTGAGAAGTAGCCATTAGAAAAAGTGGTGATTGATGTGGAACTAACAAAAGAAGATAGTGTAGATCAACAACCAACTCAAATAGAGGAGGATAAAGACATCAGAATTAAGGATTTGGAAGATGATTTCACCCAAAAGAATGAAAGGATTGTTGAGCTTGAAGGTGATGTTAGTAAGAAAGAAGATGATATTTCAGGCTTATAAAGGGAAATCCTTGAGCTTAAAATCCATATTACCAAGCTAAATATAGACACTGACGGAGAATCATTAATCAGGTGGAAAAATAAGGCTTTGCGGGACTAGATATCCCACCTAGTCTTGAGCAAATGGGAATTGTGTGAACTATTTCAAGATGAGTTGAGTACCTATAAATCATCCCAGGAGGAATCCAAGCAAGTAGCAACAACAATAGGGGAAATTCTAAAGTAGGCACAACAAACTATTGATTATTCGAACAACAAGAGTGGGAATTAGTTAGAATATATGCTTCTTACAAATAGAAGCTAGATCATTAAGGTTTCTAGATATATCATGTTAAAGCAAACCCTACTGAAAAGGAAACAAAATAACATAGATTATTTGGTAGATGATATATATTTTTTCAAAAGAATGTTCATTGGGGTCATGAAATTGGAACTACCACCTCTTTTGGATGGAAATGGATATTTTTATTCCAAGGAAGAGTATAAGACAAAATTAATTCATAAAAGAAATGAAGATCCTCAGGACAGTACATTAGAAGGAGTAATAAGTGGATATCAAATGGTTGATAGGTTAAGGCCTGCATTTCAAATCTAGATCATACTGAGAAGCTTATTCAAGGAGTTGGATCCATTGTCATATGAGAAACATTCAGAAGTTGAAATAGCATTAGAAGCTTTAAAGGCACATCGTATTCCTATGGGAAAAGATTGGAAGTTGGTAATCAGTTATCATAAGATAGCAGTGCCACCTCAAAGTTCGAGCATATGGAATACTTCCATCTCAATGTAGGGACATCCAAGTGGTCAACAAGGTTCACAGATGTAAAATCAATTCAATGGTTAGTAGTTTCCACAAGTGGCAAGCCAACCAACCCCTTTTGCCTGTATGCCACCTAGAGGATAAATAAATGTGTAATGATGCATCAAATGATGAACTAGGAAGGTATACCCCCAAGTCAGCCGAATGTGCAGCCTGAAGTATACATGAGAGGATAAACCTCACCAAATAAATGCAAGAAGAAAGGCGCATCTAAGAATAAAAGATAGAATTCAAAGATTGTTAAAAGAAAAATGTAAAAGTGAAATGTGAAAAGTGACAAGTTAAAAGTCTGTTACAAATCAATTAGAGTCAAATTGAATTCAGTTACTCCAAAAGTCTATATACTGTAACTCGGATTCATTTTTAAGGGATAACAATTCGAGAGATACTCTAAGATTGTTGAGTTGGTGAGCCATTCTTTGCATGTAATATGATTCTGTGAGATTAAGATTGCAGAGTTGTTGTAGAGAGTTCTTCCTCTATAATTTGTTTTTCTACACGCATTCCATTTCTACTCTTGTCCATGTGAATCTTTCATGAGACAAAATAAAGATTTGAGTACTATTTTGGCCTATGTGTGTTGTTAATATAGATAGGGTTGAATGTGAGATTGTTACAAAGATTTCAATTTAATTTGACCTCAGGTCGAGTTTCCAGATCCATATGTGAACAACTGTGTTGAAGTTTTCATTTAATTTTGCTCATATGTGTGCCATGCTTCCATATTTAGTATACATTCATGAGATTTTTACTATTTATACAACTGTTGAATTCTTTTAATTAAATATTAGTACATTTTTCTACCATTGAACACAAGAGACTTGTCCTGCACCTCTGGTATTGTAAAAAAAAATTCTAGTTACTAGTCATATCCATTCATATTTTTAAAGCACTGCTTCACTATGCAAAATTTATCCCATATGACATTATCTATTTAAATCCTGGTTCATGAACCTTTGAGTAAGAGACATATTCAAGAAGCAAGTAATATACATCCATTTTAGTCGATTTATCTCTAATATCACTAATATTTTAGCTCTATCATGCCTTGGCTAGTATTTGTTCAGTCTAGTACTACTCAGGGACTAACATGAGAATTGGCGTTGTTTCCAGGGAACGGAATTGAGAAATATATTCTCCTTAGGTGCGACATTATTGAGTTCTGATCTATATCGGTGAGCCATGGTAAGGCAAGTTGACTGATATTATCACTGTGATGGATCCACTTTTTTGAGGTTGGATTCTGAAAAGAGGCATATTAGAAGGAATGTGATTTCTGATGAATTCTTGAGTCTCCTTGATTTAAGAAACCACTAGATGAAAGTTCAAGCTAAACAAAGCGATTGGTAGAAATGTATTCCTCAAGTTAATTCTCCTTTAATTTCCCGTGCTTTCATAAATCGAGAAAGTCTAGTTGATCTAAATAATCAGAGAGACCCTATTAAAACTCCAAGAACTCCTCTTAATCTTGTTTTAGAACCTCAATTTACATCCTCACCACCCTCTATAAGCACTTATAGCCCTTAGCAAGCCTCTATTCATCCTTAGAGAACTCCTTTCACTCCTCAGGCATAAAATATTATCTCACAACACTTAAATATGGTTGGAAGAGGACATGGAGGCCCACCTCCACGCCCTGCTGTAAATCCCTAGGTTGCTGCTAGGTATGATCCTTTAAACCTACCTATTAATCTTCATGATTTACCTACAAGTTATCTAAAGATATTTCCAAAGTATGATGGAGAGAAAGTTGCAACAACTGAAGAGCACATGGCTATGTTTCAAAATTTTACTGACAATTTTTACATAGAGCATGATGATGTGTTGATCATGAGGTGGTTTTTCCAACCATTAATAGGTGATGTATGTAACATACCCATTACTTGAAACATTTTATGTTTGATAAAAACACTATCTTAACTTTTATTGTAAATTTTTATATTTGGCCAAGTGGCCAAGGATGACTGTAATTGCACAATATTATTATTTAATAAAATAAAATAGGAGACACTCACCCAAAGAGACTGTTGAAAGAGTGTTTACTAATCCACTAGGTGGAATGAAATATGGGGTAGAAGGCAATGGACAAGTGGTAGCATCAGGAACTCAGTAACTAGCTGTTGTTATGGGACAACTCCTTTCAATTGTGGTCATAGTTCCCTAAAATATGGGCTGGAGCTTGAGGCTCATTTATTTGGAAACTGACCACTAAAAGACCTAGGCATCTTTTTAAGCCATTGAATTTGAGCTGAGGCTCACACTTTTTCTAACGAGAAAATTTACCTTGTGGTTCTGATGTATGCACACAAGAGATTCGATGAGGGGAAGCTATGTTTTGAGTTGGATTGTAAGTCTGTTTCACTTTTGCTGAGTGCAGAGTTTTCCTGCTGAGTGTAAAGGTTTATTTTGAGGGGTATGCAAGTCTCCATTGATTGCTGGAAGTACAATCAGAGTGCCTTGCTTCTACACATAGTCTTCTACCTAGTGGTTCAGTAAACAGGCTCGGGGGTCCAAAGGAGTAAGTGATATTGGCTGCTTCTTCTGGAGAAGGTTGGGAGGAACATGCCTCTTTGGGTGTTTGTCCACCCTATCGATTTATCAGGTTCTACTTGCTATTTTATTTTCTAAATGGTTATAACTTATTGCTTTTATAACTGTTGATTTATGATTATTAGTTGAATGTTGTTAGTCATCATCATTCCGATCTAAATGACTGATTTTCTGAACTATATATTATTTCTGTAAATAGTTGATGAATTTTTTATGATAGAGATAGAAATAAATGCTTCCCTGCATTTTTCCACACTCTGTTTTTGTGCCATACTCTAGTACAGGGAAGAGTGTTTAAAAATAGATCTGAATATTGATGCACTGTAAATATATTCGAATGAAAGATTGAATGCATGCACATAGATTAATATTATAACTATCTACATTTTCTTTTTATTTAAATAAGCTTCTAGAGTACAAGATTCCTGTTAAATAACACCTACTTTATAAATAGTATGAAAAGGATAGAGTTCTGTAATATTTCATAGATAGTTTCATTCATAACAGTAAACCTGCATTCTTTATAAAAGAATTTGTTTTAGGATTTTAACACTAAAAACAATGCATTCATCTCTTTGTAAATCATCACAAATAAATATAGAAATCAATGAAAAGAAACAATGTAGTTCTTGTTTAGCATACAACTTATTTCAGTATCAAATTATACTTATAGACTATTATAGAGAGATTTCTCTCAAATTTAAACATTGATTTCACAAACCCTAATAAGGTCAAACACATAGTTCAGGTCTTTATAAACTAACTGTGATTTATAATTACTGTAATAAAAAGTAGATTAAAACTCTGAATACAAGTCTCTTTAAATCAAAACCAGGTATCAACATTTCAGAAAAGAATTTAGGTATTCAAATATCTTTCATATACTACTGGTATTATACTATACCATTATCCTACTACAATAATTATACATTAAATTAACTGAGCTAAAGGAATAGCAACATCTTTTGAAAAACACAGTATCTCGAAAAGAAACAACATGAGGTATAGAATTCGAAACCCCAACTGCATCCTGTAAACAAAAATCGAGTTTTAACAACCTGGAAGGTTTTCCTTTACTTTCATCAAAAATGCCGTGGGTTAAACCCATCAAACAACTATATACATTTATCAATTAAATTGTTATACAGTAAAACATAGTAGAGCCAATGCAGAAGTAGGTTGAGGATTCAATCCTCCCTACACTAAAAACATGCCATACGGGTAGCTCAGCTAAAGTATTTGTGTTTTTTCCCATGTAACATCGTTAATATGGGTATATTTCCACTAGATCAAGACTTCTTAGATGTTCGATGGATGATATGACATTCCTTTTTGTCGAGGACAACCTTGAGTTGCAACCAAATGAAACCTTTTTCATCCAATTTTGGAAGGCTATAACAAAATTTCTTCAAGAAAGAGATCATATGAATCTTGGAGTAGATAGGTATCTCTAGTTTCGAAGCCACAATTCCCACACGTTTGAGGATATCTAAGGGACTATAAAACTTGGGGAAAATATTTTGGTGGTGGTTTTTCTTAAGACGCGTTTTCTTATTGGGTTGTAGGTGAGGTTTTCTTATTGGGTTGTAGGTGAGGAAATACCTTCTCCCCCTTCTACAAGATGGAATTTTAAACTATGATGATCATCCTTTTACTTCATCCTATTCTGAGACATTACCATATTATCCTTAAGACTGTAGAGAAAATTGGACCAAGATATGAGTGTGTTTTTAACCTCCAATACCTTATAGATGCTTGCTAAGTAGGATAGTACCAAAAGGGGATTTTAGTGATAAAGAACTACAAAGGTATTCATTCAAGTGGAAGAATGGTAAGTTGTATTATACTACTATTATATTAGAGGTAACCACTGAGCCCATGTGGATTATGTCTCTATATTAATGCACTGCAAATATGCTTCCAAGTGCTTATTGAAAACCTCAGTTTGCCAATCTATTTGGGTGTGATAGGAAGTATTGAGATTCAATTGAGTAAGCTAGAGACAAAACACTTATTTCCACTAAAAATTGCTAGTGAAGGTAGGGTAACAGTCCATGACAATATCCTACCACTCCATGGAGTTTGAATATATTATCCATGAATACTTGAAATGTGAAAATCCTCACAGCAAATATAAGAGCTGATGTATACCTCACAAGAAAGATTAAGATTAAGCAGGAAAATAGAAGAAGAGTGGTCAATGCAGTGTAAAGGAGCAACATAATTATGATACAGTAGAACTTGGATAGAAGAAGAATAACATCACACACTAACTCATTAATCATAATATCAACAATAAATAATACAATGGTGGAGAGGATTCGAATGCCAAGGTGGCAATTCGAATTAGCCTACATGGGCATGGCTTATCTGCACTAGGATTTATCATCATCATCAGTGTAGTGTCAACAATACACTACTAGGAGTCCTAATCATCATCAGTGGAGTCATCAATGCATAAGTAACGGTCAACCAGGTGTCAAACTGAGTCTAACTGAGTGTGGTAGGTGTAACTGGCACATGGAAGCACTAATGTAGTGAAGGAGGCTCAGTGGAGGGCACATGGGGAGCTAACTGGAGTCAAAATAGGCAATATAGTCTCACTGGGGGTCCAATGGAGTGTTTCAATTAGTTAACAAGTCAAACAATCCTCAAATCAAGGAGAGATCCACAAATAACTCAACTAACTGAAGTGTAACTGAGTGGTAGGTGAAGAAGGGTGCCTTTCTCATGTGGTAGGTGAAAGGAGGGCGCACTAAGCACTAGGAGGGCTAGAAATGATCAGAAAGAAGCTCTCGGGGCTAGCAAAATGGGGACTAGGTGCTGGGACTGATGACTGGGATGCATGCAATTGCATGACTGCATGCATTACTGAAATGCAAAATAATGAAAATGCCAGTAGGACTAGGATGGAGTATAGGAATATCCTAACATGAAATACCTTAGGATCCTTCAAAGGTTGTTGTAGGGCACAAAAATGAATATATTTGGAAAGGTTCTAGATAAACCACGACCATTATTATAGACTTATTGCTAGATTCTGGTAACCCCACAATGAAATCCATATAAATGTTACTCCATACTGTAGTTGGAATTGGAAGTGGTTGAATTTCACTAGATGTTTCATGGTATCCCCTTTATGTCTTTTTCAAGGGGCATATTTAGCCACAAAATTTCTAGATGTCCTTCTTTATTCCTTCTCAGAAAAAATGATCGTTTCATCCTTTCATATGTTTTATAAAATCCTAAATGATTGGGTGCACATGGAGGATGAATTAATATCAGATAACACATGTGATTTCAATGATGATTTCTTATGAAATTATAGATGTCATTTATAATTAAGCTCATCATTGTGCCAAGTGTAGCCTAGATATGCATGGGGTTTGTTTGACTAATTAACTTAGGGTATTTCCAAAAGATCAAACACCTTAAGTATCTGCTCACACAAATAGATCACAAACCAACACACCGATCTTTTACGTGGTTAAAACCCTCAGAGAGGGTAACAATCCATTGCCCCAACCAATACAAACTTGAGGAAAAATATAAATGCAAAGGAAGAAATATTTTACATATGAGTTTCTCACAATCACTCATCGAGAAAATGACCCTCCGTCCTTTATAAGTAGAGATCATGGACCAATAGGGTGTTAAGCCACATTTTAGTAGCCCTTAAGATTGAGGTGAAGATGAATTGTCAATTCACTCTATGTATAGAACATATCATGACCATCAAGTTACATAATTACAAATGCATACTAAAGAAACATACTTTACCAAAATACACTTTAGACCAAGTTGATATTAACTAACTCCAAAGTGTTTAAATATTGTAACATGCCGCATTAATAACAACTTCGGATAGGATGGAAGGATTTACAAAGGTGAATCAATAGTTGAAGGAAGGAGGCATTAGATCTTATCCCCCCATTAATGACAAATTTTTCAACTCCTAAAGTAGATTGAAGTTTGGAAAACTTCACTTATGTAAGAGATTTTATGAATATGTCTATAACTTTATCATTTGTAGTGAAAGAGATCACTTCGAGAATGTGATCCTGAATAATATTTCTAATCAAGTGCACCTGTAGGTCAATGTGTTTTCTACATTGATGTTGAATTGGATATTTGGAGAGCTTGATGGAGCTCTAATTGTCACACCAGAGGGTACTTGTATGCTATAGCTCGAATCCAAACTTTGAAAGGATTTTCTGAAGCCACAAGGTTTCTTGACTTGCATTAACTATGGCTCAATACTCTACTTCTACTAAAGAAAGAGAAAGATCTTATTATTTCTTACAATCCGAAGTGATAGGTCAAGAATTAATACTAAAAACATAGCTTGTAATATACTTCCAATCATCAAGGTCACCATCCCAATCTGAATCAGTGAAACCGACCAACAAATGAGTCCTCCCTTAACTACAGTGAATCCCAAACTAAATTATACCCCAAATATACTGTAGTATTCTTTTTGCTTCTTTCCAATGACTATCAGGGATATTTTTTATATACTGCTAAACAAGACCAAAAAAATAGGAAATATTAGGATGTGTGTGAGTCAAGTACAAAATACTACCAACTAATTGGTAGTACAAGGTAGTACCTACTTCGGGTGTAGTGAAGGTGGCGTACATTTTGACTCCAAATTGGAAGAGAGAATGAGTTTGTTTACAATAATCCATGTGAAAGAGACAAAGAAGGTCAGAAGCATACTTATATTGAGAAATACAAATTCCTTCTTTTGTTTCCAAGACTTGGAGGCCAAGAAAATAATGCAAATGTCCTAATTATATATTTTCAAATTTGTTCTTAAGGTTAGGTTTCAATGGGTTAAAAGTTTATGGTTACTACCAGTAAGAATAAGTCATCTACATAAATAAAATGAACTATGCGATGGTTTTCTATTTTCATGGTATTCACATTAGGGTTAGAATGTCATCTGCAAAAAACGGTGTCAAGGAGAAAGCTATCCAATTCGACATACCAAGCTTGAGGAGCTTGCTTAAGGCCATAGAGAAACTTCTAAAGGTGACATACAAGGATGGAGTGATTTCTTAACATAACCGGGAGGTTGTTTTATGTAGATTTATTCTTGCAAATCCCCATGCAAGAAGGTAGATTTGAAATCCATTTGATGGACCTCACATTTATTTGAACTGTCAAGGGCTAGAACAAGGTGGATTGATTTCATTTTAGTGATAGGGGAAAAGGCTTCATTGTAGTCGATTCCTACAACTTGAGAAAATCCTTTGGCAACTAATATTACCTTCTGTCTTTGAACACTTCTATTAGATGCATACTTAGTTCTATAGACCCATTTACATCCAACAAGTTTCCTTCCTTTTTGAAGAGGTACAAGATCCGAAGTATCGTGCACCATTAAGGAATGATATTATTTATTCATTCCTTCTTCCTAATCTAGATGGCTAGAAGCTTCTACAAATTTTTGTGGATTATGGCTCTCTAAAACTTGTGCCAAAAGATAAGAGGCTCACTAGAGCTATGAATGTGTTCATTGTTGATCTCTAGGATCACTCGCAAGATCACCAACTACTTCGCATGTTGTATAGATCCATTAAAGAAGTGATTGCACTATTATAAGTTCATGTTCAATGGACCCAACTAGAGGATTATGAATAGGAAGAGGTGGAATTTCATCATCATTGTCCTTATAAATAAAATAAACTAAAATAGGATTAGCAACAAAGAATTTGGGAATATAAATTGGCACAAGCATCAAAGATGGCTTGTAAAGTAAAGATGGCACAAACAATGAGTTAGTCTCGCATACCAAAGTATTTTCATCAAAACATATATTACAAAACATTAGTATACCTAATAATATATATATTACAAAACATTAGTATACCTAATAATATATATATTACAAAACATTAATAATGAGATTTCTATGTTTCATGTTCAAAATCTAGAATATCACTTATCATTTAGTAATGGCAATCTTTAAAGGATATACATTAAGTTTTTAATATTAATAATATTTTTAATATTGTTTAATAAATATATATTTTAAAAAATTAATAATATTCATGTTTTTTTTTCAAATATTGAACAATTTGAACATAATATTTTTTATAAGTATTATTTAGAATTTTTTTAATATAAAAAATAAAAGAATATTATAAAGAATGAAATTAATGTAGCCAAACCAATATTTTTTAAGCAACTTAAAAACATTTTCAATATTTAAGAAAATGAATATTTATTTTTTAAGTGACTTTTATATATATAATACTCAATTCCATTTAATTTAATTTAGTTTTATTAATATTTTAAAAAATGATTACTTAGTTAAATATAATATTAAATTCAGTTTTATTTAATTTCATTCCATCAATAATAAAATGTTCATTTAGTAATGTTAATTTTTAAAGGATATAAATTAATTTTTTAATATTAATAATATAATTAAAAATATTGTTTTAAAAATATATATATTTTAAAAAATTAATAATATTCATGTTGTTTTTTCAAATATTGAACAATTTGAACACAATATTTTTTTATAAATACTATTTAAAAAAAATTAATATAAAAAATATTATAAAGAATAAAATTAATGTAACCAAACTAATATTTTTTAAGCAACTCAAAAACATTTTGTTTTTTCAGAATATTTATTTTTCAAAGTAACTTCAAAGTGTATATATATATATTACTCAATTCTATTTAATTTAATTTAATTTCATTAATATTTTAAATAATAAAATAATTACCTAGTTAAATATAATATTAAATTCATTTTATTTAATTTCATTCCATCAATAATAAAGTGATTAGTATTAATTTTATAAAACATGTCATTTAAAATTATACAAATATAAAGATTTTTAAAATTTTAAACATGTTGAAATAAATTGCAAAGATAAGGCTATATTATTGGATGGCTAAGAATTATTCAACCATCATCTCCTAAAGTGTGTGTATGGAAAGACAAAATTTTATAAAATAAAAAATAATTATATGCATGGTTACTGTTATTACTAACATTATTTTTAATTAAATAATTTTTTTATAAATAAGTAATTAAATAAGAAGATAATATTTTCTTATAAAATGATATAATATATGTTATAAAATGCAAACTAGTATTCTAAGTTAATTTAAATTTCTATCTAATTAATAATTAGTAATTTTTGAACTTCCTATAACATCCCATGCAACTTAGTAATTTTTGAACTTCCTATAACATCCCATGGTGTTGCATGGTGTTGAAATGCTAGGAAATAACCTATACAATATATCAAACAAAGATACAGAGTTAACAATTATTATTCATGGATTTGGGATTATTAATTTGTCATAGGTATTCTTTCTTTTCAAACATTTTGATGATTTAGATAAATATTTATGTTTTGGTTATAAAAGAGTTTGATTTATGTTATATATATATATATATAAGTGTTATTGTGAAAATATATACCTGTAAAGTTGTTTTTGTGTTATGTGTCGTTGATCAATTTAGTTGGTTTAATTATCTTGGGTTATAAATATACATGGATGTCCCACAAGATGCATACAAAGTTATCCTTGGATTACTTCATAATAGGTAATTTACTTGTAACTTTAATTATCTTTATGGTTAACTTAATGTGAAATTTAGTTTTTTTTTAGTGATCTAAATATTCTAGGTTTTGATTTTTTTTGGGAAGATTTTTCGGTTTGTTTTCTTAGGATTTTGGTTGGAAATCTTTAAAAAATCTTAGAGTCACATATATTAGTTGTGGAAATTGCATAATATTAGTTCCATAAAATTATTTGAACGTGTTGAATCTATTTATACATTCAAAATGCAATTTAAATGCTTCCATTATCAACATATTTCATGAATTTTGTTTATTTAAATTGCTTCTTATCTAATTTATCTATTTTGTGAAAAGAGATTTTCAGTAAATTTATTAGAATGTTGAAAATGCTAAACATTATCTATCATTTTGGTAAATGAGTTATTTTTTTAGAATTAATTTTTATTTCAAAGAAATAATTAATTAGTTAAAAATAATATGAATTACACATTTTTAATGATAAATGAAGATATTTTATGAGACTGAAACTTGGTTGTATATAGATAATCAATATGATAAAGACATAATATTCGAATCTATAACTAGCCGCACAATTTAGTTCATGGATTAATGCTACACAAAGGGGTAACTATTAACTCTTAGTTCATGGATTAATGCTCAAAAAAACCTATTATGGTTCATTCTAAAGAATTATGAAAGAAAGGAGCTCTCCTTGGATCTGTGAATTAATATATCTCCCAATCACACAATCATGTATTGATGTTTCCACCTCCATTACAATAAACAACTCTAACCATTTGGGATAAACCCTCTATAAGTTAAAGTACAAACTAATATCTTATACTAGACATTCAATATTGGTTGAGTAATCCTTGTTATTGAAGACTCGTTAAGTATTTTAATAGAGGATAAATATTTCTAGGATTCATAAGATAGTATTGTCCTAGTATAGTTCCTTTTTTGGACCATTTTACTAAACCATCGACCATATTATCACCCTCATACCCATCATAGAGGAGGTGAGAAATGCTCCTCGAAAGTTTTAGATTCTTTTGTGAACTTTCAAGATCACTCCATGGGTCAATGGAATTATCTAATCCATATGTACTAAGGGAAGAAACACTAATGAGCACACCTAACCCATCGAATTTAACCCTGCTAACAAAAAGAATCACAAATACTGGGGGTGGAAAACTCCCCTAATAAACTTGGTAGTGAGGAGGGAGGGAACCGACCTACTCTAGCGACCATAGGGAGGTTGAGGTAATGTTAATACCGAAGCCCCCAAAAAGGGCAAGGATATGAGGTGAATCTCTTATATTTCTTATATTATTTCACCTCAAGCATATTCGTCGAAGAAGATTGAACATGCCTTTTATTTCGAGACCAAGAAATCTTAAGAATTCATTCGTCATGGGTAACGATATTATTTCAATATAATTACTTCTATAAGAAACGACGATATGGCAAGAAAAGAAACAGTTCGAGTAACATCTACTAATATTACCAGGAACATTAGAAGGATCCTTTTTGGGAAGGTTTTACAAAAGATTTTAGGGAACATCAAGAATGCCAAAAATTATTTTTTATATCAACTTCAAAATATTGGAGAATGAAGAAAAGGACATGTATAGCCTTGTCAAAGTGTACAATCAACCTTGGTTTGAGAATTTATTCCAATTATCAAGAAAATCCAAAAGTTCTAGGTGGAATGGGGATCATAATTCTTTCTACTTCCCAAGGAATTTTGACGAATCGAGAAGATCAACAAAAAAAAATGGAAAAATATTATGTTATGTATGGTAATTAACCTCAATTTTGTCCAAAAATATTGATTCTATAAGATATCCCCGTGGTATTCAAATTAGAGCAAGTTTTGTTTGAGACACCATTCATATTCATCTAAGCACATTAATCAATTTTGTTGTATCAAAAGAGGAGAATATTCAATGAAAAAAGGAATTTGATCCATGTCAAAGGTTTGGTTACTGAATCACTCCCCAATGATATGTTTCGAGTTTTGAAAGATAATGGATGTCAAATTCTGACTCAGATTTTAGGTAGGATTCGACATAATTCCATATGAGAGGCATGGTAAGGAGATTGGAGAAAACATATACTAGTAATATAGGCTAGAGAAGGCTCTTACGTACTCCTCGGTTTTCACTCAGGCCAGATCAATCTCTTTCAAAGGAAGGTTATGGACCAAATAGTCTTATTGAACTAAGAGACTTATCTAGCGAAGGGAAAGAGGCAATTGATCCTCAACTTGGATTTTACTTAGCTAACTCTCTTTATTGATGGTACAGGTAAATTTTGGTCCCCAAACTCCCTTCCAAAGAAAGCTACTTTAAAATTTACCTTTCTCCCAATTGCATCTACGCTAAAGGAGATCTATATTTGCCTGGACTAATAGAAACGAATTTGTCTGGGATATTTGGATATTCTAAAAATAAATTCAATTGCTCTAATCAGACTAATTGGAAATATGTTGTTAACATTATCACGTCAGACTAATAATATAATATAGTGGAAAAAATCATGAACTTGCACTTCAACCTCTTCCTTTAGCACTAAATGTAAACTCCTCTATCACTTGTTTTACCTATAAAAGTATGGATAGATACAAACAGAGACAAAATATACATGCAAAACACCACAAAATCTGTATCTCATTCATTAATATATAAATACTACAGATCAATGGTTCTAGCTAAGAAACGATTAAACAGTTAACAATTGTAATTCAATGCCTAAGAAATACTTCATTAATCCAAGATCTTTCATCTCAAACCCATTTTTCGTTGATGCTTTAAATTCATCTAACAACATGTTCCTAGTATAGATAATGTCATCAACATAAAGACGTAAAATAAGAATATTACCTTGTTGGTTTTCCTTGATATACAAATGAGCCGAACAAATGTTCGCTCACGCAATAATCACCAAAACACTTGGAAGATTAAATATGCCATAAAATGAATAAAATATGTGAATATGAGATGGATGATTCTTTACAATGATAAGGGACTCGTATAAATAGGTCCTCATGGTGACTATTCACCCAAATGATGTGTCTCTTAATTAACCTAACTATTAATTGTTTTATTATTTAGTTATTTATTATTATTATTTATATATTTATGTATGTAACATTGCATCCCTCTTAGAGAGGCTTTGTCCTTAAAGCCTTATAATGTTTTTGCATCATTCCTTGCAGTGTTGTAGTTGGCGAAACATGTCGATATCAAATTCTAAAGGTAGAGCATAACTTTAGAAATATCGACGGATCAATCCATCCCAAATTGATTCTTTGTTGAACGTTGCACTCATTAAGTGAACTGACATCATGATAATTGAGCGTACAAGTGTCAATGACTTTTGTAAGTTGATTACGATTCTTAAGATACCGACTTGTATGATTTGAATGTGATAGGGAATTTTTGTACCATCATTTTTCCTTAAATCAATTTTGTGGTGTCTCCTTGGTTTGATCTTCGTGTGTGCTTCTCTTCCACTGGAGAGACATCTGGAGTGATGATTTGAACTGGATCAGTACATGTGCCCTTTTCCATAATTTGTATTCCTGATGATTTTGATATTTTGTTCTTTATACCTTTTAACTTGTTTTCTGATCACTTTTTTTCACTCTGAATCTTCTTAATCATTTCTTCTTGCGCTTTTTCTTCTTCTTTGTATTTCTTAAGTTGTTCTTTAAATTCTTCATTAATATTTTGAAGGCATTGATTTTCTGCTTGCTTTTCTAGGACTTTCCCTTCAATGTATTCATTTTATTTGTCTTCCTTTCTGGTACTTTTTAATTTCTTGATCTTTGTAACTAATATCTTATTATGATTTCTTAATCAATATATTTCTTATGTATTACGTGATAATGTGTTATTGACTTTTGAAATTTCCAACTTGTATGCTTTTTTGTGTCAGTGTCTTTTTGCTGGAGTTCTTTTATCTAATTATGAAATCAACATATCTTTGATTCTTGATCTTCTAGTTGTTTATGGAATTTTGCAATTTCCTCGTTTTTGTGGTTTATACTTTTTGTTAATCGCACTATTTCTGCTTTATTTTTGTCAAATTATTTTCTTATCTCTTGATTTTGTAATCTTTGATTAAAATCAATTTCGTCCTTAAGCTCAACAATCTGTGAGGACAACGTTTCTATGCAATCCTTTTGATTGGAAATTGTCCGTTCATCGATTTTTATATGAATTTCCTAAAATTTACTTGACTTTTCTAGGTCTTCATTCAAGTCTTCTAATTCCTTAGTGTCTCTTCGGTAACGCTTTAACTTTGTTTCTAATTTTTCTATTTGTAGTCGCACAATAGCTTCCATGGTCTCTGACTTCTTCGACGATAGATGGTCATTCTTTGACTTTGACTTCTTTGACGAGCCTTCCTTTGATTTTGACTTCTTCGATGAGTCTTCCTTTGACTTTCGCTTCTTTGATGATAGAGAGTCTCGACTTCTTTGACAAGCCTTCCTTTGACTTTGACTTCGTCAATGATAAATCATTTTCTATGGACTTGATTTCTTCTTTGGATTGTCTTTCTTCCCCCTTTTTTTTATAACGTAATAATTTAAATTGATTCCTTAACTATTAAAAATATTGACAATAAGTTATATTAAAAATTACTAATATTATTATACAATATTGTATATTTTACAATAGTTTTTTTTGAAAATATAATAATAGCAATTATTCTATTTTTTTTCCAAAATAATAGTTTTTTTATTTGCTTGAACTATTATTAAATATAAATTCCAACCTTGGGAAGGGATATGGGTTTAATAATAATAATTTATATTATTATGTAAATAATAATATTATTATTATCATTTTTTATTTTTATTTGGATTAGGTTTTGAAGGAGGGGAATGACGGCGTAGATTCGATGGAGGGAAGGTTTGTGAAGAGGAAAAATGGATATGTGAGGGATGGGTTGACGCTGGAGTGCTGGGAGTGACTGTAACAATGATGCAGGGGTTTGTGTGGAGTGTTTTACAAAGAAGAGGGGAATGCGTGGTGCGGGGAGATTGGGAGAAGAGCGCATAGGGAAGGAAGTGGACGTGGGGAAAAAAAGCTGGGCGTGGGAGGAGGGAGTGGAGTAGGATTGCGAAGTTGGGAGAATGGGATGTGGGAAGGATGGAGCATTGGACTGGAGCCAACGCGCGGCCTGGATTTGGACGGGTGTAGGGTCGAACACTGTGTAGGCTGATGATTTGAAGGCATGGGAATGGGAGGTCAGGCAAGTAGGGAGGTGCGCGGGAGAACATGGAGGAGCTGGCCACGCCGGGAGGGATGGACGGCCATGGCATGAAAAAGAGACGTGTACGGGGGAGCGAGAGGGAGAAACTCAGGTGTGGGAGTGTGGTGTAGGGTGGTTCGTAGTTGGGATGAGCACAAACGTGAAGATAGAAATAAGAGAGCAGGGTGGAGAGTATGTAGAAGAGAGCGCATAGGTAGAAGAGTGATGTGAGCAGTGATGATTGCCGTGGAGAGGGTGTGGAGAGTATGTGAGAAGGAGAGCAGCGGATTTAATGGCCAATGGCTTCTTGTCGATTAAAAATCGTGATCTAGAGAAAATTTGATGAAGTGGCTAGTAGCCGAAATCAGGGAGGTCCGAGAAGCTCTGATACCAAATGAGCAAAACACATGTTCTCTCACGCAATAATGGCCAAAACACTTGGAAGATTAAATACGCCATAAAATGAATAAAATATATGAATATGAGATGGATGATTCTTTACAATGATAAGGGTCCTGTATAAAAAGGTCCTCATGGTGACTATTCACCCAAATTATGTGTCTCTTAATTAACCTAACTATCAATTGTTTTATTATTTAATTATTTATATATTTATGTATGTAACAATAAATTAGGCTCATTGTTGCTCCTATTGATACCCTTGAATAAATAATTATCAATTCTACTAAACCAAGCTCTTGGATCTTGCTTCAAGCCATACAAGTATTTTTTCAATTTGTACACTTTTTGCTCTTGTTCTTCAACTTCAAATCCATGTGGATGATCCACATAAAATTATTCACTTAAAACTCCATTCAGGAATGTGAACTTTACATCAATTTGATAAATAGGCCACTCATTCTGTGCTCCAATGGCCAATACAAATCAAAGAACATCCAATATTACTACAGGTGCAAAACTCTCACCATACTCTATGCCAGGTGGTTGTGAATTTTTTTTGTATTTCATTCAATTTTGTTTTATAAACCCATTTAGTGTCAATGGTATTTTTATTTGTTGGTAGCTCAACCAAATCCCATGTTTTGTTTCTTTCAATAGCTTCAATTTAATTATTTATTGCCTCTACCCATTGTTTTTTATTTGCATCTTCTTCAAAGCAAGTAGGATGAGATCAAAAAACATGGAGAAAATAGTATAATCAAATGTAGATAATAAACAAGATCACTAAAAGAATAACCAAGCACATAAACAATAGAAACAAATTTTTTATCTTGGCAAATCCAATAGGGAGAAAACCCAACAACCTTCGTATAGAGATAATCAGTCCCCGGAACAGAGTACATATACAAGAGAGAAAAAGAAAAAAAATTATCCAAGTGACAACCCCAAAAATCACTTTTCCTAGATGCAAATGTGAACTTCTCTCTCTCTCTTGTGTGAAGTTGCTTTTCTTTAGTGGATAACGAAATGAGGCACATGACCTCACTATTTATACACATGAAAATTTGACTTTTCCCTTACTGGGCTGACCTGACTTTCCCAAACTAGGCCGACCTGACTAGGGAATTTCTACCCATTGTTTGGGGTAGTCTGCCCACTGTTTTGGGGTAGTTTACCCACTGGGCCAACTTATCTAACTAACAACGCTGACTTGTCTTGGTGGAGGATAAAATAACATTTAAAAATTATTTTCTTTTGTGTGTTTTCACCCCAAGGTTTACATTGATTCTTCCAAGGGTTTACATGATCAAATACATCAATATCTTCTCCTGTAGGAGGTACACAGATAATATAATAAAATAAAATAAAATAGCTTCTGAAGTTTCACTATTTCCAACACTCCCTCTCAACAAGGAAGGTATTCTTTGGACACCGTCATCATCAACATCACAATCATATGAATCTCATCTGCACATCACATCTGTCTTGATCATATCTATACATATTGAATTTTTTCAACACAGTCTCAGTCCATCAAGAAGTGTCGTCATGCATCTTATCCACATATTCCATCGGTGGATCCATACATCAGCTCAACAAATCTACACAGTCCATCAGAGAGTCCAACATGCATCATCTCAACCCAGTCCATCAGGGATCAATACAATGTGCCTCATCTCAACTCATTCCATCAGGGAACATGCACAAGTACAACTTGCATCAACTCAACCCAGTCCTTTGGGGAACATGCACCAACTCAACCAGTCCTTCGGTGAGTTCAAAAGTAGCAGTGTGTGCCAGTGTGCACCAGTGTGTACCAGTGTGTACCAGCCTCTCCATCTAATCTCAAGATGTCTAAGATATATCCTCACTCTTTTCAGAGTGATCTAGATAATGCAATAAATCTCTCCATCATGTCCCATGATGTCCGAGAGATCTCCCCACTCTACAGAGTGTCCGGGAGTGTGTGATGGCCTCTCCATATCAACATGATGTCCCAGAGATCTCCTCACTCTATACCAGAGTGATCCATAGAATGTAGTGGCATCTCCATCCTATCAGGATATCCAAGAGATCTCTTCACTCTATCCCAGAGTGATCCAGAGAATGCAATGGCCTCTCCATCCATCTATCAGGATGTTCAAGAGATCTACTCACTCTATCCCAGAGTGATCTGGAGAATGTAGTGGCCTCTCCATTTTATCAGGATGTCCAAGAGATATCCTCACTCTATCCCAGAGTAATCCAGAGAATGCTTGGCATTTGTATCATCTTTCCTTCTCAAGGAGGGACAAGTTCTCTTCCACACCAAGTCTTCCACGAAAGTATACAAACTTTATCCTGGGAAGAGGCTTAGTGATAACATCTATAGTCTGGTCATATGTCAGAGCATACTGTAGCTCAACTGCACCTTTCTACACCATGTCATGAATGTAGTGATAGCGAATCTCTATATGCTTCGACTTGTCATGGATTACAAGATTCACTGATATCTGCACACAGCTCTACTTATCACAGTGAATCACAGTTGGCTTTGGAATTTGGCCAAACAATCTTGCAAGGATTTTCCAAAGCTACATATCTTCCTGAGCTGCAGTGCTAGCGGCCATGTACTCTTCCTCTGCAGTACTAAGTGCTACTGAGTTCTACTTCCTATTGCACCAGGAAATCACAGTAGATCCCAAGTTGAAGCAACACCCAGTGATGATCTTCCTATTTGCAGCACATCTGTCCCAATCTGAATCTAAAAATCCCTGCAATGTCAAGTCACATTTTGAATCATATCTCAGGCAATATCCCACATAAGTACCTCAACACATGTTTTGCAGCAACCCAATGAATCTGCCTCGCCTTGCACATGAACTGGATGAGGGAATTAACTACAAAACATATATCTGGTCTGGTATTTTTCAGGTACATCAAAGATCCAATCAGTTGGAGATACATAGTGGGATCAATCAAATATGAATTGGAAGCAGATTCCCTCAGCTTCTTCAGATTTGCATCCATCTGTGTGGCCAAGGACTTGCATTCCAACATTCTGAATCTCTTCAGTATATCAATGCTATATTTTCCTTGACTCAGGAAAATATCATTGTGCCTCTTCCATACTTCTAATCCCAAGAATTAATGCATCAATCCAAGATCCTTCATTTCAAATTTAGAGGCAAGCATAATCAACTCCATTTGTAATGGAGTGTCCTTCTCCCTCTCACTTCGGGTGACAATATGAGCACCAGCTTCCACAAAGCAGAAGAGCACATTTTCTTACTAAAATGTAAGTATCCATCCTGGTGACAATCAGGTACATCAAGGATCCTCTCAACTGTCAGTTTGAATCTACCAACAATGCTATCATTGTATCCAAGTACTCACAGTCATCATGCTGGATCTACTCTGGATCTCAACTGTGTTCTTCCTTATCCTAGGAAGATCTCAACACGTCATCAATAGGCCAAGATCCTCAACTCAAGGAATAACTCCCTTTGAACTGCTGGAGGTGGAGATGATCTCATCTCCTTAGGATCTATCAACTCCTCATCCTTGATATTCAGATCAAATCCTTTGGGCCTGTGATTTATGTATCAAATTTATCTAAATGTGTTAGGTCCTCATCTGTTTGCATGACTTCCATCTAACTGCTTTGTCTAGGAGTCATCCTTCTTGGCTAAGAATCATGCTCCTAGAAGCTTCCTGCTTTTGATTAATCTAAACATCAACGGGATTCATGTGTCCATCACTTGTTCATCGGAACAAGTCTCATCATCCTTCTCTTATAGGCCATATCATATGGTCATTTCCCCACAAGTCAAATCCCGTCAAATGATTAGTGATATTGCGTAATCAAATTTTAACCAATTTATATTTCATTTTAATGGTAATAGTTTACACATGTATCGAGGTATCTTGGCTAATGCTTCGGCACAAAAATCATAAACATGTCTCCCAAACACATATGGTAACTCTATAGATGTCTAATATCTCTACTAGAACATGCCATTAAGAGTGTGCAGTACTATAAGCATGTATGAAGGAGATATCATCTGGACTATCTAGATTAGGTGTTCATGGAATGTTGTGCAACTCATATAACATGTGTCTACTGTCATGTCCCCTCCCATCGATCCAACACAAGGAAGGGAACATGACTAAAGATCTTGGGATTTTTCATAAACTGAGCCCCATTCATTAGATTCATACAAATAAAAACATATGTGTGTGCGGATCTATCAAACACAGCAGAAGTAAAATTCTTCTACACACATATATCATGCACTTTCCAGCATATTGATAACATTCATCAAATAATTAAAACCTTGCAGAAGTAAAGCACATAAATAAAATACTCATCTTGATGTAATCTTGTCCCAAGTAACTAGCTATGTTGATGCAACGTTCCACCCAAACATAGGCCAACTGTGCTCATTAATGTATCAACATATTGCCACCCCCGAGATGGGCATGATTTCTACAAGGAAAAGGGGACTCTCAAGCTCAGCAAAGCCCAGGAAAACATTACATCTAAGCCAATCCAATCCACAACTGGGTTTATCAGGCCAATGTGAACCCTTCTATTTTTGGATGCTTTCACTCAAGCTCAAGCCAAAATAATGGATACCCAATCCATACACAACAAGCTCAACTATTGGGCATGGATACCCATTTTTAACAATGGGATTTACAAAACAGGATGTTCATGGGTTTTCTCCAATCGTGGCACAACAAAACGACTTATGGGGAGGGAAAAATCGACCACAAGGTAACAAATCAAATTTCCCACATATATAGCGGCATTTAAATGGCGAAAGTGACCTCCCAAGATGCCCAAATCTTATTTCTTTTCTTCCCTGCAACTCTGCAACACAAAAATGGATTCCCGACTATATAAAATGAAGGAAAAAGATGGAAAACGTGAAGGAAAACGCCCCAACTAGCTCAGACTGCATGAGGGAGCCAAGAATGTAAATTTTCTATGTAATTTCAGCTTGTTGGTTTATGTCAATTTTTCAGTGTTTTTCATTCCCAAGTCGGTTTTGCATTGGCTAGAAACTACTTATAAAAAATGAAGACAATTAAACAAGCTATAAATACACTTTAACAGGAATAAATTAATTTAACCATGCACACCATAAAAAATCAGACAGAATTTTTGGCCAATAGCCCTGGAAAAACCCCCACGGGGAAAACCAGTCAGAGAGAGGGAGATTTCATATTTCTTCAGCAAAATGTTTCAGTACAAATATTTCAGTCAAAAATATACTTATCTTGACCAACCAAGGTCACCCTGAGTTCTACCTCGATTTCTGTGCCAAACTATATCTTGATTTTTGAACCTCACTACCTCGATTTCTGTGCCACAATTTTGTCTCGAAAACTGTGCCAACTCCTCGAAATGCATGCAGCAGGACTGTCTCGAAAATGGTGCAGAAAGGTACAATCCATACGGTTCTTGAAATTTGTGCCTGTACTTTCTTGAAATGTGTGCCCAGATTTCAGTGCAGAAATCCATGCCTCTCCTCGAGAAATGTGCCCAGCTAAACTCCTCGAAATATGTGTTGTACGGACAGCATTAAATGTTTCCTGTATGGACCTCGAACTGCATGCTATCTTCCTTGGTATTTGTGCTAAGTATTTGCCTCGGTAAATGTTCCCAGAGTCACGCTGTACGGATTTATCTCCTTGCCTTCGAATCCATGATGTTGTCTCAAAAAACGTGAGTGAAAACCCCTCCTTGAAATTCGAGCTAGTCTCTCTTCACTCCTTCACTCTCTTCACAAGAATGAAATGTTTTGCCTCCCTTTTCCTTTTTGAGTAAACCCTAAGTGAGTTTCTCATCCAACGGTGGAGATTAAATTAAATCCGACGATTGAGATGAGATGAGAATAAATTATTTAATTTAATTCTCATAAATGCATTTTTACTCACCCACTTAAATTTATCAAAAGTGACTTTATGTTATAAAGTCACATTCAATGCTTTTCACAAGTCATTTAATGTAAGGGTCACTTTTTCCCCCTTTCTAAGTGACTTAGGAAAAAATCACTAGGGGAACACTTCCCTAGGTACAAAAATCAACACTCCCTCTTACCGAGGAAGTTGTTCTGCACCACTCGCAACTTGTCTCTGAAGCAAACAAACTTGCCCCTCCCCAAAGATTTTGTAAGGATATCTGCTACTTGCTCATCAGTGGATATGTACTGCAACTCAACTGCTCCTCTCTGAATGTAGTCACGGATGAAATGGTACCTGATCTCAATATGATTTGACCTATCATGGAACACTGGATTCTCAGAGAGCCGAATGCAACTCTAATTGTCACAGTAGATCACCATAGGCCTAAGCTCCTGATCAAACAAATCTACCAACAACTTACGAAGCCACAGTGCCTCACAAGTAGCCTGACTAGATGCCATATACTCAGCCTTGGCAGAGCTCAATGCAACGGACTTATGTTTCTGACTGAACCACGACACTACTATCGAGCCCAAACTGAAACAACAACTGGAAGTGCTCTTCCGATCCCTCACACTGCCTGCCTAGTGTGAATCTATGAAACCAACCAAACTGACTCCACCCGAACCCCTGTAATCCAAACCATAGTCCACTGTACCTGCTAGGTATCTCAGCACATGTTTTGAAGTAGTCCAATGTACACTCCTAGGCTCCACCATGAACTGGCTAAGAGTGTTCACCGCAAAACACAAGTCTGTCCCGATGTTGACAAGATACATCAATGACCCAATGAGCTGACGGTAAAGTGTAGGATCTGCCAACTTACCCTCAGAAGCATGAATTTGCTTCCAGTTGGTGATCATAGGTGTAGACATCGACCTGCAATCCTCCATCTGAAATCTTTTTAGAATATCAACTGCATACTTCCCCCATCCCAGGAAAATATGTCCAGGCTCCTACCAAACCTCCATCCCCAGATAGTAATACATCAACCCAATGTCAGTCATCTCATACTCAGTAGCAAGGTCTCTCTTGCAATGTGCAATGAGATGCTCCTCTCTAGTGATAAAAAAGTCATCAACATATAACAAAAGAATGAGAGGATCTCCACTAACCACAATGTAGTAAAGGTTAGGATCAGCCTCACTCTTCTGAAAACCCATCGAAGTCAAGTACGCATCGATCCTAGAGTACCAAGCTCTAGAAGCTTGCTTCAGTCCATACAAGGCTTTCCTCAGCCTACATACATGTGAATCTCTCCCATGAATCTCGAATCCCCGTGGTTGCTATAAGTAAACCTCCTCCTGCAGAAGACCATTGAGAAATGCAGTCTTCACATCCATCTAGTGGATCTTCCAACCCATCTCTACTGCTATAGAAATCACTGCTCTGATGGAAGAATACCAAGCAACTGGCACAAAGGTCTCAACATAATCAACTCCCTCAACTTGTGAAAACCCTCGTGCCACAAACCGAGCCTTGTACTTCTCCACGCTGCCATCCGCAGCATGCTTCACTTTGTAGATCCACTTGGAAGTCACAACAGACTTCCCCTCTGGTCTCAACACTATCTCCCAAGCATCATTCTTCATGATGGAATGGTACTCTTCCATCATGGCATCTCTCCAAACCTGATGCTGAGAAGCCTTCTCAAATTTGGAAGGCTCTGAATCACGAAGACTCGCAACAAGATCCAGACCCAGTCTATCTGGCATCACTACAGTCCTGATCTCCTCCTGGAGTCTACCAAATGCCTCTGCCTCATTCAAGGTTTCTTGAAGCCATTTAGGCTTCCTCTTCCTTGAAGGCTCCTCCCATACTGGTCTATCCTCATCTGAAGAACTCCCAGAAGCAGAAGGTCCAACACCCCGAGGACCAGTGATTGATGAACCAGTCCCTGAAGAACCTGTAACCCGAGAACCTGAACCTGAACCTATCCCTGAAGTACCTATCACCTGAACCACTGAACCTGTAGAAGCTGTGCATGTAACCTGTGATCCAGTCACTTCGGAAACCTGTGGACCTCAGATCTGTATCGAAGAATCTTGAGTCACCTGAGGTGTGGAATCCGGTGGCTCCCCTTGTTCTATCTCTCTGGACTTCCTAAAGGCTCTCTCCTCATCAAACTTCACCTCCCGCCTAAAAACAACCTTCTTCAGGCCAGGAAGGTAAATCCGGTAAGCCTTCAAAGTCTCATCATATCCCACAAAGATGCCTCTCTCTACAGGGGGATCAAACTCCATCCTCTTCTCAAAAGGGACGTGAGAGTAATTCAAAGAACCAAATATGCGAAAATGGCTCACCTCAGGCTTCTTTCCTATATACATCTCCTAAGGAGTCTTCCTCCCCAAAGCACGATGAGGACTCCTATTCTGCAGATAAACTGTAGTGTTGCATGCCTCTGCCCATAGAAAGAATGGTAAGCCCTGATGATGGAGCATCGCTCTCGCTGCTCCCACAATCAACCCATTCTTCCTCTCTGCTACTCCATTCTGCTCAGGAGTGTAGGGAACTGTCAGCTGTCTCTGTATACCCTCCTGTGTGCAAAATCCATCGAACGCCTTAGAGGTATACTCATCCCCATTGTCCGATCTCAACATTTGAATATTCCTCCCTATCTGCTTCTCCACAAGGGATTTGAACCCTTGGAAGACACTCAATACTAAGGGTGACTTCTTGCTCCTCAAGAAGTAGATCCGATTCTTGCTGGAGTAGTCATCAATGAAGGTGATATAGTACTCAAATCCAGTCAAAGAGACTGATGACATAGGGCCACAAATATTAGAATGGATCAAGTCAAGTACTCATGTTGCTCTGGTGTCACTGCTTGGAAAAGCAGTCTTGGTGTACTTTCCCAAAGCACATGTAACATACCCATTACTTGAAACAATTTATGTTTGAGAAAAACATTATCTTAACTTTTATTGTAAAGTTTTATATTTGGCCAAGTGGCCAAGGATGACTGTAATTGCACAATATTATTATTTAATAAAATAAAATAGGAGACACTCACCCAAAGAGACTGTTGAAAGAGTGTTTATTGACCCACTAGGTGGAATGGAATCTGGGGTAGAAGGCAATGGACAATTGGCAGCATTAGGAACTCAGTAACTAGTTGTTGTTATGGGACAACTCCCTTGAATTGTGGTCAAAGTTCCCTGAAATATGGGACTGGAGCTTGAGGCTCATTTATTTGGAAACTGACCACTAAAAAACCTAGGCATCTTTTTAAGCCATTGAATTTCAGCAGAGGCTCACACTTTTTCTGACGAGAAAATTTACCTTGTGGTTCTGTTGTATGCACACAAGAGATTCGATGAGGGGAAGTTATGTTTTGAGTTGTATTGTAAGTCTGTTTCACTTCTGCCAAGTGCAGAGGTTTTTGAGGTGTATGCAAGTCCCCATTGATTGCTGAAAGTACAACCTGAGTTACTTTCTTCTACACAGAGTCTTCTACCTAGTTGTTCAGTAAACAGGATCGGGGGTCCAAGGGAGAAAGTGATTTGGATGCTTCTTATGGAGAAGGTTGGGAGGAACAAGCCTCTTTGGGTGTTTTTCCACCCTATCGATTTATCATTTGAAGAAGTATTATGATAATGATAGATTAAAATGCTTCCCTACATTTTTCCACACACTGTCTTTGTGTCGTACTCTACTGAAGGGAAGGTTGTTTATAAATATATATGAACAATGATATGCAATAGATAGAATGATTGAATATTGATCATAGATAAACTCTGTTATGTTTCCTATATTACATTATCTGTCTACATTTTCAAATAAAATCTCTCATGTTTTAGACATAGAAAAACATAGCAACTATTTATTTATTCAGACATTGTAATATCATTACATTCATAGCAACAGAGGTAAAAATACATAACCATTTCCATTCTTCTGTACAAAACCTAAAGTTCAGTTATAGGTTAACCATTCTTTTCAAAAGATGAATAATATATACATTTTCTTACTATTCTTTTCAAATGAAACTCCTTTTAAGACATATTAGTTTCTGCATTACAATTCCTAGCAGTATCGAAACACATAGTTTAGATTTTCATCAACAAAGTATGAATTGAATTTATTGCAAAATAGATCGAAACCATACATATCTATTATACAGAACTACTCTTTCATTTATTTATCATTGATACCATACTTTAAATAAAATGTAGAGCAACTTTTATCTCGTACGAATGTCCCAAGTCTCAACCCTAGCTATTTCAAATAACACTAAGTTAACTTTTCATCATTCTAGCAAAACGAAATAGAATTTCCAAGACAGAGCTCGAGCACATGAAGACTGTTCCTTACAGTCTAAACCTTATAGGTTACATGACAAATTCATGGATTCGAAACCCATATTGCTTATACAGCTAAGGAATTAAAATAGTATTTAGTTTTGGGTAGGGTTTCACAATCCCAACCTTATGGCTTTTTTTCCTAATATTACTAATTAAAAACACCGAAATCATTTCGATAGGGTTTCAAAACAAGGCTCATTGCCTTTGATAAAAAACAGTACTAAAATTGATACGATATCAACCTTCTGCTAAAACATATAGAATTTGCGAAGACAGAGTTCAACACCCTAAGAGTGTTTCTCTACAGATTAAACACATAACTGTACGAGTTACATGACGAACCCTGCAATATTTCAAATTGCATAACCGACAGTATAACCATTGAAAACGCATTTAGCTCAAAGGGAAACAACACGAGGTCTAGTGCTCGAAACCCCAACTACTTTTTATACACAAAAGCAAGTTCCAAATACCTTAATAGTTACCTTTTCTTTTCATCGAAATGTCGAGGTTAGACCCTTCAACAAACACTGTAAAATTTTATAAAATTGTTACACAGTAAAATGTTGCAGAGCCAATGCAGAAGTAGCTTGAGGATTCAATCCTCCCTACTCTAAAAACATGCCATACGGCTTACAACATTACAACGACGGCAAAATCCACAACTAGATCACAAGACCAAAGATTCGGCTAACACTAGATAAGGACCGACATTTTTCCAGGTTGCACCTACAGTTAGTCACCGAGGCTTACCATGTTTCAAGCTCATTTCCCCCTTTGCTTCAAACATAGAAAGCCAAAGCTGAGGAGTTACTTGCCATAAAAAAACATAGTGTGTTTAAAATATAGAACACGAAGCTCAAACCTAAATACATGCAGCTGCAACATTATCAACTTTCGTGGAATAGCAAGAAAGGAACTACGACTTACATGTCAGAGAAAACTTTGCTTCTGAACCAAATACTCCTACATTTGACGAGAACCAGAGCCAAACACACCACTAGAAAACTCAGCAAAGGAAGGACTCAGCTCTTAGAGCTCAATGTGGAAAGTATACAAGTCACAAGTCGAGGTATCAAACCCTGGAGAGGTGCCTCCAAAACACTGTTGCAAACCCTAAGAACCCGCAGGCTTGTCGGCCTCTCCAAAATCCCACTTACTGCAAAATGAATGCCAGGATTATGCCTTCATCGAGGTAAGTCCAAAGAGAGTTAGGGTTATCACCACAACCAAGAAAAGCACGTGAAGACCTGCCACGGTGGATGCCATTAGACATTCCACCCAGAATGCTTTCAATGCACTTTTATTACCCAAGCTACTGCATATGTCATGCCTATCATCGTATAATATCCAATTTAATGTTTTCGGTCGACTTGCAACCATATTATAGCATGGTTATGTGTTATCAAAAGTCAAACTATCATTGTTTATTATCCAAATTGTTACGTAGAGTCCCTTTTGTATCAAACCCTTGTAATAGCATAACACCATAGAGCGCATAGTAAGGTTATCACTTAGTTGTTGATATAGTGCACATAGGGTTATGACACCCGAACTTACATTTAAAAACATATAAAGCATAGTTTGTAATCGACGATATTTCCAAAGTTGACAATAAGGAAACTAATACCTAGGGTTTATGCATATAGGGTATAACCATCAAAAGATAGGCTTAGAATCATAGTGACAGCTTTTAAGCTTAGGTTAAGATTCTTTAATTGCATGGTATAATTCATAAATATAGAATTTAAATAGCTAGCCTTGAAAACAAGCTCTAATACTTTCCACGATGACGTAATACAAGACAAATGTATTAACAATACAATTTCTAAGTTTCAAATATAACTGAACTTATATAAACAACTTGAATATAACTGAAGGTCAAACTAGAATAGATCTCACCCTGGAACACTTCAAGTTACTCTAATTCTTTTTTTAACATTGAAGGCTAACTGAAGTTAAATAGGACCTCTTTATACACTTCGAAAACAGTAACGCTTTTACCTGCAATCTGCGACAGAAGTTCAAATGCTTTAGCTAAATAGCTAAGTAAGCCTAGGGGTGCTCATAGGACCCCTTCATCACCAATAAGAAAAGTAAATAGTTAGCACATATAATGAAATCAGTGTCAAGTTAAATCTATAAAGTATTGACATCTAATTAAGTATCCATAATTGATCTAGGATGCATGGTTGAGGCAAAAAAATCTAACAGTATCATAATATAGACACAAATACATTTGACACATTTTGTAATACAACTTACAAACATAATCGACGTAACATGTTAGTACAATGTGTCGTCTAGTTAAACAAACAAACATTTATTATACTTTTGCATAGCAATTATAACACTTAATGCTACTCTAAAAAAAAATTAAATTTTTGTGAATTTTTGGGATGTTACAGCACACCCCCTGCACACATCACTCTGCTCAGTGCTGAACTCTGGTAAACTTGTAACCATGCACCTCAACAATCTTAGAGCTGGGTGATGTAAGTGGGCCATCCTCCCATGCCATAGCTTACAAAGCTCACTGTTGTTGTTGTGTGCTAGAGCGTGTTGTGGCTGAAACTAGAGCTTGTACAACTTTCCACATCTAACCCCAATGTCCATGGAGGTAGATAATCCTGTAGTCTTGGGGAATACCTTCACTCGCCCATTTGAGAAACAAACCCCAAGACCCCTGTCCTCAATGGTGGAAACTGATACAAGGTTCTTCTTCAGCCCAGGGACAAATAACACATCCCTCAGAATCATGGGACTCACAGACTCCCTTTGAAATGTAATGGTCCCCCAACCGACTGCTCTAACAATGGTGTCATCGCCTATTACAACCTCCACATCTATACTTGTCTGTGAAAGCTCGGCGAACATCTCTCGAGAACCTATCATGTGGCTCGAAGCTCCGCTGTCAATATACCAAGTACTAGTGGTGGATGCACTCATCTAATGGCCTGCCAACAAGGAATACTCCATCTCCATATACACATCAGTGTTGGTAACTAAAGAGGCTCTCTCTCTCTCTCAATTTGTCCAACACACATAGAAAACTCTCTCTAAAATCTATCTCCAAAGTCATCAACCTTTGCTGAAGCTGCAGTATGTTGTCTCTTCTTCTTCTTGTTTGGACACTGTGAAGCATAGTGCCCAAATGTTTGACAACCATAACACTTGATTTTACTCTAGTGCTTCTTCTTCCCACCTTGCTGCTGCTTGGCCCCACTCTGCTTGGGACCCTTCTTCTTCTTATTACCCTTTGCTGTCAAAGCCACATTCTCATCATCTTCCCTACCCTGTGAAGAACTGCCCTATACGAGACCTCTCCTGGTCTCCTCCTGCACAAAGTCATCCCACAGTCTCTCCCATGAAGGTGAGTTCTCTCTGCCCACTATAGCCTGCACAAATGCACTGCAGGGCTTGGAAGCCCCATTCACTGTTGTACACACAAGCTTAGTAGTAGTGACCACCTCCCCAACTACTACTAGCTCATCTCTAACTGCATATATCCTGGTAAGGTAAGCTGTCACTCCCTCTATGCCATTCATCTTTATACTCTTCAATTCTCCTTGAGAACCATCTTCTGGTTCTCATTGGTTCTCTCATATAAGCTGGTTAAAGCACTCCACATCAAATGTGCCCTAGCTTTGCCAGAAATGTGAGGGATGATATGGTCTTTAACTGCATCAAGGATTATTATTCTAGCTTTACAGTCCTACTTGTTGAAGGATGATAATGTTGTTGCATCTATAGCAGTGGGAATATGAACAGGGTTTATTGTAGTGTTTCTAACCACCTCCTCCCACATTTCATTTTCCTCTAAAACCAGCAAAATCTTAGCCTTCCATGGCATAAAGTTTCTTGTCCCATCCAGCCTATCCTCCAACCTAAGTCCTGTAACCATCTCTACTGTCAACGCAACAAGGTGTTGTTCACTAACAAAATAAAATACCCAAATCTGGAAATTTCTGTGTGTCTGCAAATTTTACTGTTTTCTGCCCCCAAGCTCTGATACCATGTAAATTTTCTGTGTAATTTCAGCATGCTTGTTTATGTCAAATTTTCAGTTTTTCATTCCCAAGCTAGTTTTGCATTGGCTAGAAACTACTTATAAAAAATGCAGACAATTAAACACGCTGTAAATACACTTTAACAAGCAGAAATTAATTTAACCATGCACACCATAAAAAATTAGACTCAAAAATTTTTGGCCAATAGCCCTGGAAAAAACCCCATGAGGAAAACCAGTTAGAGAGAGAGAGATTTCATATTTCTTTAGCAAAATGTTTCAGTACAAATATTTCAATAAAAATGTACTTATCTTGACCAACCAAGGTCACCCTAAGTTCTTCCCCGATTTCTGTGCCAAACTGTATCTCGATTTCTGAACCTCATTGCCTCGATTTCTGTGCCACAAATATGTCTCAAAAACTATGCTAAAACAACACCTCAAAAACTGTGCCAACTCCTTGAAATGCATGCAGTAGGGATGTCTTGAAAACTATGCAGAAAGGTACAGTCCGTACGGACTATACAGATCTCGAAATATGTGCCTGTACTTTCTTGAAATGCATGCCCAAATTTCAGTGCAGAAATTCGTGCCTCTCCTCGGGAAATGTGCCCAGCTAAACTCCTCGAAATCTATGTTGTACGGACAACATTAAAGGATGCATGTATGGACCTCAAACTGCATGCTAGCTGCCTCGGTATTTGTGTTGAGTATTTGCATCGGTAAATGTGTCCAGAATCACACTGTATGGATTTATCTCCTTGCCTTGGAACCTGTGTTGTTGTCTCAAAAAACATGCTGGAAAACCCTTCCTTGAAATTCGAGTTGGTCTCTCTTCACTCTCTTCAAAAGAATGAAATGTTTTGCCTCCCTTTTCCTTTTTGATTAAACCCTAAGTGATTTTCTCATCCAACGGTGGAGATTAAATTAAATTCGACGGTTGAGATGAGAATAAATTATTTAATTTAATTCTCATAAATGCATTTTTACTCACCAAGTTAAATTTATCAAAAGTGACTTTATGTTATAAAGTCACATTAAATGCCTTTCAGAAGTCATTTAATGTAAGGGTCACTTTTTCCCCCTTTCTAAGTGACTTAGGAAAAAATCACTAGGGGAACACTTCCCTAGGTACAAAAATCAACACTTCCCTAAGTGACTTATTTCTTTTCTTCCCCATAGCTCTGCAACACAAAAATGGATTCCCGACTATAGAAAATGAAGGAAAAAGATGGAAAACGTGAAGGAAAACGCCCTAGCTAGCTCAGACTGCATGAGGGAGCCAAGAACATGGGTGAATAATGGCTTGGGGAGAAAATTTGTGGCTCCTTTCTTGAATAGGAACCCAAACACGTTTTTCCAAAAACCGATGGCTTGCCCATACCCGAATTTGTACAGCCATACCTCTCCATTCCCCAAGGCATTAACTACCTCAACCAACTCTTGGAAGAGATAAACAATTAGGTACAAAAGTCAACATGGGTAGTTGAGGGTTCATGGGTTCTCTCATTGACACTCGGCTTGACTTGATTGGCTCGAAGGGTTTGAATATTTCCCTCCCAATTCCTTGTAAAAATCATGCACCCATCTCTTGTTGCATTTCATTGCATAGCTAGTTGTGGGTATTTTATTCAAATGCATATTTACATTATATTTACGATTCAATTGTGCCTGGCTAGCACGCAAACCTTTTGCATCACTAAATCGATGGTGGGGCCTTGGCCTTGAGCTCCTCACCACGATTTTATAAAAATATTACATCATTTACAATTTAATGCAATGGGGTCAAAATCGGGATATTACACCTACAATACTACATCAAATGCTCAACACACTTCCTGATAGTAAGACAAAACAGATCTATGTGAGCAATGAAACCAAATATTTATTTTTTATTGTTTTTGTGGGTTAGCTCCCACTACCTTCTTGTGGGAACCGTGAGAGACCCATGTTCTTCATTTTCTTGATGGGATCCCATCGTAGTCTGGTTCTTCATATCATCACCTCGACATGGGGAGCACTAGAAGAAGAACTCTGAATGATCATCATTCATTGGCTTTTGTGAGTAGTGTCTTCATCGACATCAGCAATTGAGGCTTCATGCTTCCTTTTGTTTGAACTTCGACAATTACTGACTTAATGGCCATATGTCTTGCACTTGAAACATTGAATATGCAAGAGATCCTTCTTTTTCTTATTCTGATATGGGGAAGGAATTGATATCGATTCTTGATTCTTATGGTTATGAAACTTTCTTCCTTTTCCTCTATCTTTCTTTACATGAGATGTAAATGCTTTATTTTCTTCGGATTTAGAGCCATGATATTTCTTCCTTGCTGCAATCCTTGTCTCTTCCTAATTACAATATGCACATAACTTGTCAAATTTGGGAAACTTGGTTCGTCAATTTATACTTTGGTTAAATGATTCCCAAGAGTGAGGGAGACCATTTAAAGTGGTTATGCCAAGATCCTTATCATCAAGGAATTCTCCACTAGAACTTAGCTTGTTCCTTAGTTCTGAGATCCTCATGAAGTACTCAACAATTGATTATGACTTTGACATCTTCAGATTTGATAGTTGATTCCTCAATGTGAGAGTGAAATTAATGCTATTTTTTTTTAAACAAGTTCTTTAGGGTTTTGAACATCTTCCTAGCTATCTTCTTTTGTCACATCTGAGGAACCAAATGGTCTTTGAACGAGTCCACCAAGATTCTTCTAGCTATTGCATAATTCTTTCTCCATTAAGACGTGTCATCTTCTGCTTCTAGTTCTAGAACCTTCTCGTTAACGAAATTCAAAAGATAATTTTCTTCTAATACGAGAAGAACCCTATACTTCCAATAAATGAAGTTTTAATCCCCATTAAGTCAATCTTCAACCTTCATTCCAATCATCTTGATTGCAGATCTGGACCAGAAAACCTAGCAGGCCCACTAGGTCAAAAATGAAGTTTGGATTCTTGCAAAACTAACTCAACAAATAGATGTTCCCTATCAAGGCGAGTTGAGAGAAGGTAATATCGATCCAAATCTGTGGAACGGATATCCCAAAACTTGAAACCCTAATTTCTGGAGTAATTGTCGCAGCTCCAAAATTAGGTAAAAAATGAAGCTTCTCAGAACTGGATTTTTCCTTCCCTAAAAGATGTGTGTTCCCTAGGATGAAGTTTCCAATGCTCTTTTGAATCCAAATTGATAAGGGAAGGCCCCAAAAAGTGAAACCCTAGTTTCCAGCAATGGCTTCTTCTAGTACTGCTCTGATACCATGTTAGATTTTCATACAATTATAGCAGTATAATCAAATGCATATAATAAACATGATCACTAAAAGAATAACCAAGCACAGAAACAACAAACACAAAGATTTTATCTTCGGAAACCCAACTGGGAGAAAAACCAACAACCTTCGTATAGAGATAATAAGTCCCTGGAATAGAGTACAGATACAAGAGGGAGAAAACATAAATTTCTCCAAGTGAAAGCCCCAAAAATCACTTCTTCTAGCTTTCCTTTACATGGTTATAGGCAATTGCTAGTATTAAAAAAAAATCACGTCTCTCATCTACAATGTGACTGCTAATGCAAGGAATTATAATTTCAACTAGAAGAAGTTGCACATTATACTTGTCTAAAAATTTCATCCGCAATAGCCAAAGGGAAATTCCAATTTGTATTGAACCCCTATGCAATGGAAACCATATCAAAAAATAGAACTTACAGTGTTTTCTAAAAGCCATCATTGAGGTAACAATTGTTTTCTCTTCATATTCGCTTATAAGTTCATTGCTCGAACAATCCAAAAGATTTCACAAAGATGCATGGAAAAATTATTTATACACAAGACTAAAATTTAAAACAATAATAAATACAAGCATCCCAATATAATTATAAAAAAAAACACACATTACTATAATCATCTGCAACTTTTATTTATTGAAGATGGACTACTCATATTACATTAAACAAAGACACTCTCTAGAACTCTATGCTTCACTTAAGTTACCTCTACAACATATACAACTTAGCCTCCACTCTATTCTTCCCCTTACCTCTACAACCTAAACTAAGAACTCAACGTCCTATATTCTCAATTCTATCTTTCATCACAAACTACCAACTATTCATTTCCCTGCATGCAAGGAATGGCTTCACATTACAAACTATTTTATTTCTTTATTATTTTAGGCTATTCATTAAATATATTTTAAATATTACATGTACCCTGACTAAAATATGTCTCTTCATCAAATAATTATTGTATATAGGGTTGTCCTCTTCATGTAGTGGTTGGGCATGGAACTTCTATTGATTTGAAAGCAATGTTATGTAGCAACTGTACAGATCTATAACATCATAAATTATGTAGAAAATTTTGTATAATTGTAGCATCATACATTTTATAGCAGCAATCTATAAAAAAAGGTACATAATATCTAAACTAGCACATTCGCATTAATAACGAATGAAAAACGCCAATCATTATCATAGTCCAACAATAATGTATCTACATTAATATTTTATAATTATTATTCAAAATAATGAATCATTTATTTTTATTTTATTATCTGCAATATTAAAACAACTTTTCTTGCCATTTCCATAAAAGCTTAAATATTGTGAAAAAATTAATCTATAAAAAACTAATAATATAACTAATTTATCATTTTAAAATTACTAAAAATAATATAATACGTCATTAAAAACCATATCAATTTAATAGATGTTAAATTACACCACTATTATTCTCCATCAACTCCCAGCATCCCATTCCGCTGTCTTTAAACTCAAGAGTTGTTTGACACTTAAAAACCTATTAGTCCATCTATTATTCTAGAATCCTTAGTTCTATTAAAAAATAATTAGCAAAAATCACATTAATAATATTAATGTGTGAGAATATGCTGCTCATTGATATATATTTGGTCCATTAATAATGTTTTTTGTATATAATCTGCCAAATATATGCCTATCATCATATTCATACATATTAATATTATTGATGTGGTTGTTACTAGTAATTGGTGAACATATAAACATATCTCCAAAATATTAGTAAAATAATAATTTTTAAATAGTTATAATATAATAATAAATTAAAAATAATATGATTTAATTATAATATTATATTATAATATACGGATGAGATATAAGAATATGTTATATTTTTTCAAATTAATTAAACAATATTAATGAAAACATATTTTTAATTTGAAAATAATATAATAATCAATTAAGAAATCATTTCATTTCATTAAATATTATATTATTATTTAATTAAAATAATATATGTTGATGATACATATGGATATATTAATATGTAAAGTATTAAATATATCGAGATTATTAATAAAGTAATATTTTTTAATTAATTATTTTGTAATAATTAAGCGTAATATTGAATTAAAATAATATAATAAAAGTAATACTAAAATAAAATTATTTATTTCAAAATATTATTATTTAATTATAATATTATAGAATAGTATACAAAATTATTATAGAGATAATAATAATTAGTATAATTTAATTAAATATTTAAAAAGTATTAATAACAAATTAAATAGATTATAATATAATAATTAATTAAAAAATAATGTTATTAAATTATAATATTATATTATAATTTAGTTAAATTAATGTATGTTGATGATACATATCAATATAAAAAGCTAAAGTATTTACTAAAAAGGAAAACATTTTGTAGAAGAATTCATGCCAAAGTTGGAAATGCTTTTGGAGGAAATAATGGACGAGGGTTTTTACAGTTTCCTCTGCGATCGTATTGGATTTTATTCCTACCATGTTTTTGGAGAGGGTCGTCCTCCTAGATAGGGAAAACATGGCCACGGTAGTGACTTCTCGTTCTCTTTTGGTGGAAACTTTTGATGAAGTGTGCCAAGGGATTCTAGGGTTTTTTCCTTATGCTAATGGTGGGTCTCATGTGTTATGAATCTCTTTTTAATTTTATTTTGAAGTCCCAGACATAGGTATATATTTTTAGATTCAAGGTTTATTCGCAAGGGCATGCACATATCTACTTTTTTAGGTGTATCCCTTCTTTTATTCTTCTTTATATATTTGAATATGTTAGATCTATGGGGGTTTCGAAGAAGAAAACAGATTTTTTCTTCTGAAGGTTAATTTCTGGTAGAGCGACGGTCGATCCCTTGAATGATTTCCATATTATAGTTAAAAACCTCACTGGGAAGTCGGTGTTGGTTTGGGTAACTAATGGGGATTCAGTCGTATCCACAAAGATCATCTTGGAACAATGCCTAGGGATTCCCTCAGCTCTTCAAGGTTTGATTCATGGGGGAAAACAAATGCATGACTTGTCTCTTTTGAAGGAGTCTAAGATCTCTTGGAGCTCAACCATTGTTTTAACGACGTATTTTCATGGTGGCTCAGTGGGTCCTAAAGGTTATTCGTCCTCCAAATATTATAAGGATGATGCTCGCTCCAAGGAACCTCCCGCTGCAATGTAGACTCCTAATTTTCTTGGTCCATTTATCGTTGAGAAATTGGATGAGATTCCATCTATGAAGGTCAAGAATTATTAGGTAAATACTTTCTTTGTCTCTCTTGAATTTGACACAATTATAAGCATATTCAATGGTTTTTGGCCTTGCTCAGAAGCTCTACATCAGTGGATCTACTCTACTTGGACCAGTAACTGCAAGATTTTGTTGTGTTCCAAGGGTTTCTTTGTAGTTCGCTTCATTGCTAAGGAGAATTACAAGAAAATATTTGAAGAGGGACCTTGGTTTTGGGGAAGAGCAAAGCTCTTCATCACTCATTGGTTTCCATATTTTGACCCCACTTCTATGGTGGTAACCAAAATTCCATTTTGGGCGTGGCTTCCAAATCTTCCCCTTCCCTTCCAGCACCATTTGGCATTACAAGATATTGGAAATTCCTTGGGTAGATTCATAAAGGTTGATAGTGAAAGAATTGAGTCGGGATTTGTTCAAATATTCGAACATATGTGTGGAGGTTTGATCTCAGCAAAGGAATAATAGATAGAATGATATTGAATCTTGGAAATTTTCAAATGATACATAGTTTGGAATATTAAAATACAACTTTTAGATGTTGATATTGTCAGCAAACAAGACATCTTCAAGATTATTTCCCTCAACCAAGAAGCTTCCCAAAAAATAAAAAGTAATTTTCATCTAAATCTAAAAGATGGAAAATATATGAACCCCCTTTACTTGCAGATGAAGAAGACAAGCATAAGGAGGATTTTCCCTCCTTTGAGGAAAAAAAGTCAATCAAGATATTTCAAATACTCAAAACACTGGTTTGGAACATAAAACAGAGACAAAATTATCTTTGGAAAATGCACATGAAGGGGTTGTGGTTTCTTTGAATGTTTCGGTAGGGGGATTGAAGAGATCCCATGAATTTGAGATCTCTAACTCATATAAGGAGTAGTCATCTTTGATGATTTCCGAGTTTGTTATAGATGCTTTATAGATAGTAACTACAAATCCTCAACCACTACCTCGTGCATGGATCAAGGTAAAAAAGAAGAAGGGAAAGAAAGGGAAAACCGAGGATTATTTCAATCCTTGATCTAAAGTAAAATTTTTGTTTTTGGCTCAAATTATTTTAACTAAAGCCTCCTGGCCTGCTTTTTGAATATGTGTTGAAGGCACATCTGCAGAATGTAATTTTTTTCTCTTTTTTTGATGATATAAAATTACGCTTTTTTTCGAGGAAAAAAAACTGAAGTATTAAATATATCCAATGTATTAATAAAATAATATTCTAATTAATTATTATATAATAATTAAATATGCTATTTAATTAAAATTATATATAAAAGTAATAATAAAATAAAATTATTTAATTCAAAATATTATTATTTAATTATAATATTATGGTATAGTATAAAAATTATTTTATTCATGGAATATAGAGATATTAAAAAATATTATAATTTAAGTAAAAATATTTTTACTGAATTATGAATTATAATTAAATACTATAACTATATAGTAAACCGTTGTTGAATGTCGTATTGTGACAAAGACATTGGTGAATGTAACCAATGAAAAGTTATGTATGAGGTCTACAAAGAGTTATGACACACATCATTGACAAGACTAGTTCATTTAGGAACTTATCTATAATGTGACATAACCATTGATTAACGTAGCTGACATAAGTAAAATGGAATAGTCTTCATAAGACATTTAATCTCCATTGTTGTTTAGCGGAGATTGATGTTTTGACCCCTACTCTAGGATCATATTCAGGAAACATGTAATACTACAATCCAGTAAAATATTTGATGAACATTGCAAAGTTGAATTCCACAATGTGACATAACCATGGAGGAATGTCGCAATCGAACATAGAACTTGATGAACATTGCAATGTGACAAAACCCTTCCAAAACCTTCGATCAACATTGGAAAGATGAATGTTAGATTGTGACATAAACATGAAGAAATGTTACAATCCAACATAAAACTTGATGAATGTCACATTGCGACAAAAACCTTTCAAAACATTACATTTCGATATAACCCTTGTTGAATATCATAACATGACAAATCTATTGAGGAACTTAGCCAGTATGTAAAAGTAAAATGTGACCCTTGCAAAATGTCACACTACGACATAAACTTTGTTGATTGTCGTAATGTGATAAAACCATTTCAGAATGTAACCATTGAAACATTATGCATGAGGACTATAAAGAGTTATGACACACATCATAACATGAATAATTAATCAAGGAACTTAGAATGTGACATAACCATTGATTAATACCAAGCTGAAATAAGTAAAATTTGATTAGAATGAACATGAGTGCAACATAAAACCCTTGCAATATGTCACAATGTGATATAACCTCTGCTAAATGTCATAATGTGCTAAATACATTGGGGAGTGTAACAAATGCAACATTATGTATGAGGTCCATGAAGGTTATTTAACCAATGTTGTTGCATTATAACATTCTTCCAGAAATATTTTGATCCCTACTCTAGGATGATCTATAAGTGCCATTTAATATTACAATCCCATAAGACCTTCGAGGAACATTGCAAAGATGAATGCCACATTGTGACATAACCATGAATGAATGTTGCCATAAAATGTAACGATTGATGAATGTTGCAATGTGACAAAACCATTGAAAACCTTCAAGGAGCATTTAAAATATGAATTTCATATTGTGACATAAACATGGAGGCATGTCGCAATCAAACATAAAACTTGATGAATGTCACAATGTGACAAAACCCTTGTGAAACATTGCAGTTCCATAAAACCCTTATTGAACATCATAACATAACAAATTCATTAGGTAACTTAGTCAGAATGTGACATAGGAATTGATTAATTTACCAAGCTGACATAAGTACAATGTGATTAGAATGAACATGAGTGCAACATAAAACCCTTGCAAATTGTCACAATATAATATAACCTTTGTTGAATGTCATAATGCACCAAATACATTGGGGAATGTAACCAATGCAACATTATGAATGAGGTCCATAAAGATCATGTAACCAATGTTGTTGTATTATGACATTCATTAAGAGATGTTTTGATCCCTACTTTGGGATCATTTTCAGGAGACATTCAATATTACAATCCAATAAAACCTTCGAGGAACATTGCAAAGATGAATGTGACAATGTGACATAACCATGGAGGAATGTTGCAATTAAACATAGCACTTTATGAATGTCACAATGTGACAAAACCCTTGCAAAACGTTCAAGGAGCATTGAAAAATGAATTTAATATTGTGACATAAACATGCAGGAATCTCACATCAAACATAAATCTTGATGAATTCCACACTGTGACAAAACCCTTTCAAAATATTGTAATTTCATATAACCCTTGTTGAATGTCGTAATGCACCAAAACCATTAGGGAATGTAACCAATGCAACGTTATGTATGAGGTCCACGAAGGGTATGTAGAAAATGTTGTTGTGTTGTGACATTCATCAAGAGATGTTTTGATCCCTCCTCTGGAATCTTCTTAAGGAGACATTTAATATTACATTCCATAAAAACCCTTGAGGAACATTGTAATGATGAATGTCACAATGTGCCATAACCATGGAGGAATGCCACAATCCAACATAGAACTTGATGAACTTCACAATGTGAAAAAACCCTTGAAAACCTTCAAGGAACATCAAAAATATGAATTTCAGATTGTGACATAAAGATGGAGAAATGTTGCAATCAAACATAAAACTTCATGAATGTCACAAAGCGACAAAACAAGTGCAGTTCTGTATAACCCAGCTTGTTGAGCATCATAACATAAAAAATTCATTAACTTAGCTAGAAGGTGACATCATAGTTGATTAATGTACCAAGATGACATAAGTACAATGTGATTAGAATGAACATGAGTGCAACATAAAATCCTTATGATTGTTACAATGCGATATAACCTTTGTTAAATGTTGTAATGCACCAAAACCATTAGGGAATGTAACCAATGCAACATTTTGTATGAGATCCATGAAGGGTATGCAACCAATGTTGTTGTATTATGACATTCATCGAGATATGTTTTGATCCATACTTAGAGATCATCTTCAAGAGACATTTAATATTGCATTCCAATAAAATATTCGAGGAACATTCCAAATATGAATGTTTGGCATACCCATGGAGGAATGTCACAATCGAACATAGCACTTGATGAATGTTACAATGTGACAAAAACCTTGCAAAACCTTCAAGGAACATTGATTTATGAATTTCATATTGTGACATAAACATGGAGGAATGTCACAATTAAACATAAAACTCAATGAATGCCATAACATGTGACAAAACCCTTGCAAAACATTGAAATTCCATTTAATCCTTGTTGAATTTCGTAATGAACCAAATCCATTGGGGAATGTAACCAATCCAACATCATCTATGAGGTACATGAACAGTATGAAACCAATGTTGTTGTATTATGACATTTATCAAGAGATGTTTTGATCCCTACTCCAGGATCATCTTCAAGAGACATTTAATATTACAATCCAATAAAACCTTTGAGGAACTGTAACATCCCAAAATTTCACAAAAAAATAAATTTTTTCAACGTAGCTTTTAATGCATAAATTAACTGTGTGGAATTATAATAAATGCTTCTATGTTTTCATGCTGTAATAAATGCTTGTAACTATCATACAGTGTACTGTTTGTCGTCTTGATATGAAATGAAATTAAAGTCTACATTAAGATGCCATTGAATGTTCTTCTCATCGCAGCTATACTTTTATATTACTTATGTCAATGTTCCTTTGATATAATGTTTATACGTGCTAAATGTTGTTCTTCTTTTGATGATAGAAGGGGTCCTAAGGGTACCCCGAGGCTTACTTAGCATTTATGCTAAAGCATTTGGACTTTCCATTTCACAGATTATAGGTAAGGGTGACACATCAGCTCAAGTAATACAAATATAATTTAAAGAGTACTTTCAGTTAGCCCTCAAGGGTTCTATATATAAATATCTAAGGTACTAATATAGCAACTCATCTATAGTTTGTATTTGTAACTATATAGCTCAAATGTCTCCTTTGTTTAACATTTAAATGATGAATTAAAGTGTCGAAGCATTGGTTTAGGATAGTATGCGCTACTACTGTTTGTCACAAGGTTAATGTGCTTTTATATAACATAGGCTAAAGCATGATACATTCTAATCCTATAACATGTGCACTAAATGCAAATTGATATGCGATGTCATATAATAGATGACCTCTATATGACTTCCATGCTTTCCCTATAGTATGAACTATATAAGAATTACAGTTAATTCCTATAGTGTATATTATTTACAAGTCATATGTATTTCCTATAGCATGCAAATTATCGTATAGTTCCTAATTCATATAAACTATATGCAAGTTCTATTTAGATTATAGCATAATCACTATATGCATATTCTATCGCATAAGAACTATTTGCAAACCTTATAGCATGCAAATCCTATAGCATACAAACTATATATTAATCCTGTACGTGTAAGGTTTATGCCTTAGTTTCCAAAATGATATAATGTAATGAATTCTATATCCTAACGTAAACTATGACTTACATTATTGTATGTATATATCGACAGGCTGGCAGCATTACTATTGAACCAATGTGTGATGTGGTCAGGGTAATAATAATATAGTGGATATGTGTTGGCAGGTGTTCGTAAACAAATATTGGAATTAAACATTCCTATCTACCACTTTCGTGTGAGATCTTGGTGGCAGATTACATGTTGCTTGTCATGTGATGATTTGTAAGGTCAACACCGATGTGGTTGAGCTGTACCAATCCTCACCCTAATGTTTTTTGAGTTGGAAAGTATGGTAGAAAGTGTAATAAAGTGTTTTAAATGCACCGGTTGCTTGGGATTGCGATGAAAGATCTGCACCATTGATCTGGAGATGCTCTCGGCATTTGGGAAATTAACCCTAAACTCCACTAAGTCACATCGTTGTTGTTTCCTTTGGCATTCATTGTTGTTGAGAGTGGTTATGGGGAGAGGTTGACCGACCTGCGAAGGATTAGGGTTTGTTGGTAGTTTTTGAGAGCTCTTCCCATGAATCGAACCTGTGACCTGAGAGTGGTTACTCTTACACAATGATGGCTTAAGAGCCGAGCTCTATGTGGAAGTTTACTACATTTTTTGGTATTGGAAAGTCTATGGAAACCTACGCCGGTTGTAGTGGTATTCGTCTTCGAAGCTAGTTCATGAGGAACTCCTTCCTCTGGTTTGATACCTCGGTTGCAGAGAAGGTTTAAAGTATTCAAGGTTAAGGAGCCGAGTCACTCTTTTAATATGTGAACTGTATTCACTCCAAAGAAATGCGAATGTCTCAGGATTCGACTAGTTGCAGAAACCATCCTTTTTAACCTTCAGTTTTAATTATCCAGGTAATGTCTTACTTGTAGTTTTCGTATGGTTGCCTTCGTCATTATTTTGTTTAGTTTTGGGATATTGTTTAACCACCTTTTGTGTTTGACAGGTTCTATTATGCTTAGGGTTTGGCACTCAAGATGAAAGGGAGATATTGCAAGCAATGGTAAGTCTTGGTGGTTTCCCTTGTGGTTTCTCCTGGCAAATGTTGGTTGTGTTTGGTTGGCCAGAACTTCTTGATTTCTGAAGGTGTTGACGCTGTTTGAAAATTCTTACATGCTTTGAAGCATACATAGGGAGGATAGAATCCTCGACCTACCCTTATGATGTATTATACAGTTCATACTGTTGATCGAAATGTAATACTTGTTTTTCCAGGGTTTTAACCCTCGGTTGTTCTAGATAATGAGAAGAATTCAACCTAAGGATTTTATATTGTATGAAACTAAATGTGTTTGAAATTCCATAGTATGTGTTAGTTGATGTTCATGTTTGTTGTAATGGGTTTATGGCTGAGAGCCGAGACTTGATGCTTTAACGCTTAACCTCGAACCCTAGTGTTCGGCAGGTGATGATGTTTGAAAGTTTACAGCATTGCAAAGCCGAATGGCTTGACCTCTTGGTCTATAGTTTTCAATCTTGGTTTTGATGTGTAGAAGAATACTAGCGATGGTTGTTTGGATTTTACATTTGTAATATCAAATGTGGTTTCTGTTTTTAAAAGCTTTGGGTTTCAAACCCTAACAAATGGTGTTGCTATCAGCATTGTTTCTCTATGTGAATACCTGTAACATGTAATTTTGCTGAGTGGGATTTAACCCTTGTCCATTCTAGCTATAGTAATAATATGGTTCCAATAACTCGAGACTATTTGTAAAAGTTTTTTATGGCTCTGTTATGTATAAAATATTTGAATCGGTAACTAATGAAATGAATACTAAGTGATTGGGGTTTCTGTCAAATAATGGGACATTTGTCCAAAATAGTCTTATTCTATGTTTATAAGGGTCTGATAATTTAAGTATTGTTAGTTATGATTACTCTGATAAAAGCAATAGATAAGCAATAAATAGTAACCCTATTTATCTTCTGTTGCTACAATGATGAAGATGTAAAATGTTTGTATAAAAAGGTATTGCTAGAATTATTTTTACAACTAATTAGTTTTCAAACATATCGATGAGAGGAAAGATATGCATTTGAAGAAAAGATAATGAGATACACTGTACTCAACACTTGTTGTAAAAGATATAGTTTAGATTTATGTAGAAACAGATAATTGACTGGGTTTTCTATTTATACTTTTACTATAAATTAGAGTTGTTCTAAGGTCCGTATAAAAGCAAAAACTTTGATTCTATGCTTAGCTATGTCAAAAACCTAAGTTATGGAAATTACACAGTGGTTAAGAAATTACAAATAAAGAATAACAGAAATAAAATATTAAGGAAATCATAACAGGGTTAGGATAATCATTCAATCTGTGCATTGTCTATCATTTATCTACCTTAATTCACCCTCTCTGTACTAGAGTACTATACAGAAAATAGTATCGGAAAAATACAGTAGAGGTATTTTATGAATTCCTACATTTATTCAACAGTTTACAAGATCCTAAACAAATCAGAAAATCACTCTTATACTTCTGCATTATCAACAGTTAGCTAAAGAATACTAAATCAATCAATTTATAGAAAGTAAGATAACTACTTAGAGATTGAAATGAAAAGTAGAACCTGTAACTGTGGATAGGGTGGACAAACACCCAAGGAGGCATGTTCCTCCCAACCTTCTCCAGAAGAAGCAACCAAACTACTTGCCTCTTTTGGACCCCCGAGCTTGTTTACTGAACCGCCAGGTAGATGAACTCTGTATAGAAGCAAGGCACTCAGAAATTGTACAGGCAGCAAACTATTAAGACTTGTTCCTCAACTTTTAGGACTCTGCACTCAGCAGTAAAATATTCAGACTTACACCATGATAAAAAACTAGCATATCCCCTCATTGAATCTCTTGGGTGCAAGCAGTAGAACCCCAAGGCAAATTTCCTCGTCAGGAAAAGTGATGAACCTCAGTCCAAAATTCGATGGCTCTTTTAAAGGTTGCCTAGGTCTTTAGTGGCCAATTTTCAATAAATGAGCCTCAAGCTCCAGTCCCATCTTCCAGGGCACTAAGACCACAATTCAATGGAGTTGTCCCATACCAACAGCTAGTTACTTACCTCATGAAGCTGCCATTTTTCCATTGCCTTCTACCCTAGATTCCATTCCACCTAGTGGGCCAGTAAACACTCTTTCAACAATCCCCTTAGGTGTTTGTCTCCTATTTAATTTATTTAATAATACAATATTGTGCAAATTACAGTCATCCTTGGACACTTGTCCAATACAAAAATTTACAATAAAATTTAAGATAATGTTTCCAACATAAAATGTTTTTGGGAAAAAATGGGTATGTTACAGGAACATTGCAAATATGAATATCACAATGAGACATAACAATTGATTAATGTACCAAGTCGAAATAAGTAAAACATGGCCCTTGCAAAATGTTTGTAAAGTGGTAAAGCAATTACGGCATAATAAAAATAACAATATTAATAACCTACTTAACATTGCAAATCACTATAATCTTGAGCTATACATCCTTACCATTTAACTAGTTTTTCTTCTTCTTAAGAGACAAATAATAAGCAGCTTTGCTGCTGATTTCACTTATTATAAATTGTAGCTTCATTAGATTGATAAGTACAATAACATATATGTACAAAAAAGTACAATTACATATAATAATACATACTAAAGGGTACGTTAACGACATATGAACAACTAACACAAACTGTGCTAAATATAATTAAAAATTGCATGAAGAATGCTGGCGCCACAGTTCACTAAGCCCCACTCTATTTTTTTTCCAATGCACAGAATATTACGAGCGACCTTGGATCAACAACAACTTAGGGGTAAACCGATACTAGTTTACTAGCTTTCAAACAGGCTCAGGATTGGATGCTACCCTCTTTGCTCCTCTCCGTCCATATTGCTTTTTGAGTCTTCAATTCTAAGACGAAAAGAGAGGATTTCAAAGAGGGATTTGTTTTCCATGTCATGGGAAGTATAGCAATATATGTCAACGACATTCTGGGGTTGGAGATAAAAGGATGTTGGACATTCGTCGATAATTATGATGTTTTTCAGATTCCTCTCGAGTATAGATAGGTCTTTCACTGCGTGGGGGACTCCAAATTTTCTACAATGATCATTGGAAAAGCAATGGGTGGGGTATTATATTCCTGCTATTATTGTGTTCAACACAATCTCAGCATCCGTGAGGGTTTGAACCTCCAAGAAATTGACACAAAATGCGAAAGAAATGTGTTATGGAAATAGACGTATATAACTATTTACGGTATTTAATAAAAATACTGGAACGATGGCTGGTTAAATAGATATTTTGTGAGGCAATACATGGAGATCGTAATCTTATAGTAAAACCGAAGAGAAAATAAAGAGAAGAATTAGAAACTTAAAAATACTAAAAAATCAATAACTATCAGATATTAATAGTTGGAAACTAATTCCAACATCCACATCATCACCTTGGAAACTACCCATATCATTCCGTAAATGTCTGGATGATATGCATTTATGCAAGATGGGTGGCCATGACTGTTGGTAGTTGGCACTGTAAATAACGATGTAACTTCTAACATATCCAAGAGCCATCACATAGAACCATCCAGATATGTGGATCTTTCTAGAGAAAATCCACAATGTATTAAATATGTTGTTGGTTCCATATCCAATGTGCCTACTCCAACATTAATGGCTTACATTTCGTTGAGGCTCTTGATAAAGATGAAGCTATCATCCACAGTCTGCAGGCTCTTCACTAAGCAGAATCGCTTCATCATTGACCTACCGGAGTCTGTAGGATGAAATATGGAAAAACCTTTGGCCAAGATGAATTATGCAGGATGAATATGGAAGAATTGTATGCTAGATTAAATGTCAATAATAGACTGTGGAACAAAATGTAGGAGAAACACTATTCCAATGTTATGAAGGAGTAGTTATTGAGAGGGATAGTTGGCTTTGCAAGCAGCATCTGGAAATTCATAGGCAACATTTGGCACTTCAGGGTGGCATCTTCACAACTTCCTCAACCGCTTTCTTCAAAACCAATTGATATGTTAATTGTGCATAATTGGGCCCTCGCACGAAGTTGAGGGACCCTTTAGGTGCAATCATGCATTCACAAAATGCGCTAGAATTTAACAAATTGAAAACGCGTGCGTGTTTCTTAGAACTAGGCGTGGACGGGCTCCGACCCTGCCATGTCAATTAACATGTAGGATAGGATTCCAAAATGCATGTGTTTTATAGTGATACATAACGTGAACGCGTTATGTATCACTTTAATGCACGCGCGTTTTGGTTAATATAACAAAAAAAACGAACAGTCTGTGGACTGCGACCCCTATTTGTCCATGCAAAACCGGAACACTCGAGCGATTAGAGCTTGGAAAAATGTCTTGGAGAAGTGAAGGGAGGGAAAATTTGAAGCTCAAGGAGGGTGATTTCATCTTGCAAGGAGGATTGGAACGGTAAGCATCCAAATCCTTGCCTCATTTCATCAATAAAAAAATAAATTTTTATGTTTCCCTAAATTAAAAATCTTTGTAAATGAAATTCCAAAACTAAAAATTTTAAAATTTGTTATTTAACATATGTTAATTCCTCCCTACTATCAATCTCCTTAATGAATTTTACATCCACCCAAGCAATAAGGGATTTTAATTTGAACACCAACTTTTCTTCAATATTTTTTCCACATCTATTACAAATTGGAAAAGAAAAACCATCCACCATTTGGCTAGGAGGAGGAACTATGGACTATAACCTAGGCTTGGTTTCTAGACATGACTCAACCAAACCCTATGTTTTTTTCCCACACATTATTTTACCCTAAAAATGTCCAACCAATGCTTTTGAAGCAAACCCAATGGCATGATGGATTTTACATCATCCCCCAAACCAGAAGGGACTAGGTTCCCCTCCTTTGCAGACATGCCGCTTACTTTGTTGCTAAGATGAACTACCACATATTTTTTTACCTCCTTCACCACTAAGACACTCAATCGATGGTTTTGGGTCTTCATACCTAGCAACCGATAAGATATTTACATCACTAAACAAGTGTAGATCGACCCTCACATTCAAAATATTTCCCCTTCTTAATGATGCACAGGACTTCACCACCAAATATTCCTCATCATACACTAGATTATGAGTAAGGAAAGGGCCACGGACATGAAATGAATTAGATACAAAAGAGAAATTTATGAAGGTAGAGTATGACGAATAACATCTTCCCCAATACCTTGACTCTAGAAATGTATACATAAAGTGCTTTTAAGGCCCCCATTGTCTCGATCCTTCATTACTAATTGAATTAGGAGCTCTCCGCCATCAATCATTAATCGATTTACATAGTTGATCCTCACCTTCCACTTTGGTTTACATGTAGTTGTTATTATAGTATTTTGAGATGATATTTATGTTTGTAATGTATTCATTCTTGCACAAAGTTTGTACATTTTTCATTTTTGAGAGATGTCATTATAGCAATGACGAACATGGATGCGCATTCATACATCCAAAGATAAATTGAGAGGCTCGGAGAAATTCAAGCCTCAATAACTATTGTTGATGATAGGCATCGTATGCTTGGATCCAATTTGGATGCAATGATAGAGACCTTTAGTAGGTATAATGGTGCACTGCAAGATATTGCTACATTCAAAGAGGGAAAGAGGCGAGAATATGTTGATGCAATTATCTACAAATAAGTTAATAAGTTGAAGATAACAAAACAACATATGTTTGCCCTCTTTAGAAATCCACGGACAAGTGATATCCCGAATGCAAACAAAAGGCATATTTCTATCGAGTGGTGTACATATCAACCATTCATAGATAATTGGATGGAGCGATAGTACATGGTGTTTGATGTACCACCACATAACAACAGGGAAATGCCTCTATATTTTCTAAGAAAGATGTATGCAGAATTTGTTTTGGGGAAGCATGTTAATTATTTTGATATCTTGGAGTACCAGGGCATTGGGATGGGGATGCCTCAAAAACGTCACAATGCGAGGCACATAGATCCTTATTTCCCAGTAGCTCCACCTCGTAGGTAGCTACCCAGGCCATATGTGTCGCTTGCACATTAGTTGGTCCCAGAGACGCAAGAGTCATTCCTACTGTTGGCACAGGATGTTGTTCTCCATAGCACGCCTCTTCAAGATATGTACCAGGTAGGGCCATGAGAGCCACCATCTATGGGTGGAGTATATCCACCACCTCTCGATGGGGTAGATCCACCACCTCTCAGTGGGGTAGAGCCACCACCTTCCAGTGGTCGAGGAGAATCTAGTAGTGGCACTAGACCTGCACATCATGAGCACAGCCGAGAGCCCCACCCATGCATAGTATGAGGCCATCCTTTCTTTGGTACTTTCCAAACAGATGATACCTTTACTGGGTCTTTTACAAAGGTAAGTAAATGGTTAACAATTTAGTGGCATTTGTAAATGATTTTTCCTTACTATACACATATATATATTGCTAATATTTTTAATGATTTTAAAACTTGTAGTTGCTACAAGAAGGGCACGAGGTGGAAGACCTTTCCACTGATGATGCAGAGCATAGTCTAGATGCTCATGCACCAGCACCGTCCGATGTACAAGATGTTGTCATACTTTCAGTGACAACAACTCACATTGAGGTAACTATTTCAACATGACATTATTTTAATACATGAGTAAATGGTTAACAATTTAGTGTCATTTGTAAATTATTTTTCCTTACTATACACATATATAGATTGCTAATATTTTTAATGATTTTAAAACTTGTAGTTTCTACAAGAAGGGCATGAGCAGAAAGAGGCTCATGCAGCAGAACCTTCTGATGTACAAGATGTTGCCATGCCTTTAGCGACAACAACTCACGTTGAGGTAACTATTTTGTTATCACATGTTACTTAATTAATGCTACACGATCTAATATTTACAATTTTCTAAATTGTGGGTTGTAGATTCCCCTCAAAGGGAAATGATTTCATCTAGTGAGATCCCCCCTAGTGGGAATACAAGTGCTAGTGTGCCCATAGAGACACACCGGGTGGAAGAACGTTTCTTAGAATTGCTTGAAGTATACAATACATTGGTATGTATTTCATCATTGTCATTTTGTTAATAGATGGTATTTCATTGACCAATGCATTTCTAGCTACGCCAGTAATTGGTGATTTTAGCCACCAGCCTCTATACTTATGAGACAATTAGCAGTTTTCGCTCCCCGTAGTCCAAATGTGAAAAAGGGACAAGTGTATAAGAGAGGCTCCACTCCTATAAACGGTGTGGATATCCTCTATAGAAGACATACGGGAGATCCATCTACCCCTCACCTAACAAGGGTCATTGATGCTGCAGTTAGTGCCACATCTGTAATAGCCACAAGTCATACAGAGGTAATTATTTCAACAATTAAAATGCATAGTATTTAACCATGTTACTATATTGTGTATTCATGCATGTCTAACTATTTGCCCATTTGGTGATTGTAGCCATTAGCGGTATAAGTGCCTAGCCCCTCTACTCAATCCATGGTTCTGACTGGGTCTCCTCTTGTGGTGAGATGTTAATTAATGACCAAGTTTTTTATTCAATTTACCCAAACATGTTGATTAATGTTGAATTGTTGAATTAATTCAGATATGATCTTTTATTTCTAGAGCACAACTATAGAGAGGCCTTCCATGAGCACACCACAAACATCTATACCCCATGAGGATTTGGTGAGTGTTTTTCATAAATAATTTGGCCATAAGTTAATTTTTTAAGTTTATTAACGGTAGGGTATTAGTGCAGTTATTTTATAAAAATAATGATGTTTTTTTTGTAGACTCCTGAGATGCAGAGCGATCCCAGGGAGATGATCGATAGAGGAAAGTCGGGGAAAAACAAGTGAAAGATTGTTTTTTGATGTTGCATAGTCCTATATATATGTATTTTTACATACATGTACACATTGTTGTACTTAGGGATACATGTACATTGACAGGCCATTTGAGAGCCGGCTACTTTGCCATATTTTGTATTACAAACATTCGGCTATCAATGAATGATACAATATATTCCATATTTTTTGTTGAGTTTCCACTTGTGCTTGTGATGATTTATCTCTTCCACAAATTGATAAATTATGCTATTGAAATTTATATAATTACATTTTAAGAAATATTTATTCTCTTACATTTATTGCATTGATCAAGTAACATCTCACCATTGTGTTATAAAAACATTATCTTAATGGAAAAAAAAATACCTTTCAACAGTTCAATGAACTTAGCACATGCATGCTAATTTGATATCTAATTTAAAATTGTGTTTTTTGTCAACTCCAAGGGTTCATACCCATTGATCAGGATTATGGTTGCAAGGAAAATATGTTGCAAGGAAAAAACAAAAGTTAACAAAATAAGTCAAAATATGTTTGAATAACCTATTTCATAATAGTAACATGCTACACATATCATCAACGTAAGCCTATGACATTTTCACAAACTAAGAGGAAGTCTAATAGATGCTACACATTTCATCAATCATGCTACCGTATTTCATCAAAATATACATACATGAGCATCTATAAAGTTCGGTTTGAAGTGTGCCTACTCTAGAATGATAAAAACAATGGCAAAGTATCAATTACAATGTCAAGGAATGAATAACTAAAGTGTAATAAAATTCATTGGGCCTTCATGTACATATGGTCAAATATATGTAACAACTATACCCTAGTTTGTAAGACCCTAGTTTGTTCCAATATGCTAACCAATAGTTGGTCATGAATTCACTCTCACAAAATTGTTGAAGATATAAACCCTATCCTTACTAAACCCTAGTATGTAAGACCATGGTTTGTGCTTTACCTCTTTCATATGTCCATTTTCCACTTGTTATAATGCAAAAGTAATCATACATAATCCATGGAAAATGAAATAACTAACTAGTTTAATGATCTTCCTTGATAATGTTTTTTTGATGAAGGAAAATAATATTTTCATGGTCCTATGTTTGTAAAAAGGATGGATTATCATCATATGAAAATGTATTTAAAATTGAATGTACTTGATTGATACAAACGATGATGTAATGGTTGTTCATTGTGATTTGGAAAGTATTGCCCCATAACTTGATGGCAAACATTCATGGTGACTTTGATCTAACAAAGCTAGCAAGGATCAGAGGGATATCATTGATGAAACATTGCCTCCATTTTTTATTTGAAACTTTGAATTCTTAAAAATGACATTAATTACTCAAAATTCAAATATAGTGGAACACTAAGGAGTTGTTAAATGACGTGGAACACCAAGGACATAGAAATATACCAAGGGTTCAGTGTGGTAGGTTTGATTGCCACTCTTTGAATGTCTATTTCTACAATCAAAATCAAAATTTTCAAAGTTGACCCCCATGTGTAAAACTGCACACTCCCTTACTGAGCAAAACCCTAGTTTCCAAAATGGACCTAGAAGATGATACCTGGGCCATGGGACCGGATGAGAGGGGAACCCCTAAAACTATCTCGATGTATTGAATCCAACGAATTTGACATTTTTTCGATCCGATCCACGCTATTCATTCTATGGCTCGTTCCATCTCGCATCCAAACGACCTTCAGGGACACCTGTTGGATACCTACCGGGGGCATAAAATTCCAACCATGAAACAAAACTGGGTTCTGGGAATTCCTTCAAGTGTGTCTAGGAAGGTTCCAACTGGGAACGCTAGCCATAATTCCCCGGTCGATGATTTTTCAAAGTTGACCCCCATGTGCAAAATTTGCACACTCCCTTGTTGATCAAAACCCTAGTTTCCAAAATGGACCTAGAATATGACAGTTGGGCCATGGGACCGGAGGAGAGGAGCACCCTTAGTACTATCCCAATGTCCTGAATCCAATGGAGACAACATTTTTTCGATCCGAGGTATGGTCATAATTCTATGGCTCGTTCCATCTTGCATCCAAAAGGCCTTCAGGGACACGTGTTGGATACCTACCCGGGGCATAGAATTCCAACCGTGCAAAAAAAACGAGTTTCGGGAAGTCCTGCAAGTGTGTATAGGAAGGTTCCAGCTGGGAACTATAGCCATAAGTCTCTCGTCGATGATTTTTCAAATTTGACCCCCATGTGCAAAAATTGCACACTCCCTTATTGAGCAAAACCCTAGTTTCCAAAATGGACCTAAAAGATGACACATGGGCCATGGGACCGGAGGAGAGGGGAACCCCTAGCACTATCTCGATGTCCTGAATCCAAAGGAGTCGACGATTTGTTGATCGGAGCCATGGTTGTCATTATATGGCTCGTTCCATCTCGCATCAAGAAGGCCTTTGGGGACACCTGTTGGATACCTACCGGGGGCATAGAATTCCAACTGTGCAACAAAACTAGGTTCCGGATAGTATTGCAAGTGTTTCTAGGAATGTTCCAGCTAGGATATCTAGACATAAGTCCTCGGTCGATGATTTTGCAAATTTGACCCCCATGTGCAAAAATTGCACACTCCCTTACTGAGCAAACCCTAATTTCCAAAATGGACCTAAAAGATGACACCTGGGCCATGGGACTAGAGGAGAGGGGCACCCCTAGAACTATCCTAATGTCCTAAATCCAAAAGAGTCGACGGTTTGTCGATCCGAGCCACAATCGTCATTCTATGGCTCGTTCCATCTCGCATCCAAAAGGCCTTCAGGGACACCTGTTGGATACCTACCGGGGGCATAGAATTCCAACCGTGCAACAAAACCGGGTTCTGGGAAGTCCTGCAAGTGTGTCTAGGAAGGTTCCAGCTAGTAACTCTATCCATAAGTCCTCGATCGATTATTTTGCAAAGTTGACCCCCATGTGCAAAAATTGCACACTCCCTTATTGAGCAAAACCCTAGTTTCCAAAATGGACCTAAAAGATGACACCTGGGCCATGGGACCAGAGGAAAGGGGCACCCCTAGCACTATCCCGATGTCTTGAATCCAACCGATTCGATGGTTTGTCTATCTGAGCAAATAATACCATTTTATGGCCCATTTAAACTCACACCCCAAAGGCTTTTAGGGACACCTACAGATGGTTATACAAGAGAAAATACAACAAAATAATAATGAGCATGGGGATAGTGATAATGAGCATGGAGATGGTGATGGTGATAGTGAGCATGAAAATGGGCATGAGGATGCGGATATTATGGTTTAATTAGATGGAAGAAAAAAAAAGAAAACAAATCCATGACGAAACTTGTTGGATACGGGTTCCAATAATCTTCTTTGCCTCTTAATGAGAAAAACGCTAGTTGGATACAGGTTTCAATAAGATGTTTTTTACTTCACATATGGGTACTCATTCCTTGGCCATGATCATAGGAGGAAAACAATAGACTTAGGTCCTTGACCATGCTCAGAGGAGGGAACCAACAACCTTAGGCCCTAAAGATAACTTCTTAGGCTACACCTTCATGAATGTGTCATTGGGCCTCCACAGAGGACAATGAAGGCATTGTGGGGCCTTAACCATCATCAAGTTATGAAACAAGTGATTTACGATCATATTAAATTTTCTAAAGCTTAAGGGCATTGGAAAATTCCTTTAAATAGAAAATGATTACTTTGTAGGGGGTATATAACATCTAACCGGGATACAAGTTTCATTAGTGGGTTTTGTGCACTATAAATAAGTGTTGAGGAATAAACATGGTTGGGGGGACAATGGATTTAATTCCAAACTTAACATTCTTGAGCTCAAACACCATGACAGAATTCCTCTCATAGGAGTATTTGGAATTCAAGTTGAATATGGACACAATGATCAAGTCTTGGGCATCTAGGTTTCAAGGTTTATTGGTTTCTAAATTAGGTATCTAACGGTTATATTTGTGTGGATGATGGATGATAATATTATGGTGAAAAATGGGATGGTGATGGTGACAACATGGGTAGGAAGAGCACGGTGGTGATGTTCATGATGACATGGTGATGGCGAAAATTCCCATGGGGATAGTGATAATGAGCATGGAGATGGTGATGGTGTAAGTGAGCATGAAAATGGGCATGCGGATGCAGATATTATGGTTTACTTTGATGGGAGAAAAAACAAAGAAAACAAATCCATGATGAAACTTGTGTAATTTATCAAGTTGTATTAAGTCTATGCAATTTATCAATCTATCGAGCTATTAATGTCTGGCTACAATAGTCAAAATATTAATGTCAATACTCATTGAGACCATTAAACAAAATCATAGCATACATGTACACCACATACCTATAACATAGTACACAATAAAACATGCAAACCACATACCAGATTACCTACCTATGGTCATTCAACTAAACCATCAGGATCACCTCGAATACCAAGGGTTTCCTTTAACCTCTCATGCTTGGAGTAAGGAAATAAGTATCATGTTTTTGATGAGTTCTTCCTTGGCATTGTTTGTAGTTGGAGGTTTGTGCCAATAACTAAGTTTGTATAATGGTATACAATCTCACCTTGTCTATAATATTCATATGTATACCGTTTTCTATTTGCTAAGTGGGAAACATGGTTCAAATATTCTCCCCCTTATAACCATCGGACCCAATAGGAAAATCATTGGCCTCAGAGTCCTGTAATGGGACATTTAGGGTTTTCCTTCCCCCTCTAAGAAACGTGCCATCCAATAGTCAGTGTGCCATGCATTGTGTCTCGGGGAAGCCACTGCGTATATGTGCCCTGGATAAAATATAGTTCCAACGTTTCAATCAACTAATTAGACACAACTAGTTGTCAAAAATATCAAAAATATACACAGCTAATTAGACACAACTAGTTGTCAAAAGTATTAAAAATTTAAAAATATTAATCGAACCTGGTTGTACAAGATCTGATATGTGGTCATAGTCTGGTGAAATACTTGATTGGTCCTCCTCCAACTAGATAAATTCTGTAGCTATCCATCAACCAATGGGGAGTGATACAGAGTACCAACTATCAACCCAATCCATGGATTCACATTTGTCCCATTCACCACCACTGCATGGAGAACAAAAAACATGAGAGTTTCCTTGTCCACATTTCAAGTATAGAATTGTTTCGATGTTCTAACTGAATGAAATGCATGAGTTCCTTGGATGGTCTTGCACTCATATACCTGTGATCGATCTACATCCACCACCTCCCAAAAATATCTATGTACATGCTCTTTCCTAGTTGAGTGATATTCCCGCCTTCTTGCTCCCCACCCCATGACTGAAGCACACCATTCAACAATGGTTTTTGCATCTCGATGAGTGATACATTTGTGAACTTCATTTCTTGCATGTGTAATGCAGTCTTGATGCACACACCTACTCCATCATGTTCACCTTTTCCGTGTCCGGTCTCAAAATAGTTCCAAATATGTGGCACCTTGTGCCTTTTGTGGAGCATACACAACCATTGGAAGACACATGCATTTTTTAATTGCCCTGCACAACCGTCAGACCAAATCCAATGTTGTTCCATCTGTATATTGTTATCCTTCAAGTGATTGTAGAACATTTGAAAGTTGTGTTGTACAAAAGCTAAGTCATGACACCTATCATCACTTATGTAGAAGTGATACTCCTTCAATATAACCCTGTTGTATTCAGTACTATCTACCCCATGTCTAGAGGTGATATGGACCCATCATGCCGACCTAGTCTGAGTGATAGTATTGACTTTGAATCTCAGTTTGTGGTTGAAGAGTGTATTTTTCCACAAAATCGACCACTGATAGGATAGTCCCAATAGGAAATGTATCCCTTGCACATTCTAAACTTATCCTCTTGCCAACGAGCCACATGTAGATGCTTTACATACTGTTGTGTCTTTTCAAATAATTCCCCCCATGAAGTTGCAAACCCCATACCTGGTAGATCAACAATAAAGACATATATCAATAGATTGTTACATATGAAATTACAATCTAAAGAAAAAATAGTATCCAATAACTCATTACCCAACCTGAGAAGTGACCAATTGTATTTTTTATTTTTTCTTTCGTTCCCTCCATCAATATCATACATGACATATTTGAATGACTGCAAGTTCACCTCCTACCTCCCAAGTTCATGATCATCGTCACATGTATGCATTTTTCCAATAATGCCAATCAACCACCACACCTGGGCATGTCCCATCTATGCAAGTTTTTTGATAAAATGTGCAATCATTTGGCCTACTACACAAAATGCTATGAATAAAGCATCTAGATGACATCGGTGGTAATATAGCTGAGCATTCCTACACAAGAGTATTATGAAATACATGAAAAATATATGTATATGTGTCATAATAGTAACCATACTCAATGTGGTATCAACAACATGTGTTATGAATTGTGTTTATTTTAACATACCATGGTTTGCATTTTTCAAATGATCTTTGGCTCAAGTCAATCTCGTTATGTTCATTCCTAAATCTCTCATATAATTCTATTTTGTGTCATATCAAGAAAATGTTTAATGTGTGGTTCACGATCCTTTGAACCCCTGCTCAATTTTAATACATATTTTTTGGTTGGAAGGTCTACTGCTGTCATGCCAAAAATCTTGCAGTAATCCCTTTACCACATCAATGCGCTTCGTATCAGAGCGTGGCCAACCTGCCAATGAAGGCCCAAACATCTATTTGACCGGTTTCCAAGTTGTTCTCTTCTAACACAATACCTACGAAGTGTCTTCACATTCAAATTAATAATTTTGGAGGTAGGTTTAAGAAAACGAAGTGCCCTAGTGTTTTTGTTCACGATTGATTGTGACAACACACGACGAGCTGTATTGCGATCCTTTGAGCAAGATTTCTTTCCAATTTTACTAAATGCATCTACTAAACTTTTAACAATATGAGAACTTGGGTTCTAACTTTTTGTTCATCTTTATCCTTAACGTTCTTCTAACAACAGCCATAGAACTAGATTTTAACAATGATAAAAATAATCTGCACTTGTCCCCCATCACATTTAGAATCAAAAAATTTATCAAGTATTTGTCGAGCTTGATAAGAAATAGCACGTTTAGACAAACGTACCTTCAAGTGAACTAATGAGAGTTTCATCAACCTGTATACGTTTCAGAGTTCTTCAGCGTGCAGTTGCTAATGGAGGTAAGGGTGTTGGAACTGGAGCATGTAAAACATTACCCAGGATGCTCCAGTGTTTCAATAGGAGCCTCTTGTATGGTAGTTGGATGTGGGAAATTGGACTTTCTCTTGGACGGTGTAATATCCTGATTTTGACCACATTTCATTAAAATGTAAATGATGTAATATTGTTATAAAATCATGGTGGGGAGCTCAAATCCAAGGCCCCGCCATCGATTTAGTGATGCATATGGTTTACGTGCACATTGGGATTTCAAATATCATGTAAATGTGCATTTTAATAAAATACCCACAACTAGCTATGCAATGCAACAAGAGATGGGGGCATGATTTTACGAGGAATTGGGAGGGAAATATTCAAACCCTTGGAGCCAATCAATTCAAGCCAAGTTTCAATGATAAAACCCATAAAATCCTTAACTACCCATGCTAACTTTTGTACCCAATCATTCATTTCTCCCAAGAGTTGGGTGAAGTAGTTAATACCTTGGGGAATGGAGAGGTATGGCTATCCAAATTTGGGTATGGGAAAGCCACCCTTAATATAAAATCATGTTTGACTTCTTGGGGAAAAAAAGGAGCCACAAAATTTCTCCCCGAACCATTCTTCACCCCATGAGTTTTCCTCTCTCACGTTTTTGGAGTCACCTGGGCGTTTTCCCTCCACGTTTTTATGGTTTTTCATGGTTTTCTAGCTAGGAAAGACGGCGTTTTTGTGTTGCTGAGTTGCTGGAGGAATAGAGCTCGATTTGGGGGTTTCATTGAGGCCATTTTGGCCATTGGAATGCTCATAACCTGTGGGAGAAATTGGTTTTTCTCTTTGTGGTCGAATTTCCATTTCCACAGTCCGTTTTTGGGTGTCCCCACGATTTGGGGAAAACCCATGGCCATCCTATTTGTAAATCCCATTGTTAAAAACGTGTATCCATGCTCAATGATGGAGTTTTGCTATGTGTAATTAGTGTATGTTGGGGTATGGGTTATGGGTATCCATTGCTTTAGCTTGAGCTTGACTGCAAGCATCCATAAATGAAGAGGGTTCAGATTTAGCCTGATAAACCCAACTGTGGACTAGCTTGGCTTAGATGCAATGATTATTTGGTTGTGTATGAGTTTGAGTGTCCCCTTTTTCCTGTAGAAATAATTCCCAACTCGGGGGTGGTCTCTGAGTGCTGAAATAATACAGGTTGGGAAGAGACCTACGATTGGGTGGAACGTTGAAAGGACATAGCTAGTTGCTTGGGACAATTGCACAATGAAGATAAGTATTCTCTATGTGTATTTACTTCTGCAATGTTTAATTTGATGATTATTTTGATATGCTGGATGAGTATGAAATGTGTGTGGATGATGTTTTATTCCACTGTGCATATTTGCTTTATTTGCATCTCCACACTTTAGATTTTATTTGTATGAATCTAATGAATGGGATAAGTATATGTAAGAGTCCCATAATTTTGTGTCATGATCCCTTCCTTGCATTGGATCGACGGGAGGGGACGTGATAGACGGTCTCCATAACATTTGCTTCTTCCATTGTAAATCCTTCATTCAATGCCTCTCTAACTTTGTCGCTTGTATAACCACTACCGAACAAGTCATTCACTACCATATTCTGAGGTTGACTTGATGTGGGAATTGAAACATCCCCCGATGATCACCTACATCTTACTTCTTGACAAGTGCCATGGGGTGCTTGTTCATCTAATTTTGTTGAAATTGAGGGCCCCTCTAGTGAATTTATCCGCTTTCTTGAGGTGGATGGGTAGGGAACGACCATGCCATCATCTACAGTTGGAATTGGATGACTTTCCATGGAATGCCTTCGATTCCACATGTCCAATATTTCTTTTAGCTAAATTCTTCCATGGTTTCTTGAGGCTTCTCTTTCCTTGCCGATTTCCTTTTTCGATTGCGTGAATTCCCCATGACCACAATGAGAAATACTAAGAAAATAGATTCTAGAGGTGTGCCCAGCTATTCAAATATCCAAATTCTTTCTCAATTGTAAATATAGGTTCTTCAAGTTTGCTCAATTGTCAATATAGATACTTCCTCAATTGTGAATATAGATTCCTCAATCTTGCTCAAATGTGAAAGTAACTTCTACCTCACTTGTGAATATAGAAAATTCTTCATTTGTGAATATAGATTCTCCAAGCTTGCTTGAAATTGTGAATGTAGAATCCTCTTAAAGCTTGAAATTGTGAAATTATACTGAAATTGTGAATGTAGAATCCTCTTGAAGCTTGCTAATTGTGAATGTAGAATCCTCAATTCTCAATGCTAACTATAGAATCCTCTTCAATCTTGTTGTTTGTGAACATAGAGTGTCAAGATTCCTCAATTGCCTTGAATCTTGATTGTGAAGATAGAGTTTGAAGTTTGTTTTGCAGCGTTGTAGGGGAGACGGGGAGACAAAACGAAAATTTTTGGGTATGAAATAGGCAGAGTATTCTGTTGAATTTTTGCACAAACAAAACGCGCTAGCGTTATGGACACACAAAACGCGGTGCACGTTTTTGGAATGTTAAAAAAATCCTAGGCATTAATATGTTTGGTGCACGGCTAAATAACGCCTATTTGCAAACAACGCTGCGAGCGTTTCTTCATGCAAAAACACGCTAGCGTTATGGTAATCATCAAAAACCTTATTCAATAGTTTATTTAATAGTTTCTATGGGTTAGGAGGTTAAATAGGGATTTGGTGTTAGAGGATTAGGGGTTAGAGATGGGGGGTGGTTAGTGTAGGGGAAGGGGGATTAGGAGAGAGCAAGAGGGGGGGTGAGTAGGAGAGAGAGAGAGAGGGAGAGATAGAGATGTGTAGAAGCAAGGAAGAGACAGTGAGAGAGGGGGTTAGTAATGGTAGGGTGGGGGAGGGAGGGTGTTAGTTGTAGGGAGTGATAAAGAGAGATGGGAGGTGTGGTTAGAGGTAGGTGGAGGTGTAGGGAAGAGAGAGAGACCGAGAGATCCCAGGTTAGTAAGGGATAGGGAGAGGAGGGGAGAGAGATAGAGACGACGGGGTTTTGGTATAGGGGGAGTAGCAGAGGCGATATAAAGAGTAGGATAGTTAGGGATGGGGGAGAGGTTAGGGAGAGAGAGAGAAGTGTAGAAGCAGGGAAGAGAGAGTGAGATAGGGGGGTTAGTTAGGAGTAAGTGGCTAGGAGGGGGGTTAGCAAGAGGGAGAGAGAGAGAGATAGAGGGGGGGGGTTAGTTAGGGGTAAGGGGCTAGCATTATGGTAATCATCAAAACCTTATTTAATAGTTTATTTAATAGTTTCTATGGGTTAGGAGGTTAAATAGGGGTTTGGTTTTAGGGGTTAAGGGGTCAAGGGGCTTAGGGGTTAGATATGGGGGGTGGTTAGTGGTAGGGGAAGTGGGATTAGGAGAGAGCGAGAGGGGGGGGCAGAGTAGGAGAGAGAGAGGGGGGGTAGTTAGGGGTAAGGGATAGGAAGGGGCTTAACGAGGGGGGGGGGGAGAGAGAGAGAGACTTAGAGATCCCAGGTTAGTAAGGGTTAGGGAGAGGAGGGGGTTTTGGGATATGGGGAGTAGCAGGGAGATATAAATAGTAAGATGGTTAGGGATGGGGGAGAGGTTAGGGAGAGGGAGATGGGGTTTAGAGAGAGAGAGAGAGGTGTAGAAGCAGGGAAGAGAGAGTGAGAGAGGGAGGGTTAGTTAGGGGTAAGGGGCTAGGATGGGGGTTAGGGAGGGGGAGAGAGAGAGAGAGAGTGAGAGAGGGAGTTAGTTAGGGGTAAGGGGATAACGTTGTGGTAATCATCAAAACCTTATTTAATAGTTTCTATGGGTTAGGAGGTTAAATAGGGTTTTGGTTTCGAGGGCTTAGGGGTTAGAAATGGGGGGTGGTTAGTGGCAGGGGAAGGGGTATTAATAGAGAGAGAGAGGGGGCATAGTAGGAGAGAGAGAGAGAGAGAGAGAGAGAGGCTGGGGGTTTAGGTAAGGGTAAGGGGATAGGAGGGGGGTTAGCGAGGGGGGGGAGAGAGAGAGAGAGAGAGAGAGAGGGTTAGTAATGGCTAGGGGGAGGGAGGAGGGAGAGAGAGAGAGAGAGAGAGGAGAGGGTGTTAGTTGTAGGGAGTGATAAAGAGAGATGGGGAGGTGTGGTTAGAGGTATGTGGAGGTGTAGGGAAGAGAGAGAGAGACTAAGAGAGACCGAGTTAGTAAAGGCCAGGGGAGGAGGGGAGAGAGATAGAGAGGAGGGGGTTTTGGGCTAGGGGGGAGGAGCAGAGAGATAGAAAGATTAGGATGGTTAGGGATGGGGGAGAGGTTAGGGAGAGTGAGAGGGGGTTTAGAGAGAGAGAGAGAGAGGTGTAGAAGCATGGAAGAGAGAGTGAGAGAGGGCCCAAGGGGGTTTAGTTAGGGGTAAGGGGCTAGGAGGGGGGTTAGCGAGGGGGAAAGAGAGAGAGAGGTGTAGAACCAGGGAAGATGAGAGCGAGATAGGGGGGGGGTTGGTTAGGGTAAGGGGATATGAGGGGGGTTAGCAAGGGGGAGAGAGAGAGAGAGACTGAGAGAGGGGGGTTTAGTTAGCGTTAAGGGGCTAGGAGGGGGGCTAGCGCGCTGCGCGCGAGAGAGAGAGAGAGAGAGAGGTTAGTAATGGTTAGGGGGGGAGGGGAGGGAGAGAGAGAGAGATAGAGGAGAGGGTGTTAGTTGTAGGGTGTGAGAAAGAGAGATGGGAGGTGTGGTTAGAGGTAGGTGGAGGTGTAGGGAAGAGAGAGAGAGACTGAGAGAGCCCAGGTTAGTAAGGGATACGGAGAGGAGGGGAGAGAGATAGAGAGGAGGGGGTTATGGGCTAGGGAGAGTAGTAAAGAGATAGAAAGAGTAGGATGGTTAGGGATGGGCGAGAGGTTAGGGAGAGGGAGAGGGAGAGGGGGTTTAGAGAGAGAGAGAGGGGTGTAGAAGTAGGGAAGAGAGAGTGAGAGAGGGTGTTTGTAAGGGTTACCAGGAGGAGGGGATAGAGAGAGGGGGTTAGGGGTATGGGGAGTAGGAGAGACATTAAGAGAGGGGAGGTGGTTAGGGGTGGGGTAGGGTGGGGTGGGGTTATAGAGAGGGAGGAGGGTGTTAGGGGGTTAGAAGAGAGAGAGGGGTGAGAGACAGGGGTTGGTGGAGGAGTACAGAAGAGATAGAGAGATAGAGGGGGTTAGTAAGGGTTAGGTGTAGGAGGGGAGAGTGTCAGAAAGGGTTAGCAGGTACAAAATTATGAGAGAGATAGAGGGAGGGGTGTTTAAAAGTGGTGGGGATTAGGGAGAGGGAGAGGAGGGGTTAGGTAGTGGTGGGTATATAAATTTATTCAACATTTAAAAACATATATTTGTGAAGTTACGAACGTGTGGGCGTTTTGTATATACAAAAACACATGCCAATCTAAATATTTGAATTTAAATATAACACGTGCGTGTTCCAGAGCACCTAATCACCCCCTCCTTCTGCTCTCGCGTGTTAGCCACAATCCTATGTGGTTGGTTCGGACTTACAAAATTTGTACTCTTTACAGCATGACATACATGACCATTATTGATGAAAGTTTAGGCATAGATAACATTTTTTATGCATATTCAAAATATTTAATTTTTTTTAAAAAAAATATTGAGATTTTCTATTTGTTTCCTATTTTTCTTTGTCATCACTCCTTAAGTCAAAAAACATGTTGTTAGTGTTGATTTCGTAACTTTTTCATTTCACAACCATTTTAAAAAAAAATTGTATGTTGCACTAGTAGACACCAGCCTCTACATTCTATAAAAAATCCAAGTTGAAATAACTACATTAAGACCTTTAAAGGATGCACCCACATTTGACGTGTTGTTCTCTAGGTTTGATCACATACATAATTAAAAAAATAAAAAATAAACATTTAATTTTGGAAAAATAGTGCTGCACTAGTGCTACGGGTTCTATACATGTCTGCCAGTTTTTGTAGCTTGAAACCATCATTTAGGCACTGAAAGGCTACACCCAAAAAAACATATACCTTATCATTTTTCCAAAAAAATAAAAAGTGACTGTTAGAAAAAATGAAAATTGATATAGTTATATAAATTTTCAATACTTAAAACTTATATATTCGGAAACGTGACTCAATTTCCTAAGTTTCATATTTTTTACTCGATGCAAGATATCTTGTGTAAGTATCTCAAAAAAACCAAGTAAGTTGAGGGATGCCTGATTTTTCAGTTTTCTATTGCATTTAATGCGCCAAAAGTGACCCTCATTAGCTTGCACATGCCCAATTGTTTTCCCATAGCCATTTAACTTGTGGCCAGTAAACACCAATAGGTCACAAGTTTTAAGTGCCATAACAAGTTATATGTTACTTGTTCTTCATACTTAGTTGTAATCACTTGTTGTATATCTACTTGTTACCTTCATTAGTTAAATGGGTTGTTTGTCACTACATGTTATCCACTCATGACCTACGAGTATATTTTTTTATAATTGTTTATTCCAAATTTTGAAGGACGGCCATAAAAATCAATCTGGACAATACAATATAGTTGTCCCATCCTCCTTCAATATAAGAAAAACATAGATAAAATTCCACACCAAATTATAATATATAAACACCTATAAATGTAATTAGATCATTTTGTTTATATCTCCTTCGTTTTACTTTATATGAAAGAAAGTAAAATGCAGATGAAGTTCCTTTCATTTATAGGGAACTTCATCAGATAGCACGGGAAAAAATGTGACGGCCGTGCTATAAATGTAATAGTGCTTTCCTGGTTGTTCTTTCTTCCATTTATAGCACGGCCGTCACATTTTTTCCCGACACTATGTCGTGAAAAAAGAAATGCAGCTGGCTTATCTTCTCCCTCCCTAGTTTCGTATTTCTCTGTGCCTCCGTTATTTGCAGGCAAAGCAACGAGAACAACAGTAGCGCGGCTACTCTAATAGTTGCTGCCAAATAACCCTGCTTGGCCATCGCTCAAAACACAATGACTCAATGCAGTGGAGGAGAGAAGAAATGTGTGGTGATGAAAGTTGCAAAGTTCCACTTTTATAACGTTTCAGTATTATTTTGTTTCAGGTTGGGCCGTCTTGTGTGACCTTTAACATATTCCTCTTGGAATTTGTTAATGTAATGTAATGACAGAATTCAACCGCACTACCACGTGAACCAAATATTGAATTTTACTTCGCGTGCTAGACTGCCAATTATATGAATGGATTTTCAGTCCGACTTTCCCACTAAGAAAAGCTCGCCCACATCCATTTTGTTTATGGATGTGAATTGTTTTGTCCGGCACGATGCGATATCCACCCTAGGTATTTGATTCTTCTGTTCAAGAACTGAATTTTTTATTTGCAAAGCTGCTATACTGAGTTGTTTAGTATACCCAACTTGTGCATAAATATATAGAAAAATGTAAGGGGTCATGTGAGATTTTGAGTGCACGGATCCTTTCTTCTTCATTAGCGGCCACCATATATTTTTTAAGCCAAATATATAAAAGTCGTTCGTGACGGGAGGTTTTTTCTAAAGCGGAAAAATGTCAAAGCCTTTCGTGAGTGGGGATGACGTACATCACCTACTCCATTTTATATTTTCTATATTATTTAGATGTGTTTTTTTTCGAAGTGTCGCTTTGATTCTCGTGTTCAATACAATAATATTTGCGAACACTTGGAGGAGAAAAAACATAATCCCACACGCGTCACCTACCAGCAATACAACATCCCAATGTAGGCAACTTGATAAAGCAGCCTGCTCATGTAAACGGTATGCAAAAATATTTGGAAACAAACAAACGATCAAATCTTTGATGTTTAGAATCAGTTTAGATTTATCTTTAAATTTAGAAATTTTTTAAATCCATTTAGATTTATCTTAAGTTTATAAATTTTTTACAAAACTTGAGGAAAGAATTTTACCTAAATGAATTTGATCCATATCTATGTATGATCTATGATAAATTACACTACAAAGAATAAATGTATGTTATCCTTTAAAATTTATTAAGTATAAAAAACAAAAGATAATATTAACTATAAAATTTAACGACAAAATGAATCTTGAATACAAAGATCAAATTATATTTTATCAATTCTGAATTAGTAATGAACACATAAAGTTCCTTAAATTTTGAAAGAGTTATTAAGGAACCTATTTACATCTTGCTCAATATAATTAAAGTAAATTAATATAATGTAAAAGTAAATATCTTATTATAAGTAATTAATAAAATGTTAAACATAAGTTATTGCAAAACTAGAATTTATTTGTCAATGTGCCCAACATCTTAATATACTAGGTGATAATTTATAATAATATCCTTATCCAAATGGGAAGGCATAAGAGTACTTACCTTAAGGGATTTAATCTTAAGGGATTTAATCTTGACACTTGATAGATCCACATTTAACATGGATATATGTTAATTTATTTTTTTATAACTTATTTTTTTTTTTTAGTTTTTTATTTTTGCTTATTTCATTTCTTTTTATTTAATTACATAAAGAGTAGTGAGGTGCTCATCAAGCACTTCAAATATCTCCGCTTAAGATGGATCTATGCTAGTTTATTAACATTACAATTGTTACATATGGATAGATCATATAACTTATTTAAACATCCACCCACATTCTTTTTGAAATCCAAGCCCAACTTTTGTAGTTGCATCTTCTCTTTTTCTATGCACATTCATAGTTGCATCTACTCCTTTTATATGATTCACATTCATAGAAGTTAGGGGTTGTGTTGAGTGGGTTTACAATGGAATAATGTATTACTATTAAGGTGGATTAAGGACTCGTAAGATTATCCTTAAAGGATGAGGGAGGGGAATAAACCTTCATGTAGACATGGCACATCCCAACATAATAGGGGTAGCTAATAGTAAATCTTAAGTTTAAAGCTAAGTTGAAACTTAATGGATAAAGAATTAGGTTTTCTTTTGTCATCCTTATTTAAAAAAGAGTTTCTTGAAATTGAGTGATTGTAGTAAATTTTCTTAATTGTTTTTTAAGATGGAACATGATTTATGTTCCATTTTGACTTTGTAAGGAGTACTTTTTTTTATTTATATAATAGCAAAAAACTTTCTTAATTTTATTTATGAATATATGAAATTTGTATATTAATGAATTTTTCTTTCATAATTAATATGTCATAAAATAGATTTATATTAATCAATAATCTAATTAACATTTAAATATTATATAACTAGAAATTACAAAAAATAATAATTATTAAATTAATGTTAATAAATAAATAATAAATACTGATCAAAATAATAAAAATAGCCATATAATTAATAATAATAAAATCAACAACAATTAATATATAATGGATTTTTCTTTCATTATAATTAGTATGTCATAAAATATATTTATATTAATCAAAATCTAATTAACATTTAAATATTATATAACTAGAAATTACAAGAAAACTATCATTATTAAATTAATGTCAATAAATAAATAATAAGAAAAATAACCATATAATTAGTAATAATAAAATTAATAATTAATTTAATTAATAATGAAATTAGGACTAAATAATAATTAATAAATTAATAATAACAATAATAATAATAAAATTACTAAAATTATTTAACTAATTAATCAACCATAATTAAATTAATAAAAATAATATATATTTAATAATAATTATGTTGGAATTTTGATTTTAAAATATAGTAGTAATTTTTTTTCATGATATCAAAGGTTAATCCACTAAAAAAGATAATATAAGTATAAATTTGACCTTAAACTAAGATGAGAACGATTTCAATATATATCTTCATAACCACCCAATCTACATTCTTTTTGAAGTCGAAGCCCAACTTTTGTGGTTGCATATGCTCCTTTTCTTTCGGCACATTGACACATTGGGTTGATTGGAGTTGCAATTGAATCGTGTCATTTATAACTATCTAGGTGGATTTGAGATTGATAATAATATCCTTCGGAAAATCCTCTCGATAATGGTAGTATGGCACATCTTCATACAATAGGGGTGGCTAATAGTAAATTTTAAGTTTACAGTTATATTGAACAAGATTAATGAACAAGAGGGATGCTTATTCTCTGCCAAGTAAACCATACAAAATAGTTCGAAATAATTACTTGTAAACATGTCCATACATTTAAGGAAATAAACAACAATGTTAGACCATTAACTCTATTAATGGAGTTAGTGTTTGAAATAATTATTTTATTTAATAATGTAGTTAGCGTTTGAAATAATTATGGATAATAAGTATTTTTAATTTATCAAAAATGTTGAACTGTAGAGTAAAAAAGAAACTATTCAAAATCTTTATTTCCATTGAATTTGGCTATATTTTGATTTCAACCTTTTGGTTTTTTTTTTTAATTCAATTTTTGGTATATTGAAACATTTTTAGGAGTAATTCGGACCTATTACACAAAAATAGTGGTAGTTGTGTAAAAATAGTGGTAATTGTGAAGAGGCTTTATTTAAAGCACTTAAAAGAAATTACATATGCCTGATCTGCACTCTATCTTTCACAGTTCATTGAAAGAAGTAGTTCGTATCATAATGAAAAAATGCTCTTACATTACTATGATCCCACGGATATCACTGGGTGTAATCTAGAGCATGGAGTCGTTCTGGTAGACTTTTTATGCACAAGAAAAGGCTTTTAGGAAGGGTCTTCCCTTCACAGCATTAGAGCCATCCTTATTCCATGCAATGCCCATGATGCAAAGAGGTTAATAGACAACTTAATTTAATATATTCCATAAGATTTAAATATCTTAGTAATGGTAAATGAAAAATGAGAAATACAAAATACAAAATCAAAATTATATATTTAGAAAGCCTATAAATGGAGACCAACGATGTTAAGAATCTCCACCAACATTTTATGTCAATTTTGTATAGATAGATTTTAAAATAATCTTTTTTCTTAAAATATTTTGATATTTATAGTTTTTCGTCTAGTTTGTCCAAATATATGCATTTTTTTAACTATAAGCTTCGAAGAATATAAATTATTTAAAATTGAAAGATTACCTTCTTGTTTTGAGCACTTGCATTGAGGTTTGCCCTCTTTTTATGGAATTGCTATTTGAAATATGGATGCCCCTCCCAAATGTAAAAACCGATAGAAATTCTTCAGCTACAACTTATGATTTGTTAATTTCAGTTGCTTCTTTCAATAGATGGAGAGAAGCTTATTGATTTGAAAATTGCCTTTCTGCTTTCAAAATTGTTGGAACAGGCCACTTGTGGTTTGTTTCAAGCAAAATCCAGGAATTCTATGCTACGGTTGCTACCAGTCTCTATTTCAGAATCGTGCTGTTACGTTCCAGTTTTTCCTGTTAAGAGACCATAATTTAGCCACGCTTTCCGCAAAGACGAAGGAAACATGTTGATTCTTTTAGTTGGATTCTTGCATTTACCTTGGCATTTACTCTTTACAAAAGTTAACCTCTACCAAACTCAATCGGTATGCAAATTATTTATCTGTTCATTTATATTTCTGCCTAATTTATGTCATGTTCTACACAATTTCTGCCTAATTTATGTCATCTTCATAATCCTTGAAGCTTAACAAATATGTGTCAAACTTTATCACTTACTATCATAGAATTTAAATTTGTGCAGTTTCATAAACTTAGAAGTATAAGGCTCAGTTTCATGACGGTATAATAAGTTTCAGTAAATTCTTTGCTCTGACATGCATTTTCTTAGCATTCTTATTCAAATTCCTTTTAAATTTGATTTTGAATAATATAAATTAATCTTAAGGGATGAGACCATGTAGAACAAAGTAAAACAAATAAGAAAAATAAATGTGTCAAATGGTTTCTTTTTCAAAACTATGGACATGAAGTATATTCTTGTAAAATAAATTAGGTATGGCATAGACCATAGATTTTAATTAGGACTAGATTCACTTTGTAGACATAGATTAACATCCAACTTTGAACAGCCACATAACATAAGAATGTAAACATTTTACAGAAGAATGTAAACCCATTTATAATTGAAATAATTTCAAAAGCTTAACCAGAGCTCAAACTCATGGCAATATGTCAAAAACATTAGCAAGAGAGAAGCATGCCAATCGTGGTGTAGCAGATGAATACAATGGGATTTCAATAGAACTACATGCTAGGCAGAGTGTTCTTTAATGGTTAGTGAATTACCCTTTTTACATGCAGGGTAATGTTGTTGAGCTTCTTTTAGTGTCCAAGAAATTTAACAACGCCCACTTCCAAAAAAAAACCAGAATAGTATTGAATTCCCATTAACCCTCTGGAAAAATTTGCTTCCTCCAATACAAATTCAGAGATTTTTGTCAGCCTCCAAAAGAACATGATTATTTGTAGTCAAACATATGCGCAAAGAAATGCTTCCTCCTCCTATACAAATTCAAAGATTTTTGTAGGTCTCCACAAGCATAGGATTATTTGCAGCCAAACAGATGCGGAGAATGGAGAATGACCTGTGCACAAAACTTACTTGTGTTGTAGGCAAAACAACGAAAAAGTAAAAAATAAACCAGCATCTAAGATAATGACGGGTTCGTACACTAACTCTCCAGCTGCAACGGTACGCGAAGTGGGAAAAACAATAGGTGAAGAAAGGAACACTAAAACCAGAAGCTTGCCAATGCCTTCTGGGCCTGCCATGGGCATGCATGAGTTCCGGAAGAAATGAACTAAAACTAAGCAAAATTGTAGTTTATATCGGCCATTGGAAAATTTGCATGGCCATGTACGTGGCAAGAGCCAACAATCGATTGCATTGGCATGTAGGTGGCAAGATCCAACAATCGAGTGCAGACTGCAGCATCCCAATGCAGGTGCTAAATATTGCAGATGGTGTGGGTAACTCGAGCAGATGTCAAAGCATGTGCCAGGGACCAGTGCATCACAAGAGCATTGCAAAATCAAAAGGTGATTCCACAATAAAAGGGTTGTGTATAAAACTATAGGAAAACAAGAAAAAGCATAGCATAAAAATTTTAAAAGACCTGTTCATGAATAATTCCCTGCAAGGTAGAGAATAAAAATAAGGTTCTTGAAATTGATTAAATGTTAATAAGGTATTTTATCTATGTATCAAATGAAAAAATCACAAGAGCTGCTTGCATCTTAGTCCCTTCCTTATTGTATAAAATTAAAAATCAATATTAAATATCAACCAATAACTATTTATTTAAAAAACTAAAAAACAACTGTATTGAGTTAACAAAATGATAGTTTAATGATAACAAATTAATGCAACTTCCCACAAATAATAATATTGTATAAGAAACTTCAAATATAGAGGGCCAAAGTCCTAAACTAGAAATGATGTTGTTGAAATTCAATTTGAACTTGATGTATATTTGAAATGTCAGTAGTCCAAAAATCAGGGTGCTATGTCCTTCCTTCTTCATAATAAAAATATTTGCAATAGAAACCAAAGTTGTTACAGGTAAAATTAACGTAACAATTAGTAGGAATCGGCGAAGGCATGGGCCACATCTCCTAGTGTCTGACATGGATCGCTGAGAGCTTTGGCCCTCTGACTTACAAAGATGTTTGTAAAAATTATTTGATTTTAGTTTGATTACCCATCAAACAAATAAGCATGACTCCTAATGCAAAGACAGAGGATTTAATTCTCACTAAGAGATGGCATAAGTTCTAGCTTTAGATTTCTCTCTAGGCCTCACTCAAAATATTACCCTCAATCTCATTGATTTTTCCTTTGTTGGAAAGTTCTATGGCCCCTAGCCAACCCAACCATGTTGTATTCGTGGATCTTGAAAACATATATCTCATCAGGATAAGATTCTAACTTCTATATCTCTTTCTTCCTCGTGGAAGAGGATTTTCTATCTCTATTTGCTCACAAAGAAAATTGCGACTAAATTTTCAAAGGGGGACACTAGTTTCGACTTGGATGCAAAATATATGCTTAAAAGACTATTATTTCCTAATATTGTAATGGAACATTTTGTCACGATACTCTAGACAAATTGGACAAGAGAAATAGGCAATCAAACATTTGGAAAGCCTTGAATAAATCTATATGATTGCTCAAAATATTTATTGGAATCACGTGAACGGTAGAAATATCAAATTTTAAAAAGGGAAAAATTATGGGCCAACCTTTGTTTACAAAGATAGATAAATCAAATTCTAAATTGACTAATTAAGCATCATTTAATTTACTAAGGGTGATTCTTTGTATTTGAACTATAACGGCTCATATAAACGCTTTCATGCCATGCAGATTGGGTTCCGTAATTGAAGGGATACTAGCAGAAGTAATTAAATTATTTAAATGATGTGGCTGAATGAGGACATGTGACTTATGCTTAATGGCCTTCAACAATGAAAATATCGTTTGTTCTCAATTTTAAAAAACGACTTCCTTTGTGCAATGGCTTATTACCTTGCAATGGCTTATTATTTCCTTTGTGACAGAGTGGTATTGCTTTGATCATTCCATATTTTTAGTGAAAAACACAGTGATTCTAATGCAATGCCAAAATCTAAAAAATACCGAAAGTAGTAGGTAGCATGAGTCTCCAAACTATGTTACTCGAAAATGAATTTTCCCTTGGAACAATGCTAAATTCTGATCCTAGACATACTTCAAACAAATCTTGGGTGGGATATAGGCAAATCAGTCCATTTGGAGTTGGCAAGTTCAGGGGTCCAGTGTTGTAGAGATGCATCGTTTTAAAGCTCACATATTGAGCAAGAAAGGAATTTTCTTTTGGAGAGATATGTAGGATTATTTCTCTCGTGCCTAGAAGGATTGGCAGCGTCTTGTTGAAGAGTATGGGTTGATTTCCCCTAACCATCCTTCTATGATGGAGTTGAAGAGCCTTATTCTATACCATGAGTTGTTCAAGATGAATACTAGGATGCCAGAGGTGTTCTAAACAATTTCAATTGTATATATATATATATATTTAAGAATAATTTATTTCAAAAAAAACTATGAAAATTTAATTCGAGTCATCCCATGAATTTAGGATGGTTAGTTATCTTCCTGCAGCAAAAAATAAACTTCATTTTAAAATCCTTTTTCCACACACATGATTCATACTCCCTACCATTAGAATGAACCAGACAAGATATCTTTGCATTTCATCTATAAACTATGAAGCTTGTTTGTACACAACATGTTAGGTAAATTCACCATCCAAAGAACCCATCAATTGTAAAATAATGACATTAAAACCCATAACAGGACCATTGATATCATCATAACAGAGCAACATTAAACCAATAAGAGTCACAGTTTTTATCATCACATAATCAAATTCCAAGATTTACAGGAGTTTACTACAGTTTGCTGAGACAAAGAGACAACGAGGTGGTGTCTCATGCACTCAAATATTATTTCAACAATTGTAGTTGCAAATTTATTGAAACAAAATACAGAACTTCAAACTATGTAAAGTACATTAAAGTTTTGACAATACAACAAGGGAAAGTATTACTCCAACTTCCATCTACTATGGAGTCTATATACACTAAAATTTTTAGATATTACTGCAACAATTGGAGTTGCAAATTTATTGAAACAATGTACAGACCTGTTCCAAACTGTGAAAAGTATATTAAAGTTTTGACAGTCAATAGTCCATAACATCCACAAGAAAATATGCAGTACAAAAAGGAGAAGTATTATCAATGGTCCCATCTACTTCATTTACACTAAAATAGGGTCTTTTGTTATCAATCACAATAATATAGGAAGCTTGAATTCTCAAGCCACCACATAACAGACTCTGAATTCTCACAGCCACATTCATTGCAATAATATGCAGAGTAAAAGAAACGCAAAGATGAGCATACCAGAATCTTCCTTTGTGAAGCACATTGGAGGCTTGATTCTAAAGACATTTCCATACATTCCTCCTTTTCCAACCAACACCCCCTATTCTGCATAAGCAGTGTAAGTGCATCAAATATTTATCAATTTTACATAGCATCCAATCGCTACATGACCCAACAACTTTATGAGGGTCAAAGCAGGACAAAAGATATCTATTATAATAAATGTGAATGAAATACCTTTCATCCTCTCAAATACAATTGAAGTCTCTTCTTTGGATGGTGTTTTTGAAGTTCGATCAGTTACAAGCTCAACCCCAATCATTAGACCTCTTCCCCTTACATCTCCAATGGCTGAGACAAAACCAAACTTTTAGTTAGTTACAGATGCAAGTATTTCACCAATGATGAGAGATGAAATGTTGATATCATCTATTTTGATGGAATATTTTCTCAATACATGACTCACTGTAAAGAAGGCACAAAGTTTCAGGTTTATGCTTGAAATATGTCTTAGTCATTCTTAGAATAGGAAAAAAAGGAATTATCCCAGCTCTATCTCATTATAACAACAATAAGACAAAGAAAAGAGATGTAGAAGAAGATCCAAATGCAAAACATAACATACAAATAGAATGAGATAACAACGTTTTCCTGATTGAAAAACTACTGATCTTCAATTCTAGAAAGAAAACTTGTATGATGGAAGTCAGCAGATGTTCTAGCTTAAGAGATCTTTCAAATTCTAAAAATTAAAGGTAGCATCGATTTTATTGCTGAATGAAATTTGGTGAGAAAATTACTTTTATATTTGTCCTGAAGTTCTTTTAAACGATTGATTAGATGAGTGCCCACATCAGCACAATGTTCTTGTCGTTTTTCTTTCTCTAAAAATTTTAGCATGGCATGGCCACCAGCAGTACAGACTGGATTTCCACCAAAAGTAACACATTGAGACCGTTGTGTTAGAACTTGGGAAATTCCTAGATTTGTTACAACAACACCAAGAGGGAGGCCATTCCCAATAACCTGCCAGTTACCATAAAAAATGGAAATCAACATACACAAGTTTCATCCATATAGAAATTTTTATTGTTAGGCTTTCTCCTCTAAATTTAATTTAAAAGAAAGAAAGAAAGAATTGCCATAAATGAAAGAATCGAAAGCAGGAAGCAAACAGAAAAAAAGATAACCATGGACATAGTTACAATGTCAGGGATAACACCTTGTGTTTCAAAGCCCCAGTAATGACTTCCCATACGACCAAATCCTGTTTGAACCTCATCAGATATGCAAACACCTCCAACCTTCCGGACACTATCATAAACTGCTAGCAAGTATCCAGGTTCCAGTTCTATTGCTCCACCAAAACCCTAAAATATAGACACCATGCAAGAAACTATTACCTCACATATATTCAATGAAAATAACCATTTACAAGATATATAGTAGATTGAGCAACCTCCACTTATAAAACCTAAACTTGTCCCCCAATCATTAGACATCCACTTCTAAAACCTAAACTTGTCCCCTAATTGAAAATTTCTCAAATGATCAAAATATGTTATTCTTCTTTGTTAATGACTTTTATAAACTTCTAATGTCCTCCATGGGTTGAATTCCTTCCAAGAGACTCATGCCAACTCAAGTTGGGAAGAGATTCCAAAGAATGTCACTTGTACAACAATTCCTAGTCTCCCGCTTCCACTAAATCACATGTGGAAGCATCTTAGCTGCCCTAACTCCCTTAAGTGCCCTCTTGGAGGCTATTTTTACCCCTAGCATGTCATATATCTCATATGTCAGCCTTCAGGTCTGATTTGTGTCATAGGTGTCATAGCATCTTCATCATTGTTGTCATAGAGCTAGGGAATCTAGCCCAAGTGTCCCACTAGCTCCAAATTGCCTCTTCCTCTTCCATGGGAGTTACTCTTCCTCTATATTTAGACCTTGGATGAGTCATGCCATGAGTAATACCTTTTGAACTCCCCCAAGTATGTTACCATTCACCTTGAATTTTAATTGGTAAGAAAATGATGCCAAGTGTAGTGGGGAAATCTAGCCATATGTGGGGTCCCACTTCCTCCATGTGTCTTCATGATCAAATGCCACTTTGATTTTCACTTATATATATTTACTTATCTCCTTTATTAAATATTTATGCCATTCTAATTTTCAAACATCATTTATTATCCCCCTTATTCCAAATTCCAAAGCTTCCATCCCAAACCTAGGAAACTAGTAATTTTCCTCCTTGGCAATTATTTGACCTTTAGCATGAATTTGATAAACTCTCATGAATATGGAAAATGGGATTAGGCCATTGTGACCGAATGAAAAATTTGGGACATGACAAATCCTCCCTTCCCAATATTGCTTGTCCTCAAGCAATTTCAAACATGGGTGTTGAAGAACCTGCTTGCTGTATAATTCTTTGAAGTTGCCATTGACTTTCCCAACCTTGAGTCTTTGAGATTCCATGAAGATTTTAGAGAGGTTCCACCATGATTACTGCTGCACTACTCTGATTAAAATCACTTTATCAAGTGGGAAATCCATTCCCATACTGCTTGTTTCCCAAAAAAAATTGAAACCAATGAGACAAAACTTCTTCCAGGGTCCCATTGCTTGTATTGCACCGGAACAATTAAGAGTGCTCTCCAACCCATACCATCAGATAAGAAGATTCCTGGATCCCATTTTCTTACATGCATTCTTCCAAGCATCATGAGTACAACATATATATCATCAAAGTACATAACAACATAATGAAAATGTACATCAAGAAGATGCTTCATCAAAGAGTCATGAAAGTGCTTATACCTCCAAGCAAGTAGACCACCATTTTCCAAGTGCATACAATCTTCAAGTGACCCATCTGTTGATGTATATGTAACTTCGGAATGTGTTTCATCCATGTATTTCATTTATATATTATTGTACTCCTGTAGAGATGTGTCATTCCTCTATACGGAAGTGTCGTCATGTGTATTGACAAGTGTCACAAGTGTGTTAACTTGTCGATGGGTTATTAGACCACCATGTGTGGGGTCAGCCCTGATTTATGTAATATGTGGTTGATGTACCTAGCTAGACTGTTCGGATATCCACATCATCTATTTCAGGGTACATATCTATTTCAGGATCATCTATTTCAGGATACATATCTACTTCAGGATCTTGCATGATCTATTTCAGGATATGCAGCTGCATGCACTTGCATGCATCCCAGTCACCAGTTTGATGCCTCCAGCACCTTATCCACCTTCTTCTAGCACCCGGGAGCCACTTACCACAGAGTTTTAGCCCTCCTAAGCTGAAAGGCGCCCACTTCTCACCTACTGCCAGAGAAGGGCGCACTTGTTCACCTACCATTGCAGATTCACTTCAGTTACATTCAGTTAGCTCCGATTCTCCCTGATTTGAGGCTAGTTTCACTCCTGACTGACTGTTTCACCTCCGATTGACCTCCAGTTCGATTAGGTGACTTGTTCTGACTCCAGTTAGCCTCCCATGCGCCCCCACTGAGCCTCCAGATCCTATATCAGTGCTACACACTTCAGTTACACTTATTACACTCAGTTAGACTCAGATTGACACCTGGATGACTGGTTGTTGTGATTGATGAGCAACACCGATGATTGATGAGGACTCCTAGATAGAGTCAAGCTACTCCATTCAGTGATTTGAATGACCTCCTTAGGCAATTCGAATTGCTCTGTCATTGTGACAGTTTGTATTGTAATTCATTCACCCTTTTTTGGGATAGAGAGCACTGCTGCATGTTTTGCACAGTTTTGCACCATATTTTCTATGTTCATCTGTTGTGATTGATTTACTTGTTCATTAGATCTGCTGTGACTAATTTTACATGGTATCAGAGCCATTGCAGGGACAAGATCTCTTTTCTACAGGTGTTTATACAAGAAGATTTGACTGAATTGCTAAAAATTGCAAAAAGTTTGGCATGAGATATCTCAAGGGCATTCGCTCCTGTGCATGCAAAGCTTGAAAAATATTCCAATACCACTCCAGAAGCTTGAGTTACCACATAATTCCTGGATCTGATACATTGGACCTATTCAACATTGCTTGAAATCCAATCCCAGGTGTGATGCAACTCTCAAAGGGTGGATTGTTCGACCTTATTGTGGTTGTTTTGATGTGATTTGCAGGTTTATTGTCTCCTTCAAGTGCACTCGCTATTTTCTGCATGCAGGGTTTCCTCCTTCAATTGCATTCGCTATAGTCTGCATGCAAGCTTCCTCTTCATCAGTTGACTCAATCCTTGCAATGGAATACTCTTCTTCAAAGCCTATCCTCACCCCATTCAATTATTTTGATTGGAAAGATGATATGGAGATCATATTACGTTCAAAAGGTTACTACCGAGTCACTCTTGGTCTTGAATTGGAGCCAAACAATGTAGCAGAAAGAACCAAACACTACAACAAGCTTGATGAAGCTTACGGTCTTCTTTGTCTCTCCATCTCCAAGGATCTTCACTTCCATCTCAGCGGATTGAAGACTCCAAAAGCCATATGGGAGCAACTTGAAACACTATTCGGCAAGTAGGATGAGCTTAGGGCTTTTCAATTAGAGAATGAATTGATTGGCCTTAATCCTGAGAATTTCGAGACCATCAATGAATTCTTCACAAAATTCAAGAACTTGAACTTGCAATTGAAGAACAGTGGTGTTATCAAAGAGGATAAACAGTTGATCCTCTCCATTCTAAGCAAGCTTGGGAAAGATTATTCGGTATTTGTCTCCACTTTCAATTCCGGTCGGCTAACTACCCCGAATTGGAAGATGCCTACCTTGAATGCCTTCATTGAGTCCGTTACGAAAGAGCATGACAAGTTGATTCAAATGGGGTCCATAAGCTCCAAAGATTCAGCCCTATTTGTTCAAGGACCCAAGATCTCGAATGGTAAAGGAAAGCTAAAGAAGGAGAAGCCCAAATTCGAGCCTCACAAGCAAAAAGACAAAGGCAAGCAAACGGATGCACCATCCAGTTCGAAATCCAAGCAAAAGGGCAAAGAAGGTAACCAAAAATCTAAATGTACTTATTGTAACCGTGGCTTTCATCCTGAAAGTTCATGTATGAAGAAGACTATAGATCAAATGGCCCTCCTTTTGGAAAAGAACAACATAACCCTTCCTGACGGTGCAAGGAAGAAGGATCGGAATGACGATCATGAAAGAGGACAAGCACTCATGGCAACGGTTTCGAAGCCCACTCTCTTGATAGATTCGGGTGCATCAAATCATATGGCTGCAAATATTGATTCTTTTTCCTCATTCGATCCAAACAGCTCCATCCCCATCCATTTGGGAGATGACTCAAAAATTTCTTCAAAGGGCAAAGGTACGATTCATGTAGAACATGGATGCTTTCAGAATGTTCTCTATGTGCCTTCCTTAGCTTCGAATCTCCTTTCTGTGTATCAAATGACACATACTGGTGATCCAAAGAAAGTCACATTCAGCCCTAATACAGTTGAAATTTCTGATATCAAAAGTGGAAGACTAGTTGCGGTTGGAAAGGCAAACCACACTGCAAAATGCTATGAGTTTTCGTACTTTATTCCGCTTGCAAAGCCCACTGCTCTTCGCACACATGGTAATGAGGTTAGTAGGATTTGGCATGAAAGATTTGGACATCTAAATTATAAGTATTTGCTGCTGCTATCAAATAAATCCATGGTAGATGGGCTTCCACAACTCCGTTCCTCGAAGGGAATATGCACCGGTTGCATTATTGGGAAGCACCCCAAGCACAGATTCGACCGCGGCAAGGCTAGCAGAGCCTCTACTATTTTGGGATTGATCCATTCTGATATCAGTGGTCCGCTGCCCCATATGTCATTAAATGGTTCAAGGTATGTTTTGACATTTATTGACGATTTTTCCCGCTTTACATGGGTATTCTTTCTCAAAAACAAGTCAGAAGTGCTTGGAAAATTCAAGGATTTTAAGGCTTCTGTTGAGACCACCACTGAGAGCAAGATCAAAGCTCTTAGATCTGATAATGGTGGGGAATATATCAAGTCCGAGTTGCTGCAACTTTGTGCCCAAAGAGGAATCAAGATCCAACATACAGTTCCCTACACACCCCAGCAGAACGGTGTAGCGGAAAGGAAAAACCGGTCACTGAAAGAGATGGCTACATGCATGATTGAATCGAAAGGTTTGGCTGCAAATCTTTGGGCTGAAGCAATCAATGTTGCTGCATATATACAGAACCGTGTTCCACATTCATCCGTGAAAGGTATGACTCCTTTCGAAGCATTCTTTGGTCACAAACCGGATGTGTCAAATTTGAGAGTTTTTGGCTCTACTGCATGGGCTAGAATTCCTTCTCAGAAGAGACGAGCTTTGGATCCACAAAGTATCGAGTGCATATTGATAGGATATGGGGAAGAATCTAAAGCATATAAACTCATGGATATCATATCTAAAAAGATATTCATAGAGCGCAGTGTGCAGTTTGAAGAACCGCTTCAAGAATTGCAACTAGTTGAGGAGAAAACTGCCGATTCACCGCCTTCACCAGAAGAAGATTCGAGCAGCGATAATGAAGGTATGAGTTCTGATATTTCTGATATTGTAGCAGCATATGATTATCATGACATATCAGGTTCGGAATCCGACCATTCAGATCCCCCTCAGTTACCAAAGTGGGCCCAAAACACTCTACAATCTGCTGGTTCTAGTCTTGGAAATCCTGCTGATCCGAGACGAACAAGAGGAGACTTTCAAAGGGCAGGTATGGCTCTTTCTATTGCTGATCCATTTCTTCCTGAGATTTGTTATTTGATGGCTGGTTCAGATCCCCAATCATACTATTCAACCCATCGAGATCCGAGATGGAAAAGTGCCATGGATGAAGAGTACAGTTCTCTTCAAAAGAACAATACATGGGAGTTAGTTTCTCTTCCACCTGGAAGAAAATTAGTGAAGTGTAAATGGGTCTACCGTACTAAAGTTGCTGCTGATGGCACTATCAACAAATATAAAGCAAGGTTGGTGGCAAAAGGTTTTTCCCAAGTCCAAGGAGTGGACTACACAAAGACCTTTGCACCGGTTGCAAAGATGGATTCCATCCGCCTTGTTTTAGCTATTGCCGCATCCAAGCACTGGGAAGTGCATCACATGGATGTGAAGAGTGCATTTTTACATGGAGACCTTGCTGAAGAGGTCTATATGCAGCAGCCAGAGGGTTATACATCAGATCCATCATTGGTTTGTAGATTGAAGAAATCTTTGTACGGGTTAAAACAGGCCCCAAGAGCTTGGTACGCAAAGATGGACTCCTTCCTTCTTTCTCAGAATTTCCAAAGATGCAAATCTGATCCGAATGTCTATCTTCAGCGATTTAAAGGTAATTTGTTGGTTATTGTACTCTATGTTGATGATCTGCTTATTACTGGTAGCACACTTACTTCAATAAACAAGCTAAAATCTTCCTTAAATCTAGCTTTTGACATGAGCGGTTTGGGCTTGCTGAGTCACTTTTTGGGCTTGGAGATAGCTCAAAATTTCGATGGGATCACTATATCTCAGCAAAAATATGCTTCCGACCTGTTATTGAAGTTTAATATGGCTGAATGTAAGGCAGCCCCGTTCCCATTCCTCTCAGGAATCAGTCTTGAGGAGGGAGATTCCACACCGCTTGCAGATTGCAGTATGTATCGACAGTTGATTGGTTCACTACTTTATTTGACACATTCACGGCCTGATATCTCATATGCCGTGAGTGCCGTGTCAAGATATATGTAGCAGCCACATGAGCTTCATTGGCGAGCAGCCAAGCGGATCTTGCAGTATGTGCAAGGTACGAGACAGTTTGGCATACATTATGCCGCAGATTCTGAGCTAGATTTCATTGGTTTTACTGATTCAGATTGGGTAGGTGATAGCATTGATCGGAAGTCCACTTCCAGTTATGTTTTCATGATTGGTCATGGTGCTATTTGTTGGTCCAGCAAAAAGCAAGCAGCCATTGCACTTTCTTCAGCAGAGGTAGAGTATCGAGGGGCAGTCAATGCCTGCATTCAGGCAGTTTGGTTGCAGGGTATTCTTTCCGAGTTTGGTTTTGGTGGCACTACTTCGACTGTCCTATTTTGTGACAATCAAAGTGCTATCAAGGTCTCCACAGATCCAGTTCAGCGGCAGAGGACCAAACACATTGAGATTCATATGCATTACATTCGACAGTTGGTGCATGACCGCACCATCATTCTGCAATATTGCCCTACTGATGAGCAAATTGCAGACATCTTCACCAAGAGCTTCACTTAGAAGAAGTTCTCTTACCTCCGTTCACTGTTGGGGGTGAGTTCCATCATGGTGGAGACAGATTGATTCATTATTATGCTTTAGCTTGAGGGGGGGCTTTCTTCCCACTGGGTTTTCCCTCTTTCCTCACTTAGTTTATTTTCAGCATTTTTTGGATTATTGTATTGGGGTGACCTTTGGTCTTAGTTACCAGGGCCCCACATTATTTTAGTTGGCACATCATAGTCTAGCTTGAGGGGGGGTGTTCGGATATCCACATCATCTATTTCAGGGTACATATCTATTTCAGGATCATCTATTTCAGGATACATATCTACTTCAGGATCTTGCATGATCTATTTCAGGATATGCAGCTGCATGCACTTGCATGCATCCCAGTCACCAGTTTGATGCCTCCAGCACCTTATCCACCTTCTTCTAGCACCCGGGAGCCACTTACCACAGATTTTTAGCCGTCCTAAGCTGAAAGGCGCCCACTTCTCACCTACTGCCAGAGAAGGGCGCACTTGTTCACCTACCACTGCAGATTCACTTCAGTTACATTCAGTTAGCTTCGATTCTCCCTGATTTGAGGCTAGTTTCACTCCTGACTGACTGTTTCACCTCCGATTGACCTCCAGTTCGATTAGGTGACTTGTTCTGACTCCAGTTAGCCTCCCATGCGCCCCCACTGAGCCTCCAGATCCTATATCAGTGCTACACACTTCAGTTACACTTATTACACTCAGTTAGACTCAGATTGACACCTGGATGACTGGTTGTTGTGATTGATGAGCAACACCGATGATTAATGAGGACTCCTAGATAGAGTCAAGCTACTCCATTCAGTGATTTGAATGACCTCCTTAGGCAATTCGAATTGCTCTGTCATTGTGACAGTTTGTATTGTAATTCATTCACCCTTTTTGGGATAGAGAGCACTGCTGCATGTTTTGCACAGTTTTGCACCATATTTTCTATGTTCATCTGTTGTGATTGATTTACTTGTTCATTAGATCTGCTGTGACTAATTTTACATAGACAAGTCGGCCCCATAAGGTTATTGAAAAATAGAACAAGTATAAATAGAGATCAGGAGATCTCTATTTGCATCACTCAGAAACTCATTCTTCCGTCACTCGGAAAGTGGTGCACTTGTGAGGATGAGGTTCAGCTACTAGGAGGAGTCTATCTCTTGTATTTTGGTTGTACTTTGGTTGATCTATTGCTATATCTACCTCTGAGGAAGTTGTGGGGGTTTTCACCTTAGGGTTTTCCCCACGAAAACTCTGTGTGTCTATTGTCTCTCATGCTTTTGATTCTTGTGATGATTGACATGCTTGTTATGATTGATATGCATTGATATACTATACATGTTGTTCTCTCAGTAAAGATCCTAGAGTATTGTGAATTAATGCTCAAAATTTAACATGGTATCAGAGCTAACCTGAGAAGAAGACATTGTGCAGTGATGGAAACCAAGGGTTTTTCTCCACAGATTTTGGAAAAATAGTATAGTAGATTGACTCTACTCATCAAGGAGAATCTATCTATCCAATCAGAATTCCATTCTGAGCATTTTCAGATTTGGCCCTAAAATTTAGGGTTTCTACAAAAATAGGAATTTCTAGAATCTAAAGACATAGCTGGAAGCTCCTTGCAAAAATTGAAGTTTAGAGCTTTGGATCGAGATTTTTAGCTGGGTAGATCTCTGGGAAACTCAAACCCTAATTCAGGGTCCTCCCTAGTGAAACCGGGAAGACTAAAAGGCATTTCTGAAGGGTGAAGCTTTGCAGATCTCAAATTCTGAATACACCAAGCTGATCAGCTCATCAAGGCGCATCTTTCTATACTTTCAGAAATTTGAAATTCACAGTTTGAATTTTTAGGGTTTTTCTGACAAACCCTAATCCGGGACGAGATCCAGTTTTCAGCAAAACAAGTGGTAAGACCTAAATCTCTTCTATTTCCATTTGAAGTACTCTTTAAGATGTCTCACCACACCAAGATTCAGGATAAGCTTGAAGGGTATGATAACTTCTGAGCCTAGAAGTATAGGATTGGATTAATCTTGGAAGAAAATGAATTGGACTCCTACATCAGCTCTGAGGTCCCTATCCTAGAGGATGAAGAGGCTAAGGTATTGCATAAGAAGAACTTGGTCAAGGCAAAGAGAATCATTGCTGATTCTATCAAATACCATCTCATACCACATGTGTCATCTCTAAAAACACCCAAGGAGATGTTTGACTGCCTGACCAAGTTATTTGAAGGGAAGAACATAAATCGAAAGATGACTCTGCGGAATCAATTGAAAGGGGTCCAGATGTTGAATGGATAAACCATTCAATCTTACTTCTCCAAGGTCTCTCAGATCAAGGAACAACTTGAAGCTGTGGATGAAGTAGTGGACAATGGTGAAGTTGTTATGACCACTCTCAATGGCCTACCTAGGTCATGGGACTCCTTTATTCAAGGAATTTGTGCAAGAAAGAAATTGATCTCTTTCAGTAGGCTGTGGGAGGAATGGTCTCAAGAAGAAGCTAGGCTTGTGGCCTGAGAAGAAAAGATGGGAAATGAAGATCAAGCACTCATGGTACATGCCAGGAAAGGCAAGTCCAAGAAGGAATCATCTCATAACAGGAAATTCTCTCACCACCATTCTTGTAAAGATAAGAAAGATCTCATATGCTTCAATTGCAATGAGAAGGGACACTTTGCATCAGACTGTCCCAAGAAGAAGAAAGACAACAACAACAACTCCAACAACAAGAAGAAGAACAACAAATGAAGATATCATGCTCATGCTACTGAGGATGATGAACCTCCAAAGAAGAAGGCTAGAGCAGAAAGTGATGATGATGACTCATCAAGCGAAGAAGAGTATGTTCTAATCTCTGCTCTCACAGGTACTATATCTCATGGTTGTAATGATTGGTTAATTGACAGTGAGGCTTCCAAACACATGATTGGATTTAAAGAATCTTTTGTAAACTTATCTGAACATGAATCACCCCATAAGGTGAAACTTGGGGATGATTATCAATACCCCATCAAAGGAAGTGGTGAAGCCTCCTACAACCTAGACTCTGGAAAGTCTTTGAAGATGAAAGAAGTTCTTTATGTACCTGGGCTCAAGAAGAATCTACTCTCCATCTCTGCATTGGATGCAAAAGGCATGAGGGTTGCAATTGTAGATGGCCAAGTCCTAATGTGGCCAAAAGGTAAAACTATTGATGATGCAGTAGTGATTGGAGAGCAAGAGGGAGGTTTGTATAAATTGAAGGGACAACCTGAACATGCCATGGTACATGATTTCATGGAACCAAGTGAACTTTGGCACAAAAGACTCGCACATATGCACTACAGAGCATTACCAATTGCAAGTAAGGCTGTAGAAGGTCTTCCTGAAATCAAGACCAAGCATGAAGGTGTTTGCAAAGGATGTGCAAAAGGAAAGAACATAAAGAAGGCATTCCCAAGCAGTGAAAGCAAGGCAAAAGGTATCTTGGAAGTTAACTACTCCGATGTATGCGGTTCGATGTCATCCAGTTCTCTGAGTGGGTATGTTTACTATGTCTCTTTCATTGATGACTTCTCCAAGAAGTCTTGGGTTTACTTCTTGAAGAACAAAGATGAAGTATTAGATAAGTTCAAGGAATTCAAAACCTTGATGGAGAACCAAACTAATAAGAATATCAAAACATTCAGATCTGAAAATGGTGGAGAATTCACCTCAGGTGACTTCAAGAAGCTATGCAGTGATTCAGGGATTAAGAGGGAATTGACTGCTCCTTACAATCCACAACAGAATGGAGTTGCAGAAAAAAAGAACAGAACAATCATGGAAGCAGCAAGGGTGATGCTACATGACCAGGATCTACCTATGCATCTATGGGCAGAAGCAACTAGGACAGCTGTATATGTGCAAAACAGAACACCACACAAGATATTGGACAACAAGACACCAGAAGAGGTCTTCTCTAGTAAGAAACCTAAAGTCAGCCATCTCATAATATTTGGTTGTCCAGTATACACTCATGTCCCAAAGGAAAAGAGGACCAAGCTAGATCCTTTAGGAAAGAAGGGTATCTTTGTCGGTTACAATGAAAGCTCGAAGGCTTACAGAATATACTTTCCAAGGTTCAAGAAGATTGATGTCAGCGGGGATGTGACATTTGATGAAAACTCGGCATTCATCAAATCAAGAAAGACACCTGTTGAAGATTATGAAGAACCTAACGAAACTAGATTTCAAGACACTACTATGACTGAAGCAATTCCAGATGCAGATCATGAAATTGAAGATCCGTAAGAACCTGTAGATCCACCCCGTGAGAATAACTCTCACAAGAGGAAACCTGCATGGGCTAGAGAGCTCATTCAAGATGCAGAAAGATATGGAATTCCAGAAGAAGAACATAGAGCTAAGAAGAGAACTAGATCACATACCAGCTATGTTTCCTTACTCTGTGATATCAGGAACAAAGAACCTTCCAGTTATGAAGAAGCAGCGGAAAAGAAAGAATGGAAGGATGCCATGGTCGAGGAATCCCAATCAATAATGAAGCATGATGTTTGGGATGTTGTCCCAAGACCTGAAGGGAAGTTTGTTGTTATTTCCAAATGGATCTACAAGATCAAACATGTTGCAGATGGTAGCATAGAGAAATACAAGGCAAGGTTCGTAGCTCATGGCTTCTCTTAGAAAGACGGAATAGATTATGAAGAAAATTTTGCTCCTGTAGCCAGGTACACTTCCATCAGAACAGTACTTTCTTTGGCTGCAGCGCTGAAATGGAAGATACACCAGATGGATGTCAAGACTTCCTTCTTGAATGGTGTAGTTGAAGAGGAAGTGTATGTGGAGCAGCCACTCGGAAACCAATCTACTATAAAAATTTAACATGGTATCAGAGCTAACCTGAGAAGAAGACATTGTGCAGTGACGGAAACCAAGGGTTTCTCTCCACATATTTTGGAAAAACAGTATAGTAGATTGACTCTACTCATCAAGGAGAATCTATCTGTCCAATCAGAATTCAATTCTGAGCATTTTCATATTTGGCCCTAAATATTAGGGTTTCCACAAAAAATAGGAGTTTCTAGAATCTAAAGACATAGCTGAAAGCTCCTTGCAAAAATCGAATTTTAGAGCTTTGGATCGAGATTTGTGGCTGGGTAGATCTCTGGGAAACTCAAACCCTAATTCAGGGTCCTCCTTAGCGAACCCAGGAAGACTAAAAGGAATTTCTGAAGGGTGAAGCTTTGCAGATCTCAAATTATGAATACACCAGGCTGATCAGCTCATCAAGGCGCATCTTTCTATCCTTTCAAAAAGTTGAAATTCACATTTTGAATTTTTAGGGTTTTTCCGACAAACCCTAATCCGGGACGAAATCCAGTTTTCAGCAAAACAAGTGGTAAGACCTAAATCTCTTCTATTTCCATTTGAAGTACTCTTTAAGATGTCTTACCACACCAAGCTTGAGGATAAGCTTGAAGGGGATGATAACTTCTGAGCCTAGAGGTATAGGATTGGGTTAATCCTGGAAGAAAATGAATTGGACTCCTACATCAGCTCTAAGGTCCCTATCCTAGAGGATGAAGAGGCTAAGGTATGGCATAAGAAGAACTTGGTCAAGGCAAAGAGAATCATTGCTGATTCTATCAAAGACCATCTCATACCACATGTGTCATCTCTAAAGACACCCAAGGAGATGTTTGACTCCCTGACCAAGTTATTTGAAGGGAAGAACATAAATCGGAAGATGACTCTGCGGAATCAATTGAAAGGGGTCAAGATGTTGAATGGAGAGACCATTCAATCTTACTTCTCCAAGGTCTCTCATATCAAGGAACAACTTGAAGCTGTGGATGAAATAGTGGACAATGGTGAAGTTATTATTACCACTCTGAATGGCCTACCTAGGTCATGGGACTCCTTTATTCAAGGAATATGTGCAAGAAAGAAATTGATCTCTTTCAGTAGGCTATGGGAGGAATGGTCTCAAGAAGAAGCTAGGCTTGTGGACCAAGAAAAAAATATGGGAAATGAAGATCAAGCACTCATAGCACATGCCGAGAAAGGAAAGTCCTAGAAGGAATCATCTCATAACAAGAAATTCTCTCACCACCATTCTCATAAAGATAATAAATATCTTAGATGCTTCAATTGCAATGAGAAGGGACACTTTGCGTCAGACTGTCCTAAGAAGAAGAAAGACAGCAACAACAACTTCAACAAGAAGAAGAACAACAACAAAAGAAGATATCATGCTCATGCTGCTGAGGATGATGAACCTCCAAAGAAGAAGGCTAGAGCAGAAAGCGATGATGATGACTCATCAAGCGAAGAAGAGTATGTTCTAATCTTTGCTCTCATAGGTACTATCTCTCATGGTTGTAATGATTGGTTAATTGACAGTGGGGCTTCCAAACACATGACTGGGTTTAAAGAATCTTTTGTAAACTTATCTGAACATGAATCACCCCATAAGGTGAAACTTGGGGATGATTATCAATACCCCATCAAAGGAAGTGGTGAAGCCTCCTACAACCTAGACTCTGGAAATTCTTTGAAGATGAAAGAAGTTCTTTATGTACCTGGGCTCAAGAAGAATCTACTCTCCATCTCTGCATTGGATGCAAAAGGCATGAGGGTTTCATTTGTAGATGGCCAAGTCCTAATGTGGCCAAAGGGTAAAACTATTGATGATGCAATAGTGATTGGAGAGAAAGAGGGAGGTTTGTATAAATTGAAGGGACAACCTGAACATGCCATGGTACATGATTTCATGGAACCAAGTGAACTTTGGCACAGAAGACTCGCACATATGCACTACAGAGCATTACCAATTGCAAGTAAGGCTGTAGAAGGTCTTCCTGAAATCAAGACCAAGCATGAAGGTCTTTGCAAAGGATGTGCAAAAGGAAAGAACATAAAGAAGGCATTCCCAAGCAGTGAAAGCAAGGCAAACGGTATCTTAGAAATTATCCACTCCAATGTATGCGGTCCAATGTCATCCAGTTCTCTGAGTGGGTATGTTTACTATGTCTCTTTCATTGATGACTTCTCCAGGAAGACTTGGGTTTACTTCTTGAAGAACAAAGATGAAGTATTTGATAAGTTCAAGGAATTCAAAACCTTGATGGAAAACCAAATTGATAAGAATATCAAAACATTCAGATCTGACAATGGTGGAGAATTCACCTCAGGTGACTTCAAGAAGCTATGCAGTGATTCAGGGATTAAGAGGGAGTTGAATGCTCCTTACAATCCACAACAGAATGGATTTGCAGAAAGAAAGAACAGAACAATCATGGAAGCAGCAAGGGTAATGCTACAAGACCAGGATCTACCTATGCATATATGGGAAGAAGCAGCTAGGACAGCTATATATGTGCAAAACAGAACACGCCACAAGATATTGGACAACAAGACACCAGAAGAGGTCTTCTCTGGTAAGAAACCTGAAGTCATCCATCTCATAATATTTGGTTGTCCAGTATACACTCATGTCCCAAAGGAAAAGAGGACCAAGCTAGATCCTTCAGGAAAGAAGGGTATCTTTATGGGTTACAGTGAAAGCTTGAAGGCTTACAGAATATACTTTCCAGGGTTTAAGAAGATTGATGTCAGCGGAGATGTGACATTTGATGAAAACTTAGCATTCATCAAATCAAGAAAGACACCTGTTGAAGATTATGAAGAACCTAACGAAACTAGATTTCAAGACACTACTATGACTGAAGCAATTCCAGATGCAGATCATGAAATTGAAGATCTGCAAGAACCTGTATATCCACCCCGTGAGAATAACTCTCATAAGAGGAAACCTGCATGGGATAGAGAGTCATTCAAGATGCAGAAAGATATGGAATTCCAGAAGAAGAACACAGAGCTAAGAAGAGAACTAGATCACATACCAACTATGTTGCCTTACTCTGTGATATCATGAACAAAGAACCTTCCAGTTATGAAGAAGAAAGGGAAAAGAAAGAATTGAAGGATGCCATGGTCAAGGAATACCGATCAATAATGAAGAATGATGTTTGGGATGTTGTCCCAAGACTTGAAGGGAAGTCTATTGTGATTTCCAAATGGATCTACAAGATCAAACATGTTATAGATGGCAGCATAGAGAAATACAAGGCAAGGTTCATAGCTCGTGGCTTCTCTCAGAAAGAGGGAATAGATTATGAAGAAAATTTTGCTCCTGTAGCCAGGTACACTTCCATCAGAATAGTACTTGCTTTGGCTGTAGGGATGAAATGGAAGATACACCAGATGCATATCAAGACTGCCTTCTTGAATGGTGTAGTTGAAGAGGAAGTGTATTTGGAGTAGCCACTTAGTTATGAAACACATGACATGGAGTCATATGTGTGCAAATTGAGGAAAGCCTTGTATGGCTTGAAGAAAGCTCCTAGGACTTGGTATGGTAGGATGGACAGTTTCCTATCTAGTTTGGGATTTACCAAGAGTAAAGCGGATTCCAACCTTTACTACAAGGTTGAGGAAGGAAATCCTATGATACTACTCCTATATGTGGATGACTTGTTTGTAACAAGAGATGACAGATTGATTGTCGATACAAAGAGAAAGCTTGCTTCTGAGTTCGATATGAAGGACTTGGGGATGATGCACAATTTCCTAGGTATGGAGGTGTGGCAGAGTACAGATGGGATCTTCCTTGGACAAGGGAAGTATACAGTAGATATCCTGAAGAGGTTCGAGATGATGGATTGCAAGGCCATGGACACACCTATGGCATCGAATCTGAAGCTTCTATGTGATGCTTCATCTAAGCTAGTTGATGTCTCTATGTATCCTCATATGATTAGGTCCTTGACGTACCTAACGAACATGAGACCAGATATTTGCTTTGCGGTGAACACATTGAGCCAGTTCCTGACGGATCCAAGGGGTGTTCACCTGGTTGCTGTAAAGCATATTCTGAGCTACCTGAAGGGTACAGTTGATTATGGGCTCAAGTATGATGCGAATCAAAAGTTTAACCTGCAGGGTTATGTTGATTCAGACTGGGTAGGCAGTGCTATAGATAGGAAGAGCACATCTGGGTGTTGCTTCAGTATGGGATCATGTGTGATCTCTTGTTTTAGTAGGAAGCAGTCCTGCGTAGCACTGAGTACAGCCGAGGCAGAGTATGTTCCAGCCTATTCGGCTAGTTGTGAGGTAGTATGGCTTCAGAAGCTACTGTCTGAGCTATTTGATGTCCCGCTAGAGACTACTGGTATCTTTTGTGACAACCAGATCTGTGTGAAGCTATCTGAGAACCCAATGTTCCACGATAGGTTGAAACACATAGAGATCAAATATCACTATATCAGGGATATGGTGCAGAGAAGAGCAGTGAAGCTCCTGTATGTTGCGATGGACGAGCAGATTGCAGATGTGCTGACGAAACCACTAGCCAGAGTGAAGTTCGAGTACTTCAGAGAGAGGCTTGGTGTTCTTCAGATTGATGACAGTTCGAGAAAGAAGTGATGGACACATTTGCAGAAGCCATTCCAAGCATGTTGGAAGGAGGATCCTTCACATGGCTGTGGATGTAAGCGTTGGATGATGAGCATTAAGACGATGATCCAGTTACTGCTCTGTATATGTATGTACGCATCATGTTGGATGCTGGATATGATCAGTTGGATCATTTATATGTATGTACGCATCATGTTGGATGCTGGATATAATCAGTTGGATCATTCATATGTATGTATGCATCATGTTGGATGTTGGATATGATCAGTTGGATCATTTACATGTATATGTATGTACGCATCATGTTGGATGCTGGATATGATCAGTCGGATCATTTATATGTATATGTATGTACGCATCATGTTGGATGTTGGATATGATCAATTGAATCATTTATAGGTGTATGCATCATGTTGGATGCTTGGACCATGTATCTGTATTTGTATCAGGTGGATACATTGTATGATCAGGTAGATCAGGTATGATGATATATATCAGGCAGATACTATGTATGCATCAAGTAGATGCATTGTATGATCAGGATGATCATGGATGATGAGCTTCAGGATGTTGCTCTAGATGACATGCAACAGGATGTTGCAATGATGATGATCAGGATGATCATGTGTACATCAAGATGATTTATGGTGAGTATCAGGTTGATACTCTGTGGCCATGGAACAAGTTGTGCAGATAAGCATATAATTTGTGCCCTGGGAGATTTGTAGATAGTATTTCGAGGTTTTGCCTATGGCATGTAATTTGTACCCTGGGATATCTAGAAAATGCTCTTTCGAGGTCTTGCTTGGGAGGACATATAATTTGTGCCCTGGGATATTTGCAGATACTCTTTCGAGGTTTTTCCTATGGCATGTAATTTGTGCCCTGGGATATCTAGCGAATGCTCTTTCAAGGTTTTGTCCTATGGCATGTAATATGTGCCCTGGGAGATCCGATAGGTTGAGCCGTGTGCTCGTAATCAGTCCCGGGATGCTCTTTCGAGGTTTTTCCATGACCACATGTAATTTGTGCCCTGGGAGATCCGATAGGTTGAGCCGTGTGCTCGTAATTAGTCCTGGGATGCTCTTTCGAGGTTTTGTGGTGACCACATGTAATTTGTGCCCTAGGAGATCCGATAGGTTGAGCCGTGTGCTCGTAATCGGTCCTGGGATTCTCTTTCGAGGTTTTATGTTGAGGTCACATGTAATAAGTCCTGGAGATATGGACAGGATGAAAAAGGCCTCAGATGCTCTTTAGGGTTCTTGCTGGTCAAGAGACTCTTTTAAGGTTTTGTGACACATATAATAAGTCCTAAGATTTCCACAGTATGGTCAGTGATGATGAAGACCTCCAGGTGGTGGGCCTACATCCAATATGAAAAAGGACTAGCTCTGTAGAACTTCCTATGATGAGTAGATTCAGAGATTGGTTGAGATAGCAGCAGCAATGACGATGATGGTGTCGATGCATCGATGACGATGATCCAGAGAAGAAGACTTGTGCTAGCAGATCTGTGTCGAGAAATACCTTCCTAGTTAAGAGGGAGTGTTGATGTATATGTAACTTCGGAATGTATTTCATCCATGTATTTCATTTATATATTATTGTAGTCCTATAGAGATGTGTCATTCCTCTATACAGAAGTGTCGTCATGTGTATTGACAAGTGTCACAAGTGTGTTAACTTGCCAATGGGTTATTAGACCACCATGTGTGGGGTCGGCCCTAATTTATGTAATATGTGGTTGATGTACCTAGCTAGACAAGTCGGCCCCATAAGGTTATTGGGGAAACAAAACAAGTATAAATAGAGATCGGGATATCTCTATTTGCATCACTCAGAAACTCATTCTTCCTTCACTTGGAAAGTGGCGCACTTGTGAGGAGGAGGTTCAGCTGCTAGGAGGAGTCTATCTCTTGTATTTTGGTTGTACTTTGGTTGAGCTATTGCTCTATCTATCTCTGAGGAAGTTGTAGGGTTTTTCACCTTAGGGTTTTCCCCACGGAAACTTTGTGTGTCTATTGTCTCTCATGATTTTGATTCTTGTGATGATTAACATGCTTGTTATGATTGATATGCATTGATTTACTGTACATGTTCTCTCAGTAAAGGTCCTAGAGTATTGTGAATTAATGCTCAAAATTTAACACCATCAAATATGCTCCAATGACATAGGTGAGGATTCCATGTCCTATAATGATGCTCCAAAAGGATGTGATATGCATCAAAATATTCAGCCATGTATTCCTTCATCCAAGAAGTGAATGACGAATCTCCACTAAAATATGAACCAAATAATGAGCGAAAAAAACAAGGAGACTTCAAAGGACTCAAAGAAGTCTCACCCATACATCCATGAATGGGAGAATCATAAAGATGTAACAAAGTATGTGGATTCCAACAAAAATATTCTTCAATCATAAATCTATTCACCCAAGTTTTGGATGAAGTTCCTCCAACATCAAATGAACCAAGTGTTGAGCAAGAAAAACCATGAGTCTTCAAGTGACTCAAATGCATATCATAGGGGCATCCAGGTAGATGTGCATCATCATAAAGTAACAAAGGATGTTGCTGCAAATGTGAATAAGAATGTGCTCCAACCATGTCATCATAAAAGGTAAATCTTGGAGTTCCATACTCTTCATGTGGCACCATAAAAAAAAACCCTTTCACCCATTCTTCATGGAGACTAATGCTGCAAAACATGGAATTGTAAGATGTAGGAGAATGAAGTAACTCACCCAAATGATCAAAATGTGCAGAAGTTTCATCATGGGAAGGATCCATATGGGTAGTATCATGCAGATCCTTCAAAAGTGTGAAACCTTTGTCATAGATTGGTTCCAATGTAGAGGAATCATGCTTTTCTTTAAAAATTGCATAACCTTCATCAAGAGACAATTCAAGTTCCTCTTCCAACGCATCAAGTGTTTGGATCTCTTCAATTTCATCTTCAAACACATCAAGAACATTCAAATTTCCACATTTCTCATGATCCACCATGTCATGAGAATCCTCCAAACAATCTACCATTTGACAATCTGAACAAAAGGAGGAAAAACAAGTATCTTGCAACTTTTCAAGAAGTTGCTCATTTTGAATTGTGAGCTTATGATTATCCTAATTATTCTTCAAGTATGCATCATGTAACAATTCATTAATCTCAAACAAATGGTTTCTATCAAAAAGAAAAGACATGAAATTACCTTTGAAGGGCACATTGCTCTTTGAATCTTCTCCATGTCTTCAAGGAAGGATGTTTCCTCCAATGAAGTAGCTATCCAACAAGAATTTTACACAATTCCTGAGTTTCATGGAGAATGCTGAGGGACTCTTGGATCTTCTTTTCATTCATCTTTAAGGACCATTTAAGAAAATGAGGCTCTTGCAAATGAACCTCCTCATCTTCTTCATTTTTGCTTGGACCAACTTCACGAAGCTCAAGTGGTGATGGGGAAGTTGATCTTGGTTCTTCTTCAACTGCTACAAGGTCTTCATTATCATGCTTAATGGAACTTGGGCTTGCAACAACACTTTCAAAAGTGATCTCTATGTCACCAACATAGAGGTGTGAACACCCATCAGTAGGTACTCCTTCATAGTTTAATCATCCATCAGTAGATGCTCTTTGGTTCATGTTTAAGCTAGAAGGTGTCTCAAAATAATCTTCCATATTTTCAATAGAATCTTCTTCATGCTCTTGTGATGTCTCTTCCTTTTGATCCTTCAAGCAAGCTCATGCATTTTCCCCCTTGTTTTCCTTAGGATCAATATCTTTGGAATCTCTTTTTGAAGAATTTCCAAAAACTCTCCTCAAATAGGACATACATGCCTTCGCGGAAGCTTTAAATATTTCATTGAGCTTTTCACTCACCCTCATTTCACGCACACATATATGATACGCTCTCCAAGGTTCTTTACAAGAAGGGCATAAACCTTTCTTTACTAACTCCAAATCTTCATTTTTGTGCCTATTTGCAAAAATATGTTCAGCATAGTACTCAAAAGACATGGCATTTTGTATTTTTTCTCAAAGCAAGATATTCTTGATAATTTTTATATTGTTGGGGCAAGGTTTTATATGTTGCTCTCCATCTTTGTAACTCATCCATAGCATTATCCTTTGGTTGTGTGACATACTCATATTTATCATACATAGGTTCATAATCATAATCTTCATTCCTTCTAAAATTGTAAGAAGTGTTGCATGATGGCACCTCTTCCTCAAACCATTCACATTCTGCTTCATATTGCTCATAAGCATCTGCATATTCCTCATAAGAATTGTACTCATAGGATTCCTCATAATAAGAAGACATGGCTGAAAATTATTCTTCAATGTATGATATTAGTTCACAGGTTCAAGTACCATGCTCTGATACCACTGTAATGTCCCTTGTTAGGAATCTTATTAAAATGGCAATTTTTCACTTTTTTTCCCTAGTTCGACCTTTGACTAGTTTTGAGCTCTAGGTCTCCAAATTGCTCCAATTGCTTCCAAATCTTCTGAGAAGGTATATGGATGATGTTAGAACATAAATATGTGTTTCAATGATGCTTTGGGACCTTTAAAATACTTCTAAAAATCCTCTTTCGATTTTGGCCAATGTAGGAAACTTTACTAGTAATTTCCCTACTAGTATTGGTCTCTAGGTCTCAAATTGGCTCCAAATGCCTTCAAATATTCAAGGAAGGTGTATGAATGATATTTGTACTTGATTATGATGTTCAGGGATTATTTATGACCATCAAAAGGCTTCTGCAAACCTTTTTAATATTCTGGACAAAGTATGGAATTTAACTAGCAATTTGAGGTTCAAATCCCCCCAGGGTGATGACTGAAATTGGATTTCCCAATGCCTCCAAACCCACTCGAATTTCTTAACAGAGGTAGGGGATGTCTCAATTATGTTATTAATGTCTCATATGCACCATTAATCAGTTATTAACTCTGTTCTAGCCTTCTCCCAAAAAACAACAAAAATCACTAGTTCGGCCCTTGGGGAAATGGCACCAAATCTTCTCCAAATGTAAATAATATGAGTAAAATGACTTCAAATGCTTGAGTACTGAAAATGAAACTTGTATAACACATAAAGAAAATTCCATTCATAAATAAACCATCAGTATTTTACTTATCCATTCGAATCCATCAACATTACATTGGTTCACAACAAGGTGGTGGGGAAATGACACTGTTCTTTCATTAAAAATGAGATTTATACATTTCTACTTGCAATTTAGACCTGAAACTTTCTGGACATGAAGAACAGAGTATTTAATTCATATTACAAAATAAATGGAGCATTAGAATCTCCCCCAAAGAGTACAATAGCTCACCAAAAACACCCTCCCTCAAGGAGCAAGAATATGCCTTCAAAACTGGAAATGGTTGAGAGATGTGATGCATTAGAAGAAACCATGATCGGCCATGTATATTAAACCTGCAACAAATGATTCCATTAAATCTCCAAATGAAAGGTCTGAATGGCCTTTCCAATTACCAACTTGGATGGGAATCTTTCACCCTCGAAATTGGTTAAGGCAAGAAACTAGTCATCCATAGCTCTCCCTCTTCACAAATGCAATTGCAAATTTCTCAAATGATCAAAAGCTGATATTATTCTTTGTTCATGACTTTTATAAAATTCTAATGTCCTCCATGGGTTGAATTCTTTCCAAGAGACTCATGCCAACTCAAGTTGGGAAGAGATTCCAAAGAATGCCACTTGTACAACAATTCCTAGTCTCCCACTTCCACCAAATCACATGTGAAAGCATCTTAGCTGCCCTAACTCCCTTGAGTGCCCTCTTGGAGGCTATGTTTACCCCTGACATGTCATATATGTCATATGTCAGCCTTTAAGTCTGATTTTTGTCATAGGTGTCATAGCATCTTCATCATTGTTGTCATAGAGCTAGGGAATCTAGCCCAAGTGTCCCACTAGCTCCAAATTGCCTCTTCCTCTTCCATGGGAGTTACTCTTCCTCTATATTTCGACCTTGGATGAGTCATTCCATGAATAATTCCTGTTGAACTCCCCCAAGTATGTTACCAATCACCTTGAATTCAAATTGGTGAGAAAATGATGCCAAGTGTAGTGGGGAAATCTAGCTATATGTGGGGTCCCACTTCCTCCATGTGTCTTCATGATCAAATGCCACTTTGATTTTCACTTGTATATATTTATTTAGATACTTTATTAAATATTTATGCCATTCTAATGTTCAAACATCATTTATTATTCCCCTTATTCCAAATCCCAAAGATTCCATCCCAAACCTAGGAAACTAGTAATTTTTCTCCTTGGCAATTATTTGACCTTTAGCATCAATTTGATAAACTCTCATGAATATGGCCAATGGGATTAGGCCATTGTGACCCAATGCAAAATTTTGGACATGACACAAGGCCAAGATGGATCTCTTGGAGGAAAAACAACAGTCTATTGATAGGGCGCTTAGAGCAGTGCGTGCCCAGAAGAAGGGGTGCTGATGAAAATTATGTCCTTCAATTGCTGTGGTCTGGATGGTCCCCATAAAAGATCAACACTTAGGAGAGTGGTATCTCTAGAACACCCAAATATCATTCTTCTTCAAGAAACTTTGGTTGTTGGGGTGATGGTGAAAACTATGTTGGAGAGCTGGTTCAGTGGTTGGACCTTTGTTACTTTGGATGCTTGTGGTCGTTCTGGTGGTCTGGCGATTGGTTGGAATGACAGGACTGTTAGAATTCATACTATATGGGGGATGGAATCAATTCTTGGGATGACTTGTTCGGCTCTGGACATTGGTGAGTCGATTACTGTGGTTAATGTCTATGGCCCTTATCTCAATCGTGTCCCCTTCTGGGATTCTCTTTTCAACAGTCCTCTATTACAGGGTGGGGATTTACTGCTGGGTGGTGATCTTAACTTCTCTTTGGGACAGGATGAGGTCTGGGGGCATAGGGCCTGCTTGGACCCTTTGGATGGTTACTTCACACAGAGTCTGGTGGACAACAGTTTGATTGATATTGAACCCATAAAGCTCAAGCCTTCCTGGAGGAACAACCGGGCTGGAGACAACAGGGTGTCTAAGAGAATTGACCTTTTTTGGTAACTGAATATTTTGTGGGCAGGTTCTTCCTTATGAGACAATGGGTTTGATCAGGGGGGTCCTCTGACCACTTTCCTATTTTTATTGAGTTTCATCAAGGCCCAATCAAGCCATCAAGGCCTTTAAAGTTTAATAAGATTTGGTTGAAGGATGAGTCTTTTTTCAATCTGATTCATTCCTTGTGGGTTCCCTAAAACCCCAGGGCTAATGTCTTGGCCTCCTTTCAATTTGCTGCAAATTTGAAAAAGGTCAAAGGGCCTATTAAGGATTGGGCACATGAAAAGAGAATCCGAGAGGATCGTGAACTCAAACAAATTGAGTTGGTACTAGTGGGATTATATGAGTCTGTGGGGGGCGGTTTGGGCTCTCTAGAGGAAAAGGAATTACTTTTTAACTTGGAGGGAAGGAGAAATACCTTTCTGTTGGAAAAGGAGGAAACTTGGATACTTAAAAGCAGAGAGATTTGGTTGGAAGCAAGTGATGAGAACACAAAATTCTTTCACGCTTATACTAAAGGGCGGAAAGCTGCAAACACTATTTGGAGCCTGGAAGATTCTCGGGGGGAACATCAATCTTCCTTCGAGGGTATGGCTAGAGTACGGGTGGAACATTTTCAGCAACTCTTCAAATCCCTTGGCCAGGCATCGGTCACTGAAGTGATTAGAGTGGCTCAATTATTCCCTCGTTATGTTGATGAGGATGATAATCATCTCTTGATGGAAGAGGTTTCTGAAGAGGAATTAAAAGGGGTCCTTCAAGGCTTCTAGAAAGACAAGATCCTGAGCCCCGATGGTTGCTCCATTGAATTCCTTTTGGCACTTTATGATTTTTTGGGGGAGGACCTGTTACAGGCAGTGGAAGATACCAGAATTTTGGGTAGGATTCTGGCTGTTTTTAATTCAACCTTCATTGCACTCATTCCTAAGACGGATAATCCTACCTACCTTAATGACTTTCGACCTATTTCTCTATGCAATTGTGTGTATAAGGTCGTATAAAAAATTATTACTAGAAGGTTGAAAACTATTCTATCCAGGAATATCTGTAGAGAACAGTTTGGTTTTCTAGAGGGATGACAGATTCATGAGGCTATTGGTGTTGCACAGGAAGGATTGCACAGTATGAAAATTAAGAAGCTAAAAGGTGCTATACTCAAGATTGATTTGTCGAAGGCTTATGATAAGGTTAGTTGGATTTCTATTCAAATACTCCTTACACACTTGGGTTTTGCAATTGGTTTCCTTAGATGGATCATGAGTTGTATTACCACAGTATCATTTTTTGTTCTGATCAATGGGGCAGCCTCCCCCTTTTTCCACTCTGAGAGAGGGCTTCTCCAAGGTTTTCCTTTGTCCCCTCTTCTTTTTCTTTTGGTGGTGGAAGGATTGAGAAGAGCTCTTTGTGAAGCTAAATGATCGGGCCTTCTCTAGGGCATTGAAGTGGCTCCTGATCTTTTCATTACTCATTTACTCTTTGTAGATGATATTCTTATTTTCTACACCAGTGCACAATGTGATGTGGATACTCTTCGAGACACATTAATACTTTCTCCAAAGCCACGGGGATGGAAATCAATGATGGTAAATCTACCCTCTCAGTTCATCTGTTAAGGGATGTTGAAGTACAGACCATCCAAAGGGTCTTTCCTTTTACGCTCCTGGACTTGGATGTGGGTATTAAATATTTGGGTTCCAATTGAAACCTAATGCTTACAAGAAATTAGACTGGTACTAGTTAATAGAAAAACTTCACAAAAGGCTTAAAGTCTGGAGTCATCGATGGCTTTTTAGGGTAGGCAGATTGGTTCTGGTTAAATCTGTCCTGGAGGCCATACCTTTTTATTAGATGTCTTTATCTTGGATCCCAAAAGGAATCTTGGAGAAGGATCGGAAAATCTGTTTCTATTTCTGATGGTGTGGCAAAGATGATACCTTCGTCTTGCCCTGGGTTAAGTGGAAGCAGATTGCTATCCCTAAAGCCCTGGGGGGTTGAGGGTTGGAGAACATTTTTCTTTTCTCTGGAGCACTGGTGACCAAGGGGAGCTGGAGGTTACTGAAGTCTGATAGTCTATGGACCAGGGTGGTAATTCAGAAATATATTGCTCCGGCATCTGTTCTGGACTGGGTGAGGAATATTGGAAAGACACATCATGGGGGATCGGTCATTTGGAAAGTGATGGTAGAATCCTTCCCGGTTATTGGCAATATGCTGGCATGGGATATTGGTGATGGTCGGTGCTTGAGGGTTGGGGAGGATCCATGGTTTGGCTGTGAGTGTCAACATCTCCTAGCGGATCGAACGCTGATGTCGCTCAGGAATCGAGGTATAACTTTCTTATATCAGCTGGCCGATCCAATATAGGACCGGCCTTGGGTTCAGTCTTAGAGGGTGTTGAACACATTAGACCTTTCGAAACTGGAACAATTGGAATTATCCTGGCTTTATTTGGTATTCAACAGAACACATGTTTTTCTTAGGGATAGGAATTATGAACTTGTTTGGGAAGGTGACCCTGTAGGAAAATACACCCTGAAGGGGGGTTATATTAGCCTTAGCCCATAGGTCAATCCTAGTGAACCTGTGTGGTGGTGGAAATCACTGTGGAAGTTAAAATGTCCTTCAAAGCACAGGTTTTTTATGTGGAACGTCCTTGAAAACAAAGTCTCAACATGGGATAATCTTTAGAAAAAGAACCACATCGGTCCAGGTTGGTGTATACTATGTAAAGCTATGGAGGAGACCGTGTTTCACCTATTTTTGTAGTGTCCATATACAATCAGTGTGTGGTCTGAATGTTACAAATTAACTGGCTTTATGTGCAATTGGGTCAGGAACTCGATGGTTCAAGCTTAGTCCTCCTGGAATGGAATACTTTTAAACAAATCAGTGAAAGCACTACCATTAATGATTTGTTGGGGTATTTGGATGACCCATAATAACCTCATTTGTGCTGATAAGAATTGCACACTGGAACTTTCAGTAGCTCACATTTGTGGTATACTTACGGCTTTTCCTCAACACATTAAAGTCACTAAGCAATGGGAGATCCTGGAGGTAGAAATTGATCGGACAGTTCCATGGGTTTTTTTTTATGGGGTTGCTCAGGACAATGGTTGTGGGGGTGGGGCTTTACTTTATCTCACCACCAATCATTACTACACTCTATATTGGGGGTTGGGGGAAGGTGGTAACAATTTTGCAGAACTCATGAGTCTTAAACTACTCTTTCTTTTTGCGGTTGAGAAAGGATGTCAAAACCTCAATATTTATGGTGATTCATTGAACATCATTAACTGGTCTAAAGGCATACAACAGTGCAGAGATATTAGATTAGTTAATCTTCTTCAGGATATCAGAGAACTGCAGGACTCATTTCTACATTTTTCTTGCAGACATGTTTATAGGGAGAACAACCAGGAGGTGGACACGACCTCTAAGGAGGGTCAGCATTTGGCCTTGGGCATGTGGAAGGTGAAGGAATATCATGATGGGACATCATAGGAATATTACCATCGTCCATTCATTGATGTGGCTGAACTATAACTGATCGTCTGTTTCCGTCTGATTTGATACTTTTTGACAGCTTTGGTAGCAAATTGTGTTATCCATCTACTCGTCCTTTCTGTTGTTTATCATCTTTGATTGAGGCTTGTGGAGCCAAATGTAATATTTTTGTTGAACATCTCTGAACTAGTGACCCATATATGTATAAGAACTAAACAATACTTTTGAGGAGGTTCTTTATTTTTCCTCTATACTGATACGGTCCCATCACTGTCTATTGCATGCACATGAAATTTGCATATACATAATGTAATTTTGTTCACCCCTAATGAAATAGAATTATGCTTTTTTTCCCAGTAAAAAAAAAAACACAGTCACAGAGATGCTGGTGCAATGCTAGCGCTAACTATGTTATACAGGGGTCAATATAAAAGAAGAAGAAAAAGGCAGATGCATTAATATATCAAGGGAGAACCTTCTAACAATTTCCATGAATTAAATATCAAAGGGAAAAAAATTCAAACAAGAATATGATTTCCCAATCGCAGGAAGCTATATTGTTTAAAAATGCAAAGATCTACTTGTTCCATTCATAAGCAACGACAATAAACTCATCTACAGTATATATGCAAATCTCTAGATCATTTTCCAAAACACAAGCAGCAATACTTAAACAAATGTGCAGAGATCTACTTGTTCCATTCATGAGCAGTAATAATAAACACATTCACAGAAAGACTACTTACTTGACAGAAAAGTATGTTGAACATGAAATGCACTGGAGAGGTATAAATTCCTCCCAACCATAGAGAATATGAAAATCACCAGGTCTCACCCCCGAGCTGGATGACCACCTCAACTACTATACTAGCACTACTGCAACGCAGCACTCCCACCTTGAAGTTTGTAACAGTTAAAATCAATGGACTTAACAAATAAGAGGTCTCAACAAAAATACTCCAGTATAATGGTTCTCTTCTACACAACATGCCCCATGCTCTCTCAGTGCTCCTATTTATAGTATTTTCCTAGGTCTTGTCACGTCCCCTCCCGTCGTCTTGATCCATAGAGGGAACATGAACGCAATGTGGGGTGTTTAATTCTCCTCCACAACCATATGACAGGATTCTCAATTAAAAATCAATGCATAATTAAAATATACACAGCGGAATTAAATATAATACCACACACGGAAGGGAATGCATCAGCCTATTTCTCCTAGGAAGAATAATAAAACAATCATACAATAATCAATCCCATTCTCATGATATGAACAGGCTTCATGCCAACTAACTTAAGACAATCATTTCATTCAATTAACATGAATAATTAAACATTCAGAATATAACACAGAATGATCATACTTTAACCACAAGGAACACTTATCTTTATGATGAAGTTGTCCAAACAACTGGCTATGTGAGAGCAACGTTCCACCCAACCATAGGTCCCTGTCCAGCCTATATTCTTTCAACTGAGAGACCAACCCCGAGCTGGGATATGTATCCACTAAGGAGGAACTAGGCAGGCTCACTCACAGCTGCGGTTTCACACCAATAGAGTCATGCTAATCCAACACACAGTTGGGTTTATCAAGCATTTCCAACCTCTGTTCTTTCTTCTTCTCTATCATCCATGCTTGGATGTTCTCAGTTCAGTCACCAAATAACTCTATCCCGTAATTGGGTTTTCGGGCTATAAAATCGGGGTTTTCCTATGGATTTCTGGGCATCTAATTCTCTCAAATTCTCCCCAAGGTTCAGGTCTATGGATCCCCCATTATATTTCACTGTCCACACAACTTTATGGGCGTTTTTGGCACTTCAAAACGTGGCTTTTCTCAAAGTTGTGATTTATTGTTTTTCTCGCTGCTAGGTGTGTGTCATGGATGAAAACTAAATCTTAGACGATCCTCAATGGAATGGGAATGAGGAAGAACGAATTCCCACGAGCTAGAGTGACTTGTGGGTCAAGGAAACAAAGCCCATACTTGCCATACGAATTTGTGGGCTGCCCATGCTCTATTGAAGCCATGGACTGATTTCTTCAACTAATTCCTTACAACAGAAATAAATGTCAGCAAGGAAAGTCAAATGGGTTCTCAAGATGACATTTGACAGCATATGGTTTAACCCCACAATCCCCCTCACCACTCCCTAGTGGATACACATGGCCCACTCTTATTAGTTGCTTCCATAGTCATTTTTTGGTATTATTATTGCAATATTAATATTTACATCATTTTACAATGTTACATGGATTAATAGCACATGGATAGCAAAATATCAAATATTTGTCTTTTTAAATAAAATCCGAGCTTACACTAGCGGGGCCATGGCCTTGAGCTCCACACTATGAAAACATACATCGCATGTATACAATATTTACATTTAAAGCCAATATATCCTAAGGGTCAAATGGGGGTATTACAGGTCTTGTGCCATCACCAACCCAATCTCAAGTAAATCCTGAGATCCCTATATTTGTGGATCTTGTTGGAGTGTTGAGGTCTCTACTTGGATTGATTGATTTTTTCATAATGGTTGTGCTATCTCTTGTTCATAGTTGTAGGTGGTGTCCCCTCTTTTAATTGATCATCTCCAATGTTTTTCTTTTATTTAAAATAATAAAAAATAGTTTTAGTGCACATAACTCTCACATAAATGTGAGTTACAATTTTTGTGAGTTTTAATAACTCAAAGAATAATAATAATAAATAATAAATCTTTTACTTCAAGTAAAATAGAAAATGTTTTGTGAAGGGGTGTCACATTCCTCCCCCCTTATTCTTAACACCGTCCTCGGTGTTACTTTTTGTTTATATTTAATCAAAGCCTTCTTGCTCTTTCTTGAAAAACGAAGGGTATGCCTCGCATTTTATCCTCCAATTCCTAGGTAGCCTCTTCTGGGATAAAGTGCTTCCATTTCACTTTAATTCGAGCAATAGCTCAGTTCCGCAGCGTTAGATACTTCCTCTCGAGGATACACATAGGCCAGGTTTGGAACTCTCCCTCGGGTTCTACCTGAATCATATCCCAATCAAGTATGTGAGTGGAATCATGAACATACTTTTTCAACAAAGATACATGAAAGACATTATGAGCTTTAATATAAGGAGGAAGTGCAAGTTCGTAGGCTACCGACCTTACCTTTTCTAGTACCTCGAACGGTCCACAATACATGGGAGACAGTTTCGAACACTTACCCAACCTTAAGGAACTTCCTTTTACTTTTACCTTTAAGTGGACATGGTCTCCGACACTAAACTCTCTCTGAGCTCTTTTGAGATTTGCATAGCTCTTTTGACGATCCTATGCACATTTTAGATTTTGTTTTACATGTTTAACAATTTATTCCATGTCTCTTAACAAATAGGGTCTGCGCACAATCCTATCCACAGGGCTATCCCATGTTATAGGGGTGCAACACCTTCTACCATATAGTATCTCAAAGGGAGTCATTTTTTTGACGTTTGATAACCATTGTTATATGCAAAGTCGACTAAATGCAAATATTCTTCCCATTTACCTAGTTGGTTCATCACATACATCCTTAACATGTATTCAAGTATTTGGTTAGTTCTTTCTGTCTTCCCATCTATTTACGGATGGTATGTGGTACTAAAATTTAACTTTGTATCTAACCCTTGAATTAATGCTTTCCAAAAATTGCTAGTAAATTTTGAATCTCTATCTGATATCTCCACTTTTGGAATGCCATGCAATCTAAATATTTCCTTCATAAAAATGTCAGCAATATTAATAGCTTTAAAAGTAGACTTAACTGAAATGAAATGTGCAACTTTACTTAGTGTCACCTACCCAAATTTATGAACATTATTATTTATTTGCAAAAATACTTTATGTTAAATTTAATTACAAGTTTTGTAATTATGATCAGTTTTGATCATGGATGAATGTAATTACTGAATATTATTATTTAAATAAATTAATTAGGAGACAAACACTCAGGAGGACTATTGAATGAGTGTTCACTAACCCACTAGGAGGAATGGAAGTTGTTGGAAGGTATGGGACACATGGCAGCAGTTACATCACACCACTAACTGTTGGTTATGAGACAACTTCCCCTTAAATAGGGCATTATCCCCCAGGTGGAGGGAGTGAGTAGGCAGCTCATTTAATGACCCAGTAACATCTAAAAAGGCCTAGGAAGCCTATAAAGGCAAATTCGAATTGGGCAGGCAGCCCTTAATCAACATTTCTGCAAAATGTTTTCCTCTTGCAAATCAGGTGATTTCGAGAGAGATTCGAATAAGGGAGATTAGTGGTGATTGAAAACTGAGTTTTTTCTTATTATTGAAGAGAAACAGAGTTGTAGGAGCAAGTCTTTTGAACTGCTACCTATTGAAGATTTAGAAGGTTACTACTACAACAAGAAGAAGTCCTATTTCCTGAAGCTTCTTCCTCTTGGTGGTTCAGCGAACAAGCTCGGGGGTCCTAAGACAGTATTTGACTGTTTTCAGGAGTTTGGTTGGGTGGAACAGTCTTCTTGAGTTGTTTGTTGCCCTGAAGGTTTTATTCAGGTTCTACAATTTCTTACTTATTCTCAGTAAATAATTTATGTTATGTTTAAACAATATTTTCTGTGTTTTTGTTTTTTTGACAGAAAAATCTAATCCTAGAATTGTTCTAATTCTGAATGTTTAAGTTTAATGTCGAAGATGAATTTATTAACTAATACCTCCATTTTTCCACATGCTGTTTAGAAGCATCGTACTCTAGTAGAGATACGCAAATTAAAGATAGATTAAAAGATAAGCAATTGCCATTTGAATTCGACAGATAAATATAGTAAGTCTTATATTCATTGTTTTCAGACCTATGATGAATAGATGTAAAAGGTTCTAGGTAATAGTTATTTATATACATATGAATCTTTTCTTCATCCCTATAAAATTAATCAATGTTAAATTTCCTGTACAATTTTCTTGTATCATATATAATTTTATAATATGCACAGGAAGCAGAAAAATACAGTCTGCATATTGTTTTATGGACTGTTGAATTTAAATAAAAACATTTTTATGTTAAACTGGAAATACAATAAGATTCACATAGGTATCATATTTTTTTCTACACTTCATTCACACACTATTCCATCATAAATACTCCATCATTATTTATGAGTTTAGAAATTTAAAATAGACAGAGTTGCTTTTATACATACTTCATATTTTTGCACAATATGCACACAGAATTTCTTATCTATTTCTATAATGTTTTTCGTACAAAGTTAAACATGAGAAGAACCTTGTATCTACCATTATCACTATTATTCATCATCCATTTAAACTGTAGCATTGTTCTTTTTCTATTTTCTAAGTTTCCATATCAAAACCCTAGTTAGGTTCATTTCTTTTCATTGTTTAACAGAAAATTTCTACACTCCTTTTTAAATCATGGTTTGAGCCCTACTCGGCTAAGCCCTCTTTGCAAATAGAAGCACGACTTAGGGTTTAATCCTACCTATTCTTTTGTTAAACAAAACAAAGATCTTGCATTTCAAATTTATACTCTTTCGTTACCAGTTTTCAAACAAACAAAGAAAACCATCATCATTCTACAGTGTTAAGACGAACGTTACAAGTTATCTACACAAAAATTTTAGCACATCATTTATTTATATTTATACACAATGAAAGTTTCACAACCTTACAGTTCATATAATGGTCTAGTGTGCATCCATGGAGAGAGAAAAGGATTGATATACAGAAGACGAGCCTCGGCTCTCAACCTTCAAAACCATCAAATCGTGGATTCCAAACAAGGTTTACAAACTCTTTTTACAGTAAAAAATAATCAACAAGTGTTTCCGTGTTTCTTCAGCCATAAAGCCCAAACACTTAAAGCATCGACGAGTTACTTTCCAAATCGACGACATCAAAGAAAAAACTAAGTATTACAGTTTATTAAACAAGTTTCAAAGGTTCTCATCATCATCATCAACGGAGCTACAGTAGAGCTGGGCAAGGCAGTTCCTCTTCGTTGAAAAACTATATCAACCACAGACGAAGAAGCGCTATGAGGGTATGGAAGACCCGAAGCTTACCGGCGTAGAAGCACATGATTATATTGTTGAACCCTGGTTCGAAATAACCTTTCAACCCTATAAACTGACACATTAAAAAGGAAGTTAGGAGTCTAGAAAGTTGAAATATCAACTATCGTTCTACAAATCAATAGCATTACTATTTTTGCTCGAAGTGTTTACCTTCTTACCAAGTGGCCAAGTCGTATTGTGCTCCAGGAAGACGATGCAGAGAAACGATGGGAGAACGCTACCTCTTGATAGGTTAAGAATAACATCTTTAACTTTGCGAAGGGCATAAAGGCCATTAACACTCAACACACTCGAACCAGAGATAGTGATCACGACCAGTAACACTAAAAAGGATTCAAAGATTACAGTATTTCAATGGGGTGGTAGGTCTCAGGGTTGAAACCTTGCACTGCATTTCTGCTACGATTTAGGCATCCTATTGGCCACCTCTAGCAAAAACAATAACACAATAAACCATTTTCCAAGCTCTTAATTCAATTACACGGTAGACTTTAGGGTTTCCATCCGACGGTTTAGACTCACGATCATCGACGGCTACAACAGTGCCAGCTATGGCCACTTTGGTATCAACGAAGTAAACATTTAATGCCATCCTCCTTTACTATTCGACATAGCCACCTTGGCAAATGTTTAAGTCAGCAATAACCGGTACCAAGCGTAGTATTCTGCCACATTAGCAAGTAACCAGGAAAGCACACCTATGTGGAAACTTGGATTATCCCACTCGACAGGGATATGGCGCCATTTTGATAATGGAATATCATTCAGGATCTTTTTGCAGTTAGAGACTCTTGTCAACTTAATTAATTCAACAACATGTCACTTATAACATTTAATGCCCACTCTGCATTACCATCAAACATTGCCACTATGGCACGCAATGGAGTAAGCATGATCAACACTTGACGTAGAACCCTTACACATCAACAAGTGTGGAGGTGTTCACGTCTACGTGGATTCTTGGAGTAGCAACTTGGTAGTAATGCAGTACCAAAACTTTAATGGTGATATCCTTCCGTGATCGTTACCTTAGCTTGAGACCAACATCGAATTTATGAGCCAGCGACCTATCAAAACCCATTTTAATGCCTGTCAGTACCATGATGTGATAACAAAATTTACATTTTTCATTTGTTAACATAATAATATTGTAACAATGTCGTATTCTTTATAATGGTAATAACGTGTATGCAAATACATGATTATAATTCCAAACGTTTGCATTGTATTATAAACATTTTCATACATTATAACATTTGTATTTAATTTACAACACTTGCATAGGATTGTCAAAATTCTAACGATCCCTATATTGCCAATATCTCCAAAGTATGTTTTAATATTGACATTAAATCGAAAATAGGGATAGTCACACTATTGTTTGTATAAAGACCTTGGAAAGTTTGTGTTTTGTTTATAAATAGAATAACCATTATATATATAATCCAAAGCGTAATCGCACTATATCTACATAACATTTGGTTAGTCATGTTAATATACTATCGTGTTTATCTCTTCATATAATATTGGTTGTAAGAGCTTACGATCTCAAACTCTTTACATACACTTTGGTATTATCATTATGAATGACGACAACAAGACAGCCATCACTACAATCAGCTAGAATAATGATGACAACAGTGACAATGATGTTAATAAGATACTTGTTCAACAGTTAATTTGGGTTGAGTTTACCCAGTCATAAGATGAACCTTGGAAAGCAAAGGAGTAAGCATGCGAGTCATACCTGTACGTTTTGATAGTTGCAACAATTTTTACAACATGCTATTTTATTTATGACGTTGATTGAACTTTACACGAAACTGGAATTTATTTGCAATCATGAAACTCCTTACCTGACATCTACACATCGAATAAGTCTAATGCTTTAACGTTACAGCTAAGTAAGATTTGGGGTCCCTCATATGACTCCCTTGGACAACAAAGAAGCAAACTATCAGTATCGTCTCAAAGAAAAAGTACCATATCATATTTTTAGCCTGGCATTTCATTATTATGTTATTCATACATTTCATTGCATTTAAAAAGGTGTCGCATCAAAAGTTAATCTATTCATGTAATTAACTATTTAATGATAGTTGTCATAAATATAATTAAGATGATGCTGACGTAGTAGTTATAATAGAAAATTATTTATGTTTATTACAACAGTGGTTAAGATTAACATTGTTGCAGCTCATATTATTAAATTCCGCAGTTACAATTTATCATTAATTAATCTAATTATTGCTATTTACAAAAATTTTAAATTTTAATGAAAATATGGGATGTTACATGTGGTATCAGAGCACAGATTCAAACTCTAGGCCTGAAGGAGGTCCAAGACATGCAGTAGAAAATTTTATATACATCAGAAATTTATACTAACTTGAAATTTTATTACTATGTTATATTCAGAAATTATTTCAATTACAATTATGGAGAACTCAGCTGAACATTTAAGTGACAGATTTCAGCCAAACAGTCATAGTTCGGGACAGCACTATGTGGAGGAAGGTCACGGGGAAATAAATAGTAGTTTGACGGAACTGTTACATGCCTTTCAAGATTTAAAAGAAGAAATCAGATCTGTGAAACTAGATAATGAAAGGATCCTGCAAGCACAAGAACAACTGAATCAAGTGTTGTTTGAACACAGCCAAACAGAGGAACAAGAGAAAAACAATGAGGACATTTCCAAAGTTGAGGACATGCCTCACACTGATAAAAATCAGAACATCAAATTCAGTGAAGTAAAGATATCTCAACCTCATCCAGAGATGCTATTGCAGAACGCAAAAAGAAACATAATTATGTAAAATTAGTCACAGCAGATCTAATGAACAAGTAAATCAATCACAACAGATGAACATAGAAAATATGGTGCAAAACTGTGCAAAACATGCAGCAGTGCTCTCTATCCCAGAAAGGGTGAATGAATTACAATACAAACTGTCACAATGAACAGAGCAATTCGAATTGCCTAAGGAGGTCATTCGAATCACTGAATGAAGTAGCTTGACTCTGTCTAGGAGTCCTCATCAATCATCGGTGGTGCTCATCAATCACACCAACCAGTCATCCAGGTGTCAAGCTGAGTCTAACTGATCATAATAAATGTAACTGAAGTGTGTAGCACTGATATAGGATCTGGAGGCTCAGTGGGGGCGCATGGGAGGCTAACTGGAGTCAGAACAAGTCACCTAATCGAACTGGAGGTCAATCGGAGGTGAAACAGTCAGTCAGGAGTGAAATCGGAGTGAAATCAATCAGAATCGGAGCTAACTGAATGTAACTGGAGTGAATCTGCAGTGGTAGGTGAACAAGTGCACCCTTCTCTGTCAGTAGGTGAGAAGAGGGTGCCTTTCAGCTTAGGAGGGCTAAAACTCTGTGGAAAGTGGCTCCCGGGTGCTAGAAGAAGGTGGATAAGGTGCTGGAGGCATCAAACTGGTGACTGGACTGCATATCCTGAAATAGATCATGCAAGATCCTGAAGTAGATATGTATCCTGAAATAGATGATCCTGAAATAGATATGTATCCCGAAATAGATGATGGATATCCGAACACCCCCCCTCAAGCTAGACTATGATGTGCCAACTAAAATAATGTGGGGCCCTGGTAACTAAGACCAAAGGTCACCCCAATACAATAATCCAAAAAATGCTGAAAAATAAACTAAGTGAGGAAAGAGGGAAAACCCAGTGGGAAGAAAGCCCCCCCTCAAGTCTAAAGCATAATAATGAATCAATCTGTCTCCACCATGATGGAACTCACCCCCAACAGTGAACGGAGGTAAGAGAACTTCTTCTCAGTGAAGCTCTTGGTGAAGATGTCTGCAATTTGCTCATCAGTAGGGCAATATTGCAGAATGATGGTGCGGTCATGCACCAACTGTCGAATGTAATGCATATGAATCTCAATGTGCTTGGTCCTCTGCCGCTGAACTGGATCTGTGGAGATCTTGATAGCACTTTGATTGTCACAAAATAGGACAGTCGAAGTAGTGCCACCAAAACCAAACTCGGAAAGAATACCCTGCAACCAAACTGCCTGAATGCAGGCATTGACTGCCCCTCGATACTCTGCCTCTGCTGAAGAAAGTGCAATGGCTGCTTGCTTTTTGCTGGACCAGCAAATAGCACCATGACCAATCATGAAAAAATAACCGGAAGTGGACTTCCGATCAATGCTATCACCTGCCCAATCTGAATCAGTAAAACCAATGAAATCTAGCTCAGAATCTGCAGCATAATGTATGCCAAACTGTCTCGTACCTTGCACATACTGCAAGATCCGCTTGGCTGCTCGCCAATGAAGCTCATGTGGCTGCTGCATATATCTTGACACGGCACTCACGGCATATGAGATATCAGGCCGTGAATGTGTCAAATAAAGTAGTGAACCAATCAACTGTCGATACATACTGCAATCTGCAAGCGGTGTGGAATCTCCCTCCTCAAGACTGATTCCTGAGAGGAATGGGAATGGGGCTGCCTTACATTCAGCCATATTAAACTTCAATAACAGGTCGGAAGCATATTTTTGCTGAGATATAGTGATCCCATCGAAATTTTGAGCTATCTCCAAGCCCAAAAAGTGACTCAGCAAGCCCAAATCGCTCATGTCAAAAGCTAGATTTAGGGCAGATTTTAGCTTGTTTATTGAAGTAAGTGTGCTACCAGTAATAAGCAGATCATCAACATAAAGTACAATAACCAACAAATTACCTTTAACTCGCTGAAGATAGACATTCGGATCAGATTTGCATCTTTGGAAATTCTGAGAAAGAAGGAAGGAGTCCATCTTTGCGTACCAAGCTCTTGGGGCCTGTTTTAACCCGTACAAAGACTTCTTCAATCTACAAACCAATGATGGATCTGATGTATAACCCTCTGGCTGCTGCATATAGACCTCTTCAGCAAGGTCTCCATGTAAAAATGCACTCTTCACATCCATGTGATGCACCTCCCAGTGCTTGGATGCGGCAATAGCTAAAACAAGGCGGATGGAATCCATCTTTGCAACCGGTGCAAAGGTCTCTGTGTAGTCCACTCCTTGGACTTGGGAAAAACCTTTTGCCACCAACCTTGCTTTATATTTGCTGATAGTGCCATCAGCAGCAACTTTAGTACGGTAGACCCATTTACACTTCACTAATTTTCTTCCAGGTGGAAGAGAAACTAGCTCCCATGTATTGTTCTTTTGAAGAGAACTGTACTCTTCATCCATGGCATCTTTCCATCTCGGATCTCGATGGGCTGAATAGTATGATTGGGGATCTGAACCAGCCATCAAATAACAAATCTCAGGAAGAAATGGATCAGCAATAGAAAGAGCCATACCTGCCCTTTGAAAGTCTCCTCTTGTTCGTCTCGGATCAGCAGGATTTCCAAGACTAGAACCAGCAGATTGTAGAGTATTTTGGGCCCACTTTGGTAACTGAGGGGGATCTGAATGGTCGGATTCCGAACCTGATATGTCATGATCATCATATGCTGCTACAATATCAGAAATATCAGAACTCATACCTTCATTATCGCTGCTCGAATCTTCTTCTGGTGAAGGCGGTGAATCGGCAGTTTTCTCCTCAACTAGTTGCAATTCTTGAAGCGGTTCTTCAAACTGCACACTGCGCTCTATGAATATCTTTTTAGATCTGATATCCATGAGTTTATATGCTTTTGATTCTTCCCCATATCCTATCAATATGCACTCGATACTTTGTGGATCCAAAGCTCGTCTCTTCTCATAAGGAATTCTAGCCCATGCAGTAGAGCCAAAAACTCTCAAATTTGACACATCCGGTTTGTGACCAAAGAATGCTTCGAAAGGAGTCATACCTTTCACGGATGAATGTGGAACTCGGTTCTGTATATATGCAGCAACATTGATTGCTTCATCCCAAAGATTTGCAGCCAAACCTTTAGATTCAATCATGCATGTAGCCATCTCTTTCAGTGACCGGTTTTTCCTTTCCACTACACCGTTCTGCTGGGGTGTGTAGGGAACTGTATGTTGGATCTTGATTCCGCTTTGGGCACAAAGTTACAGCAACTCGGACTTGATATATTCCCCACCATTATCAGATCTAAGAGCTTTGATCTTGCTCTCAGTGGTGGTCTCAACAGAAGCCTTAAAATCCTTGAATTTTCCAAGCACTTCTGACTTGTTTTTGAGAAAGAATACCCATGTAAAGCGAGAATAATCATCAATAAATGTCAAAACATACCTTGAACCATTTAATGACATATGGGGCAGCGGACCGCTGATATCAGAATGGATCAATCCCAAAATAGTAGAGGCTCTGCTAGCCTTGCCGCGGTCGAATCTGTGCTCGGGGTGCTTCCCAATAATGCAACCGGTGCATATTCCCTTCGAGGAACGGAGTTGTGGAAGCCCATCAACCATGGATTTATTTGATAGCAGCAGCAAATACTTATAATTTAGATGTCCAAATCTTTCATGCCAAAGCCTACTAACCTCATTACCATGTGTGCGAAGAGCAGTGGGCTTTGCAAGCGGAATAAAGTGCGAAAACTCATAACATTTTGCAGTGTGGTTTGCCTTTCCAACCGCAACTAGTCTTCCACTTTTGATATCAGAAATTTCAACTGTATTAGGGCTGAATGTGACTTTCTTTGGATCACCAGTATGTGTCATTTGATACACAGAAAGGAGATTCGAAGCTAAGGAAGGCACATAGAGAACATTCTGAAAGCATCCATGATCTACATGAATCGTACCTTTGCCCTTTGAAGAAATTTTTGAGTCATCTCCCAAATGGATGGGGATGGAGCTGTTTGGATTGAATGAGGAAAAAAAATCAATATTTGCAGCCATATGATTTGATGCACCCGAATCTATCAAGAGAGTGGGCTTCGAAACCGTTGCCATGAGTGCTTGTCCTCTTTCATGATCGTCATTTCGATCCTTCTTCCTTGCACCGTCAGGAAGGGTTATGTTGTTCTTTTCCAAAAGGAGGGCCATTTGATCTATAGTCTTCTTCATACATGAACTTTCGGGATGAAAGCCACGGTTACAATAAGTACATTTAGATTTTTGGTTACCTTCTTTGCCCTTTTGCTTGGATTTCGAACTGGATGGTGCATCCGTTTGCTTGCCTTTGTCTTTTTGCTTGTGAGGCTCGAATTTGGGCTTCTCCTTCTTTAGCTTTCCTTTACCATTCGAGATCTTGGGTCCTTGAACAAATAGGGCTGAATCTTTGGAGCTTATGGACCCCATTTGAATCAACTTGTCATGCTCTTTCGTAACGGACTCAATGAAGGCATTCAAGGTAGGCATCTTCCAATTCGGGGTAGTTAGCCGACCGGAATTGAAAGTGGAGACAAATACCGAATAATCTTTCCCAAGCTTGCTTAGAATGGAGAGGATCAACTGTTTATCCTCTTTGATAACACCACTGTTCTTCAATTGCAAGTTCAAGTTCTTGAATTTTGTGAAGATTTCATTGATGGTCTCGAAATTCTCAGGATTAAGGCCAATCAATTCATTCTCTAATTGAAAAGCCCTAATCTCATCCTGCTTGCCGAATAGTGTCTCAAGTTGCTCCCATATGGCCTTTGGAGTCTTCAATCCGCTGAGATGGAAGTGAAGATCTTTGGAGATGGAGAGACAAAGAAGACCGTAAGCTTCATCAAGCTTATTGTAGTGTTTGGTTCTTTCTGCCACATTGTTTGGCTCCAATTCAAGACCAAGAGTGACTCAGTAGTATCCTTTTGAACGTAATATGATCTCCATATCATCTTTCCAATCAAAATAATTGAATGGGGTGAGGATAGGCTTTGAAGAAGAGTATTCCATTGCTAGGAGCGAGTCAAATGATGAAGAAGAAGCTTGCATGCAGACTATAGCGAATGGAAATGCTGTAGGGAAGCTTGCATGCAGAATGTAGCGAGTGCACTTGGAGGAGATAATTAACCTGCAAATCACATAAGAACAATCACAATAAGGTCGAACAATCCACCCTTTGAGAGTTGCATCACACCTGGGATTGGATTTCAAGCAATGTTGAATGGGTCCAATGTATCAGATCCAGGAATTATGTGGTAACTCAAGCTTCTGGAGTGGTATTGGAATATTTTTCAAGCTTTGCATGCACAGGAGCGAATGCCCTTGAGATATCTCATGCCAAACTTTTTGCAATTTTTAGCAATTCAGTCAAATCTTCTTGTATAAACACCTGTAGAAAAGAGATCTTGTCCCTGCAATGGCTCTGATACCATGTAAAATTAGTCACAGCAGATCTAATGAACAAGTAAATCAATCACAACAGATGAACATAGAAAATATGGTGCAAAACTGTGCAAAACATGCAGCAGTGCTCTCTATCCCAGAAAGGGTGAATGAATTACAATACAAACTGTCACAATGAACAGAGCAATTCGAATTGCCTAAGGAGGTCATTCGAATCACTGAATGGAGTATCTTGACTCTGTCTAGGAGTCCTCATCAATCATCGGTGGTGCTCATCAATCACACCAACCAGTCATCCAGGTGTCAAGCTGAGTCTAACTGATCATAATAAATGTAACTGAAGTGTGTAGCACTGATATAGGATCTGGAGGCTCAGTGGGGGCGCATGGGAGGCTAACTGGAGTCAGAACAAGTCACCTAATCGAACTGGAGGTCAATCGGAGGTGAAACGGTCAGTCAGGAGTGAAATCGGAGTGAAATCAATCAGAATCGGAGCTAACTGAATGTAACTGGAGTGAATCTGCAGTGGTAGGTGAACAAGTGCGCCCTTCTCTGTCAGTAGGTGAGAAGAGGGCGCCTTTCAGTTTAGGAGGGCTAAAACTCTGTGGAAAGTGGCTCCCGGGTGCTAGAAGAAGGTGGATAAGGTGTTGGAGGCATCAAACTGGTGACTGGACTGCATATCCTGAAATAGATCATGCAAGATCCTGAAGTAGATATGTATCCTGAAATAGATGATCCTGAAATAGATATGTATCCCGAAATAGATGATGGATATCCGAACAAATTATACCAGTGACAGCAGTGGAGAAGATTCCAAACCAAGAAAGAAAAATCATAAGGAATATGAGCATATTTTAGCACATCATTTATTTATATTTATATACGATGAAAGTTTCACAACTTTACAGTTCATACAATGGTCTAGTATGCATCCATGGAGAGAGAAAAGGATTGATATACAGAAGACGAGCCTCAGCTCTCAACCTTCGAAACCATCAAATCGTGGATTCCAAACAAGGTTTACAAACTCTTTTTACAGTAAAAAATAATCAACAAGTGTTTCTGTGTTTCTTCAGCCATAGAGCCCAAACACTTAAAGCATCGACGAGTTGCTTTTCAAATCGACAACATCAAAGCAAAGACTAAGTATTACAGTTTATTAAACAAGTTTCAAAGGTTCTCATCATCATCATCAACGGAGCTACAATAGAGCTGGGCAAGGTAGTTCCTCTTCGTTGAAAAACTATATCAACCACAGACAAAGAACCATAGACGAAGAAGTGCTATGAGGGTATGGAAGACCCGAAGCTTACCGGCGTAGAAGCACACGATTAATTAAGCTAATTATTGCTATTTATGAAAATTTTAAATTTTTATGAAAATATGGGATGTTACACTTAGTTTATCCACTACTACCATAATAGAATCATGTTGTCTATTATTCTTAGGTAATCTTTTTATGAAGTCCATACTTATTACCTCCCACTTCCATTCTGGAATGGGAAAGGGTTGCAACAACCCAGCTGGATGTTTATGTTCGGTTTTTACCTGCTGACATTCTAGACATCTGGCTAGATAGTCGTCAACATCTTTCTTCATGTTAGGCCAATAATATTCATTTTTTAAAGTTTTTAACATTTTCTGGTACCCAGGATGTTCGGAGTAAGGTTTCTTATGAGTTTCATTTAAGATGAATCTTTTTACTTCTTCTGAATTGGGTACATATATTCGATTCTTATATTTAAGCAAGTTTTCGGTCCCGACATCAAAATCGGTTGGTTCATTCTCAATAACACTTCTTTTCCATTTTTCTTTAGTTTTCAAATACTCTTCATCATTTTTGGAAGCATTATTTATTATGTTCTCCAAGTCTATTTTATAACTGCTCATCGTAGTTGAGATTTGAAAATTTACATTCCTGCTTAAAGCATCAACAATCTTACTTTATTTTCCTTTAATGTGCTTAATTTCAAAGTCGTACTCACTCAAGAAGGCCAACCACCTTTCTTGTCGAGCATTGAGATTTTGTTGATCGGAAAATATTTTAAGCTTTTGTTGTCAGTTTTTAAAATGAATATTTTCTCGATTAGATAATGCCTCCACATTCTCAATGCGTGAATTATGGCTGCCAACTCTATGTCTTGAGTCGCATAGTTCTTTTCATGTTGTTTAATTTTTCTGGATTCATAGCTTATTACATGATCTTATTGTAATAATACTCCACCTAGCCCTTCTAAACATGCATCCGTACAAACCACAAAGTCTTTGTAGGGATCAGCTATCTTTATAATGGGTGCGGTGGTAAGTAAGTGTTTTAACTTTTCAAATCTTTCTTGACACTTAGTTGTCCAAACAAATTTTATCCCTTTCTCTTGGAATGAGGTTATAGGATATGCAAATTTTGAAAATCCCTCGATAAATCTACGATAGTAACCCATGATTCCCATGAAGGATTTAATTCCCATCACATCCCTTGGCATTGGCCAATCTACGATTGCTTTGATTTTGTCTGGGTCTACCGCAATTCCATCTTTTGAAATTGCATGTCCTAGATATTGTACTTTATCTTGGTAAAAATCACATTTACTAAGCTTAGCGTAGAGTTTGTGTTTTCTTAAAGTTTGTAGGACCATTCTTAGGTGTTCTTCATGTTCTTCTTAATTTTTAGAGTAAATTAAGATCTCATCTATAAAGACGACGACAAATTTATCCAAAAATTTGTGTAACACACTGTTCATTAGACACATGAACATTGCCGGGGCATTGGTCAAACCAAACGGTATGACCATAAACTCATTGTGCCCATAACGTGTTCATAAAGCAATTTTATAAACATCTTCATCTTTTATTCTTATTTGATGGTATCCAGTTCTTAGATCAATTTTTGAGAATACCGTCGCTCCTTGTACTTGATTGAATAGATCATCTATGCGAGGGAACGACTATCGATTTATGGTAATCTTGTTTAGTTGACGATAGTCAATGCACAACCTCGATGTGCCATCTTTCTTTTTCACAAAAAGCATTGGTGCCCCCCACGGGGACACACTCAGTCTAATGTAGTGTTTATCAATTAACTCTTGCAATTGCATTTTTAGTTCTATTAGTTCAGGTTGATTCATTCGGTAAGGGACCTTAGAGGGAGGTACCAACTCGATAGTGAAATCGATATCCCTCCTAGGAGGTAAACCAGGAACTTCGTCTAGGAATACATCTTTAAATTCTTGTAGGATAGAATAATCTTCTAGATTAGGTTTATTCTTTTCATTATTGGTTTCCATTATATGTACAACAAAAATTTTACAACCTTTTCTAGCACACTTCTTCAGTTGTAATGCAGATACTTTTCTAATTGTACTTTTCTTTGGAATGCCTCTAACAATTCTATGATTACCAGATTTATTAATGCAAGTAAAAAAAAATTCGTAGCAAATTGAAATTACTCTATGCCTATCAATCCAATCCATGCCAATCGAAATATCATATGATCCTAGGGGTAATATGTTCAAATTAGCTTCTGTAACACAATAATTCATCTTAAATTCAAATGTGGAAATAAAACTTGTTACTTTTCTTTTTGTGCCCATGGCTAATTCAACTAACCAAGATTTTTGAAATTCATGTTTCTTTAATTTACAAGAATCTACCAAGCTATGATATATATAACTTAACATTGAACCAGAGTCAGTTAAAACAAAAATAGGTCTTTCGGAGATTTTACCTTCTACCTCTATCATGGAGGGCTGAAAATCTGCTTGACGATTATCCAAGGCCACGCTTATCTTTGGAATGCTCCTTGAAACTTCTCCAACAGTGGAAGCTTCTCTGACTGCATGAATACTTCGGTTGTCCTTCTTATGTGGACACTCCCTGTAGAAATGTCTTTCTCCACATCCCCAACATTTTAAAGGTGCTCTTTTTATTTCTTCATTTTTCTTATATCCAGTGTTATCTTTAAATTCAGGTTTGGTTGGTTGACTTTTGTTAAAATCATTTTTGGGGAAGCTTCTATTCTTATTGAAGGGTTTGAATTCTCTTCTTTTAAAATCTTGTCCCTCCCTCTTATCAAAGGTTTTTGGTTTATATTGTATATGCTTAGCTTGATCATAAGCTAGCTTATCTTTTCTCATTGCTTCATAAAGTGTTTTAGGGTTATCAAATTCTAGTCTATCTTTATAGAAGTTAGGTAAACAACCAAGGAACCTCTGTATTTTTGGTTTTTCCTTAGTGAGGTATGGTACATATCTTAATAAGGATAGGAATTTAGTGCATAGATCATGCATCGAGATTTGACCTAACCTTAGTTCATAAAATTCTTTCGACTTACCCTCATAGTAATATTCAGACAAATACTCATTTTTAAACATTTTTCAAAAACCAATTCCAAGTAAATTTATGATCATTAATCCCCTTATTTTTCTTTAGGTCTTTCCACCAAGTTAAAAATAACCATCTTTTCTTTCATTGATTTAGAGTAGTTATACATCGTGAAATACTTTTTCATACCCAATAGCCATGCTTCGACTTCTTCTCCTTTCTTGATTTCTCCGTCAAATATAGGAGGTTTAATATTTTTAAATTCTCTGGATATCTCATCCCTATGTCTCTTTTTCCTTCCTCGTATATGCTCATCATCGCTGCTAGAGTCATCCAACTCACTATCAATGGAGCTATCATCGGAAAAAGTTTCAAAAGAAGAATCCATTCTTTTATTTTTATATTTTCTTTTTATCCCCACATGACCCGTCTTTAGAAAATTTAGTTAATTTTTGTAATAGAGCTTTGTTTACATCTTCTTGGGTCTGCATCACCCGTTCATGTTCCAGTTTAAACATTTGTATGTCATTTTGAAGTTCTCTTACAGTTTGCAGAATTTCCTCTTGCTTATCATTCATAATTTTATTATGTTGTTATTCTTAGTTCGACATAAATGGGAATGGAAGATATTTCTTCGACCATTTCTTAGTAATAAGAACTTAATCACAATCTAATCAAAAGAAAAACACAATTACCACACTTGGTCAGAAATTTATATAACATAAATAAACATTAGCAATGAGCTCCATGAGGTCCTAGTGTAGGAACCTAGGGCTCTGATACCATATTGTCATACTACTAGGATTATTACCATGCTGTTTGGAAAATTATAAACTTTAAACATTTTTTATCGTATCTTTACGAAAGCAATAACTCAACTACATCGTGTTCCTAACTTTTAACAAAAAAGTAATTCAAAAACACAGCTTTCTGCTTCATATATAAACTATCTCTTCATTACAATCCTTTATCTACTATACCAACCAAAGTGACATAACTTACCATATATAACCACATATATGGTAATCTCAATTATACTTTATAATATATAAAATTTGTATTTTCTAAAAGTATTCAAATTACGTACAAATTATAATTTAAATAACTTTTTAAACTTAAAGTTAATATTGGTTTCAAAATAAACGTTTAAGTCATAGAAATGCTTACCGTACTCTAACATTACCATAAATATAACTATGAAGGAAATGGAGTGCATAACAAAAGGTTGAACCAACCTATTCATCGATGTTATCCAAGGTTCAAAGGGCTCCATGCATTCACGTTACAACAAATACATTAATAAGTTGTGTATATAATGTTTTTCACAATATTTAAAATATTTATTACCCAAGTTTGCTGGCAATGCCGTTTTGGCAGGGTTCCAATCAGGTTCAAAAGAAAAACAACTTAAGTTATAGTGGAGTTCACATTTAGCATGCTACTCTTTTCTCCACCTAGTTGTCAACACAGTATACGCTAACACTCAGCGTCTCTACTTTACGCAGCCCCTAAATTCAGGTTTCATTGATGACTTAGTTTCAACATGTGACAAAAACCAAGGTTTAAAGTCTCCACAGGAAAAGGAACATGACTCCCAAGCAACAAAGAACAAAACAAAACAGAGTCTTCTAAGCACACACCAGCGTAAACGGAGATAGACGAAATGTGGGTAGCTTGTTCGGTTAAGTGGAGAGTGCCAAGATTAAAATGAACACAGAGACTGGCCAAGCATAAACAGAACAGAGATATACAAACACATTGGCAGCTTGTCCGGTTAAGTGGGGATCACCAAGCATACAAAATAGAGGTATATAAAAATGTTGGCAACTTGTCCGGTTAAGTGGGGATCGCCAAGCATACAAAATAGAGGTATATAAAAAATTTGGAATATCGCATCGCCAATCATAAATAGAACACACAGACTTGCGAAGCATAAACAAAACAGAGCGAGGTATTCTAGGAAATCCACGCAAACACAGAGGTAAAGGATAAGTTTCCAACGTTCGCTAGTACAGAGATAAAGACGAGTTTATAACATAGAGATAAGAGATAAATTTCCATACATTACATAACAAGGGGAAACTCCAAACGATTACTATTTCCAGGAAAGGGAAACCCAACGCATCTGATTTCTAGGGATTAATATATCAACGGATTTTTTTTAAACATAAACACAATCACAAAGATAGACGTCGAGTCTAAACGCAATCACCGATATGAAGATGAGTTTCTTACACAGAGATTAAAGATAAATTTTTCCATACGTTACATAACAAGGGGAAACTCTGAACGAATACTATTTCCAGGAAAGGGAAACCCAATGCATCCAATTTCCAAGCATTAATAAATCAAACAAGAAAGATTTGCGCCGAAGGGCGAAGTCAAAATAAAACAAGATACCAAGATATCTCTAACCAACATAAATTTGGTTAACATTGGCATTCACTCTACCATACAGAGATCAGTATAAAAGAAAAGGTAAAGTGTTATCAAGTAACACGATCACAGAGATGCTGGCTCAATGCCAGTGCTAACTATGTTATACAGGGGTCAATATAAAAGAAAAAAAAGGCAGATGCATTAGTATATCAAGGGAGAACCTTCCAACTATTTCCATGAATTAAATATCAAAGGGAAAAAAATTTCAAACAAGAATACGATTTCCCAATCGGAGGCATCTATATTATTTAAAAATGCAGATATCTACTTGTTCCATTCATAAGCAACAACAATATACTCATCTACATGATATATGCAAATCTCTAGATTGTTTTCCAAAACGCAGGCATCAATACTTAAACAAATGTGCAGAGATCTACTTGTTCCATTCATGAGTAGTAATAATAAACACATTCACAGAAAGAATACTTACTTGACAGAAAAGTATGCCGAACAGGAAATGCACTGGAGAGGTATCAATTCCTCCCAAGCATAGAGAATCTGCAAATCACCAGATCTCACCCCCGAGCGGGATCACCACCTCAACTACTGGACCAACACTACTACAACGTAGCACTCCCACCTTGGAGTCTATAACAGTTAAAATTGATGGACTTAAAAAATAAGAGGTCTCAATAAAAATGCTCTTGCATAATGGTTCTGTTCTGCACAACATGCCCCCATGCTCTCTCAGTGCTCCTCTTTATAGTATTTTCCTAGGTCTTGTGCCATCACCAAACCAATCTCAAGTAAATCTTGGGATCCCTATATTTATGGATCTTGTTGGAGTGTTGAGGTCTCCACTTGGATTGATTGGTTTTTTCATAATGGTTGTGCCATCTCTTGTCCATAGTTGTAGGTGGTGTCCCCTCTTTTAATTGATCATCTCCAATGTTTTTCTTTTATTTAAAATAATAAAAAATAGTTTTAGCACACATAAATCCCACATAAATGTGAGTTACAATTTTTGTGAGTTTTAATAACTCAAAGAATAATAATAAAAAATAATAAATCTTTTACTTCAAGTAAAATAGAAATTGTTTTGTGAGGGGGTGTCACATTCATATATTGTGTTGTTAAGTCGTGTTTGTACCATGGTTTTATATATTGTGCAGGTGGAATTTACACTTGTCCCAACGGGGTCCCATCCCCCCTTGTTCGGGGTCTGGGGGCAGCGGGCCACCAAAAAGGGTTTGGGGGAAACACCCCCGAAAAAAAAATTTTGGGTTTTTTTTGGACAATGGTTTATGATCAGGGATCATTTTAAGGACCCATACTTATTTAAAAGTGTATAAACCTTGGCGAATCATACCAATTCCTAAAATTTCAACTTTAAAATATTTGGCGATATTTTTCTAAAATTATTTCAATTTCTAAGGATTTTATATAGTTTATATAATAATTTGGCGATTTTTATAGTGAAAAAAGTTTACCCCATCAAAATTGGGCGAAACGGGGCTTCACAAAATGCAAATTGGTGAATTGTTTTTTGAAAAAAAACATGGAAAAATAGCCCATGGGATAAATTTTGCCCCTAAAATTATCTTTGTTTACGATCCCATGGTATTGGGTATCCCGTGGTATTTTCCCACGGTAATCCCTCTTTAAAAGGAAGGCATTGTAATACAGCTCAGTATTGCATTGTAGTATTGTATTATAAAGATCTTGGTGATTGTGTAAGAGAGACTTTAAGAGAGTGAAGAGGAAGTTGCAGTGGATGTGTTGTGGGTTGTCTCCCTTCATTTGATAGATGGTATAGTAAAAGGACTGGAAATTTCTTCGTGGATATAGCCTATATTGGGTGAACCACGTATATTGGTGTCTCTTTTGTATTGTGTTTATTTCTAGATCTTATTTTATGCTATTGTTTTATGATCTTGTTTTTCTAACAATTGGTATCAGAGCCAAAGGCCTATTTGGCGCATAAACTCGCAAGAAAGAAGGGTTCCTGGTTTGAGTGGGAGCAATGACAAAAGAAGGAAAGTTTAGGGTCGAGAAATTTAATAGCCAAAACTACCATTTATGGAAGATGTAGATGGAGGACTATCTATATCAGAAGGATCTATTCCTACCATTAGGTGTAAAAGGAAGTAAGCCGGCATCCATGAAGGACGAAGAATGGGAGGTTCTTGACAGAAAGGAACTAGGAACAATACAGTTGTGTCTGGCTTCATCGGTGGCTTTCAATATTTCACAAGAAAATACGACGGAGGATCTGATGAATGCATTGGATAAGTTGTATGAAAAACCCTCAGCCTCCATGTTGATCTGCAAAATGGTACTATGGTCAACAAGGAGAAATTAGCTTGATCTAAAGGTCTTTAATACCTTTAGTTGTTTAAATTAGTCGATCATGACGGGTTTTACGGCTTCGTTGGCCGAGTGACTTTAATATAACATAAACTAAAAAAAAGAAAACCAATCTTATTTAATAAAGATTAAAACTAATATAAATTAATCTGAAATAAAACAATTATTAAAGACTAATCCTAAAATGAATGTATGCAAACTATTTACAAATATACAAATTCACATGGTTTTTTTCTTGGAAAAGTCCTAAGAACGACCTAAGAAATTACAGTTGAAAATAGCTGCAGAATGCTGAGAAATCAGTTGCAGAATTAGAATCGACTACATAATGTAGATCTAGAATATGAGAGATACACAAATGCCAGCTAACACTGTGATAGTTTAACCTACAATGGCATAATACATTTCTGACTACTGCAGGATTGATGAATGCAATACCAAATTGAGTTAACTAAACTATTTTAATAATTCATATCCCACATGTAGGAGAAAAATGATTTAAAGAAGAGGTTCGATGCATAAAATGATAATTATGGTGTTGCTTAAATACATTTAAACAAACAATAATGAATAAGCACACAAATATTTCTGAAAGCCACATAATATGAAACTATAGTTGTTCTCGAAAAACATTTGTCTATGCATCAATTCTGCAATCATTCAACATAGTCATACTGAGCATACTCACTACAGAAATGAAGAAAAACATTAGTTACAAGAATGCAGAAAGAATGTTCCAGTCTGATCATTTATTCAAATGAGAAAATGTAGAGAAAATATTACAAACCCCAAATGAGTATGTGAAAAATAATTGGAGTAACAGTTTATGGTCTTCATTTATGCTTCTATAAAATCATTTACAAAGCTGAATCAATGCTAGAATCGCTATGCATAGTGCCTCCCTATATGCTTCTATAAAAGAAAACATAGTTCTAAGAAGAAACAATTTACAAATACAAGGGAGAAATACAATTCATCTCTAAGTTTTGGAACGCGCCCCATTAAGAATATCGATCCATTACATTGCTGGTGATGCTCTCCGATCTCAATCCCATCCAAATCAAAGTTGTAGACATAATACAAAAGAGAATAAAATTCACTCTGTGATTTCCAGATATTGCCCCCCCCCCCCTTGGCAGTTGAATTCCCTCTGTTTAAATAGAAAAATGAAATGTGAGAGAGGTCGAATTGAATTTGGTAGTTGTCCTTTATCTTTTCAGATCCATTCTTAGTCATTATCGATCTAGATCGTATTCCTTAATTCTATGCCTCAATTTCTTGTGACCGTTATCTACTTCATCATTCTCCACGAGATTTCACTTGATGAGGTTATCTTCAATATTAATGATGAGACTTACAATATCTGCAATCAAAATAAACTTTAATTAAAATAAAAAATAAATACTAAAAATAAACCCAAAGAAATCAAAACTATATGAAAAAATAAAATCAAAATCTAATATGACCTATAATAAAATTTTCGGTGATCCATCCAACTACTCATGGTAAAATCACTTTCTGATCTCATGGTGCATGACAACTAGTTATTGAATTCTACAACAAGTAAAAAAATAAAAATAAATTCTTAGATGATCTTTAATCCTAGTAAACTATGAGATATATTTTTGTTATATCATCAATATTTGGCCTGAATTTCTATTGATTTCCACCTCTATGATCTCATGATCCCATTTTCAACTATTTGGTAACAACTAACCCACAATTTTGATGAAAGATTTGTTAATTATGGGAACTATAAGTGAAATAAGATCGGGCTAGTTCCATATTTTCATAAATTCAGTGAAAATGTGATTTATATCTGGGGATTAAAATGTGGACTGATGTTATGGGTGAAAATGCGAAGTTGGTTAATGCTTTTTTGAGAAGGGGTGGGTTTGGAATGCAAAATCTAGTTTCTCGATCAAGAAAAATAGTCAACAAAATATTCTCGGGAAAGAGTTTGAAATTTTCTCGGCTGAGAGTTTTAGTTGAGTTAATTATTTTCTTGGGCGAGAGTTGAATCAGAGTTAACATTTTCTCAGGTGATATTTTTCTATTTTCTTGGGTGAGAGATTGGGATATCTGTCACCCACAAACTCTCGGGTAAAAATCTCGGGCGAGATAATTAAAAGTCTCGTACGAGAGATGTGGATTCCCTACTTTTTCTCGTCCAAGAGTGTGATAACTATATAAGGCCCATAAATTAGCTCCCGCCCTCACTAATCCACCCTCAATCCTCCCTCACTGATCAACTCACTGCTTAACCAGTCACTGTCGAAATTTTTTAACGGTCGAATCCACGTTTACTGTTGATGAACAACCGCTAACTATCACTACTTAGGGGCCCCAGGAAAATCACACCTCCTTGTCATCGCTTATGAATTAGTGTGGAGATACCGCCTATGAACGTGTTCGAACTGGTGTGGAGATACCGTCTTTGAACGTGTTCGGACCGGAACGGGTTCGAGACCGATTGGGGACAGACCTCTAGGAAAACATATATTCTGTTTCTTCGGTCTCCAGGTATGATGATATCTTTCCACCCTTGAAAGCAACATATTTCTTATAGATAAGAGGTTACCCTTGTTTTATACCATGCCTCCCTGGCCCTTTAAATTCCTTCATGACATTTTTTCCATCCATAGACAATCCAAGGAGGATAAAAATATAATGGGAATGAATAGGGTGTATAAGAACGTTTAATCCAGAAATTAGAGAAAACCATACGAAAAAAAATGATGTGCCGTTAAACATGGTGGGCGGGTGCATCCAGCTAGTTGATGCTTCGTGCAGGCAATAGATTATTTATAGCTTCTTTGTAGGCTATGATTCCCATGCCCTACTACCTTTTTTCAATTTGAAACTTGGGAAATCCCTCCAAGTGGGAATAAGCCCCCAATGGGAACTAATGGGGGGTGTGGTTTAGTTTTTGTACTATCTTATTTGAGTTACTCCTATGTAATGAGGAGTTTCAAGTATGGTCTCTATGTTGGAGAGAAATCCATTGCCATTTCCTTTTATCTAATTACATATATCAATGTTTATACTATGAAGTAGAGGGATCAACCCGTTAAAGATCCAAGTTCACATTTATAGACTATTGTTGAAGTTTCCCCAAGAAAGAAGGTGTCTCTCTGTGAAGGCATATGTCCCTAAATTTGTTGCATTGAGACTGTTCGCATTATGTTTGTTAAGGTTTTCCCAAGAGAGAAGGAGTCTCTCTGTGAAGGAATCTGTCCCTAAAATTGTTGCATTGAGGACCGTTCGTATTATTATTGTTGATGTTTTCCCAAGAGAGAAGGCATCTCTATCCAGAGGCATCTGTACATAAATTTGTTTTGTTGAGATTGTTCGTTAATATGTTTGTTGAACTTTTTTCCAAAGAGAAGGAATATCTCTGTGAAGGAATATTTCCAGTAACTGTTGCGTGGAGATTGTTCGATAATATATTTGTTGATTTTTCCCCAGAAAGGAGGCATTTCTCTTTAACGCGACTATACGTTAACTTGTTTACAAAGATTAATATAATTGTTGAATCGATTTTTGTTGGGAGTGCTACTTTTTTTTTCTTTCGGTGAAGAGAGAAGTACAGAGTCCCTTGAAATATTTAGGTTGTTGTTTGAACCTTATGAGGACGTAGACCCTTTGAAAGTGTTGTAACCACTACATTGCATGATGGAGCTATACTCCTAGCTTATTATTGAAAAGAGATGGCGCAACCTGAATGGATCGACATCATCCTCGAAAGGAATTTAATGTTGAAAGATAGATGGATTTCAAGCATTCATACCTCAAAGAAAAAACATATTTAAACTCTTTTAACAACTAGATGTATTCCTCCCTTTAAGAGGGAGACAAAATCTTAGATATATTGACAAACTAAGAGTATTATTCTGTTCCTAAGTTGCAATCATTTACCTCATATGATTATGGTTTTATGGAAAGTTTAAGAGGCACATCATTCAGATGAAAATCCTGTATAGTGGGACCATCCTCAGGGATTCAAATTTGTCTTTAGCTTTATGATTTTATGGCCCATATTTTCAAGAGCTCACTATGATAGGTTCGGTGATTCCAAATATTTGAGCACTCCTGATTCTTTCAAAGAAGACTAAAAAAAATTCAATCAATGATAAATACAATATGTAGATATAGTGTTTTAGTTTATAAAATATTGCAAAGACATACCTCCAATGGGATGAAAGAGACCTTAATTTATGCAAAAAATAAATCTTAATCATGTTGAATAGCTAAATGAAAGATGGTTTCTCTCTCAAGAGGGGATGGTAATTTTAAATTGACCTCTTTCAATGATACCTCTTTAAAATCAAGAAAACCATTGAGTAGCATCAACAATGTAGTTAGTTCAACTCTGACAAAAACATCTTCTACATTCTAGGAAGACTCTAGTTTTATCATTCTTTGTGGATAAGGAAATGTAATACCCCCATTTTGACCCTTAGGATATTTTGGGCTATAATGTAAATATTGTATGCATATTATGTATGATTCCTAGCATGGAGCTCAAGACCAAGGCCCCTCTAGTGAACACTCGATCTTGAAGAGGCAAGTATTTAGTATGGTGTTACCCATGTGCTAGTGAGCCATGGAAATTTTAAATATGCATTTTAATATAAATGCCCACAACTAGCTATGCAATGCAACAAGATATGGGGGCATGATGTTTACAAGGAATTGGGAGGGAAATATTCAAACCCTTGAGCCAATCAAGTCAAGCCAAATGTCAATGAGAGAACCCATGAACCCTCGCAACTACCCATGTTGACTTTTGTGCCCAATCATTCATTTCTCCCAAGAGTTGGTTGAGGTAGTTAATTCCTTGCGGAATGGATAGGTATGGCTATCCAAATTTGGGTATGGGAAAGACACCCTTCATAGAAATCCGTGTTTGGCTTCTTGGGCAAGAAAGAGCCACAAAATTTCTCCCCAAGCCATTCTTCACCCATCAATTTTTCTCTCTCACGAGTTGGGAGATTCCTGGGCGTTTTCCTCCATGGTTTTGTTGTGTTTTCCTCCATTTTCCTAGCTGGGACGAGCGTTGTGTTTTTTGGTTAACAGTGGGGAAGAGAATAAATCAATTTTGGGGTTTTAAAGAGGCCGGTTTGGCCCACTGTATGCTCATATATTGTGGGAGAAATCAGTTTTATTCCCTGGGGTTGATTTCCTCTTCCCACGATCTGTTTTTGGGTGTGCCACGATTTGGGGAAAACCCATAGACCCTATTCTATAAATCCCATTGTTGAAAATGTGTGTCCATGCCTAGTTTTTGAGTTTGTTGTGTGTAAGAGAATGTTGGAGTTGAGATGGATATCCATTTATTGGTTGTGCTAAGCTTGAGAGTCCCATTTTTCTTGTAGATATCATGCCCAGCTCGAGGGTGGTCTTTGAGTGCTGAAAGAATATAGCCTGGGCAGAGAGATATGGTTGGGTGGAACATTGTAGCGACATAGCTAGTTGCTTGGGACAACATTACATCAAGATGAGTATTCTCTTTCTGTGTTTACTTCTGCAAAAAAATTTAAATTGGTCATGTTTATCCATATGCTGGAAATTGCATAATATATGTGTGTGTAGAATATTACTTTTGTTGTGTTAAATTGAATGGAATCTGCATAGATTTGTTTTTAATTCTGTGAATTTGATGAATGGGCCGAGTTTATGTAAAAGCCCCAGAATTTGGTATCATGTTCCCTTCCTCAATTTGGGTCCGTGGGAGGGAACGTGACAGGAAACTTTAGTTCTGATTTGAAGCTTTATCCTCATTAGCTCAAGTAGGAAGAATACAAAAATTTGAAACACAAGTTGATTTTTAGATTGAATGAATCATGGCCATCTATTATTAGTATTTCTATGTGGTTAGTTGATTCGTGGTGTTCATTTTTTATGATATTATTGACAATCCATCAATTTTCCAAACATAATTTCATATTGGATTTTATGGAAGAGTAAGATTATGCATAAGCTATGATGCACAACAAATATTAGTTTCAGTCTTTGTAACAACTTCTTCAAAGAGGATGTTTATAAAGAGTAATACAACAGATGTTTGTTCTTAATATAGCATAATATGACATAGTAAAAAAAATTGGGGTTTTAGAAAACAACGTGGAAAGGGCTATATATTTTCATCTTTCTATGGTTTTTTAATTAGGACATAAGAAACATTGTTAATGTGCATGCTTTCAAAATTTTATTCAACTTTTACAATCAATTTTATTTCAAAATTGTATTCAACTTTTATAATCAGTTTAACACATTGCATTAAGCCCATACCAGGACCTTAATCTATCTCTCATTACTCTATATGGATGGACGTGAGGCACCTCAAGGTGTTTCCAATGGTTCCAACCCTAGTAGACCTGTTTCTAATGACTTTATTGGAGGCACCACAGGTGTGCATATTGAGCTTCATGCTAGATTGTTTGCTTAATTTGAAGAAATATGAATGGAATTTATGTTTGACATGTTTATAATTTGAAAATTACTTGTCATGCATAAGTGCACAGGGCCAGGGTAACGCCAACTTAGCTGCTTTGGACCCACATTCACAGGTGCACACTCAGGTACTTTTGGACTATTATTTAAAATGTTCAAGTGTATGCATAATTTGAAGAAATTTGAATTTAAAAGTTGTTTGACATGTTTATAATTTCAAAATTTATTGTCATGCACAGGTGATTAGAGTCAAGGTTCTACCGACTTGGCTTCTCTGAACCCACATTCGCGGAGGTCAGACTCGTGTATTTTAGACTATTATTTAACATTTTCTTGAGTCTACGCATAATATGAACAAATATGAATTGAAATGTTGCTTGACATGTTTATAATTTGAAATTTTCTCATCATGCACAGGTGCTCATAGTCGGGGGAATTCCAACTTG